>CM056724.1:27428264-28628264 GCA_029844215.1 Przewalskia tangutica | reverse complement strand
CTGATATTTTTAAGAATATATGGATACCATGATTACCTTGTAAGATTTCATTCTTCTTTTAGAGATTATGGGAGTTTAAAATACAAGTGGGGATGTCCTAAGAAGAGTTGGAAAGGAGACTGAGGCTAGATGCTGCTGTTGGGAGAAAAGGCAATATGAGACTGTGGATCATTTGTTTGTTTTTGGAGATCCGGTAACGCTGATATAGGTATTACGACTCAGTTTCTGTAGGTGACACGGATATTGCTAGTATGGTGAAGGCTTATTACTCTCCAAGTTAAAAGTAGTATTCGGAGCTGTACCACTTATCACTATGTGGTAGATATGGAAGTGGGGAAATATTGTGTGGTATGAAGGCTAGATGACTATCCACAGGGTGATATATGAGATCAATATGACTATCTATAAGATGTGCAGACTCATATTTTCATGGCAACAAAAATATTCTAAAGTACCTTCCTCAGATAATGCAGATGTTTGAGGGTTACGGGATAAGACTAGCAAGTAAGATAGTTAAATGGGAAGTGATCGATATGGACTTCATTACAGGCTTACCTCGCACTCAGCAGAAGTGTGACTCCATATGGGTTATTGTGGATAGGCTGACAAAATTGGCCCATTTTCTTTCAGTCAAGACTACTTATGCGGCTAAGGACTATTCTAGGATATACATCAGAGAGATAGTAAGACTGCACGGGGTTCCCACATCTATTATATCGGACCGAGGAGCTCAGGTTACAGCTAACTTTTGAAGATCATTCCAGAAGGGATTGGGGACACATGTGAGTCTCAACACGACATTTTATCCCCAAACGGATGGGCAGGAAGAGCGTACTATTCAGATACTAGAGGATATGCTGAGAGCCTGTATTATTGAATTCAGAGGTAGCTGGGATGATCATTTACCACTCATTGAGTTTGCCTATAACAACATCTACCATTATAGTATCCAGATGGCCCCGTATGAGGCCTTATATGGGAGGAAGTGCAGGTCACCTATTGGTTGGTTTGATGTAGGTGAGACTAAGTTGATCGGCCCAGACATTGTTCAGCAAGCGGTTGATAAGGTGAAACTCATTCAAGAGAGAATATTAGCAGCACAGAGTCGACAGAAGTCATATGCTGATAATCGACGTCGACATTTAGAGTTTCAGGTTGATGATTGGGTGTTCTTAAAGGTGTCACCCATGAAGGGTGTGATGAGGTTTGGCAGGAAAGGGAAGCTTTGCCCGAGATACATTGGGCCTTACCAGATCATTCGTCAGATAGGCAAAGTTGCCTATGAGTTAGATCTACCATCTGATTTGGAAGTAGTACACCCAGTCTTCCACGTATCGATGCTATATAAGTGTATTGGTGATCCTTCCAGAGTCTTCCCAGTAGATGATGTTCAGGTGACAGAGGAGTTGTCTTATGAGGAAAGTCTCATAGCCATACTTGATCTCCAGGTCAGGAGATTACGGACGAAGGATGTGGCTTCCGTCAAGGTATTGTGGCGAAACAACAATAGGGAGGAAATGACTTAGGAGGCAGAAGATGAAATGAAGAAGAAGTATTCTTACTTGTTCCTTATGCCTCCAGGTGATTCAATTAACTCCTTATTTGATTATAGTGATTGGTGAATTATATATGTGTGATATAGTGTGGCACCTGTTGGTCTGCCGAACTTTTTCTAGCATAAGACTTATTATGAACATTCGAGGATGAATGTTTCTAAGGGGGGAAGGATGTTACACCTCGTAAGTTTAAGGCGATAATTAAGAACGTCATTAAGGAAGTAAGATTCGACTATTGAATATGAAGAGTACTTACATATGTTAATGACGGAAATTTGTATACAACGGAGGTGATCCCGAAATAATTTTTAAGTACTACAAATGTGACGACGAGAATTAATACTAGTAGTTGAAGTTGTTCCAACGGAGTACGGATTGGTGTGGTATTAATAAAATATTGATATTGAGGATATGAGGAGTTATGTGGGATATTTTAGTAGAGGAGTTAATTTAAGTAAACAATTAAGAGAATTGGATCAAAGCGTAATAAAAAAAATTCAAGATTTAAAAGAGGTGGGACATAAGGGTAATTAATGGTAAGAAGTGGACCCAATTTGAAAATTAAATTTTCAGATTTTATATGAAGTCTTAAGACCCTTCATCTCTAACTCTTCATTCTCAAATTTCACTAACACACTCCCTCACCCTCCCCTCAATTTCCAGTCGAACCACCCTCTCCATAGCAAAGAAAATTAAGCTTTCAATTCCCCTCCTAGATTAAGAATGTTCACCTAAATTAGAAGCCAAAAATTGGAGAAAACAGTGGGCAAAATCGGGACTGCTGGGCCGATTTTGAGCAAGAAAAATTCGGATTTTTAGACAAGTTTTTGGGAAGAAAAACTTGTATGAAAGAGGTATTAACATTGTAGAATGTATGCATGTCAATTTGCAGTTGAAGAAGTGTAAAATTGAAGCAAAAATTGAGGGCACGGTGACCAAATTCTAGGGACTGTTTTGGATGAATTTGAGGTATAAAATTCTTCTTTCTATGATATAATTGGAGTGCATGTTGTTAGAATTAAGGAAATGAATTTGTGTTAAGGGAAAATTTGAATTAAGACATTGCATGTGAATATTTTGGATGTTGTAGTCTATATTGAACTAATTTTACTAATCTTGGAATTGTCGTATTCAATTATGGTGTTGTGAAGTTCGTTGCTGCTTTGCATGTTGAAATTGGAAGAAAATCTCGATATTTAAGTTATAGTTATTCATAAGGAATTGTTGGAACATGAATTGGACTCTAAGGAATTAAGAAAATAACTAGTTTTGTGGATGTTGGCCGAAAACTGGCTTGAAATTGTTGGACATTGTCGCGTCGAATTAGGAGCTGGTTTTGTAAAGATTAAATGTTAGAAATTTGATTATAAACATGTATATATATTTTATGATAATTACTAATACATGTCTTAAAGAATTAAGGAGTAAGAAGGATATTATGTTGAACATAGTAGGACTTGCACTACTTGTTGTTGTTGTTGTTAGAATTGATGGACTGTTTTTAAGGTTATCTTAATGTGGTTTAAGGGACTGAATTAACAAGAGGATTATGTGTAATAATAACCTTGGTTGTTGCAGTTTTCGTATTGCATAAATGTAAAAGAAAAAGAACGTATTATAAAACTCAACACAAAGGAGATGACCTTTGAGGAACTTATTATCAAACTCCACATTCAGGAGAATAATAAGAAGGCTATGCCTAAGGGTAAGCAACCCGCTGAGGCAAAGGCAAATCTGGCGGAGGCCAAAGGGAACACGAGCAAGAAGCGAAAGTTCCAGAATGATGGTAAGGCCCCAACAACATAGAAGTTTAAGGGGAACTACTTGGGAAACCTGGTTGATCAAGACTTGTCGCAAACTCAAGAATGAGAACAAAGAGAAAGCCAAGGGCAAGGCTAAGGCTAACATCGTCGAAGACACACTTCTTGACAATATGATTGAGGAGTTCTCAACGGTGGTACTTGAAGCAAACCTCATTAAGAATCCTATGTAATGGTGGATGGATACGGGTGCTACCCGTCACATCTGTTCCAATAGAGAGGCCTTCTCCACAAATACACCAGTTACGGATAAGAAGTTTTTCATGAGAAATAATGCTTCTTTTGAAGTGCTGGGGGTAGGAAAGGTGATCCTGAAGATGACTTCCGGAAGGAGCTTACTCTAAAGGAGGTGATGCATGTGCCTGACATTAGAAGAAATTTAATTTTAGGACATTTATTGGTGAATGCTGGTTTTAGGCTAGTGTTTGAGTCCAATAAATTTATAATCACTAAGAATTGAACTTTTATAGGAAGGGGCTTCGTCTGTGAAGGCCTATTTCAAAGTTAACGCTTTATCTGTAATGCCTTCTATTAATAAAATTGAGTCTTCTTCTTATTTTCTTGAGTCCTCTAATTTATGGCATCATAGATTAGGACATGTAAACTATCAATCTATCCAAAGATTGGTAAATCTAGAGTTGTTGTCGTCTATAGATGTAAACCCTCAACGTAAGTGTGAGGTGTGCGTAGAGTCAAAACTTTCAAAGAGTCTCTTTAGACCCGTCGAAAGGTAAACCGGTCCTCTAGAACTCATTCACACCGATATATGTGATTTGAAGTTTTCACAAACTAGGGGGAACAAGTACTTTGTGACTTTCATAGATGATAGCACAAGGTATTGTTACCTTTACTTATTAATAAGTAAGGATGAAGCATTCAAACGCTACAAAGCAGAAGTTGAAAATCAACTAAGCATACAGATTAAATCAATTCGTAGCGATAAAGGGGGAGAATACGTAGCGCCTTTTGAAGAATATTGTGCCCAGTCATGCATTGTTCATCAAACACCGTCTCCTTACTCACCTTAATCAAATGTTATCGTTGAACGCAAGAACCGTACATTAAAGGAAATGATGAATGTCTTGTTCATCAACTCTGTTCTTCCCCAAAACATGTGGGGAAAAGCTATCCTTACCGCTAATAAGATTCTTAACAGAGTCTCACATAAGGGTAAGGAAAATGCCCCATATGAGTTATGGAAGAGAAAAAAACCCACCTACAAATACTTGAAGGTGTGAGGTTGTTTGGCAAAGGTTGAAGTACCTAAGCCAAAGCAGGTCAAGATTGGGCCTAAGACTGTAGATTGCATATTCATCGGATATGCGAATAACAGTAGTGTTTATCGCTTCTTAGTGCATAAGTCAAATGTACCAGATATCCATGTAGGTACAATCATGGAATGCCAATTTCTTTGAGGACACATTTCCTTGAAAGTAAAAAGACATAACCTCTAGCAAACGAAGTTATGAACAAAGCTCTAAGGATCCAGGAGTCATTGACTGCCCGGATCTAGGTGGTTCAGATCTAGTGGACTCCGAAGTGGATGATTATCTAGAATCTAGTATTCCAGATTCTCAGGAGTTAGAGGTTCTAGATATGGAACCAAGACGAAGCAAAGGGCCAGGAAGGATAAGTCCTTCGGTCCGGACTTTGTAGCTTATATGGTTCACGATGAACCACAGAAAATTGCTTAAGCGTTGTCAACTCCAGAAGCACCGCTCTGGAAAGAAACTATAGAGAGTGAGATATACTACATTCTGCACAACCATACTTGGAAGTTGGTTGATCTTCCTCCGGAAAATAAACCATTGGGTTGTAAATGGCTACTCAAACAGAAGTTGAAAGCAGATGGATCTATAGACAATACAAGGCCATGTTGATAGCCAAGGGCTATCGACGAAAGGAAGACATTGACTAGTTTGACACGTACTCCCCGGTGTCTAGAATGATGTTCATACGAGTATTCATTGCGATTGTCGCATTGCGAGATCTTGAGATACATCAAATGGATGTCAAGTTAGCCTTCCTAAATGGTGATTTGGAAGAAGAAATCTATATGGACCAACCCGAGGGGTATGTGGTTCCAGGATAAGAGAAGAAAGTATGTTGGCTTGTCAAATCTCTGTAAGGGCTGAAACAGGCTCCGAAGCAATGACATGAAAAAATTGATAGTACTCTACTATCGAAAGGGTTCGCCATTAATGAATGTGACAAATGTGTCTACACGAAAGGAAATGTCGACTCGTTCGTCATGATATGCCTTTATGTAGAAGACATGTTGATCACAGGGAGCAGTCCTAGGTTGATCCTAGAGACTAAGAACATGTTGAAACAATGTTTTGACATAAATGATATGGGTATTGCAGTTGTCATCTTAGGGATCAAGATATCTAAGATATCTGACGTACTAATCTTATCTCAATCTCACTACATTGATGATGTGTTGAAGAAGTTTGAGATGTTCGACAGTTCGCCGATAACGTCACCACTGGATATAAATCAAAAGATTGATCAAAATCATGGTGCGCCCGTATACTAGAAATAATACGCTCAGGTGATTGGTAGTTTGATATACATCATAAACTGCACCCGACCTGATATCGCTTATGAAGTCAACAAGTTGACTAGGTTTACCCGTAATTCAAGTGATGACCATTAGAAAGCGTTAAATCGGGTACTACGGTACCTGAAATACACGCTAGTTTACGGGTTGCATTATTCGAGATATCCAGCTGTACTAGATGGGTAAAGTGATGTAAACTGGATATCAGATATAGAGAACATCAAGTCCACCAGTGGGTATATATTCACAATTGGTGGCAGGGCTGTGTCTTGGAAATCCTCTAAGCAAACTTGCATCGCTCGATCCACGATGGAATCGGAGTTTATCGTTTTAGACAAAACATGAGAAGAAGTTGAGTGGCTTCATGACTTCTTAGAGGATGTCTCGTGTTGGGATAAACTCGTACCTTCTGTAATGATCTACTGCGACAGTCAGTCGGCTCTAGGAATGGCACAAAGTTCTATGTATAACGACAAATCTCGTCATATTCGATGGAGACACAAAACCGTTCGGCAGCTGATTACCACGGGTATTATTTCCATTGATTATGTAAAATCAAAGAAGAACATAACAGACTCTTTGACTAAGGGCATACCTAGAGATCAGACTGTCTGTCTATCTAGGGAAATAGACTTAAAATCCAAACAATAAGAACTGATACGGTGGATACCCAACCTTACTGAATGGAGATCCCAGGAATTAGGTTCAATGGAAAAATTAAGTCGTAAAGGTTCATTTGAGCGCTTCGGTGAAAGCAAGAGCACTTCAGATGATGATTTTTGTAAAGAAATATGAATCCAAGGTCGTTCCCGTGATAGACATTAAGTGCCATATGTAGTGTGGGTAGAGGTTAAGTTTCCAAAACCTTTAATGATCCTCAACGGTTGAGGTTAGGTTTGGGGTAACTTTTAATGGTTCCTAACACTTGTGAAGTAGGGTATAACATGATACCTTGTAGGAGACCACCTATTTAAGTGAGAGGACAGTCCGCCTCAAATGAACCCACTTAAGAATCCAAGACGTGTTCACGGCCACAGCGGACAAAACATTTGTTGACACCCAATTTTGACCCTCCCGTCCAGATAGTAGCTATAAAATTACACTAATTTTGCAAAATAATTTTTATGATTTCTTATAATAAAATGCAGCGATAAAACATTAATACAGGCATAAATAAGCAATTTATTAATGGCACCGCGTCTTACGTAGAAAATTACGCACTTAGAGTCTCGCGCTCATATTTATTAATTTTAAGCCCTGTCATAATTCTTAATAATAAATAATAAATACATAAAATAATAATCTAACACACGCGTTTTAATAATAGCACTCATAAAAGAACTAAGAAGTCCTATCTGCATGTAGCATTTAAATAACTCAATTTTTATTTAATAAGTTTTAATAACGGCATCGCATTATAAATATTAAGCACTAATTAAATAGCACACCCGCATTTATTATTGTAATAATTTTAAAACTCAGACTAATAAAGCACCTAAATAATCTAATTACAATTTAAATAGTTTAATTTACCATTAATTAATTAATAATACACCTAAACTAATACACTTAAAACTCTACCCCTAATTAAAATAACTACCCGAAGGCCCAACATGAGCCCGAAACCATCACCTTATTTCCTCAAATTGATCGTCTTCCTCCTGTTATCGTCCAGCAGCCCTTAACCTTAGAAAACCAAAAGACAAAAAGAAGAAGAACGAAACCCTAAGAGCCCTAAAATCGCCGCACCCTCACCTCTTCACCGACGAGTTCGCAGGATCCCCGCCGGATTTTCCTGTTGGGGAATACATAACCAGAATATTTCTTACCATAACCTGCTCAAATCGCACCAAATCTCCTTCAAATCAACCTAAAATCAGAACTTACCTTAATCGATTTTACACCCAAAGAATCGGATGGAATCAATACACGAATCACCGCCCAAATCGTACTAAACTTGTACCAAATCATCCGCGAATCAGTCCATAGAATCGTCCAAAATCAATACCGAATCAATACCCAAATCGCACAAAATCAGTCTCAAAAGCCATCTCAAACTTACCAAAATTGGGACCCATAATCGTGACTATATATAGGATGATTTACGCAAGCAATGAAATCGGGGCTTGGAGGGAAAAAAAACCAGTGCATGTGTCGGACAGAATCGAAAAAAGGACAACAGAAACAAAAACTAAACTCTTTATTTTCGCACAACTTAGCAACAAAAATGGCCTAAGTCTTGCTTCCAGTGAAAATCGCATCACAACCAAACACCGAGTGGATCGACGACTTGGTAAGCTGCCCCGGTTCGCTGCCCGGAGAAGGTAAAACCAAACTCCTTTCAGTTCCTGTGTGTCGCTTTACGTGTTTATGTGTTTATACGCTTGATTATAACCTACTATCATGTTTCTAGCATGTTCAACTCTGTTTAGATAAGATGTGGGAGTATTTTATGAAGTAATCGAAATATGATTAGTAAATGTGGTTCTAAAAGCCACATGTTATACGGCATCAGATCTTCAGTTTGGTTAATATGTGTTCTAGATTAACTTGTTGCTGGTTTGCTTTCCGAAAAAAAAAAGTTTTCTCCCTGATTCAAGTTTGGATGGTTAATGTGTTTATAAGATCTTGCCTTCGTCTAATATGGTGTTATGAGGATTTTTTGGTACTATCTTATGGCAAATAACGTTTATGTGGTGTCTCTTCTCTGAAATTATAATTTGTACCACTTAAGCACCCTTCATTTTCATATTATCCACCTCTGTGTGGAGTACATAAATGGTATACTTCAGGACATACAGGACATGCTATTCAGGTATGCGCCTAGGCGTATATCGGAATTTACATCTCTGTGTATTCCTAGGTATATCACATGTATCACTGTCCAATAAGTATTAGCCATGTCTTTCAAGGTCCCTCATCTGTCGTAGTTGATCTGATTTGTCTCGTTTCTGATTTGCGATAGTTGAATGCTTGCCTGTTGACTTATTCAAATGCCTCCCTAATCAAATAAATATTATAAAGATTCGGCTGCCAATATACTCATAAATCTGTTCAGAATAGTCGGTGTGTATAAGGAGTTACAGGAGTATTATGTTATTGTGGTTGTCCCTGTTAAATGTGTCTATACCTGCTTCGCAATTAGTTAGAGAGGAATATACCTCTTAGCTGTTGTCTGTATACTAAATGTGTCTCAATGCTCCTTGACATGGACTCATTTGCATACATGTTGATCATTTTGTATAACTAGGTGCTTGCTAGACCAGTTTTCCAGGTAGCCTTAAGGTCTAAAATGTCCATATTCTGTTATAAATCAGTATTGAACATTGTCGTATACAGTTAATGGATATTGGGGTTAGTTATGTACCTAAGACACATCACACATATATATCCTAATATATCGTACATATCCTGTTTTTAAGTGGCTGTGTATATGCTAAAATGTGGGCTTCTGAAATGAATTTGAAATGTGCAGTTAGCAGGGATCATGGCCCTCCCTTTTCCTTCACAAGGATCTGATGGGCCTGAGAGCCCACTACCCCTGTTTATCCCCCACTTCTGAAATGTCCCGCTACTGTTTAGCATGGATTGGGCCCAATGCATGTCTCGTTTGTTGTCAATGTGCACACATGTTGGATATGAATACTTGTCACTAGGCCCATCACACTTGGGCTGATTTCTCCTAAAAAATAATCTGAAAATCATTATTGAAACACATCCCATTTGGTTTGGGCAGCCGAGTAAGAATATGTGTACATGTCTCTTCCATTTTGTTCAACAAATATGTCATGTTTACTTGCATTATTAATATGACTTGGATATATACTAATCCTTATCTTTCTTTATTTTTACATGAAAGCATGAGAGCAACAAAGAGTCTCATAGTGAAACTCATCGTGGCAAGCGTAAAGGCTTACATCTACATCCATCGAGTTCCTCTTGACAATTCCTAGAAAAACAAATGGGGCCAGTCATCCGCTCCAATCTCTTCACTCTCTTAACCTCCTTATCTCATTTTTTTTATATCTTATTTGTTGTTGTAATATAACTTTGTAATTAATAGGAAACTTCGAGCAATTAGCCTTTGAACATATGAGGTGGGAAGGTAATTTACACTTAGAAATACACTTCTACTTTATTTGTCTTTTAGGATTGTTAGGCATGTCTAAATTCTGCCAAAATAATCTAAACAATTTAACTTGCATCATAAAATCAACACTTTATTTCTTACTAAATCCATAACAAATTTTCCCTTGAACTCTTATCTAACATTATATAGGAAATCTATTATGTATAATAAAAATCATCCTAAGTATTGGGTATATCATAACCAAGATTAATTAGGCAGGCAAAGGTACACATTTAGTCAATAAATTCATTTTGCATCACATATTTTTTATAAATAATATAAGGCATGCTTTAAACTTTACATGTGTTTTTATAGCACTAAACTTATTAATCTTTGAATAAAAATACTTTCTATCAAATATCTTTCAAACATGCATTTTTTCTTAGCATAAATAATTAACCCTAGGTTTGAACGGACAACCGCAAGTTAGCGGATCCTTTAGGGTGCCTGACCCCTTCCCTTTAGGATAATAAAGAACTCTTACCCAGAATCTCATTAAAGTTTAGCAGACCATTAAAATGGAGTTAATGTTTACTTTAAACTAGTTAACATTTAGGTGTCCTAATTCACCCAATTAATTAGGTGGCGACTCCGCGAACCCTTTAGCATTTCTAGCCCCTTTTAATATTTAAGCACCCTTTTAAACATTTTAACATTTTAGCATTCTTTTGCACATTTAGCATTTTATTATTTATTTTCTAACATTTTATTTAAGCAGGGTTCGCTAGAATAAAGTCGCGGTCGAAATCGGGCGCGACAGAATGGCGACTCTGCTGGGGATTTAAGGTTCTTAACCACAACAGACCTAGGGTTATTATTTGGCAATTATTTTTGCATTTAATTTTTGTGTGTTGTATTTTGTTTTATTTATTTTTAATTGCTACTTGCTTTACTGTTTTCCTTAAACTGGCATTCCGCTCATATTTCTTCCACTCTGGAAAATTCACACTATCACACACTCGCTATTTGGTGTGCTTGGCGCACACTGCAAATTTCTTTCAAACACCCAAATTTAAGAGAGTTGGCGTTTTCGCGGAGAATCAGGTCGGCCGGTGGCGTAGCCTTCTCACTCGAGTTGTCGCTCGGGAACCTTGCGTCTAGAAAAGCCAAATCTTAGAAACTCGGGATGAGCTATACCACCCTTTATTTTAAGGCATGCATGCATTTACCTTAGGTGGGTCGGTCGCGGCATCGACACCTGATTAGGAAGACACGGCGTCGACGGGTTTCTCAACCCAACGACCAACCAGCATATTATGTGTAGCGTGGCAATGATAGACAAATCCAAACCAAATCATGTCATCTGAAATTGGGAAAAGTGCACCGTCATTTGGTCGTCATTTCCAACAAAAGCATTACAGTTGGACGGCTTGGACAAATCCATCATGACCTCGCATATGTGACGTTTAGGCTACTGCGGCATAAAAGGGTCCCCATGCATGTTAGGACTCGCTTGCAATGTGACAATTTATATGCAACATGTACTTGCTAAATGTTTTTACACTTTTGCAAAATCACGTGCTTTACACTAACGCAGTTTGCTACATGTTGTCTAAAGGATTTATCATCTCCCCCAAAGGTCGATTTGTATTTGACTAAGCAATGACAGAGCATCAATATTTCACAAGATCAAAGGCACGGTCGGTAGCGTGACCGATTCAAAGGCATTTGAAGCGAGCAGTCGGAACTGTCTTGGTTCCTATAGGCAAAGCAGGGGTCTCAGAAAAGAAAAGCAGCATATATCCGATCGAGCACCTCGCCCAGTTACCACAGCAAATGGCAACTCTGCAGGCTGAAATTAAAAGGCTCTGAAACCTCACCAGAGCACTCGTCACTGCAAAAACCCAAAACAATCAAAACCCTCCAAATTATTACCAGTACCCGCTTACTACATATCTCATTCAGCCAATATACAATGCACCCATATATCCCACACAAAACCAAATGCCTAATATACTCCAGCTAAACACAAACCAAAGGCCACCACAAACCTATTTTCGCAATACATATGGCAACCCCTTGCGATACCCACACGTGTATACGCCACAGCCAAAAGCCCGTCCACTAAACATCTTCACACCCCGCCTAAATGCCACAGAAAGGCGGCCAAAGTATACACCCATTTAGCCGAGCCTTTGTCGCGGTTATGCGAGAGGTTGAGAGTTGCGAGGATACTCGGCCAATTCCAAAGAATGTGCCCAATCCCAAGTCCAAAGCTCATGATGGGAACAAAAGTTGTGCATTCCATTCTGGAGCCATCGGACACGACATGGGAAGGTGTTATACACTCAGAGACAAAGTAAGGGAGTTGATCAAGGAGGGAGTCATTCAGGTGAAGGATGCCTACCCCAATGAGTACAATGAACCCCAAAGGAAGAGGTGTTCCTGGCGTAACCGCTCGCTGAATCAATCATTTATCCAAGCATGCACCACGCAGAAGCCAAAAGAAGGAGATACTGATAGCAGAGCATGAAGACCCAGCCAGCCACGATGCAGAGCAAGAAGGCGTATTGGTTGGATTTGCACCCTTGTTTTGGTCCGCCTAGAGCCCGGAAAAGAAAAGCAATTTAGTTTAGCAGAATAATTTAAGACTCATATTTAAGCTTTAATAATGTTTCGCTTAAGTTTTGCTTGTTTGGAACTACGTTCGACCTGATTCCCTTGGCGGATACGTAGGCGGCCATATCGGCCTCGGTCCCACCTTTAGAATTTTACCCAATATTCTCTTGTAATGAACTACGTCATGACCTTATTCCCTCATGGGGATACATAGGCGGCCTAAATCGGCTTCGGTCACACCATTAGGAAACTTTCCCTTCGTTCGGAAAATAAATACACATAATACACATAACCCCATTGAGACCCACTTTAGGCCTAAACACCCTCTGCATATTCCAAACTGGGACAAAATAGGAAACCAGACAGGGGTTGCAAGTACAAACAGGCGGTAGCGCGGATGTCAAGAAAGCAAGCGGCGAAGTCAAATACGAATCGACCGCCTCAAACTCACAAAATTGTCTTTGGCGCAGTCCTTCATATTAGCGTAAGATACAACAAAAGTTCTTCATATTAGCGAGCGAAAAATACAACAAAAGCGAGAAAGAAACAACATAAGCGAGAGAGGGCACCGATCAATCATCGAAATTCAAAAGTCCGCAACAAAGTCTAGCGCATCGGCTCGGGCATAAAGCACAACAAAGGCATCATGGCATTAAATCGATTCTGGCAACGTTTAGCATGTCGTGCAAGGACAACATCTCGAGATTCATCCGTGCCGGGGACGACATCTCTACCAGCATAATTGCCTTTCGTATATTTATCATTCATTTTACGATTATACCCTAACTTTTTCTCTAGCTTAGCTTGCAGGAGCATTTATTCTACAGGAGCAGCAACAACACGTCCAGGCAACGACGTTATCAGCACAACAAGTCCAAAAACGACGTCAAGTCCGAAAACGACGCCAAGTCCGAAAACGACGCCAAGTCCGAAAACGACGCCAACAAAGAATACATCCGAACGACGGCGTCATCGCAACAAGTCCAAAACGATGACAAGTCCAAAACGACGCCAAGTCGAAACGACGCCAAGAAGAATAAGTCCAAAGCGACGCCCGGAACAATAAGTCCAAAACGGCGCCCGAGCAACAAGTCCAAAACGGCGCCAAGTCGAAAGCGGCGACAAGTCGAAAGCGGCGACAAGTCCGAAAGCGGCCAAGTCCAGGCGACGCCAAGTCCAAAAACGCCATCATCGAGATATCACATCTACGCAGGGCGATTTTCTGTTCTCAAAATTGCATTTTTCATTCATGCTTTATTATTTTGTCTTAGCGATTGCACTAACTCTTTCTTGAGCTTTAGTCTGCGAGCGGCGAACACGTCCGAGCAACGGCGTCGTCAAGACAACAAGTCCAAAACGACGACAAGTCCAAAACGACGCCAAGTCCGAAAGCGACGCCAAGGAAAAAGTGCAACGACGCCAGAAGAACACGTCCGAGCAACGGCGTTATCGGACAACAAGTCCAAAACGGCGCCAAGTCCAAACGACGCCAAGTCCAAAACGACGCCAAGTCGAAAGCGACGACAAGTCCAAACGACGCCAAGTCGGAAACGACGCCAAGTCAAAAACGACGCCATCATCGAGATATCACATCTACGCAGGGACGATTTCTCTGTTGTCAAAATTGCATTTTTTCATTCATGCTTTATTATTACGTCTTAGCGGTTATGCTAACTCTTTCTTGAGCTTTAGTCTACGGTGGTAGTTGCAGTGACAACATATCGCGTTCACAATCGCAACACGTGCGTGCAAGGGCGAAAATCACAAAGATTTGCAAGATCGCATCAACACAACATCGTCACATTTTTGCACAATAACATCGTTTCACTCACGATTACATTGCTTTTAAAATTATGCATCATCATTTTGTCTTATGATTATGCACTAACCGTTTGCTTAAGTCTTAGCATGCATGGCGAGCACAACGTGGATTTTCTCTTCAAATGACCGGCAATTTGTTGGGGGGCCAACCTTCCCGACGAATGGCAGAAGCGGCCTCAAGCGTCGGTCCACTCACTCCGCATCACCATACACCCAAAGAACATAAGTCGATCTGCGTGCACCCTGTGTTCAAGCGCTTATTTTTTTATTTTTACACCATAGCTCAGTGTCGTCATAACTCGACACTGGGACAAATTTTGAATCCGCATTAGCCCGCCCTGGTGTTTTGACCATGGTAACCCAGTGTCGTCATAAATCGACACTGGGACAAATTGTGAGTTCGCGTTAGCCCGTCTTGGTGTTTTGACCATGGTAACCCAGTGTCGTCATAACTCGACACTGGGACAAATTTTGAGTCCGCATTAACCCGCCCTGGTGTTTTGACCATGGTAACCCAGTGTCGTCGGCCGACACCGGGACAAATTGAGTTCGCGTTAGCGCCAGTGTTTTGACCATGGTAACCCAGTGTCGTCATAACTCGACACTGGGACAAATTTTGAGTCCGCATTAACCCGCCCTGGTGTTTTGACCATGGTAACCCAGTGTCGTCACTCGACACTGGGACAAATTTTGAGTTCGCGTTAGCGCGCGGTATTTTGACCATGGTAACCCAAAGGTCGTCATAACTCGACCGAGACAAATTGAGTTTCGTTAGCGCGCCAGTGTTTTGACCATGGTATCCCAGTGTCGTCATAACTCGACACTGGGGCAAATTTTGAGTTTGCGTTAGCCCGCCTTGGTGTTTTGACCATGGTAGCCCAGTGTCGTCATAACTCGACACTGGGACAAATTTTGAGTCCGCATTAGCCCGCCTTGATGTTTTGACCATGGTAGCCCAGTGTCGTCACAACTCGACACTGGGACAAATTTTGAGTCCGCGTTAGCCCGCCTGTGTTTGACCATGGTAGCCCAGTGTCGTCATAACTCGACCGGGGCGATTTTTAGTCGCGTCGGCCTTGCCTGGTACTGACATTTTAATCGAGGATCGAGACAAAATTGGCAATGAGTCAACGTCTTTGTCCGAAGATTCTTCCATCATCTCCATACAAAGAGGGACAACTGTTGACACCCAATTTTGACCCTCCCGTCCAGACAGTAGCTATAAAATTACACTAATTTTGCAAAATAATTTTTATGATTTCTTATAATAAAATGCAGCGATAAAACATTAATACAGGCATAAATAAGCAATTTAATAATGGCACCGCGTCTTACGTAGAAAATTACGCACTTAGAGTCCCGCGCCCATATTTATTAATTTTAAGCCCTGTCATAATTCTTAATAATAAATAATAAATACATAAAATAATAATCTAACACACGCGTTTTAATAATAACACTCATAAAAGAATTAAGAAGTCCTATCTGCATGTAGCATTTAAATAACTCAATTTTTATTTAATAAGTTTTAATAACGGCATCGCATTATAAACATTAAGCACTAATTAAATAGCACACCCGCATTTATTATTTTAATAATTTTAAAACTCAGACTAATAAAGCACCTAAATAATCTAATTACAATTTAAATAGTTTAATTTACCATTAATTAATTAATAATACACCTAAACTAATACACTTAAAACTCTACCCCTAATTAAAATAACTACCCGAAGGCCCAACCCGCAGGCCCAGAAACCATCAGCCTTATTTCCCTCAGCCCAGTCGTCTTCCTCCCGTTATCGTCCAGCAGCCCTTAACCTTAGAAAATCAAAAGACAAAAAGAAGAAGAACGAAACCCTAAGAGCCCTAAAATCGCCGCACCCTCACCTCTTCACCGACGAGTTCGCAGGATCCCCGCCGGATTTTCCGGTTGGGGAATACATAACCAGAATATTTCTTACCATAACCTGCTCAAATCGCACCAAATCTCCTTCAAATCAACCTAAAATCAGAACTTACCTTAATCGATTTTACACCCAAAGAATCGGATGGAATCAATACACGAATCACCGCCCAAATCGTACTAAACTTGTACCAAATCATCCGCGAATCAGTCCATAGAATCGTCCAAAATCAATACCGAATCAATACCCAAATCACACAAAATCAGTCTCAAAAGCCATCCCAAACTTACCAAAATTGGGACCCATAATCGTGACTATATATAGGATGATTTACGCAAGCAATGAAATCGGGGCTTGGAGGGCGAAAAAACCAGTGCATGTGTCGGACAGAATCGAAAAAAGGACAACAGAAACAAAAACTAAACTCTTTATTTTCGCACAACTTAGCAACAAAAATGGCCTAAGTCTTGCTTCCAGTGAAAATCGCATCACAACCAAACACCGAGTGGATCGACGACTTGGTAAGCTGCCCCGGTTCGCTGCCCGGAGAAGGTAAAACCAAACTCCTCTCAGTTCCTGTGTGTCGCTTTACGTGTTTATGTGTTTATACGCTTGATTATAACATACTATCATGTTTCTAGCATGTTCAACTCTGTTTAGATAAGATGTGGGAGTATTTTATGAAGTAATCGAAATATGATTAGTAAATGTGGTTCTAAAAGCCACATGTTATACGGCATCAGAACTTCAGTTTGGTTAATATGTGTTCTAGATTAACTTGTTGCTGGTTTGCTTACCGGAAAAAAAAAGAGTTTTCTCCCTGATTCAAGTTTGTATGGTTAATGTGTTTATAAGATCTTGCCTTCGTCTAATATGGTGTTATGAGGAATTTTTGGTACTATCTTATGGCAAATAACGCTTTACGTGTCTGCATTCTCTGAAATTATAATTTGTACCACTTAAGCACCCTTCATTTTCATATTATCCACATCTGTGTGGAGTACATAAATGGTATACTTCAGGACATACAGGACATGCTATTCAGGTATGCGCATAGGCGTATATCGGAGTTTACATCTCTGTGTATTCCTAGGTATATCACATGTATCACTGTCCAATAAGTATTAGCCATGTCTTTCAAGGTCCCTCATCTGTCGTAGTTGATCTGATTTGTCTCGTTTCTGATTTGCGATAGTTGAATGCTTGTCTGTTGACTTATTCAAATGCCTCCCTAATCAAATAAATATTATAAAGATTCGGCTGCTAATATACTCCTAAATCTGTTCAGAATAGTCGGTGTGTATAAGGAGTTACAGGAGTATTATGTTATTGTGGTTGTCCCTGTTAAATGTGTCTATGCCTGCTTCGCGATTAGTTAGAGAGGAATATACCTCTTAGCTGCTGTCTGTATACTAAATGTGTCTCAATGCTCCTTGACATGGACTCATTTGCATACATGTTGATCATTTTGTATAACTAGGTGCTTGCTAGACCAGTTTTCCAGGTAGCCTTAAGGTCTAAAATGTCCATATTCTGTTATAAATCAGTATTGAACATTGTCGTATACAGTTAATGGATATTGGGGTTAGTTATGTACCTAAGACACATCACACATATATATCCTAATATATCGTACATATCCTGTTTTTAAGTGGCTGTGTATATGCTAAAATGTGGGCTTCTGAAATGAATTTGAAATGTGCAGTTAGCAGGGATCATGGCCCTCCCTTTTCCTTCACAAGGATCTGATGGGCCTGAGAGCCCACTACCCCTGTTTATCCCCCACTTCTGAAATGTCCCGCCATCGCTTAGCATGGATTGGGCCCAATGACGCCTCGCTTGTCACAATGTGCACACATGTTGGATATGAATACTTGTCACTAGGCCCATCACACTTGGGCTGATTTCTCCTAAAAATAATCAAAATCATTATTGAAACACGCCCATTTGGTTTGGGCAGCCGAGTAAGAATATGTGTACATGTCTCTTCCATTTTGTTCAACAAATATGTCATGTTTACTTGCATTATTAATATGACTTGGATATATACTAATCCTTATCTTTCTTTATTTTTACATGAAACGCACCGGAGCAACAAAGAGTCTCATAGTGAAACTCATCGTGGCAAACGTAAAGGCTTGCATCTACATCCATCGAGTTCCCTCTTCGACAATTCCTAGAAAAACAAATAGGACGGAGTCATCCGCTCCAATCTCTTCACTCTCTTAACCTCCTTATCTCATTTTTTTTATATCTTATTTGTTGTTGTAATATAACTTTGTAATTAATAGGAAACTTCGAGCAATTAGCCTTTGAACATATGAGGTGGGAAGGTAATTTACACTTAGAAATACACTTCTACTTTATTTGTCTTTTAGGATTGTTAGGCATGTCTAAATTCTGCCAAAATAATCTAAACAATTTAACTTGCATCATAAAATCAACACTTTATTTCTTACTAAATCCATAACAAATTTTCCCTTGAACTCTTATCTAACATTATATAGGAAATCTATTATGTATAATAAAAATCATCCTAAGTATTGGGTATATCATAACCAAGATTAATTAGGCAGGCAAAGGTACACATTTAGTCAATAAATTCATTTTGCATCACATATTTTTTATAAATAATATAAGGCATGCTTTAAACTTTACATGTGTTTTTATAGCACTAAACTTATTAATCTTTGAATAAAAATACTTTCTATCAAATATCTTTCAAACATGCATTTTTTCTTAGCATAAATAATTAACTCTAGGTTTGAACGGACAACCGCAAGTTAGCGGATCCTTTAGGGTGCCTGACCCCTTCCCTTTAGGATAATAAAGAACCCTTACCCAGAATCTCATTAAAGTTTAGCAAACCATTAAAATGGAGTTAATGTTTACTTTAAACTAGTTAACATTTAGGTGTCCTAATTCACCCAATTAATTAGGTGGCGACTCCGCGAACCCTTTAGCATTTCTAGCCCCTTTTAATATTTAAGCACCCTTTTAAACATTTTAACATTTTAGCATTCTTTTGCACATTTAGCATTTTTTTATTTATTTTCTAACATTTTATTTAAGCAGGGTTCGCTAGAATAAAGTCGCGGTCGAAATCGGGCGCGACAACATTAAAGAATAACAGAGTAAGGAAAGTTGTTGTGTTGGTACCATTGTCTTGGCTTACATTAAACATTGATGGTTCAACACATAACGTTCACCGCGTAGTAAGTAAGTCTGATGGTATTCAACTATGTAAGGTTCAAAGACACGGCTACCTATCCAGATGCAACATCAATCCTCCAAAAGATTGCTAGAAAGACACCTTGTGAGTGCGCCAAAATCTCATTCAAGAGAGGATTATTGGAAATTTACTAAAATGGAATTAAGTTTATCTCGTTATTTATGACTCGCATAATTAGGGCCCCTCACTTCGGAAACGTCGTTTCCACACACGTGCATTCGTAGTGCCAAGTATCGTAAATTTCATTAGTAAAAGAGATATTGATAAATAATTAAAATGTTTGAGATATGAAATAATGGACGGTTATTGGCCAAATAACAATTATTCCACGTTGGTAAATGAAGGAAGAAGTGTGCGACGTGTAAAGATGAAACGAGTCGGAACGAGCCGCAAAGAGCTGCGGCACAGCCCCGTTAACGCCGCGACACAGCCCCGTCGGAGCCGCGGTGCCTTGTTGTCTGATGGTTACTGGAGCTCAGGCGCGGCAGCGCCTCCCAGGCAGCGCTTCGGAGGCAGAATAGTCGACGGGAAGCTGAAAATATTTTGACTCTTATGCTGGTTTGGAGCATTGAATCTTCATTACTTGATACATGAATTCAACCATTATTTGGCTGATTGTAACCTCTCAATAAGTGTCATTACATGGCTATTAAAGGCCATTAGTTGGCTAGTTGAGAGGTCATCTTTCTTACACTAAAAATTAAGGACTTGTCTCAATTTGAACTCACACCAAACTCAGATTTTCTGATCTTCTTCTGTCGAAGAAATTTTCTCACACACTCAAAGATTCTTTTTTTAGTAAACATTTGAGTTTTCTTTGCTCGTTTTTTAGTTGTTGTTTTATCTTGGGAGACGAGTTTCCAATTACCGTAAAAGAAAATATACGGGGCAATATTGTATTAAGGACAGAGTGCTAACACTCAACTCAACAAATTCTTTATTGTAGATTACTTTTGTTCTTGTTCCAGTTTGTAATCTTTGTAACAATTGTTTACTTCTCGTTTCCTTGTAATCATCATTGTACTCACAAGTCTTTAATTTTTGCCCTTTAGTTTTGAGTTCTTTAATTTTTGTCCTTTATTATTTTTGACGCAACATAATTAGAATTTCGCTCGGTATAATTAGTGTTATATCTTTGATATATGTATCATACAAAACCCACAAATTATGTCGGACAAGGCATAACTGTCAACACTCAACATAATATGAAAAAAAAAATATAATTTCATATTTCGACGGACATAATTAGCGTTTAATTTCAACATATGTATCATAACATCTACACAGCTATACCGGATAAGACATAATACAATGGCAAGGGGAGTGCCACAGCTGAATCTTCAACACTCAACATAATTTAAAAAATTACTATAAAACTATGCAGCATAATTTTTCGTACATAATTTACGCCGCGTAAGACAAAAATTCAGTTTTCAAAGAAAAACTAATATTATAGAGACTATATCTTGCGAAATAGACATGAATATTTTCATAAAATAAATAACATAAAAAAATTAAAAACTACAATTATAAAGGGCGAAAATTAAAGACCAGTGCATTTGAGGGAAATCCGCACAAAAAATGCTTTAAATTCGTATTTACACTACTATAAATTAGCTAAAAGAAAGTAAAAGAATTTTTAAGAAGAAAATAGAAGAACAAGAAGAAAGTGCGTGTGCTTGGGTGGGGGATGAAGAAGAGGGAATGAAATAAAGAAAATAAAGTGAGACCCACTTATTTTTTCTCTTCATTTTTTGCTATTTACTCACTTAGAATTTTTTTTATTTGTCACGTTAGCTATTGAGGTGGTATTTAATTCACTTCAAAGTTGTTTAGGAAATATATAGATACCGGTAAAACTAAATTGCTAAAGTAATTTTGGGAAGAATTTTATGTATTCGACCGATTAAAAAGAAATGTGTTGTACCCCGGGGCAGTTCAATGGCAAAGGAAGAGGGAGACTTAAGATGCTCTGGACATTTGCAGCGTTGGATCGATTCCAGTGAGAGCATTCTGCTCATCTTCTGGTGTTGATCCTCGTAGGTGGTATCAGTTGTCCGTTCTCAAACCTTGGATATTGGAGTACATCCTACAATTTACAGATAGTAGTATTGATGGACCAATAATACTACCTCCAAAATTAGTCTGGTGCAAATCGGGAACCTTAATATAAAAAAAACAATAAAAAAATAAAAATGTGTTAGGAAAAAGATAAAAGGGTAGAACGAGATGGAATCTCAAAAAATCATATAGTACTAAAAATAGGTGGAGCTTGTGTCGTTGCACTCGCACTCTCCTTTATCTTGTCAACACATTCCCCTCTTCTTCTTCTTCTCTCTCTCTAAAACCTCTCTTTCTTTCACCTTTCAACCATAACCACACACCTGAAACAAAGAAGAAAAAAGCAGTGAAAATGTTGCTAGGGAAGAGGACAAGGCCACCCATGAAAAGAACAATAAGTATGACAGAATTCACCTTAGATCTCAACCTCAACCCTGACCCTTCTTCTGCTATTTCTGTTAATTATAACAATCTTCCTTTTGATCCTCATAATCCCATATCACCCTCAAACACCCAGCAACAACGTTTATTGTCCGCAACTAAAACTGTATCCGCCCGAAACCGCCGAAAATCTGCTGATTTTGTAGAACCTGCCAATTTTCTCAAAGCTTGCTTCCTCTGTAAACGTCGCTTGATCCCTGGTCGCGACATCTACATGTACAGGTACTATATATACTAATACACATATATGCAAAAAGTTTTTTTATTCTATTTATGTATTTGATGTTAGGATTTAACACTCAAATCCTACATAATTAGAAAACAGTAAATAAGCAAATAACACTCACAGATTTATAGTGATTTATAGTCAATGTGATAGTTACGTCCACTTTACCGATGCAAATTTTACTATAATCAAATAAGAGTTTGAGTTTTATAATTCTCTCTTTCTCTCTTGCTCGACTCTAAGAAAGAAAAATGGCACCCTAATCTATATATAACGAAAACTAGAGCGAACATAATATAAGCCTAAAATTTCCAAAATACCCTCCAATGTTCCACACTCTGCGTAGGGTATTCATAATGTCGGCGGTGAATTAGACTTCATAATTCAACATTTGAATCAGTGTACATACATCTCATCATCGAGTAGCTCCTATCTCGGCAAATATAATTTTTTATGCGTTCATAGTGTAAAAAATCCTCAGATCATCTACAAACAAATTATAGGTACTTCGATTATAATATGAATAAGTAGATGGTAAATAATTTGTTTCAGTTATTAAACTACACAATATATGTTGAAGTCTAAATGTTTTGTTGGTTGATTATTTTTGCAGAGGGGATAGTGCTTTTTGCAGCCTAGGGTGTAGACAGCAACAAATGAATCTAGACGAGAAGAAGGAAAAGTGTTCGTTGGTTGCATCTAGGAAGGATTTCACAAACTCCGCCGCTATAGCAGGCGAAAAGGGACCTGATGTCTCCCAAACAAGCGAGACTGTCGCCGCCGTTTAGGTAGTAGAATTTTAGGCTACGTGAGTACGCATAAATCAAATCAAACATATCAACTGTTTGATATGTGGTTAATTACTACGTTACCCACACAAAAATGCATATCAAAGCTGCTATATATGTATATCATGTATGTATATACATAAGATATGCACGATGCATGATTGATGAATGATGATTATATAATATTTCTCCCTCTCAATAAAAGATGTGGTTTATATATTTTGCAAAACAATAAATTATTTTGGTCATGTGTTTTACTACTAGTATAGTAGTATGAGATTCCTTGGTCAGGCTGTGAAGTGTTGGGGTTTTATCGGGTTCGTACACGCAGCGGAATTTGAAAATTTATGTTTCAAACCCGACTTCGGCAGAACTGTAGGATGATTACAACAATGTAAAACATATAAGAACTATAATACGTCGATGAGAACACTTACAGTTAGAGCAGCTTCCAAATCTTTAATCTTGGATTGTGTGTCCTGAGGGTGCACACACAATCGTCCCTCGATTCACAAGTCAGAGACTGTGATGTAGCTCTCTTTCGGAAAGCTAGGAAATCCGGCAGAGTTTCAGTAGATTTAATCTTATGAAAAGATGGTCTATAAAATATGAGGCTAAACCCTGTATATATAGCTGAATAAATCAGCTAGGGTTTTCCTCTTGGGCCAGTCCGAACGAGGCGATTTGGGTCAATCGACCCATCGACGCGTGGCGCCGCAGCCCTTAAGTAAGTGGCGTCGCGGCGCTGAGGCGCCGCGGCCCTTGCTCCATTTCTGCTTTGTTTCTATTTTATTTTAATGTCTCGATCATCAACCGAACATTAATTGATTAACTCTCTGATTACATCATTTGAATCGACGAAACAATTGACGTACTGTTACCCTTCAGGCCTTCACATACTGACACTAATATCATTAGGGTCTACACGGAACTCCTAGATCGCGGAAGATTTAACTCAATATGTGAAGTCTAGTTACACGAAACCTGTGAACAGAACCTTTATGCGGGAAGATAAAATCCTTTCATTCATGATACACTCAATCAAGTTTAGGATCTGTCAACTGTCTATCCAAATGGCTTAATTGTTGCAGGCTGCTCCTCGCCCTCGTCTGATTGAGAAATAGGAAAGAACGCAGAATCGCCAGAAGGCCGGAATCCGATACATAAATTAGTTAACAAAAGAATAGAAAAAGCTTTGACTAAAGAAGGCCGATTGGGCAGCTTTATTATAACATTAAAGAAGCGGAACCCCCATAACTCATCTATATTAGTTGACAACAGGACCATATCACAGACATGTCCATTGCATTGGTCAATGACTTAGTCAACCTAAAACCATATGAGTACCTGAGTGTTCACTCGAATATAAATTCAAGGAATGAATCCTTTCTTGGCTCACATATCACCTTTAATCTACTTCGTAATGCACCCAAAACAAGCCGCGTATCAACCTATAGGACATTTGAGCTTAGGACAGGATCAAAGTACATTACTCCGTAAACAAGATGATATTGACCTCAAGTCTAAAGACTTTTATATCCCACGCACCGATGACATTATAGACATATAACAAAACAGTACATTAGCAGGGCATACCAATACTTCAACAAGTATCCATGTGTCCATCACGAGTTGTCATAACTCGTAGCAAGTGAGACATACTACATCCCCTAAGGATATGATGCAGACCACATGTCGACGTATCGCATATCATCGATATCCCAATTTCGATGATCATTAATCGAGGTAATTTAAGAGTTACGTTATAACATTAATTCTCACACCATTAATAAACGCGTAACCTCTAGGGATGCATTTATAGAATATTATAAACAATCAATTAATAATTCAACAAATGCAAAATGCTATAATATTAATCATCATTAATATGAATTTATATAAAATATATTGTGTTCTAATACAGATTATCTCTGGAACATAAATATACTTTAATGAAGTCGTGTGATACCTCTTTGTCCCTCTGGTTGGGGCACACCAGCAATGAGAACCCCACCTAAAGTAAGGCCAGTTGGGAATATAAAAATTGAACCCCCTCATTATTGTCATTTCTTAGCATTAATGTATTGTTATAAGATCCTTTCCTCATTTCTTATTTTAATTTCTTGTTATTTATTTTTTGAAATTTGTTGTCTAGTACTACATAGGAAGATTGCGGAAGGAAAAAAAGAAAGGAGTAGAAAATGAGGAGTGAGTATGAAATTATAAAAAATAGAATTAATAAATAATTGAGGGGGACAAGATCATCAATTTCATTTTGTAATGGAAGTATAAAACTAAATGAACAATATTAGAAACATCATTTTCGTTTTTCCAAACGAAAAGAATATTTAAGTATTAGTGAATATTATAATATATTTACCATATAATTTGTAATAATAATAGTGTATAATTATGGTAAAGATAGGATTCTTATTCTATTATGATTCAACAGTGTACACATTATATTATATTTGCATTAATGAGAAAGACTCTCCAAGAAAATTAATACAATCATACATCGTATCAAGAGTCAACAATCTCTAACCCTAAATTGGTCGTTGCATACCTCCTTTTTTTCGGCGATCCCCTCTACTTTTTTTCGGCGACATAGAGCCATATACTACTCGTATACCCGTAATATACTGCCTCATATACCGCATATATCACTGATATACTCTATTTCCTCTCCAACAGTCGTCATATGTTGTTGATATACAACAATATACAAATGCAACCATCCCCTATATTCCCTGCCTGGTATCCCGTATACATCAAGTATACCGACAGTATACACCACTTGATACCCTTCTCACATAAGAAGCCAGTTATACCGTCATTATACGACAGTCTCTCAACCGATATTCTTCCACAAAATTATTCGTAACCCTCATGGATTCTCCCGCTTCCTCAACTCCCGACATCTTAAATCCTTCTCATGGAAATTGGGCCACCAGTACATACAGTCCGCAACAGGCCCAGCAGCCCAGCATCGGTCTAGTATCATTCCAGAAATAGCGGACCGACTCAAACTAGGCCAACACATCCGGCGGCACTCCAGTGGCCCAGCAGCAACACTCTCAATGTGTTACACCGAGGCCCAGTATGTTATCAGCCTATTTGGAGCCCCCTGAGACAGGCCCAAGCTGTCAAGCCCACTACACAGTGGCCCAACATCAGTCGTCCAACCTTAATCCAACAGATTTGGGCCTTAATTTCGATTCTCTCAAATTGTAGCGGCCTGAAATGCATGGTATATGGATACAGGCGTCACGTCTCACATCACCAACAATTCTGGTAATCTTTCACAACTGCACAATTTAAATACTCATCAATCTATTATGGTCGACAATGGTAATCGCATTCCAATACAAGGATTTGGCCATACACTAACTCCGCCACCACATCCCTAGTTCTCCCTTAAAAATGTCTATATGCCCCTAATATTATCAAGAACCTAGTATCCGTTAGAAAATTTGTCATCGATAATTTTGTATCCATCAATTTTGACTAATTTTGGTTTTCTATAACGAACCTACGTACAATGAAACTTCTTACCAAATGCAATAGTGAGGGAGACCTCTATCCCTTCCTATCCACGCCCACTGCCCATGTCACTCCTCCCAATGCTTTAGCTACAATATCTCCATCAATGTGGCATAGTAGAGTTGGTCATCCGGTTGCTTGTTGAGTATATTTTATACACACTTTTGAGTTCTTTTTTAGTTAGTATGTTAATCTTTTTTTTTGCGTTTAGTATAGTGTTAGGTGTGTTTTTCTTTCTTTTGAGTCACAGTGGTCATAAAGGAGAAAATATTGATTTTGAGAATGAATTTCACAATAAAAGGCCAAGAAATGAAGCCTAAGAAGTCCCGGGAAGCATGAAAGAAACCTGACGAAGTCCGGACAGAAAAATGACGAAAAATCACAAAATCATGTCGCCGCGGCGCTAGAAGTATTACGAACTCTGATAGATTTGGCGAAGTCAGCGGCGCCGACGCGGTAACTGGGCAAGAAAAATTGATTTTTCGAAGGGCAAAAGGGTCCGAAACATGATTTTTATATCTATAAGACCTGGGGATTATTCTAAAAGAGAGAATCATACTTTGGAGGCTAGGAACGGAGGTAAAAGCAAGATTAGAGACATCAAATTGTTCAAGTTATTTTTCTTTACTTTATTTAATTCAGTTTATGTTGGATATTAAATTAGTTCTTAGCATGACAATGTCTAGGAGCTAATTTCTTTATTAGGATTTTCCGTTGAATCGCTTGAAACTCTTTCATAAGTTAATGCATAGTTATTGATTTCTTCTTCAGATATATTAAGATTTATTCAATATTGTATTGATTGTTTGAAAATTAATTGATCACTAATTTTCATAACTTATATGATTTCGAATCAAAATTCTGAAATGTGAGATTTGAATTGTTGTAGTTGTCTAGACATAAGTTAAAATCGCGGATGAAAGTACCCCGATACTTAGTATTTAAGGTTATTGTTTTTAATTTTCCTATGTGATAAAATCTATCATAGAAATATAGAAGGTTTCTGCATAAGGTTGAGTTTCTATATGTCCTAACCAGAATATAGAACATATTAGTTAATCTGATATCTTAATAAGAAGAAGAGTCGTTAGCTTTGCATTAACAAGTGAAAGAGTGAATAGTTGAGGAGAATGAAAATCCTAATTCCCATCATAACTGTTTTAAACCCTAAGTATCATCACCTTAGTTTATTTTCTGCACTTTACTTAGTTATAATTCTTAGTTTAAAATCTCAAACAAAAGAACGGTTACCAAATAGATACCATAGATTAGATATTCGGTGCTTGACAAATCAGTCTCTGTGGACGATAACTCGGTATTATAGACTATATTACTTGAGCGATACATACATTTGCGTAAGCATACAGAAATATTACAACAAGTTTTTGGCGTCGTTGTCGGGGATTGACGTACTATCAATATCGAATTATCTATTCTTATTTCTAATTTGGTTTTTTATTTTCTGTCTTTTTATTATTTTTATTTTAGAACATTTTGCTGTGATCTGTTTGTTTGTTTTGATCTATTTCAGGAAACTCGTTTATGCGAAGTAGGAGAGGAGCAGACACTTCTATCCCTTTGAACCTTGAAATTGAAAGATTATGCAGACATAATAGGAAAGAGAAAAGGATTTCTGATTCATAAGCGATGGCAGATCAGTAGAATCGGAATGAGGTGAATGATGAGTTACCAGCTGTCATGAGACAAGTCCCGCATCCTGTAGAGATGAGCTTAAAGGACTATGTATTGCCTACAATTACAGGGGTGCAAACTTGCATCAGGCTACCCGCTGTAGAGGCTAATAATTTTGAAATCAAACCAGCGATATTGCACATGGTTAAGGTTCAGTTCAGTTTGGGGGTTACCGTCTGAAGATCCCATAAGCATTTGGCAAATTCCTAGAACTGTGTGCCACATTTAAATACAATGGCGTTACAGATGATGTCATTCGATTGAGACTCTTCTCATTCTCACTTAGGGATAGAGCAAATAGTTGGTTGAACTCATTACAGGCGAACTCCATTACCACATGACAAGACTTGGCCCAGAAGTTTCTTGCCAAATTCTTCCCTCCATCCAAAGCAGCAAAGCTCAGAGGAGAACTTAATAACTTCTATCAGACGGAGGGAAAATCATTGTATGATGCATGGGAGCGGTTCAAAGACTTGCAGAGGAAGTGTCCGCATCATGGGATTGAAAAATGGATGCTGGTCCACATCTTTTATAATGGGTTGTGTGGTACTACTCGTACCATTATTGATGCTGCAGCAGGAAGAACGTTCATGAGCAAAAGTGCCAATGAGTCACATGATTTATTAGAAGACATGGCCACCAACAACCATCAGTGGTCAGATAAGAGATAAATGAACAACATGAAAGTATCTGGGGTTCATGAGTTGGATGTTATCACTGCATTGACTGCTCAGGCTGCCACTTTGACAAAACAGATGCAGCAGAGTACTATGTCCGTGAATGTTGTTCAGACACCAGTGGGTTGTGATATTTGTGGGGGTCCCCATACTTTTGATAGGTGCACAGCAGTGGATCCAAACAGTGTACCTATGGAGCAGGTTCAGGCAGTTGAGAATTTTCAGAGGCTCTACAACAATGCATTCTCTAACACATATAATCAGGGGTGGAGAAATCACCCCCAACTTTTCATGGAAGAATGACCGGCAAGAACTTCGCCCGAGAGCAATATCCAGCACAATTCATCTCCTCGTGATGCACTCCAAAGAACGGCGGCCATAAATTCCACAAGAAAAGTCGGATGAAATAAGAGCAGCATTGTTGACCTTGGCTAACTCTCAGACTCAATTCATGGCGGAAACCAGGTCATCACTTTCATCCTTGGCTAACTCCCAGACTCAATTCATGGCGGAAATCAGGTCCTCACTGTCATACCCCATTTTAACCGGAGTCGAAATGATGTACTACGTATGTTGATTCCTGAATTTGTTTTTAAGGAGTCGCCACCTAATTATTTTAAAGATGAATTAGGACATCTACTTAGCAAAATGTGCTAAAAATAACTTCAATTAATGGTCTTCAAAACTTAATGAGATTCTATGTAAGGGTTCTTCATTATCCTAAAGGAAGGGGTTAGGCATCCTCTAAGATCCGCTAACTTGCGGTTGTCCGATCAAACTTAGGCTAAAAATGCATGTTTTGAAAGCATAAAACTAATAAAAGATGTTGCAAAATATTTATTTGGAAGATTATATATTTTTGATAAATTGGCATGAGGTTTATTTTTAAATATGCATAAATAATGGATTTGAAAAATTATGTATTGCATATAAGGCTTATGACCCTTTGTTATGAAAATATTTATAATGCATTGAATAAAAACGCATCTTTTGAAATATGAAGTTAAATAAAGATATTATAAACAATTGGTCAAAAGATATATTTTGACAATGTCAGCATGATATAGCTTGTAAAAGTGCATTTGAGAAATGATTTACGTTTAAGAAAAAATCATATCTTATTATTGTATAAAAGGTCCATGCTATTTTAAAAGAATTGGACATGCGTGACAATACTAAAATGATTAACGATTACTTGGCTTTAAACTACCCTCCCAATCTATAAATTAGAGTCAGTCTTCTATTAATTTCAAAGTTAGGCAAATAAAATTATCACACCAAAGTAAATAAATAAATAAAGGATGGGATTAGAGAGTTAATGATGATGATTCAGAAGAACGACGATGTCATTCCGCCTGTGTTTTTTAAAAAAAATTCCGATGCGGGCATGGTGACGAATACGGATGTGGATCTTCATTTGACGGGAGGCGTGATGAGTCTCGTCTTGAGACTCTTCATTTGCTCTGATGGATTTCATGTAAATAAAGAAAAGAAAATGATTAGTATATATCCCAAATCTTACATAATAATGCAAATAAGGTATTCATGTAAACCTTAAACGCACATATGTTTAATTATTCACAGATCTAAGCAAAGTAAAAGGCTCAAAATTCAGTAGCAAAGTGGCCCAAATCAGTCCAGAAAATGGCTAAAATCAGTCCGCTAAGTGGTCGAAAACCTGTAACAAAGATGGCTGAAAACAATCCAAAACATGGTCGAAATCAGTCCAAAATTAGCCAAAAAAAACAATAGCCAAAATGATAAAATCAGTTCGAAAAATGGCTAAAAATCAGTCCGCTAAATGGTCGAAAAAAACAGTAACAAAAATAGTAAGAATCGGTCTTAAAATAGTCGAAACAGTAACCACAAATGGCCAAAAATCAGTCCAACAATCATATGGAATCACAGCAATATCTCACATTAATCTCAAACATGTGAGATGGCCTTTAAGAACATCTCACGTTAGTCCCAATCATTTCAAACCAACTATGAATCATTTTAAGCTCCGACATGCCCCCTTACTAATGTTATATGACATTTGAGAACTCAAAAAACACTATCATAATATTTAACCAACAAACTTTATTCTTAATAAGCATATTATACAGATTTGTCAACATATCATATATGAAATTTATACTAAACAAAAAAAAGGCAAGTGAAAGAATAAGACTTCATATTTCTTAAGTCATAAAAAAATGCAACAGCACACTTAGACCATGATTATCCTTAGTTAAACAAACTGATAAGGATGGACACCAATATATTAAGTAATAGGATAAACGTGATATAACCTCAAATCGGCTGAAACCTAAACCTCAAAAGCTAATACATATCCCTAAACAGATAATACAGCTTCAAACGCGCAGTCGACATACTTTGTAATAACACAAAAATGCATTGAAATACACTACGTTAAACTAAACTAGATAAGAATTTAAGCAAGAATTAGGGATTACCTTTTTGTGGTGCAGCGAACTGAGGCGAGGTCTTCGAACCCAACCGACGTCGCAACTTACTGAATCAAGAAATTTGTTTAAAAGAGAACTGGTATCCCAAAGTCGAATCAAAATCTGTTCTTTTAAAAGAACTTGTATTCTGAGAGTTTGAGTAAGAAAAGGAAGAAATATTTTAGGGTTTGAAAAGAGGGGTCCGGGGGCGACTGAAAAAAGATGCCCGAAAATGGACTTTTAATGGTAGTATATATAGCAATGAATTAGGGTTGTTGTATTCAATGATTTTGGGTGGAATTTTGCTCTCGGATTTTGAAATGGGTCAAACGAAAATCCTTCAAATTGAACTTTGGGGACAAACTCTAAGTGTTCACGTGGTTGAGAATGACTTAGCATTAAAATGGTGTATGCAATTTCTGTTTATTGGAAAGGAGCTTTGATTTCTTGCCCAAAATGGAAGAGAGATGAGGGAGAGGCGCGACTGGGTTTCTCTGGGATTTAGGATTTTAGGTTTTTTTTTTTTTTTTGGGAAATGAAGGGGATGGGGCTGATTTTGTTTTAGTGGAGTGGGCTTTCAGTTTTGGGAGAGAAGGGATTGGGCTCGGGTAGTTATAGAAAATGGGCTGGACGATTTTGTGCTGGGGTATTGGGCTTGAATTTTAATAGGTTGGGGTAGAGTTTTAAGAATTTCATTTTAGTGTGGGTTGTGGAACAAATATAAAAGTATAAATTACAAGAATAAAAATACCAATGTGATACAAAAATATTTTAGAGCATGTTTTAGTTCTTAATATAAAAATGCAATAACAATAGAATATTAAGATAAAATTATGGATGTGATGAAAGATGTCGCGGTAGTAAACATGCGAAAAAAAGATAATAATAATAAATTGTAATTATTAAATTCTTTATGTATGAATATGCACGCATCTATTAAAAAATTAAAGTTGTTTTTGCGGTGTTAAAAATAGTTTAATTTTACGATAAATAATAGAAAGAGATGGACAAAATTGGGTGTCAACACTCATTTGCAACCCTGACCAACTCTCAGACTCAGTTCATGACCGAGACTAGGTCATCTATTAGGAACCTAGAGACTCGAATGGGACAGCTAGCTGAGAAATTGAATGACATACCACAGGAGAATCTTTCCAGCAATATTGTGGTGAACCCAAGAGAACAATGTCAGGCAATAAGCTTGAGGAGTGGTAGACTGTTAGAGCAGGTTGCAGCCCAACCACAGGTGGAGAAGAAAGATGAGCTGACAGAAACATCTGAGGTAGAGAAAGAGGGGTTACTGATGACCGCCCTGTTTTATAGAAGGCTCCACCAGCAGTTATGAGGGAATATACAGACATAATTTCTTACCCTCAAAGATTGCAGAAAAAGTCCCTAGACAAACAGTTTTCCAAGTTTTTGGAGGTCTTCAAAAAGTTGCACATCAATATCCCGTTCATTGAAGATTTGGAGCAAATGTCAGCATATATCAAATTCATGAAGGATATCCTCTTTAAAAAGAGGAAGCTGATAGACTATGAGACAATGGTGCTGACAGATGAGTGCAGTGCAATTTTGCAGAAGAAACTTTCCCCGAAGTTGAGAGATCCAGTGAGTTTCACCTTACCTTGCATTATAGAGAAGGTGACATGCAAGCAAGCTTTGTGTGATTTGAGTGCAAGTATTAATTTGATGCCCCTTTCTATGTTTCAAAGACTTGGATTGGGGGAAGCAAGGCCAACAACATTGCACTTGCAGCTAGCAGATCGCTCAATCGTGCATCCCTGAGGAATAATTGAAGATGTATTGGTGAAAGTAGGAAAATTCATCTTTCCTGCTGACTTCCTCATTCTTAATATGGAGGAAGATGAGAATATACCCATTATACTTGGGAGACCATTCCTAGCTACAGAGCCCTCATTGATGTTGAAAAGGGGGAGTTAAAGCTTAGAGTCCAAGATGAGGAAATGATATTCAAAGTTTTCAGGCCATCAACCGAGTCACCAGCAAGTGACAAATGCTTTGCTGTTAGTATAATTGATAAAGTTTCTCCTCATGAATGCTCCAAGGGTACTGATGCTCGTGGGGTAACATTAAAGCAGTGTGAAGAACCTGAGAGTAAGGTAAATGAAACTGTGAATAATGAAAAAGGGGTGAACCCTTCTGAACTTAGCTCTGTGAAAAAAATAGGAGAAGGAGGAAGGGAATGATAATGAAATGGATATGATGTGGGGGTAATAAACTCCCTTGAGTGAACGAGGCATCTGCGTCCGGCTAAATGACGTTAAAGACAACGCTACTTGGGAGGCAACTCAATGTTTTAATTATGCTATTTCAATTTGTTGTTTTAGTTTATTTTATCTTGAACAGTCTCACGATCTGGTATGTTTGGTGTTTTTGGATGACAGATAAAAGCAGGGACTGACTCCGAGTGGAAAAAGGGACAAAAATACTGAAAAATAGAGAAATTGACACAGCGCCGCGACTCCAACCTGCAGGGCCGCAGCTCCATAATCTCAGAGAGTATTTCCCATGATCAGCGCCGCGACGCCAACATACAGGGCCGCAGCGCCATAACTTCAGAGAGTCCCGATGCCTGTGCAATTGCAAGAATCTCCTCCCAGACCTCCGTTATGACCATTGTTTGGTGTCTGTAAGTTGTCTCTTTATTTTTAGTCTTTACACATTGGGTGTAAGTTGTCCCTTTATTTTTAGTCTTTACACGTTGGGGACAATGTGTCGATTAAGTTTGCGGGGGATCTTATTTTGTGTTGTGTATTGTTTGAGTCTTTTTGCTGTGTTTCGTTTGTTTTATATGTTTTGTTAGTCAAATGTTTTTTATGGATCATGTAGGTTGTAGTTGCTAAAGATATTGAGTGGATAAAGTGGGACAATGTAATGAAATTAAAAGAAAAAATATGTGTGCTTAAGTTAGATATGACAAAAATTTATGACATCTAATTATTTGAGATATTTGTTATTAGCCTATGTGTGTCAATTATGGAAAGTAAGGTTGAAAATGTCTAGAAAACCTGTTTGTTTGATATTTGAGGCGAAATAGTTAAGATATACATATTTAGGAAAATGATTCAGGCATTCTTTGATAGTTTTCTGACCATTCATTACTTATCCTGACATAAATTGTATCCTTAGTCAGCCCCTTTGAGCCTAAATAATATCTTTGTTTGACACTAAATGATTTCCTAAGTTGTGTCATAAGTGATAATTAAAAAATATTGGGATGAAAAGTGTTGATAAGAAAATAAAAAGTGAGTGAAAAATATGCAAAAGCCTAAATTTGGGAGTGCTTGTTATTGATAATGTGTCTCATTCTCTCAAAGGAAAAGAGGAGAGAAAATAGGTATGAGACTAAAGAGAAAAATCAAAAGAAGGAAATATGAGTTTAATGAAAAATGCTTATGGTACGAAATTGAGCCTAAATGCCAACTTTTATCTACCCCTGCCTAAGCTTACATTACAACCCTTGAAAGTCCTGAAGATCCCTAATGTGTATGTCTATTATTAGTGGAGAATAGCAAGTAAACAGGCCTATAGAATTTGGGAAAGATGGAATGAAATTGACATGCATAGGTTAGGTGCTTGTATTTCCAGTGATTATGATCTAAGTGAATTTGCGAAATATCTAACTTGAAATTCTAGATTTCTGAAAATTCATGATATGTTCCAACATATTATTTTAGTTTTCATCCATGATTTGGAGGCAGCATTGCTATAGCTACTTGATCCATTTCATAGAGTCTCTTCTTTGTTTGTTTTTGTTTAGTGTTTTACTCTAGGGCGAGTAAAGTGTAAGTTTGGGGGTGTTTGTTGAGTATATTTTATACACACTTTTGAGTCATTTTTTTAGTTAGTATTTTACTCTTTTCTTTTGCGTTTAGTATAGTGTTAGGTGTGTTTTTATTTCTTTTGAGTCACAGCGGTCAAAAAGGAGAAAATTTGGCTTTTGAGGATGAATTGCACAATAAAAGGCCAAGCAATGAAGCCTAAAAAGTCCCGAGAAGCATGAAAGAAACCTGACGAAGTTCGGACAGAAATATGATGAAAAATTACAAAATCACGTCGCTGGTGCCGCGTCTCACCGCAGCACGCGGCGCGTAAGATCATGCTCTGATAGATTTGGCGATGTCAGCGCCGCAGCGCCAGCCAATTGAGCCGCGGCGCCGACGCGGTAACTGGGTGAGAAAATTTGATTTTCGAAGGGCAGAAGGGTCTGAAACGTGATTTTTACATCTATAAGACCTAGGGATTATTCTAAAAGAGAGATCATACTTTGGAGGCTAGGAACGGAGGCAAGAGCAAGATTGGAGACATCAAATTATTCAAGTTCTTTTCCTTTACTTTATTTAATTCAGTTTATGTTGGATATTAAATTAGTTATTAGCATGACAATGTCTAGGAGCTAATATCTTTATTAGGGTTTCGAATCAAAATTCTGAAAGGTGAGATTTGAATATGTTGGAGTTGTCTAGACATAGGTTAAATTCGCGGACGAAAGTACCCCGCTACTTGTGTAGTATTTAAGGTTATTGTTTTTAATTCTCATGTGTGATAAAATCTATCATAGAAATATAGAAGGTTTCTGCATAAGGTTGATTTTCTATATGTCCTAACCAGAATATAGAATATATTAGTTAATCTGATATCTTAATAAGAAGAAAAGTCGTTAGTTTTGCATTAACAAGTGAAAGAGTGGATAGTTGAGGAGATTAGAAACCCTAATTCCCATCATAACTGTTTTAAACCCTAAATATCATCACCTTAGTTTATTTTCTGCACTTTACTTAATTATAATTCTTAGTTTAAAATCTCAAACAAAAGAACGGTTACCAAATAGATACCATAGATTAGATATTCGGTACTTGACAAACCAGTCTCTGTGGACGATAGCTCCGTCTTACAGACTATATTACTTTAGTGATATGTATACTTGCGTAAGCATACAGAAATATTGCAACAGCGCTCATGTTTTCTTTCCCTTAGAAACTGAAATCTAATCCAATGTCATAACGTGAAACTTTCTCATAGTTTCTCCTCGTGTCATCTAGGGAAACATGTTAGACTTTGATTTACATCTTCTCTAAGTATTATTTTCTCTCCCTTTGATATTACTCATGCGGATTTATGGACTTCTCCTATAACTAGCAACCTAGGCCATAAATATTATTTGATTTTTTGGATGATTTCTCTCACTTTCTTTGGGTCTATCAGCTTAAACTCAAATCTCAAGTTTTCTCTAAATTTCTTGAATTTCGTACAATGGTTAAAACGCAGTTTGAAAAAGACATCAAAACGTTCCAATGTGATAATGGTCGTGAGTTCAATAATTCCATTTTTCAGAACTTTTGTGCGGCTAATGGCATGATCTTTAGTTTCGTGTGCCCCCATACATCCCCTCAAAATGGTAAAACCGAAAGAATTCTCCGCACCATTAATAATATGATGCATACCATTCTTTTTTATGCGTCTCTCCCCCTTCCCTTTTGAATATATGAATTAAAAATGGTAGAACACATTCTTAACATCTTACATACCCATTCAATTCAAAATAGGATACCCACCGAAATTCTCTACCATCGGATCCCTACCTATGATCACCTTAGAATTTTTTGTTGTATTTTTTACCCAAATCTGACATCCACGGCCCTCCACAAATTAGCACATCGCTCCACTCCGTGCACCTTCTTAGGTTTACCGTCTAACCATAGGGGGTACTTGTGCTATGAGTTATCTACAGACATAATCATAATATCACGCCATGTCATATTTGTTGAGTACGTTTTCCCGTTTGACAACATCCAAAAATTCTGAATCACTGATTATAGATCCCTTAATGATTCAGACACCTCACCTATAGTCCAAAATGCACTATAAAACACACTACATGTCGTCCCCCTAACACACACACCCATCCCACAAACTACCACCACCCAACCACTGGTCCCACACTGCCACGAAACGCTGCCCAATAACTGTTAACGACACCACAAACCACAACCTGCCATCGCTTGCCCCTGTCTGCCTCACCCCGGCATACCCAATTAACCTGTATTACACCGCCACCCAGCCCCCTGCCCCGCATACCCCTGCATCCTCCTGCCACCAACTACCTAGCCCCATACCATACTGCCTCATCCCGAACCCCTCCCCACCCACTACCATAGACCTCGAGGTCCACTGCACCACCCCCGTACCTACACACCACATAGAAATTCATGCCAAATACGAGATTTTTAAACCTAAAGTCTACTTTAACCTATCCACCCAATCCATATCACTTTTACCTAAAACCCAAAAACTTGTAAAACTTGACCTAAATTGGAATGCGGCCATGCGTGAGTAGTTTGATGTGCTTACCTCTCAGTGCACATGGGATCTTATTTCGAGGCCAGAGGGGGTGAATGTGATTTGTTTTATGTGTCTCTTTCGTCAAAAGTTCAAAAATAGTGGTAATCTTGAACGTCACAAGGCTAGACTTGTGATAAATGGCACAGGGCAGATAAATGGTGTCAATTGTGGTGAGACTTTCATTCTGGTGGTCAAACCATCTACTATGCGCACTGTTCTGAGCATAGCTATGGGTAAGAACTGGCTGATTCATCAGCTTGATGTGAAAAATGTGTTCTTACAAGGATATTTGAAAGAAACATTTTACATACACCAACCGCCAAACTTTGTACATCCAGAGGCTTCTCATTATGTTTGTCGTCTCTATAAGTCCATGTATGGTTTGAAACAGGCCACACGGGCTTGGTATGAGCGCTTCGCTACTTACATTATACGGAGGGTTCGTGCAGAAAATGTGACCATTCCTTATTCATTTTTTATCGAGGTAGTAACATTGTGTACTTGTTATTATATGTGGATGATATTGTTCTGACTACCTCGTCTGATATATTGAAAAAGGAGATCATTCGGCTGCTCAATACGAATTCGCTATGACTGACTTAGGGAAGTTGAGTTACTTCTTGGGGATTTCTGTGACTAGAACTGCAAATAGCATGTTCCTATGCCAGTGTAAGTATGCGGAAGAAATTATGTACATTGCTAAAATGACGAATTGCAAAATTATGCCTACTCCGATCAACTCGAAGTCGAAACTCAGTGTTGTTGACAGTGATCCAGTGTCCGCTTTCACTCTCTACAGGAGTATTGCAGGTGCACTTCAATATCTTACATTCACCATGCTTGATATTGCATATGTTATTCAGCAGGTTTGTTTATTCATGCATGCCCCCAGGGAGCTGATGCGCGAAAAGATGCACACACTTTAACGCAAGTGCACGTTATCGTGACAAGTAATATAGTCTAGGTAAGACCGAATATCGTCCACAAGGATTAGTGTTCAAGTACCAACTATCTATCTTTTGTTATCTATTTGGTAACCGATATTTGAAGTTGTTGATTATACTAACAATTATAAATACTAATTAACTATGTGTTTACTTCAGTAGTGATGGAAAAAGGGCTTCCAAGTCTCCTCAACTATCCGCTTATATTACTTATTAATGCAATGAATTATGGTTCTTCTTCTTTTGGAGCTAGCAGGTTTACTAAATCGTTTTATACTCCCGTTAAGGCTATATAAACACTCAACCCCAGTATCGCTCTTTTCTACCTTTCGGTGATAAGGATGACTCTATAGGAGGATTAAGACCAAAAACATAGTTAATCGTCACGCGCCATGCGTGAAATTAGGTGTTTAGACCTCTCATTAACGCTACAGAAGTAATTGAGGTATTTTCATCCCCAATCCAAAATATGTCTACCCAACTTACAGCATATTCACAACCTCCTTCTTTCGAAGTTTGATTAGAAATCATATAAATAATGATAATTAGTGATCAATTAATTACCAAGCATTCAAAGCAATTATTGGGTAAATCTCAACAATAAGAAGAATAACCATAAACATGCATCAATTCATAACATAAGGTTCAAGTGATTTAACATGAAAGCCCTATAATGGAATTAGTTCCTAGCCATTGACATGACAAGAACTAATTCAATATCCAACATAAAAACTGAAAGTAAAGTAAAGAAAAGAAAAGAAAATTACTAAGTTAAGGTCTCCAATCTTCAACTTCAAGAAATCTTGTGTTTGTGCAAGAAAGGGAACCCTTGAAAACTGCCTAGGGTTCTCCTTTTATAGGCTCAAAATCGCCTCAACTTTTTTCCTTTCAGTTCGCCCGAACACGCCCAAAACTCGATTTTCCGCGTCAGCGGGGCCTGCTATCAGCCAGCGCTACCAAACTTCGCGCTGCTTGGTGATTTGGCGCCGCGCTCGCACTTCATCGTTTGCAGGCCGCGCGCCAGAATCTCCGTGGCCTTCTGGATATTGGGCGCCGCGGCCCTGCACCTGTTGGTAGGAGGCGCCGCGGCGCTGGCCCGTGACCGTGCCTGGTTCGCCACTTTCTTTGCTTTTAAGCTCTGGAACCTCCACTTTTGCCCTCTTTTCGCTCCTTTTCCGCCATTGAGCCATTTTAACCACTTTGACTCAAAAGAAAGAAAATCTATCCTAATACGACACGTATTTGTACAAAAAGGGACAAAAGACTAACTAAAAATGACTCAAAAAGTGTATATAAAATACACCGATCAAATACCCTCAAACTTAACCTTGGCTCGCCCTCGAGCAAAGATAAAAAGAAAGAAATAAAGACTCAAGAAAAAGGAAAATAAACAGACTCAATGACATTGATCACTTTGCTGCATTGGTGTTACTTAGAAAAACATGAAGATTAGCAGAATAATATGCAGGAACATATAGCATGAAATTTTAGCATACTAAACACATTAAGCTAGATATTTCGCAAACTCATTTTTATCATGCTTAATGGAAGTCAAATACTGTCACGCCCCGACTTTTCCTAAGTCTTTACTTAGGGCGTGATGGCACCTGGCCAATTATTTCCCACCAGGAGCACCATTTAGTTCTCTTAATTTAGAAATTTGAACTTATATTCAAATACGGAGCGATTAATAAAAATAACAATAAAGAAATCTGTTTATGACTTTATAAAAAACACATAACGCGAGCCCATGCTCGTGCAAATATTGTTTCTACATAGACATACTGACAAAGATTATTCTAAGTTGGAAGGGAGACCATTCCACATGGGCATTTCCCGAGACATCAGAATCGACATTCTGGACCTGACGAGTACCAAGCCCGAAGCAATGGACTTGGTATGACAAGAGGCTACGGGACGATCGCTAGCCTTGGCGTGGAGTCTTTCCTCTATCACGTTTTTCTGAAACATGTTAAATAAAGAGTCAGCCCTACCATCTGGAGCTGAGTGAGAACCTTACCCTGCAATTCAAAGCAACACCACAATATTCCAAGTGCAATCACATTATAACGTAATAAGCATATTTCAAAAACATATCAGGTTACAACATTTTTAAATATGCAACAACTCCTCATAGGAAATTCTCAGTTTAACTAACACTTCATTTTATCTCGTATTATACGTTAAGACATTCCCCTGCATTTCCATATGTTTATTACATTTATATATTTGTGAACGCGTATTCACTTTTCATATTTATATATAGATGAACATGTATTCATCCTTCATATTTGTTGCGGCGTGCAACCCGATCCATTATATTTACGTATTTGTGAACACGTATTCACTTTACGTTTTATTGCGGCGTGCAACCCGATCCATTATGTTTACGTATTTATGAACGCGTATTCACTTTACGTTTTGTTGCGGCGTGCAACCCGATCAATTATATTTATGTATTTGTGAACGCGTATTCACTTTACGTTTTGTTGCGGCGTGCAACCCGACCCATTATATTTACGTATTTGTGAACACGTATTCACTTTACATTTTGTTGCGGCGTGCAACCCGATCCATTATGTTTATATTTATATATGTATGTGAACACGTATTCACTTTTTCATAATTTTCAAAAGATCGAATAAATAATATTCTATTTCCCAACATTCTGTCATTCATACTTGTAACGATTATAACTTTTTAACCATAACTCCAACTAAGGTGTTTCTCAAGCGGAAACTAAGGTAAGACGGGGATCTTTCACTGTACCAAATTTCATTTAAAACTACTTTGGGTAACTAACACAAATTTATCCTCAAAACAGCCTTATGAGATTTGTTTCGGCAGAATTTTTATTAAACAGAACCCAATCTTAGAATAGTCATAACTCCTAATATGTAAACCCGTTCAAGCCCCATAAAATCTCAAAACGACGAGAACATAGAGCTACACGTCTCCATGTGAACCATCCTTTCATATTCTGTACCATTTGGTACAGTTTTACACTTTTATTCGCTGCCCTTCCTGGATCTCGATAGATCCGAGGCAGAAACTTTAAACAGCGATAACTCTCAATCCGTAAGTCGGATAGACCCCAATAAGGTTTCCAAATGTCCAAAACAGAGAGATCTAGAACTTTCATTTAGCAACAATTTTCATATTCCCCAAATCTTAGTACATTTTTACGTTTCAACGTCCTGCCCTTCTGGATTCCGATGAATCCGAGGCAGCAACTTCAAACTACAATAACTCTCAACTTGTAAGTCCGTTTTAATAAATCTTTATCTATATCTGTCCGTAACAGAGATATTTACAACCATGTAAATTTTCATATAATTCTAATAAGTAAAACTCAATAAAAACAGTCTGTAATTATGTCTTTCCGAATTTCGGCCAAATCTAAGGCAGAAACTTTGAACTATGATAACTTTCAAACCGTATGTCCATTTTACCTCATTTTTGGTTCTATATGATCATAACAGAGAGGTGTACCACTCTTCCGAATTTCATCAAATTCTAACAATTATAACTCAGTGAGAACAGTTCGTAAAGTTCATGACGCAACTAGTTGTCTAAACAATCAAAAGTTCAATATTTCTTTTCAACACTCAATTCTTATTCTAACATGTATTGAACTAAAAATAAAGGATGTTACCAAGAATTTCTGAGTGAGAAAACTCACCTTGTAAGTGTGAAGATTATTGTTGTGTGGTTGCTAAAATTATCCTTACTTCTCTAGTATTTTGCTTCTTGTTCTTCTTGCCCTCTTGGTATTTTTTCCTCTTCTTTTCACTTGTTTTTTTCTGATTTTCTAACCTTTATGTTATGTACTTTGTTTGTGTGTAAATACAATGTATAAGTGGAGAGTTTTCTATAACCTATGAGAGGTGGAATGACAAGAGTTGGAGGGGAAATGAAAAGGGGGGAAGGGGAGGGGAAATGGACGTACGTGCATGTTTCTTCTCTTTTTTTTTTTTGTTTTTTTTTGTTTTTGTTTTTGTTTTGTTTTTTTTAAAATTTTCTTATTTTCATTTTTATCCATCTATTTATCCAACTTTAACACTAACTCCATCCCATGCAATTTATTCTTTATTTTCTTATATATATGTATTTTTATTAACTCAACCAACAACTATATATTATTATTATTTTCCGGATTTTACATTCTCTCCTCCTTAAGCAACATTCGTCCTCGAATGTGAATAAGGTCGTAACATAATCACATAGACACAATAATGTTTATTGTTATTGTAACACTAATTTGGGGCTTTACATTCTCCATTCCTTAAGAAGCATTCGTCCTCGAATGGGAATAAGGTTGTAACACATGCATATAGACACGCAAATGACACACACATGAAGTACTATGTAACACATTTTTTTTATTACCTTAGTCAAATAGGAATGAATATTTGACTTTCATCGCATCTTCAGCTTCCCAGGTGGCTTCCTCTGTGGAGTGATTCCTCCATAGGACCTTCACGGAAGCAATATCTTTATTTCTAAGGCGTTGGACCTTTCTATCAAGTATTTCCACCGGAACTTCTTCATATTGAAGCTCCTCATTAAGAACTATCTCCTGGGGAAGGATGACGTGACTTGGATCGTGCAAGTATTTTCGTAACATTGACACATGAAATACCGGATGCACTGCTTCCAGCTCTTGTGGAAGTGCTAATTCGTAAGCCACATTCCCCACTCTTCGCAAGATCTCATATGTCCAAATAAACCTTGTTCTCTATTATCCTTTCTTACCAAAAAGCATCACTCCCTTCATTGTGGACAATTTTAAAAATACTTTCTCCACCTCTTGGAATTCAAGATCTCTTTTCCGATTATCCGCATAGGACTTATGACGCTATGAGTCGCTTTGATCCGCCCCGAATCATCTGTACCTTATCATTTGTTTCTTGAATGACTTCAGTCCGAACACGAGGCGTCACCCACCTCGAACCATCCAAGTGGAGACCTACATTTTCGTCCATATAATGCTTCAAACGGGGTCATTTATATGCTAGAGTGAAAACTATTGTTGTAGGCGAACTCAATTAGACATAGATGGTCCAACCAGCTTCCCTGAAAATCTAACACACAAGATCGCAACATGTCCTCAAGTGTTTGAATTGTTCGCTCAGCTTGCCCATCTGTTTGCGGGTGGAAAGCCGTGCTTAACTTAACTTTTGTTCCGAGACCCTGCTGAAAACTTTTCCAAAAGTGTGAGGTGAACTGGGAACCCCTATCTGAAATAATTTGTAAGGGAATCCACTGTAAACGCACAATCTCCTTCAATTAAATCTGTCTTGTGGTGCGCGATACGTAGTCTTGACCGGTAAGAAATGGGCTGACTTTGTAAGTCGATCAACAATCACCCAAATAGAATCATACCATTCTCGAGTTTTCGGTAGACCAGTTACAAAATCCATTTGAATCGCCTCCCATTTCCACATGGGGACCCCAATGTCCTGAAGTAATCCGCCAGGTTTTTGATGTTCAGCTTTCACCTGCTGACATATAAGACACCTCCCGACAAACTCCGCAACGTCCTTCTTTATCCCGTCCCACCAGTAATTTACCTTGAGGTCCTGATACATTTTTGTTGACCCTGGATGAATGGAATATCTTGTGTTGTGACCCTCATCTAAGATTTTCCTCCTTAGATCCTTTACCTTAGGAACACATAACCTACCCTTATACCGAAGGGTTCCGTCATTATCTCCCAATGTAAACGGTGAAGGTTTTCCCTGTTGGATCCTCTCCCGAAATCCAACAAACTCCGTATCCTCAAACTGACTTTCTTTTATTTCTGAAGCTAAAGCGCATCATGAGGTATCATGTACCACCACCCTACCTTCACCGATCTCAGTTAAGCTAACCCCGAGGTTTCCCAATCTTTGTACCTCCCGAACAATACCCCTCTTTTGTATTGCCAAATGGGCCAAGCTGCCCATTGATCTCCCATCGAGGCCACCACCACGTTAGCTTTCCTGGGATGGTAAAGAATACTAAGGTCATAATCCTTAAGCAACTCTAACCATCTTCTTTGTCTGAGATTCAAATCCTTCTCGTGGTTATGTATCGCAAACTCTTATGATCTCAAATATGTCCACATGCACACCATACAAATAATGTCTCTATATTCGTAAGGCAAACACCACCGCAGCTAATTCCAAGTCATGAGTTGGGTAATTCTTCTCATGTATCTTCAACTGTCTAGATGCATACACAATAACTTTTCCAAACTGCATCAAGACACATCCTAACCCAACTCTAGAGGCATCGCAATAGACTGTGAACCCTTCTTGTCCCAATGGTAAGGTTAGAACTGGTGCAGTAGTCAACAATTCCTTTAGTTTCTGAAAACTGGCTTCACATGCTTCCGACCACTGGTACTTAACCGCTTTTTGAGTCAACCGGTCGGGAGAGCAGAAGACTAGAAAACCTTTACGAATCTTCTATAATACCCACCAAACCCAAGAAACTTCTAACCTCCGCTTGAGTGGTTTTGGCGATTCTTCACCGCTTCTATCTTCTGGGGTCTACCATAATTCCATCCTTGACACAACATGGCCTTAAAATGCTACATTTTCCAACCAAAATTCACACTTTGAAAATTTAGCATATAGTTTCTCCTGTTTCAAGACTTGAAGCACTACCTCGATGCTCTTCATGTTCTTCAACACTCTATCAGAGATTAGGATATCATCTATGAACACAATCACGAACAAATTTAGGAATGGTTTGAAGATTCTGCATTAAATCCATAAAAGTCATTGGGCATTGGTTAACCCAAAAGACATGACCAAGAACTCATAATGGACGTATCGGGTTCTAAAGGTTGTTTGGATATATCATCTGGATTTATTTTCAGCTGGTGATATCCCGACCGGAGATCAATCTTGAAAAAATAGCTAGCTCCCTGAAGTTGGTCAAAAGATCATCGATTCTTGGTAATGGGTACCGGTTCTTGATCGTGACCTTATTGAGTCTGCCGATAATCGATGCACATTCGAGCGATCCATCTTTCTTTTTCACAAACAGATCGTGCACCCTGCGGGAAACACTAGGCCTTATAAAGCCTTTATCCGTAAGATCCTTCAATTGTTCTTTTAACTCCTCAATTCACCGGGGCCATTCGATATGGAGGAATAGAAATGGGTCTTGTACCGGAATTAACTCTATAGCAAACTCCACTTCTCTATCCTGAGGAAGGCCCGAAGATCTTCAGGAAAAACCTCCGGAAAATTTCGAACAATAGGAACATCATTCACCGCTGGGGATTCTTTTTGGGTATCCACTATATTAGCCAGATATGCATACTCCACTCTGTGACTTCTCAATAACTTTTGAGCCCCAAGGTAGGAAATAAACTGACCTGAGGATATTCCAACCCTACCCCTTATAACAACTTCTGGTTCTCCGGGAAAAGTTAATCTCACTATCTTTCGTCGACAATCTAACATGGCATAACATGCCGACAACCAATCCATACCCAAAATGACGTCGAAGTCTACCATATCAAGTAGTACTAGGTTCACCATTGTTCCCATACCATTCACTTCTAATGGGAAATTATTTACCACCCGAGAGGCCCAGATTGAGGCCCCTACTGATGTCATAACCTCAAAAGGTTCACTTAAATAAGAAGGTTCTATGTGTAAATTCTTAGCAAAGCCCATTGACACATATGAAAATGTAGAGCCGGGATCGTATAATACAAATGCAGGAATACTCGAGACTAGCAAAATATTTGTGACCACCGCGTTAGATGCTTCTACCTCATTCCTCTGGGGCAAAGCGTAGAGCCGATTAGAATTGTTGGGTTGTTGACCTCCACGACTCGCGGGTTGGTTTCTGATTTCCAGGTGGCACCGTGGTTGCTTCTGACCTCCCCTGAATAGATTGAGTTTGGGTCCTCTTCTTGCAATCCCTGGCATAGTGGCCTGACTCTCCACAGTTATAACATGTCTTCGTTAAGAGCCGACATTCTCCAGTGTGTTTTCTTTGACAAATCTTACAAATCGGTTTGTTACCTCCTGTGTTAGGGTTGGTGGCCTTGTCCTTGCTACCTTGGTAATTAGACCAACTGTGCCTCTTAGGCTTGAAATAAGACTGGCCCACAGATTGGTTCGGTCCTGAAGATCCCTTACTAAACTCCTGCTTCTGATTTTGACTCTCGTTAAATGATCCTGACGTCCGAAATCTCTTCTGCGAATATTCTCTTTTTGCTTTAGCGAAACCTTCTACCCTCAAAGCCATATCGAGAATCTGAAGATAAGTTCGATCGTTGGCTAACGCCACCACCTTCTCTGCTATGTTCGGGTTTAAACCCTCTACAAATCGCTTGACTCTATCCATTTCTGTAGGGACGACATGTGTGTTGTATGCTGACAATCGGATGAATTAGGTATTGTATTCTATCACATTGCGGTCTCCTTGTTTCAACAGTTCAAACTCACGTCTGAGCGCATCTTTTCGGGAGTTAGGCATGTACTTTTCACTGAACGCGCTCAACTCCCCACGCGTCATCGGTGGTGACATCGGAAAATGATTTCTTCTAAAATTTCTCCAACACACCCGTGTCGCCCACTAACCGCGATTACACAAATTGGCGTCATGCGTCTCCACACACGCCGTAAACAGTAGGTTTTCTACCTCATCGAGAAATACTATTGGGTTAGACTTGCAGTCCTTCCCTGTATAGATATGTTCCCTTCTTCTCACAAAATTTGCCCCATAGTCTATCTGGTACCTCTCCTACCTTTTCGGTCGGTGGTGCAGTAACATCTGGTTATTTTATCTTTGTACACTCCCTTCCACAATCCTTTGAAGGAGGTAGTACGAGAACCAAGTCTTTGAAAAGACTCAAGATAGGCACGAGAAGAGTATGAAAGAAGTGAAACTTTAGGATGTTATTCCGTTTACTTATTACTAAGGTGGCGCGCACACCGTCGCAATAAGTAACCGTTCAAACACCCAACTCGAAGAAACTTCCTAGAATCTCCTAACCTGGTTTAGCTTTGATACCAACTTGTCACGCCCCGACTTTTCCTACGTCTTTACTTAGGGCGTGATGGCACCTGACCAATTATTTCCCACCAGGAGCACCATTTAATTCTCTTTATTTAGAAATTTGAACTTATATTCAAATACGGAGCGATTAATAAAAATAACAATAAAGAAATCTGTTTATGACTTTATAAAAAACACATAACGCGAGCCCATGCTCGTGCAAATATTGTTTCTACATAGACATACTGACAAAGATTATTCTAAGTTGGAAGGGAGACCATTCCACATGGGCATTTCGAGACATCAGAATCGACATTCTGGACCTGACGAGTACCAAGCCCGAAGCAATGGACTTGGTATAACAAGAGGCTGCGGGACGATCGCTAGCCTTGGCGTGGAGCCTTTCCTCTATCACGTTTTCCTGAAACATGTTAAATAAAGAGTCAGTCCTACCATCTGGGGCTGAGTGAGAACCTTACCCTGCAATACAAAGCAACACCACAATATTCCAAGTGCAATCACATTATAACGTAATAAGCATATTGCAAAAACATATCAGGTTACAACATTTTTAAATATGCAGCAACTCCTCATAGGAAATTCTCAGTTTAACTAACACTTCATTTTATCTCGTATTATACGTTAGGACATTCCCCTGCATTTCCATATGTTTATTACATTTATATATTTGTGAACGCGTATTCACTTTTCATATTTATGTATAGATGAACATGTATTCATCCTTCATATTTGTTGCGGCGTGCAACCCGATCCATTATATTTACGTATTTGTGAACACATATTCATTTTACGTTTTATTGCGGCGTGCAACCCGATCCATTATGTTTACGTATTTGTGAACGCGTATTCACTTTACGTTTTGTTGCGGCGTGCAACCCGATCCGTTATATTTACGTATTTGTGAACGCGTATTCACTTTACGTTTTGTTGCGGCGTGCAACCGGACCCATTATATTTACGTATTTGTGAACACGTATTCACTTTACGTTTTGTTGCGGCGTGCAACCCGATCCATTATGTTTATATTTATATATGTATGTGAACACGTATTCACTTTTTCATAATTTTCAAAAGATCGAATAAATAATATTCTATTTCCCAACATTCTGTCATTCATACTTGTAACGATTATAAGTTTTTAACCATAACTCCAACTAAGGTGTTTCTCAAGCGGAAACTAAGGTAAGACGGGGATCTTTCACTGTATCAAATTTCATTTAAAACTACTTTGGGTAACTAACACAAATTTATCCTCAAAACAGCCATATGAGATTTGTTTCGGCAGAATTTTTATTAAACAGAACTCAATCTTAGAATAGTCATAACTTCTAATCTGTAAACCCGTTCAAGCCCCATAAAATCTCAAAATGACGAGAACAGAGAGCTACACGTCTCCATGTAAACCATCCTTTCATATTCTATACCATTTGGTACAGTTTTACACTTTTATTCGCTGCCCTTCCTGGATCTCGATAGATCCGAGGCAGAAACTTTAAACAGCGATAACTCTCAATCCGTAAGTCGGATAGACCCCCGTAAGGTCTCCAAATATCCAAAACAGAGATATCTAGAACTTTCATTTAGCAACAATTTTCATATTCCCCACATCTTAGTACAGTTTTACGTTTCAACGTCCTGCCCTTCTGGATTCCGATGAATCCGAGGCAGCAACTTCAAACTACAATAACTCTCAACTCGTAAGTCCGTTTTAATAAATCTTTATCTATATCTGTCCACAACAGAGAGATTTACAACCATGTAAATTTTCATATAATTCTAATAAGTAAAACTCAATAAAAACAGTCCGTAATTATGTCTTTCCGAATTTCGGCCAAATCTAAGGCAGGAACTTTGAACTATGATAACTTTCAAACCGTATGTCCATTTTACCTCATTTTTGGTTCTATACGATCATAACATAGAGGTGTACCACTCTTCCGAATTTCATCAAATTCTAACAATTATAACTCAGTGAGAACAGTTCATAAAGTTCATGACGCAACTAGTTGTCTAAACAATAAAACGTTCAATATTTCTTTTCAACACTCAATTCTTATTCTAACATGTATTGAACTAAAAATAAAGGATGTTACAAAGAATTTCTAAGTGAGAAAACTCACCTTGTAAGTGTGAAGATTATTGTTGTGTGGTTGCTAAAATTATCCTTACTTCTCTAGTATTTTGCTTCTTGTTCTTCTTGTCCTCTTGGTATTTTTTCCTCTTCTTTTCACTTGTTTTTTTCTGATTTTCTAACCTTTATGTTATGTACTTTGTTTGTGTGTAAATACAATGTATAAGTGGAGAGTTTTCTATAACCTATGGGAGGTGGAATGACAAGAGTTGGAGGGAAAATGAAAAGGGGGGAAGGGGAGGGGAAATGGATGTACGTGCATGTTTCTTCTCTCTTTTTTTTTCTTTTTTTTTTCTTTTTTTTTGTTTTTGTTTCTCTTTTGTTTTTTTTTAATTTTCTTATTTTCATTTTTATCCATCTATTTATCCAACTTTAACACTAACTTCATCCCATGCAATTTATTCTTTATTTTCTTATATATATGTATTTTTATTAACTCAACCAACAACTATATATTATTATTATTTTCCGGATTTTACAAATACTGAATCATGCATGTTAATTTCAAAAATCCTATGACATTTTTATTTGCTATTCTCCACTAATCATGGATATGCATAAAAGAGATCTTCAGGACTTTTAAGGGTTGTAATGTAGGCTTAGGTATGAGTAGGTAAAAATAGGTATTTAGGTTCATTTTTGTGTACCATAAGCTTTTTAGCTTTTCGGTGTTTCCCTTTTCTTTTGATTCTTTCTTCACTTCAAATCTATCTTTCCCCTCTTTTGTTTTGAGAGCGTGAAGTGTATCATAATAGCAAGCACCCCCAAACTTAGGCTTTTGCCTATTTCTTATAACTTTTTAATTGGGGTGCATCAATTTTGTTTGCTCTTTTTGTCTCTTTTTTAACACACTCTATTTCAACTATTTCACATGTTTACTTATGACACAAGTATGGGAATATAGGGTGTCAAAGAAAAAGTTCAATTTTTTAGGCTCAATGGGGCTGACTAGGGATATTTTTTTTAATGTCAGAGATAGAAAAGAGTGGTAAGAATTGGCTAACAAAGAAATGTCTGAGTCATCTCCCTAACATGCATATCCTAACTATTTTGCCTCAAATAGCAAGCAATCATAACACATAGGTTTTCATCATTTAGCATGCACAATTCAAGCAAGAAACTCCAAATAGACAGATTTTGTGAGTTTTTGACATATCTAACCTAAGTGTTTAGATAGTTGCATCTAATTCCATTACATTATTCCACCTTATTTCACTAGGTGTTTCTAGTAACTACAGCATGCATGATCTTTGACAGACAATTATGACTCAAAAAGAAAAAAATTTATGACTCAAAAATACACAAAAACAATCAAAAAGACTCAAACATACTATAACAATAAGACACAAATAAAACACCCCCCAAACTTAAATCACACATTATCCTCAATGTGTGCAAGACTCAAAGACAATAAAAGAAATAAGACACTTACAAACTTGGTTTAAAATGGTGGAAGTGGCGGTGGATAGTGCTTTGAATTCTGTGGGGGCAGGAGAGCTCTGGATTTTTGATTTGGCGACAGGGCCTTCGGATTAGGGCGTCTTTCAAAATTCAGATTTTTCCGTTGTGGCGTCGCGGCTCTGCGAATTGGCGTCGCGGCGCCCAAATTCCTGCGTTCTTCTGAATTTTCTGCGCGGCCTGCTCGCAGCGCGCGGCCTCAGCGATTTTCCGAAATCCCAGCTTCTCTTCGCCTTCCAAGTTCTTGGCTTACATGTCAACACAACATGCACTACCTCAGTGATCGTTTCTAAATAAAGACTAATTGCATTAAAATAAATAAATCAAATACCTTGTTGCCTCCCAATTAGCGCTGTCTTTAACGCCTTTTAGCGGACGCAGTTCCTTATTATTCTAGGGTGTGAGAGGTTACTAAGTTCATGTACTCCATTTCATTGATCGATAGGTTTTAACCTCGTCCGCTTACCTTGAAGCTCCTCTCTCCTTTTATTTCAATTGCACTATACGGGAATATTCTTACCACCGTATGGTCCTGTCAACGTGATTTTAACTTGCTCGAAATAATTTCAACTTGAGTTGAATAAAAGCACTTGTTGTCCTTCTTGAAGTCTTTCGGTATCAACCTCTTGTCGTGCCATACTTTCGTTCGCCTTGTAGATCTTTGCATTCTCATAGGCATTGTGCACGAATTCATCTAACTCGCCATTGTAGTAGCCTCTCCTCTCCCTGCCGCCTTGGCGTCCATGTTTAACTTCTTCATTGCCCAATACGCCTCGTGTTCCAACTCTGCGGCAAATGACATGCTTTACCAAAGACTAACTTATATGGTGACATACCAATTGGCGTTTTGAATGTTGTTCTATGCCCACAATCGTCATCCAGATTTGATAGACTCCTTCCTCGAGCCGTTCACCGCCTTTTCTAATATGCTCTTCACTTCCCTATTTGACACTTCGCGCCCGTTCGCTGGCGGTGGTAGGCGAACAGTGCGATGGTAGACTCCATATCGAAAGCAATGAATTCACCGCTTGTTGCGAGTGACTTCTTCACATCGATGATGGCTCTCTGAGTGCCGAACGCGTGAAAATATTCTTTTGAAGGAATTTTTGAACGATTTCTGTCGTTTTCTTTTGTACCGCTTCTACCCGTTTGGACACATAGTCCACTGCCAGAAGGATATATTGATTTCCAAAGGATGGCGGGAATGGTCTCATGAAATCTATTCCCCACACATCAAATAGTTCCACTTCCAATATCCCTTGCGAAGGCATTTCGTTTCGTCTTGAAATGTTCCCTGTTCTCTGACAACTATCACATCTCTTCACAAAGGCATGGACATCCTTAAAAAGTGTTGGCGATAGAATCCGCTGCGATGCCTTTGCCATTGTTCTTGATGCCCCAAAGTGTCCACCACATGATAGGGTGTGGCAATGAGTGAGAACCTGGTGCATCTCCTCCTCTGGTATACATCGCCTGATGACTTGATCGGCACAGTGTTTGTATAACATAGGCTCCTCCCAATAGTAGTGCTTTACTTCGGAGTAAAACCTCTTCACTTGCTGTCTTGTCAATTCTGGGGGTATTACCTTAGCTGCAAGAAAGTTAACAAAATCAGCGTACCAAGGTAAATTAAAATTCGCACTTACTTGAAACAGTTGTTCGTCTGGAAAATGATCATTTATTTGCACATCCTTGGTGTTCTGGCTCTCTGTGTTCTCCAGTCTTGACAAGTGGTCTGCAACTGAATTCTCTGTCCCTTTCTTGTCACGAATTTCCACGTCGAATTCTTGTAGTAGCAAGACCCATCGAATGAGGCGAGGTTTTGCATCCTTCTTTGTCATCAAGTACTTTATGGAAGAATGGTCAGTGTATACTATCACCTTATTTCCAATCAAATATGGCCTGAATTTCTCAAACGATATACTATTGCTAGTAGTTCCTTTCGGTAGTCGCGTAATTTAAGCGTGCGTCATTAAGATTATTACTAGCATAGTAAATGGATCTAAATACCTTGTCGATTCTCTGTCCAAGCATCGCTACCATCGCATAATCGCCGTGATCGCACATCGCTCAAATGGTAGCTCGGCTTTGTGCGGTGACTATGAAGTCTTGAGATAAGTTCTCTCTCGCGGCCCAAAAGCGGATAAGCATTCCTTATTGAAGTCGAAGGCAACCCCCGTCATTAGCAATGTGGAAAGGGGTTTTGAAACCTTTGAAAAATCCTTGATGAATCTTCTATAGAACCCTGCATGCCCAAGGAAACTTCTGACCCCTTTTGTTGATACTGGAGGTGAGAGGTTTTCGATTACTGAAATCTTTGCCTTGTCTACCTCAATGCCTTGGTTTGATATTTTGTGTCGCAGAACAATCCCTTCTGTTACCATGAAATGACACTTCTCCCAGTTTAGCACAAGGTTAGATTCTTCACACCAGCTTAACACTGCTTCTAAGTGCCTCAAACATTCATCGAATGATGCTCCAAAGACCGAAAAATAATCCATAAAGATCTCTATGGTCCTCTCTACCATGTCTGAGAAAATTACCATCATACACCTCTGAAAGGTTGCAGGTGCATTGCAAAGTCCAAATGGCATCCTTCTCAATGCAAATGTACCAAAAGGACAAGTGAATGTTGTCTTTTCCTGATCTTCTGGCACTATTGCAATCTGGTGATACCCTGAGTACCCATCCAAAAAGCGAGTAGTTACGCCTGCAAGTCTATCCAACATTTGATCTAGAAATGGCGTGAAAGTGGTCTTTTCTCGTTGCTTTGTTCAACTTTGCGATAGTCAATGCATTCTCCATCCAAGAATCGCTCTGTAAGGAATGAGTTTGTTCCTTTCGCTGGTCACTACTGTTATTCCACCCTTTTTGGGCACCACTTGTACTGGACTCACCCATGTGCTGTCAGATATAGGGTAAATTACTCCTGCATCGAGCCATTTCAGGATTTCCTTTCTGACTACCTCTTTCATGTTTGGGTTTAGTCGCCTTTGTGCCTCGATGGATGGTCAACTCTACTCATCTAGACGGATCTTATGCATTACCGTTGACGAACTTATCCCTTTTATGTCTGCTAATGTCCATCCAATGGCACGCTTGTGATCCCTCAGCACTCTTAGCAGTTTATCAATCTCTTCGGTGGATAGGTGGCGTGAAATGATCACTGGTAAGGTTTTCTCTTCACCTAGGTATTGGTATTGTAAATGATTGGGTAGGATTTTTAACTCTAACTCTGGAGCCTTCTCTGTGGATGGTAATGATCTTTCTGGCATCTGCCCAAGCTCTTCATACTTCCTCTTATCCCATTTCTCATAAACATTCATCCAATTTGCATACTCTATCAGACCTGGATCGTTTCTACTATATTCATCCCATTTTGTCAGTACTTCTTCAAGCGTATCATCATGTACGAACCCCTTGGCTGACACTGCATCTTCGATAAGATCAATGGTGGCGATTATCATTGGCATCCGAAAAGTCACGCTCAAAAACATTGAAAATCACCTCTTCTTCATCTACCCAAGCTTCAACTCTCCTTTGTGAACATCAACGAGCCCGCCCGTGGCTAAGAAGGGTCTGCCAAGTATGATGGGGATTCCATCATTATCTTTTATGTCTAAGATAACGAAGTCAGCGGGAAAGATGAACTTGTCCACCTTTACTAATACATCTTCGATGACTCCTCTAGGATGAACTATGGGCGGTCACTAAGCGCAAAGTGATGTTTGTAGGTTTGACTTCTCCCATTCCCGCTTGCGTAAAAACTAGATAAGGCATCGATTTATGTCCGCCTCAAGTCGCACAATGCTTTCTGACATTCAAACTTTCCAATGGTGCATGGGATGGTGAAGCTCCCTGGATCTTGTAACTTCTGAGGTAGTTTTCTCTGTAGGATGGCACTACATTCCTCAGTCAACACCACTGTTTCGTAGTCCTCTATCCTCCTCTTTTTGCTAAGAACATCCTTCATGAAATTTACGTAGCTCGGCATCTGCTCTAATGCTTCAGCAAACGGGATATTGAGTTGCAATTGTTTGAGAATTTCCACAAATCTAGAGAATTGCTTGTCAAGAGCACATGTTTTTAACCTCCGATATGGTACTTCACCGGGTGCGTCGCCACGCCTTTCTACCGACTTTTCTCCTGGCCGCCGCGGCGCTCAAACTCCTGCCCTGTCTCAGAATCTTCGGCGCCGCGGCCCTGCTCATCGGCGCCGCGGCGCTGCTGCTGCTGCGAACTTTCTATCTCCCCTGATTCGGCATTCTTCAGGTCAATCGCCTGACATTGTGCTTTCATATTGCCTTCCCCAGGTGCAGATTGCTTTTCTTGCGTTTCGCTGTTCAACATGATCGCGAGTTCTCCTATTTGCGTTTCCAACTTCTTCATGGCCATTCTCGTTTCGTCCATGAACTGATTTTGATACCTAGTGAAACTGAGTATGGCTTCTCGTAAATCCTCCCTCTCTTCCTCTATGGTTGGAGCTTTATCATATTGACAGTAGAAATCCATGTCTTCAGGATCCATGAGATGAATCAAAACCAACAACGAATCACGGCACACTTGTTTTCACAAAAAAACAAATGTAAAGAAAATAATAAAACAAAAATAAAAACCAAATTAGAAATTAAAAATAGATAAAATTGATATTGAACTATGCCTAATCCCCGGCAACGGCGCCAAAAACTTGATGCGTGAAAAGATGCACACACTTTAACGCAAGTGCACGTTATCGTGACAAGTAATATAGTCTAGGTAAGACCGAATATCGTCCACAAGGATTAGTGTTCAAGTACCAACTATCTATCTTTTGTTATCTATTTGGTAACCGATATTTGAAGTTGTTGATTATACTAACAATTATAAATACTAATTAACTATGTGTTTACTTCAGTAGTGATGGAAATAGGGCTTCCAAGTCTCCTCAACTATCCGCTTATATTACTTATTAATGCAATGAATTATGGTTCTTCTTCTTTTGGAGCTAGCACGTTTACTAAATCGTTGTATACTCCCGTTAAGGCTATATAAACACTCAACCCCAGTATCGCTCCTTTCTACCTTTCGGTGATAAGGATGACTCTATAGGAGGATTAAGACCAAAAACCTAGTTAATCGTCACGCGCCATGCGTGAAATTAGGTGTTTAGACCTCTCATTAACGCTACAGAAGTAATTGAGGTATTTTCATCCCCAATCCAAAATATGTCTACCCAACTTACAACATATTCACAACCTCCTCCTTTCGAAGTTTGATTAGAAATCATATAAATAATGATAATTAGTGATCAATTAATTACCAAGCATTCAAAACAATTATTGGGTAAATCTCAACAATAAGAAGAATAACCATAAACATGCATCAATTCATAACATAAGGTTCAAGTGATTTAACATGGAAAGCCCTATAATGGAATTAGTTCCTAGCCATTGACATGACAAGAACTAATTCAATATCCAACATAAAAACTGAAAGTAAAGTAAAGAAAAGAAAAGAAAATTACTAAGTTAAGGTCTCCAATCTTCAACTTCAAGAAATCTTGTGTTTGTGCAAGAAAAGGAACCCTTGAAAACTGCCTAGGGTTCTCCTTTTATAGGCTCAAAACCGCCTGAAACTTTTCCCTTCAGGCCTGGCCCAAAACACGTCTGAAAACCTGATTTTCCCGCGTCGGCGCCGCGGCTCCGGAACTTCTGCGTTGTTCTGGTGATTTGGCGCCGCGACCGCACTTCATCGTCAGAAGCCGCGCGCTGCAACTTCGCGCTCGGATATTGGGCGCCGCGGCCCTGCACCTGTTGGTAGGAGGCGCCGCGGCGCTGGCCCGTGTCCGTGCCTGGTTCGCCACTTTCTCTGCTTTTAAGCTCTGGAACCTCCACTTTTGCCCTCTTTTCGCTCCTTTTCCGCCATTGGGCCATTTTAACCACTTTGACTCAAAAGAAAGAAAATATATCCTAATACGACACGTATTTGTATAAAAAGGGACAAAAGACTAACTAAAAACGATTCAAAAAGTGTATATAAAATACACCGATCAGGAGCCTCACTTTACAACTCTTAAACGTATCATTCGATACATTAAGGGCACTCTTAATTATGGATTACATATTTATACATCTGCACTGACCAGACTGATATCTTACACAGACGCCGATTGGGCAAGTTGTCCAAACACGCGACATTCCACGTTCGGCTACTGTGTGTTCTTAGGTGACAATCTTATCTCGTTATCTGTAAAGAGGCAATCCACACTTTTTCGATCGAGTGCAGAAGCAGAGTATAGAGGTGTTGCAAATGTTGTAGCTGAGATCTGCTGGCTCCGAAACCTCCTCTTAGAGCTTCAGTGACCCTTACGTAAGGCTTTTATGGTCTACTGTGATAATATTTCTACGGTTTACCTATCTCATAACCCGGTTCAACATCAGATAACCAAGCACATTGAGATGAATATACATTTTGTCTGTGAGAAGGTTGCTATAGGTTAAGTTAAGGTGTTACATGTGCCTTCTTCATACCAATATGCATATATTTTCACAAAGCGTCTTCCTCGATAGTTGTTCATCAACTTCAGATCCCGTCTCAGTGGCCGACCTCTTTCCACTCCGACTGAGAGGGTTTATTAGTGAATATTATAATATATTCACCTTATAATTTGTAATTAATAGTAGTATATAATTATGGTAAATATAGAATTCTTATTCTATTAGGATTCAACATTGTACATACTATATATATTTGTATTAATGAGAAAGACTCCCCAATGGAAATTAATACAATCTTACATTAAGTAATCAAAGAAGTGGTGGTGCTATCTCTCTCGGTTAAACAAATGAATAAAGTTCAATTAGAGTGAAAATAGTTAAAAGAAAAAAAATTGTTATTTATTTATTTATTTTAAGAATTTCTTGTTGTAACACCTCGTAACTGCAGGCTATGGTTTAAACCATACGATGGGAAAATTATGGTACCAACATGATGAGTGTATGAAGTGTTTTGAAAACTAATCAAGGCATAAGAAGAGTCTTAGGAAAAATTAGAGTCGAAAGGTACTCTACGGAGCATGTTTTAAAGTGAGTTTGCAGCATGCCTCACTAAACTGAGTGTACGGGTAAATATATAAGGAATTTGGGAAAACGTTCTTTATGAACGTTGTATCCTTTTGAAATACTTTTCCATCCATATAAGGCTCACATCAAACGGAGTTCTGTACAAAATGTTATGGCCAATTTACTGAGGACGTATGAAATAGAAATCCCGATTCTTGTAGAATTAGGTTTTAAAGTCCAATCATTTATGATAACCTATAAATACAACCCTAAAACAGTTTATGTAAGGATTTTTTACTAGAGCTTCTGCCAAACACCTAAGGTGAGTTCTTATTCAAATCTCTATGTCAATTATATTAAGTTAACACTAGAATAACACTGAACCATTATTTGGAACCCCTAGATTTTGGAAACTCCATTCAAGGTCGAATTTAGAATGAAGCGTTGGAATTTCTTCAAAAAGGTAAGCCAATCAATCATATGAATTATATGGAGTTATTATTATGTTTTAAACATTTAATGGTTGGTAGAATCATGAAATAGGACTGATTTAGAAGCACTCCATTAAATGCAAAATCCTAGTAATTTGTTGTAGATTTTCCCTCCGACTAGCCAGCTTCCTTTAGCGTTTTTTGGTAATGTAGCCGTTGGATCGAGTCCAAAATTTAATTGAGTGGTCACAATATATAGGTATTAAATGTGAACGGTTGATGTCAAATTTGGAGGTCCGAAACAGTATGGTTTGAGCTATGAACAGTAGCTACAAAAATCAGTAAAAATGCTTCTCAAGGTTTCAAGTTCAAAGTTTTATTTCAGATCTTTTCTTCAAGTCTTAGAGCGACTAAGGTATGTAGTTCTTCTATCTACGTGTGGAAATATTCATGTTCTTCCCCACGCCACGTTCTTCCATGAAACACGAGTTCTTCATAAGTTTAGGGTTTTGTTCCATTAACATGATAACCGTAATACATGTAATATTATACGTCATGGCTATATCACAATTCATCAATTGTAATCATGATAGGCCATTATGATTGTCATGAACCTGTCCTTAATCCATGAACTCATGCTTTGAATTCCATAAGTTCTTAAATACAAGTTATGATCATTATCACTCAGTTCCATAAAGTCATACATATTTTCATATTTTACACAGTTTATATTATATATTTATTTACATGTTAAATTATAATTACAAATCATTCTTTACAAGTTATTTCATGAAACTCATGGGCTTATAAGCTAACTATTTTCAAGTACATATTTTGAGAGTTGCACAGATTACCGAGAAGGCTCAGATAGCCTGTAACTATGTATGCCAACGTAGGATAATGGTCGCTCTATCAGAGGACGATACCTTCTTATCACCCCTTGTGGATTAATCATGTTTATGTTCATGTCTCGTACTACGACAAGGTACGAGATGACTTATTTGATCGGGTAGAGATCAGACTCCACTCGATTTTGTAATGCTCTCCCAAAGATATACAGATACACATCTTTACAGATTTTATACATGTTTATACTCATGTCAAATCATGCTCATGTTAAAATTTCAGTTTTAAGTCCTATTATTCTATGTGCCTGCTTATTTCTCCAGTTGCTCTACATACTATACAATTCAAATGTACTAACGTTCCTTTGTCCAGGGCCTGCACTTCACGGTGCAGGTACTGAGTTTCAAGACAACAGATCTGCTCGTTAGGATTTGCCTAAGTATCAGCTATTTGTGAGCCTCATTTTCTTCGGGGTGTTAGTCAGTTATTTTACATGTCATGCTTATTATTAATGATATGCTAGGGCCTTGTCCTGGTAAATAGTTTTGCAGCCAGACTCATGTGTTAGAGGCTTCATAGACTAGAATAGTTTAGCATATCAGTCATGCCAGCATTATTTTCAGACTTGTTATATTTTCAGATATTTTCGCAATATATTTTTCGTACTATATTTCACTATCATATTTTACATAAGTTACTATCATCATTATTTAAGTTTTCGATACCCATGTTGATTCAGCAGCCCATGTGGTTCGCTCGGTCACATATAATCAGACACCGAATAATGTATTTCGCTCAGACCATGATTCAGTGTGTTACACTTGTCTAGTATATAGGGAGATAGCGAGGGGGAAGAGAGGGAGAAAAAGGATGGTGAGTAAGATATTACAAGAACCATAATTTCATTTCTCCAGAAAAAAATTTAAATAACCAAAGTAATGTGTCAACTCTCTTGGTTAGACAAATAACGGAGTTCAATTAGTGCAATTAAAAATAATCATCTAGGACACACGGAGATTGCGGAAGAAAAAAAGGAGGATGGCGAACAAGGTATTACAACAATAGAATTTGTTATTAATGTTGTAAATTGTGGGTACAAACGGGAACAGAAGAACTGAAAGGTTAGACACAAAGAGGTTTAGTGCAATGTTTGTCGAGTCGATTGTTTGAAAATCTCTCATTAAGACAAAAGTATCCCCATATATAATGGCTTACGGTAGATGGATAATAGTCTCCCAAGATAAAACGACAATACTTTCTCAAGCACAAGCCAAATACTTGAGAATCCTTGTAGAAGAAACAAGAACAAAAGATTGGTAGTAATAGAAGAAGAGCTTTCAACAATCTTAGATTTTGTAGTTGTAGTGAGTGTATAAAATCTGATTTTGAAGCCTCTATTTATAGGTGTAAAGTTGTGATTCACAAGACATGTGAATTCCTTAAATGGGGTACTTTGATCTCCTCAAAAGACACCTAGATCATGCCAAGGGTTGGCTGATCTTTGGCCCTTCAAGTTAGTCCATGAATCAGAAGATTATGGATACTTTTCGATTCACTGTACCGTCGGCACCGCGGCCCTAAATCGATAGAACCAAAACTTTGAGCTACTGGACGAGAGGCACCGCGGTCCCTGCCAGAGGCATCGCGGTGGTTGGAGCACCGCGGTGTTGTCCCTGCCAGAAGCATCGCGGTGCTTGGAGCACCGCGGTGCTGTCCCTTCTTGGATTGGTGCCACAGTCCTTTTTCTCGAGGCCCCGCGGCTCTTCCCCATTTTCTGTATTTTGCACATTTTTTCTTTTCTTATACCATCGTGGAAGATACATTAATTTGGCCAATTAATCGTCCATCCTTACCTAACTTAAGAACACTTTAACATGTGTACCAACATCTCTTTCACTACGTGAAATTTAGCTAGACATTGTACGACATATGCATGTGTGTGGAAATCGTATTTTCGACATGAGGGGCCCCATGTGTTCAAGTCATTAAGGATGAGATAACTCAATCCCACTAGGTAAATTTTCCAACAATCCCCTCTTGAGAGAGGCGTTGGTGCACGCGGAGTGCCAACCATTAGCAATCTAATAGCGGAAGTGTATTGCATCGGAATAGGTAGCACGCAGCTTTGAACCTTTCCTAGTCAACTACCATCAGACATATTTATTGAGCGGTGAACGTGATATCTTGAACCGTCAGTGTTTAGTATATGCCAAGACAATGATAGAGACATAAATAACGGTCCAATCTCTCGTTTCTTCTTATGTTTTGTCCATTGTGGTTGTGGACATGCTTGAATTCTTAAGTGTGTTCAATTGAGGTGTCCTGTCCTCGCACTTAAATAGGTGACCTCCCACAAGAGTCATTAAAAGTATTTTCATCTTAACCTTGACTTTCGAGTATTTAAGATTTTGATACTTAGCCTTGTACCCATAATTCAGGTAGCCCTTTAATGTCTATAGAGGGAAGGTTTTGGATTAGTGTTTTCATAAGGAACTAATATTTGAAGTGCTCTTGCTTTTCTATAAGCGCTCAACTGGACCTTTACAGCTTAGTTTTCCCATTGAACCAAATTTTTGGGATCTCCAGTCAGTATGGATGGGTTACCACCGTATCGGTCCTTAGTGATTGGGTTTTAAGCCCATTCCCCTAGACAAACAGTTCATCTGATCATTGGGTAATCCCTTAGTCAAAGGGTCAGTTATATTCTCCTTTGATTTTATGTAATCGATGGAGATAATACCCGTGGAGATCATTTGCCTAACGGTCTTATGTCTCCGACGTATGTGCCGAGATTTGCCGTTGTATATGCTACTTCGTGCCCTTCCTAATGCCGACTGACTGTCGCAGTGGATCATCACCGAAGGTACAGGTTTATCCCAGCAAGGGATATCCTCCAAGAAGTCATGAAGCCACTCATTTTCTTCACCTATTTTGTCTAAGTGATGAACTCCGATTCCATGGTGGATCGGGCGATGCATGTTTGTTTGAAGGACTTCCAGGACAAAGCCCCACCACAAATTGTAAACACATACCCACTGGTGAACTTGGTGTTCCGTATATCGAATATCTAGTTTGCATCACTGTACCCCTCTAGTACAGCTGGATACCTTGAGTAGTGCAATACGTATGACATGGAATATTTCAAATACTAGAGTATTCGATTAAGTGTTTTCCAATGGTCATCTTCGGGATTGCGTGTAAACCTCGCCAACTTATTGACGGCATAAGCGATATCAGGTTGGGTACAGTTTGTTACATACATCAAACTGCCGATTATCTTTCCTGGCCCTTTTGCTTTGCCTAGGTTCTGTTTCAGAATCAGTTGGATTTTTATCCACATCTGTATCCATTTGATCAGACTCGTCAGATCCCGGGGTTCTTTCCAAAGCTAGGTTCATTTTGTAAGAGAATGTCTTACCTTTTCATAGTTCATATGGAACTTTCTCCTTGCTTCTGTGAGGGACTCTATTGAGTATCATGTTGGCAGTAAGCACTGTATCTCCCCATATATTTTGTGCAAGACCGAAATTGATCAGAAAGACGTTCATCATTTCGTTTAGTGTACGGTTCTTGCGTTCCGCCACACCGTTTGACTGTGGAGAGTATGGTGCAGTTGTTTGATGGATTATGCTGGTTTGGGAACAGTATTCCTCAAACGGAGCTACATACTCTCCCCCTATATCGCTACGAATCGCTTTAATTCGTAGACTTAGTTGGTTTTCAACCTCGGCTTAATAGCGCTTAAAGGCGTCGAACGCTTCGTCCTTACTTTTGAGTAAGTAAAAGGTAACAGTACCTTGTACTATCATCTATGAAAGTCACAAAGTACTTATTCCCCCCTCTAGGTTGAGCGAACTTCAAAGATGTCTGTGTGTATAAGTTCTAGAGGAGCGGTATCTCGTTCTACGAAACGGAAAGCCAGTTTGGTATGTTTTGCCTCTACACATACCTCACATTTGGATTGAGGGTTTATAGTGTCAGACGACAATAACTCCAACTTTACCAATCGTTTAATTGACTGATAGTTTACGTGGGGTGACTCAAGCAAGTAAGAAGATGTATTTTCATTAATGTTTTGAATTACAGACATGGCGTTCATCTTGAAGAGGCCTTCACAGGTGAACCCCCTTCCAACTAACACACCATTCTTAGTAATAACAAACTTACCGGATTCGAACACAACTCAAAATTCGGCCTGAACTAAAACAATAACAGAAATTAAAGTATTCCGGATGTCCGGAACATGCATGACGTTCTTCAACTTTAGGTCTTTGCCAGACGACATCTTGGGTACTACAATACCTTCCCCCATCACATCTGAGGTAGCATTGTTTCTCATGTATAGCTTTTTACCTTCAACAGTTGCATAGGTAGAGAAAGCGTTTCGGTCAGAGCATATGTGACGGGTCGCACCCGTATCCAACCACCACTGTTTTGGATTTTCCACCAAATTTGCTTCTAGCACAACGGCCGAGAAGTCTTCACAGAGATCATTAAGGATCTTGTCTTCAACCATGTTGGCTTTGGCCTTCTTCTTTCCTTTGGCTTTCTCCTGCTGCTCGCTCTTCAGCGACAGTCTTTGATCATGTGGCCAGCTTTGCCACAGTGGTGGCAGTTGCCCTTGAATTCCTCAATGGCCTGAGTTTTCCATTCCTTCAGAAACTTACGTTTCTTATTTGGGTTTCCTTTGGTCTCAACCAAGTTAGCCGTGACATCAGTTGTTGCCTTGCCTTTGATCAAGGTCTTCTTATTGTCCTCAACTTGATGACAAGCTCTTCAAAACTCATCTCCTTGGATTTGAATCAGATAACTAGTGAACTCACCCCAATAAGAAGGCAGTTTCTCAATAAGTGACGAGACCAAAAATGATTCATTGGGCTTCATCCCCTCTAGATCCAGATCATGGATGATTAACTGGAACTATTGTACTTGTGACATGACTGATTTGTCATTCACCATTTGGTACTTCAGAAACTTTTCAACTATATATTTCTTAGTACCTGCATCATGAGTGATGTACTTCTTCTGCAATAGATCCTATAGCTCATTTGCGGTATTTGTAGTGCAATATACCGTGTAGAGTGGGTCGTACATGCAATTCAGGATATAGTTTCTGCACATGTAGTCGTTTTGACTACAGGGGTCAAATTTCATCATCAGGCCACCAGTAGCCTGGGTATCCTGGTCCGTCTGAACCGTGTTGTCAGTTTGGACGTTCATATCATCTCCAACAGTAGGAGGATCCTCAGATAAGTATTGTGTCATACCTAGTACGATGAGATAAAACATCTTTTGCTGCCACCTTTTGAAGTTGGTGCCAGCAAACTTTTCGGGTCTCTCGGCTTGGAAGTTGAGAGGAATCATAGTATTTTCAATGGTACCGAAAGTGATACCAGCAGCAGTAGCAGTGCCAGAAGATGTGGCGTTGTTGGAAGCAGAGACTTGTTCCTTTCCATTCACCGTCTTTAGTTCTTCGTAATAATAATTGTGTCTTAACTATTGTAAATTGTGGGTACGAACGAGAACAGAAGAACGGAAAGGTTAGACACAAAGAGGTTTAGTGTAATGTTTGTCGAGTCGATTGTTTGACAATCTCTCCTTAAGACAAAATTATCCCCGTATATAATGGCTTACGGTAGATGGATAATAGTCTCCCAAGATAAAACGACAATACTTTCTCAAGCACAAGCCAAATACTTGAGAATCCTTGTAGAAGAAACAAGAACAAAAAATTGCTAGTAATAGAAGAAGAGCTTTCAACAATCTCAGATTTTGTAGTTGTAGTGAGTGTATAAAATCTGATTTTGAAGCATCTATTTATAGGTGCAAAGTTGTGATTCACAAGACATGTGAATGCCTTGAATGGGGTACCTTGATCTCTTCAAAAGACACCTAGATCATGTCAAGGGTTGGCTGATCTTTGGCCCTTCAAGTTAGTCCATGAATTAGAAGATTCTGGACACTTTTCGATTCACTGTACCGTCGGCATCGCGGTGCCTCGAGATGCACCGCGGCCCTAAATCGATAGAACCGAAACTTTGAGCTACTAGACGAGAGGCACCGCTGTGCTGTCCCTTCTTGGCTCGGTGACGCGGTCCTTTTTCTCGAGGCCCCGCGGCTCTTCCCCATTTTCCGTATTTTGCACATTTCTTCTTTTCTAATACTATCGTGGGAGATACATTAATTTGGCCAATTAATCGTCCATCCTTATCTAACTTAAGAGCACTTTAACATGTGTACCAACATCTCTTTCACTACGTGAAATTTAGCTAGACGTTGTACGACGTATGCATGTGTGTGGAAATCATATTTCCAACATGTGGGGCCACATGTATTCAAGTCATTAAGGACGGAATAACTCAATTCCACTAGGTAAATTTTCCAATAATTAATTGAGGGGACCATATCACAAACTTCTTTTTATAATTAATGAAAGTATAGAAGTAAATCAACCATACAAGAACCAACAGTTTATTCTTTTTTCTAAAAGAAGTATATTTAGTTATTTACTCTCTCGGATAATCAAACAGGAGGAACGGAGTTCGATTACCGTAAAAATAGTTAAAAGAACTTGAAATTTACCACAAAGTAGAAGAAAATTTATTTTAAAATAAGGAAAACAAAATGAATTACACTACTATAAAAACAAAATGAATTACGGACACATAAAAGCAAATACTGTCATACTAAGGTCGAAAAGCCAATAAGAAAAATGGAGTAAAATGTGGATCTGCTCGTGCGGTGAATAGCTGACACACTGCCTGCCCTCTGCTGTACTTGTCAATGTCAGAGTCACCGTAAGTCAAGAAGGTCTCACTAGTTCACAGATATTAGTCTGGCCAGTGGGCCGGGACGGGCCCACCGGGGTCGGGTTTGGCGGGAGCGGGACGGGGTCGGGGCGGAGAAAATGGGCGGGGTCGAGCTGGGGCGGGCCTGGAGGGGTCGGGTCGGGCGGGACCATACCATGTCCCGTCCCGATCCCGATCCCGTTGGGTAGGGGGTCGGGACGGGTCGGGTCGGATCGGGACGGAACGGGTTGACGGGTTTTGTGTGTGTTTTTTTTTTTTTATAATTTTTTCACTAAATTAAAAATACTAAATTACTAAGTACTAACAAAGTAACATTAACATATACTTGTCATATAGTCATATACTATAATATTATAGACTTATAGTATTATAATTTATAATTATAGTATTATAGTATTATACTCATATATATAATATATTTATAAAGTATAAAGTATAAACTATAAACTATAAAGTATAAACTATAAAGTATAAAGTTATAAACTAAATAATTAAACAAAGACAAGAATAGTGTAAAAAAAACATCCAAGGCTGTTTTTGTGCCTCTTATATTATTAATTTCATTGAAATATCAAATATACAAGATTCAAAATTACATTGTAGTGTACTGTTGTTGAAAAAAATTGCAAAAGAGTGAAAGACATAGAAAAATTTAAAAATTGCAATGAAATAAATTACCAATTTGAAAATATTTTTCTAATTTCTTTATAATTTCTTGTGGTTCTTGGTTGAATTGGTATATCTTGATCAAATTGTTCCACGTCGCTACTCATGCCTTCGGATAAAATGTCGTTGTAGTTGTCGCCATCTTCTTCGCACCGTTGATCAGACTCCTTCGCCTCCGCTCGTATCCAATCTCTCGAATAGTACCGCCATCTCCAAGCCGTCTCCGCTAATGAGTGTCTGCTCTCCTATTTGAAATCGCTGCGAAAAAGCGCTTTCGAAGCGATCACGACGCCAATGTTCAAAATATCTCGCCATCATTGAAAGTGTCGGAAATGTCTTCTCATTCTCGCTCAATATTTCAAAGAAGTCTTCCTTTCCTTCTTCATTGATAATCGCTGGTAAGGTAAATTACCCTGCAAAACAAAAACATCGAACTCACTAATTTGGTTAGCATCGCTACCATCGCATTTTATTTACGTGGCTTTCAATAGAATTAATACTAGGCCTAGCCACGTAAACCGCTTGTCTTTTTAGGTTGTGTTGAAGAAGATGATACAAAAGTCGGTTGGTTACTAGCACTTTCTTCTGGTAATGCCGATATACTTTTTGCATTCATCTTCTACGCTATTCAACACTTCTTCTAGCGTTAGTTCAATAGGTGGTTCAACATTTAAATTTTTGGGAGTTGGAGGTGGTAGTACGTCCATACAGATTATATATATTTTCAATAAGACTTTTACAACCCTCTACTTTAATAGTGGGTTTAATACAAAGACCAATAATATAAATAGGGAATAGGAATAAAATATTTTTAATTTCATAAACATTTTTTAATAGTGCAGATAAGCGAGTTTTTCCATATATTCTTTAAGAAGTAAAAATATTATAGCTATAAAAAAAAACATTGTTGAAATAGTATGATCATATAAATTATTAAATACTTTTGTTGCTCATTTAAGAAAATCTAAAAATACATTAATTTCTCTAATTTTCTCCCAATCAAGATCCACAATCATATCATTTGGATTTTGATTATGGGCGTTAAAAAATAAAGTAATATTTTTACTATAGTCATACGCAACATCTAGTTGGTCATATAAAGAATTCCAGGTAGTTGGTACGTATTCGGGAATTTTTCTGTAAGTTAGTTCACAATCGTGGAAAGTTTTTTTATATTCTTTTCTTTGTTGAATTCTATTATTTTTAAAAATAAAGTGTATAGCAAATTGTATTTTTCAAGAATATCTTGAAAAAGTGAAAGACCATCCTTTACAACTAAGTTATAAATATGGCACGCACATTTGATATGAAAATGTTTTGGAAAAGACGAGTTAAAACATTTCTTAAAATACTAATAGCGTAATTGTTAGAAGATGCATTATCTAATGTAATACTCATAACTTTATCGCTTATTCCGTAATAATCGGCGATGAATAAATATTTTCAAATAAACTCACCAATGCCTACTACTATCTATATATCTATATGCTAAAATACGTTTTTGCATAGACCATTTATAATCTATCCAATGACAAAGTTACCGTTAAATAATCATGGCGTTAGTACTACGACTATATCGAAGTTAAAGCGACTTTGCAATTTAAATGATATAATGCATAACGTAAATATCGTTGATATTCATGTGCAAATTTAAATACATCTCTTTTAACGATTGATCTAGAAAACCTTTATAAGCGGGATTATACATATCTCTAATATAATGAATAAAACCAGAGATTCAGAAATGAAAAGGCAAACCCTCCACAAAGAACTAATTTTGCTAGGCTTCCTATCTTTATGTTTATCGTATTTAGGCCTACAACTCCCCGTCATAGGTTAATTTGACCAGACTTTCTCCGATGAGTATTTGAACCTTGTCCCGATTGAGAGGACGTCTTCTCACCTTCTTTTTCAAAAATGTATTGAGCATGCAAGGCTTTATGTTTTTGCAATAGATGTCTTCCTAAACCCCCCGTCCCACCATGACCTTGTCCAGCTTTTAAAAGAATAAACATTTTTACAAGTTTTACATACAATTACTTGATTCTGCACGTCCTCACAAAATATTTCCATACAACCGATTTTAATGGTCGTTTTCTTTGACTCGTCTCATAGTAGGGGATAGGAGGCATTTCACTGGGGTGTATCATCATCTTCATTAGTAGGTGTATCATCAACTAGAGTGTCATCTAAATTAAAATCTTCTTCAATTTCGGATAATCATTTGTGTCAAGATCATATGGTATTTCAGAAACATTTCAGATCTATAAAATCATCTTGTCTAGGAATAGTTGAGCAGAATACTAGAAGAAGTACCCTTGCCCTTGTTACCACCCCTACTAGAAGAAGCCTGACCCTTACCCTTACCCAACATGCCTCTTAGTCCTTTCATTTTAATTATGCTAATAAATAGTTAAAGTCTTAAAGATAATGAAATTAAATGTGCTAAATGAAATAAAGACAAAATAATAATTTAATGAGAGAACGAATGTACCAAACGCCGACGTAGAGTCGACGTGTAATCGAGAGGTTGAAAATTGAAACTTTGCTCGATAGATAATCCTCAAGCTAGTTGCCAACTTCACTTTCAATTCTCAAATTAATAAATAGATTGAATATGTAGACAATGTTGTATAGAGATTGATAATTGATTGAGAGATTAGAGAGTAGAAAGATTTGTGAAAATAATAAGAAGAGGAATGAGGTATTTATAGTTGAAAAATTGGGTTAAAGTGTAAATATAATAACTTAGGGGTTAAAAATAAATATAAAGGGAGTAGGGGTTGGGGAGTGGAGGCCTAAATGGTCGTTGTCCAACGCCATTTTACATTTTGCCGCGACAACGCTATTTTCTCGCAGCGGTCGAATCGGGCTCGGGGCGGTGGTCGGGGCGGGATCGGGCGGGATCGGGGCACAGCGGGGTGGTCAAAGCGACCATACTGCCCCGCCTTCGAGCCTCCCCGTTTTTTTTTTTTTTAATAGCGGGGTCGTGTCGGGGTCGGGGTCGGGTCGGGACCGGGACGGGGTCGGGTCGGCCCGACCCACTGGCCAGCCCTAGACTACTTCACACTCACTCATACTTCACTTTTTTTTTCTCCTTTGGACCCAAAGCCGTCTTAATTGTTCCTCACTTTTTAAACGGTTCGGTATTAGAGCTCCTTTATGTTCAAACTCCCACTGTGTATAGCTTATTCAGAGGAAGCATTCTCCATCAATAATTTTTTAATTCCAACTCAAGATCACTAATTAAAGGAAATACAATCCCATTTATTGCATCACATTCTTTGCTGATAACTAACGGTTCCTTACTCTTCATTGTCCAAGGAAAAAATCCTTGATGAATCAGATGCATGCATATGACAATATGTAAAATTGACAGCTTTATCTTAAAAAAAGAAGATTCACAATATTTATTAGTTACTGCTAAAATATATTGTAAACATGCATATAATAGTACTATTGTATTTCTATTCATAATTAAAATATTTTCATATATTGTGTAAATATAATTATGGTAAGATTATGATTCCTCTTATGATTAGGTTTAGGTTTCCTATTGTATAAGGGATGAATATTGTACACTATATATATTTTGATATTAATAAAAAAACTCTCTAAGAGAAATTAATATCATCTTATATGGTATCAGAAGCCAAAACTTAAATCATATTTTTTTCCTTCCTCGATTTCTTCAATAGAAAGTGTGTCCTCTATTCGACCAATCTTGTCCAACTGCACAACAATTTTTTTCCAATTCTTTCTTCTTTTCTCAAACCAAACAAAAGTTGTTGTCCTTTTGTTAGACAATCGTGTCAGAGGACCCTTTCTTCTTTTTTATTTCCTTTTTTCTTTCTTTCGACCAAGCCAAAGCCTACTGTACATATTGCTTCTCTCCTCTGTTTTGTCCGAGAACATTACTCTAATAATTTTGTTTTCGACTAGAGTCAACTAATGTCGAAGAACCTGCAGCAGCAGCAACCACAGGGTCCACAGAATAACTGGGCCACGGCGCTTCCGCAATATCACAATAGAGCCGCGGCGCCGACCCATTTCTCGTACCAGCAACCCTTCAACCCTTATTCTCAACACGGGTTGTTGGGCCCAGCTCCAGCCACTCGGCCAGCACAGTACCCGTCACAAGCCTACTTCATGCAAGGACAGTTCCAGCAGCTCACTTCCGGCATGACATCCTCTGAGTTGGGTCAAGCTTTCAGCAGCCTCAATCTGCAACAGCCTGACAACAATTGGTACATGGATTCCGGCGCCACATCTCACCTCACTCCGTCTGCAGGTAATATTCTCAAACTGTTCAGTTTAAAGCATCCTCAATTTGTTACACTTGGTAGTGGCCACCGCATTCCAGTAAAGGGTTATGGTACATCATACACACCACTTCCTCATCCATTCCCTCTTAAGAATACCTTATATGCCCCACATATAGTTAAGAACTTAATCTCTATCCGCAAATTTACTAGTAATAATTTTGTCTCTGTTGATTTTGACCCTTTTGGTTTCACTGTGAAGGATCTTCATACGGGGACACCTCTTATAAGATGCAATAGCATGGAAGATCTCTATCCATTCATTCCCACCTCAGCTGCCAGATCTTGTTCTCCCTTCTCTCTAGCGGTTATTTCTTCTTCCACATGGCATAATAGGCTCGGTCATCCAGTAGCTCTTTCTTAGAGACAATAATTTCATTACTTGTAAATGGAAGTTTGCCCAAAAATGTGTTTTTTGTTCTTTAGGCAAACATACTCGTCTTCCGTTTAAATCATCTACAAGTGTTACTTTTGCACCTTTTGATATTATACATGCCGATTTATGGACATCACCTGTTGCTAGTTCTCTCGGTCATAAATACTATCTTATCTTCCTAGATGATTTTTCTCACTTTGTTTGGTTGTATCCTCTCAAATATAAATCAGAAGTGTTTGTCAAATTTCTTGAGTTTCGAACATTCATTCAAACACAGTTTGAGAAAGGTATAAAATCTTTTCAGTGCGATAATGGTCGTGAATTCAACACCTCTATGTTTCACCGTTTTTGTTCTAATAATGGCATGGTCTTTCGCTTCTCCTTCCCTCACACCTCCCCTCAAAATGGTAAAGCTGAAAGAATCATTCGCACCATTAACAATATGATTTGCACTCTATTGATTCATGACTCCCTATATCCGTTCTTCTGAGTCTATGCTGCTAAAATGTCAGAATACATTCTCAATATTCTTCCAACTAGCACCCTTCACAATATGACCCCTACCGAAATCCTCTATCATAGAGTCCCATCTTATGAGCATCTTCGGATATTCGGTTGTCTATGCTATCATAATCTTGCCTCTACTGTCCCTCACAAACTAGCTCATCGGTCAACTCCATGTGTCTACCTAGGTTTTCCGTCAAACCATAGGGGCTATCTATGCTATGACTTGTCCACTCGTCAGATCCATATCTCTCATCACATCACATTCGACGAGACCATATTCTCGTTTTTGAATCTTAAAAAGTTCCAGAAACCGGATTAATCTTTTCTTGATGAGTCTGCCATCTCTCCCATCATTCTCAGTCAACTAGATCATAACACTGCCATAAAATCACCTTCTTTGCGTAGTAGTTCTTCTTCATGACACAGGCCTCTGGCCTAGCCAGTCACTAAAACTCCTGCGAGCAGATTTCCTATAGCGCCGCGACGCCTCCGACAACTTCACCTCCTCCTTCTCCCTATCCAACCAATCCCTCAGTCTCGACTCTTCCAACTCAGCCGACACATCCTTCTACTGTCTCCACTCACCAAATGAAAACTCGTGCCAAGCATGAAATCTTCAAACCCAAAGTCCAATTTAACTTGTCTGCCCAAACCATTTCTCCAATTCCCAAGAACCTTATATTGGCTAAACAAGACCCTAATTGAAATGTGGCTATGTCTGAGGAATTCAATGCTTTAAATAAACAACACACATGAGATATAGTACCTAGACCTGATGGGGTGAATGTGATTCGTTGTCTGTGGCTATTTCGTCACAAATTCAGATACAGTGGAGATCTTGAGAGGTATAAGGCACGACTTGTGGATAATGACACAAATCAGCATGAGGGCATTGCTTGTGGTGAGATCTTCAGCCCAGTTGTCAAATCGGCTACCATTCGCATAGTTTTGAGCATTGTCATGGGTAAACACTAGCTGATTCATCAGCTTGATGTGAAGAATGTATTCTTAGATGGGGTTTGAGAGAAACAGTCTACATGCATCAGCCGCCTGGGTTCACCCATCCAGCGGTTCCTCACTATGTGTGTCGTCTCCGTAAGTCACTATATGACCTGAAACAGGCCCCCCGTGCGCGATATGATCGCTTTGCTAGGTATATCTTACAGATTGGGTTTGTATGCAGCAAGAGTGATACATCACTCTTCATTTTTCATCGAGGTAGCAACACTGCTTACTTATTACTTTACGTGGATGATATTGTTCTTACTGCTTCCTTCAACGGGTTGAAAAATGAGATTATTGCCTTGCTTAAGTCCGAATTTGCAATGACTGATTTGGGAAAGCTGAGCTATTTTTTGGGGATATCAGTGACCAAGTCTGCCGATCACATGTTCTTGTGTCAGCGTAAGTATGCAGAAGAGATTGTGTACAGGGCTAAGATGTCGAATTGCAAAGTTTAACCTACTCCAGTTGATTCAAAATCTAAGCTCAGTGCTATGAATGGTGCTCCAGTCTCCGATCCTACTTTGTATAGGAGCCTTGCAAGTGCACTTCAGTATCTCACATTTACAAGGCCAGACATTGTTTATGATGTTCAGTAGGTATGCCTATTCATGCATGCCCCTGGGGAGTCTCATTTCACTACTCTTAAGCGTATCATCTGATACATTAAGGCACACTTGATTATGGTTTGACCTATACCCTTCTGCGCCAAACAGGTTGCTCTCTTATACGGATGCAGATTGGGCAAGGTGTCCGGACACGCGACGCTCCACCTCCGGTTTTTGTGTATTTTTAAGGGATAATCTGATTTATTGGTCTGCCAAGCGACATACTACCCTATCTCGTTCCAGTGCCGAGGCTGGATACAGAGGCGTTGCAAATGTGGTAGCTGAGATTTGTTGGCTCAGAAATTTACTGTTAGAACTTCAGTGTCCTTTGCGTCAGACATCTATTGTGTAGTGTGATAACATCTCTGCCATCTATCTTTCTCATAATCCGGTTCAACATCAGCGAACCAAGCACATTGAGATAGACATACACTTCGTTCGTGAGAAAGTTGCGCTAGGCCATGTAAGGGTGTTACATGTTCCCTCATCATATCAGTATGCAGATATATTTACCAAAGGACTTTCCAAACAGTTATTTCTTGACTTCAGATCCAGTCTCAGCGTCCGGCCTCCTCCCGCTCCGACTGAGGGAGTGTGTAAATATGTATATAGTACTACCAATTGTATCCCTACCCATAATTAGAATATTTCCATATATTGTGTAAATATAATTATGATAAGACTATGATTCCTCTTGTGATTAAGTTTAGAATTCCTATTATATAAGGGATGAATATTGTACACTATATATACTTTGATATTAATGAGAAGACCCCCTAAGGGAGATTAATATCATCTTACATATATAATTAAATAATATGATTTAATATAATTATCAGTTTGAGCAGAGACGAGCTGAGAATCGAATCATATAAATTTTGAATTCTAATATTTTAAAATTATTAAGTTCTAAATAATCTATATACATTTAATGGTTTTTTTAGATGAATAATTTTTTTGAATTAGGACACTCTGACTCCAACCTTAGTGTGAGTAAGTTTTTTTCTTTTATTTCAAATTAGTTGGATCTTTCTCGCTCTAGTAAAGAAAGGGTATGGTGCATTCAAAGTATACCTGTCTAACGGATCGATCCGGCCGACAGTAGCTTTACCGGGTTGAACGGTTCGGATCGATTCGGTCGGTTCACGCTTATCAAGCCTACCGGTCCGGTTCATTACCAGATTTCAGGTCGGTCTGTGCGGGTCCGGATTTTTTTTCTTTTTTTTGTAAATTTTGAAAATTTAACTAAATTCAAATTAAATATGTAATATAATAATATAATATAGTTTATAACTTTATAGTTTATATAAACTATATTAATTTTTTTTATTCAGAAAATCTATTAATTTATTAAATTAGTAGACATAAGTTAACAAATAACAACTAAAGAGATAATAAAATAAAAACTAATGATAAGAAGTAAACTTTCAAACTTTCATTATTCATAATGTTAATTGTTAATAAGAGTACATAATGAAGTAATAATAATTGTTATTTACATATTATGCATCATTCTTGCAAGTTCTTCGTAATTTATAGGTTGATTGAATTTGTTATACTCCATAGCCTCTAAATCTGGAGTATTAATTCCAGTCCCGCTTGCGGTCCCGGTTTCCAAAATATTGCCGATTTCTTCATCTTTCGGAGAGTCAACGTCTTCATATCCTTGATTTCTTCTCTCTGATCTAATCTAATCCAATCCCTTAAGCATACTAACACTTCTAATGTGCTTCCGCCTAATGAGTGACGTGTGTCTCCTATTTGATCTCGTGCTTGGCTGAATGCACTTTCAGAAGCCACTGTTGAGATAGACACATTAAGAATATCCTGTGCCATAGCTGCTAGTACCGAAAATTGTTGTAACACCCCATTTTAACCGAAGTCGAAAACGATGTACTACGTATGGTTGATTCCTGAACTGTATTTAAGGAGTCGCCACCTAATTATTTTAAAGATGAATTAGGACATCTACTTAGCAAAAAAATCTGCTAAAAATAACTCCAATTAATGATATGCAAAACTTAATAAGATTTCAGATAAAGGTTCTTTATTATCCTAAGGGAAAGAGATTAGACATCCTTCAGGATCCGCTAACTAACGGTTGTCCGATCAAACTTAGGCTTAATTATTGTATTAAAATACATGTTTTGACAGCATAAAGAAAAGATGGTCAAATAATTACTTGAAATATATATATATATTTTTCATAAAAATTGCATGAAGTTTTGTTTAGAAAAATGCACGAAATGGGTTCAGTTGAAGAATAGGTGTTTATATGTAAAGCGTAGTTTTTATGGAAGTAAGTATTTGTAGAGTATGAATTATAAAATATTTGTTTTGCGAAGGATGATAAGAAAAGACTTTTTGCTATAAGAAAATAGATTTATCATTTTATGAGGTTTAATGCATAAAGATAAATTAATTTAGCGACACACTTTACTATTTACTACCCTCCCTTATTAATTCTAAGCCTATTCTAAGTATTTCAATATTTAGTACAAGGTTACGTGATAAGAATACAAATAAAGTAAAGTGACGGAGTTAAAGAAAGAAGATAACATGACTAGGGCGGGTGAAGACATTATCCCACCCTATTTGTTTCGAAGTTCCGAGGCCGGAGGATGCAAGGAAGGTAATGCGGGTCTTCATTTGATGAGAAATGCGATGAGTCTCATATAAGACTCTTCATCGCTCCCAATGCGTTTCATGTAAAATAGAAGAAAAGAATAAGATTAGTATACACCCAAACAATGTTAATAATGCAAGTAAGTGAAACATTCATGTAAACCCCAGTTACTTTCAGATTTAAAGGAAATCGGTCCAAATGCAATATGAGCCCAGCATGTATATGCTTTCTCAAACCATTAGAAGAAAAAAAAGGAGTCTGTTCTTTAAATAAGAATCTCGCAGAAGCACACACAAGCTCATTCAATTTTAACTAGAGAAAGACAATACACTGCACACTTCCTATATTTGAAAACACACACACTACACCCTTTGCATACATAATTGACAGAACAGATGGCATAAAATAAAAAATGCACGAGAATTTTTAGCATCAGACTCCAATAGATACAATATATCTGCTTACATCTAGACATTAAAGTAGAAAATAGTCATACTTTTTATTAGTGCACACAAGTATGAGGTTTATTTTCATGTATATGTTAAAGCGGTAGATACAGGGAACCAGCCATACTAAACAAATAATAAGCCACATGCATGGTTAAATGATACCACAAACATGAATATTTTATCCAAACTGAGAACCTGATCATTTTCAACCCTGGGTAGTTTTCCATATCCAGTTTTTTACTATGTAGGCTTTATACGAACATAAGGAAGAGGACCACATGTATTCATGTTGCACAACTATACATCTTAATGCCAAAATATGTAAGACGAACATACAATCAGGCTGACAGACGTATGGGTATACGATTGACCAAACAGAGATACAATTTGCAGAATTATCTAAGCTAAAACCAAACACCCATAACTCCTATTAAGTAGACAATATATGATGATTATGGGTTAGGAAGATTTTATGCTAGCATAAAAGTTTATGAACTGCCTAAACAAGAATTCTTGAACAACAAACAACCAGTTCAGATATTCACGATCAAGAAGTCCACCGAACGGACTCACCTCTGGATGCAGTTCTTAAAAAATTTCATTGTTCCTAGATGGGTATGTTACTGCTAGGGATGTCAACGGGTAGGATCTGGACCGGATCCTACTAGATCCAGATCCGTTTTACATACATGTATCCATATCCAGATTCATAAAATCATATCCAAATCCAGATCCATCGGATCCACGGATCGGATCTGAATCCAAATCAAAGTGACTGATTATTAAGTTATACCTTCTAATCAGTCCAAATTTTCTAGAAAAATAGTCAATTTAATTTAACGAAATCATGGGGAATGCATCCGTAAATTAGGACTAAATGACATTGTTGACAATTGTTATGCCTATTGGCTATTGCTGTAGTGAGAAACAATCCTCTCAATCCTCTCAATACCTAAACTACTACATAAGTACCACATAAATGATTAATATAATGATTAAAGAATAACACGCAAAACGTGTCTCAATTAAAAAAATAATGGCCTTCGGCCCTTTGAATATAAAATAAAATTAAGATTACAAAGGATTCGGTGCCATGATGTATAAATAATAAATGTATAATTAATTTAATAAAAAACGGATTCACGGGTCGGATTTGGACCGGATACGAATCTCAAAGACAAGATCCAGATCCGATCCATCATAAACGGATCCGGGTTCGATCCGGATCCGTCAGGCCCAAACTTTGAATATCCATATCCTATAAAACGGATCTGAATCCACCGGATCGGTTCCAGATCCATTGTCATCTCTAGTTACTGCTGAAACACGAAAGAATTGAAATCTTAGATTTCTCTTTCCTCCATTATTATAAAAAGGGAAAAGGAGAAAAGACATTGAGACGAGCAGAGATAAGTATGCAGTCAATTTATCAAATATGAGGGCCGAAGATAACAAATAATCACAAATAGGGCATTTTTTGAACATACATGATTATTTAAACTAAACTGAACTAAGTGTGCATACTCATACATGGGGGGTACTGCAGACTGCTATGGGGACATATTATGGTAGAAACGAAAGGGGAGATGTATGATTAATCTGGGATATTAAATACGACATCTTATGCCTTAGGGACTCCTCATGCTAACCTCAGGACAACTTTTACCTTAAGACATGTAGCACAAACAGAATATGAAAGATAAACAAAATTATCACAGGGCCAACTAATGACGACACCTTGAACATACAGAGTTATTTCCCTATTCATGCACTAAATATACTCATACAAAGGGAAGCATAACATGATCAATCCAACAAACATACTTGACAGGGAGTGGATAAATAATCTCATGATGACACTTTCGGCTAGGTAGAACGAAAAATATGAAATATTAATACAACAAATCAGGAATACAAACAAATAGGCTCAAATAAGGCAACATTACAAGATTCATATTAGGTCGGAATAAGTACTGGACTGCTCTCTTATATCACATATCAGACTGGATAGGGCTTCAACACAACATACTCAGGCATAATAAATAGTTTAAACAAATAGATATGATACTCACTTAATCAATCTCAAAATCCTATTTTTTTTATAAGCTGAGACTTAATATATGTACTTCAAATCCGAATCTAATTCTTCTAACATAATTTAAACAGGCTAAAGTAATTAGCAGCAAATACACTTAACACATAAGCGAATATGAAATGTGAGAGGAAATTGAGTTTACCTTCTCCGGGCAGCGAACCGTGGCGTCGTCTCGACTCGTCGAATTCGCTCGAAGAGTGTTATTATTTATGCGATTAAGAGATGAATGTTTTTATGGTTATGTTAGTTGGAACTGAGAATGAAAGTAAGGAACTTTGAGAATGAGAAAAGTTTTTTCTGATTTCTTGCAACGATTTTAAAGTAGTAAAAATCAGATTTTTGTTCTAGCATTGAGAAAACAGACTTCGATTTTTATGTCTAAAAGGACTTCAAAACACAACCCCTGCAGGTCAGATTTATAGTGAAATTCGAAATCTCCCCTTCCCATCTCCAGGAATTTGAATTTTGAAATAAAGGGGCTTGATGGGAGACAGAGGTGTTACCGTTGAGGGTCACTCCTAGGTGTATGGCTCGAGTTGTAGATTGTGCAGAAAAGGACGATGGGTATGGTAATATTGATGGGGTCTGTGACTCGTAGGTTTTGGGGGTAAAGGAACGGGTTTTCGGGGATGTGCAAGGACGCGATGATATGTCTTGAGTATGGTGGTGTCAGGTGGTAAGGTGATGGGTTATCCGGCGGGTAATGGAAGCGGCGATAGGGAATCCGTGGTTTTGTGGTCATTGGTTTGGTTAAAAGGAAAACGATTTGTCGGAAGATATTTAGTGGGGATTAAAGGAATGGGCGCTGGGTGGTCATCCGCTTTGAGGCGGATCAATTTGGTTGGGAGTTTTAAAGGGAGGTAAATAAATAGGGGTTTAAAAATGTGGAGAATTTAATAGGGAATTGTCTAATTCCCCACATATAAATTATGGTACAAGTGATTTAATATATATATTTTAGTTTAAGCAAAAAATATAATATTCATATAAAAATGATTAATTTGATAATTGGTGAAAATATTAAGAGAAAATCAATCATCAATGCCGATGACGAAGTATTAAAATTATTTTGCTTTTATTATAATCATAAAATATAATGCCCGATAGTTTTAAAATTGTGCGGTAATTAGTGAAACATATTAAAACTTAGCATTTTTGGAGAATTTTCAAGACTGAGAATCATAGTAAAATTAATATAAGATAAAAGGACGACCTAAATGAAATGTTCAGTAAAGATGGGACAAAATTGGGTGTCAACAATTGTCTTTTGTTATCCTGCCACTATTGTAAATGTTGAAAGTTCTTTTTCGGCTCCGTTGACTTTTGCAAATAAAACTGCATCTCATCACAATTTCGAGTTGTGCTTGCTTGTGTTGTTGCAAAAGTGCTCAATATAGATAAAGATTCATTTGCATCATCTTCATCGAATCCTGCAGATGTAGACACAGAAGCAGAAGAACTAGAAGAAATATTAGTAGCAGAGTTGTTGTTGTCATGTAATGTAGCATAATATTCATATAATTTAGCTAAATTAGTATCAAGTTTACATACGCAATCAAGTAATTGTTAAATAATCATAACCGTTTAAAACATGCCCAATGTCTGCAGTAAAACTAACTAGGCATGGAAGATTAGTGAACAAATATTGCAAAAAAAATAACATAATCATTATAAAGTCTAAAAACATCGACTCTACAAGAACTACGAGGAACACCTGTAAAACAAGGATTACATACTTTTTGAATATATGTAATTAAATATGAAGAAGAAGCAAAAGAAAAAGGTAAACAACCTCCGACAATCATTTTTGCTAATCAATGCGATCCTTCTTTGGATCGTACTTAACCAACCCTCCCCGTTAATGGATTAAGTTGTTGTTGACCGGGTTTTAAATCAGTGGCAACACCCCATTGTATCGTATGATCTTTCAATAAATGCCTACCTATAGTGTCCGTTCCCCCGTCACCACCCCCGCTATTATGTTTGTAAGTTTTTCCACAAATATTACATCTAACTCTATCAGTGTCCCCAACTCTATCATAAAAGAGCCACACTTTACTCCTTTTTCTCTTTACTTCTGGTTCTATAACTTCTGGTAAAGGAGGTCTACGACTACCACTAGCAGTACCAACATTGACAGAAGGAACACTAGTAGGTGTAGGAGGTTCAGTTTCTTCAAGTTCAACAATATTATCTAATTGAACGTTATCATATTCATTATCTTCTATTCCAAAATCTTCTTGCATTTGATCATAATCTATATTTTGATTAGATGATGAAGAATCTATAGATTTTTTACCCCTTGAACTAGATTTACTACAGATCCACCCAATTCCCCTTAGCAAAGACATTATAAAATATTTAAATAATCAACAAATAAATATGACAATTTAATAAAATAATTAGAGAATGAAACGAGGGTACCAAACTTCGGGATTCAGAATTCAACTGAAACTCGAAGGCCGAAGCTCGAAGTCTTGCTACTTTAAAAATTAATAATAATAATAATAACTTGAGAATTGATAATATAGAGAATTAAGAGAGTATGAGAATTGTGAATTGAGAATTGAGAGAATTGTAGAAATAATTGTGTGATAAAAATGAGAAAAATGTAGAGTATTTATAGATTTTTAAAGGATAAAATTGTAATTAACAAAAATTTAAAAAACAAAAAAAATAAAAATGGCCAAAAACGGTCTTAAGACCGTTGTCCCACCCCCAGGCCTCCCCCCCAACGGTAATATTACCGTTGGGCCAACATTCCTTTGTTTTTTTTTTAAATTTTTTACCTTATCAGACGGCCCGACTGCTAATCAGAAGGTTACCGCTTCTGCACGGCTCAACTGGTCCGGATCCTTATCGAATTTCTCTGTAATCCGTGCAGGTTGGGGTTGGGGCCAAACCAACCTCCAACCCGGTAAGCCTTACCGGTCCGGACCGGACCGAATTTTATACCGGGTCGATCAATCCGGTTCCGGGTCAACCCGACCCCTTAGATAGATATAATTCAAAGTGACATCCAAAAATATGAAAATCTCAAATATGATCTACTATCTTCTTCTAGAAGGGAATGACTAGGTCTAAGACACAATGGTTAAATATCTAGTTTCGATTTGAAGGTGAATATAAATTTCTCTTTTTTTAACAAGATAATTCCTTAAATATTTAAAAATTATTGTAAACAAATTTCTTTCACACGGCCAGTCTAATGATTTTATTGTGAAAAACAAAATAAATAATTTGACTATATAATTTCATTAACTTGACGGACCGAATTAACTCCAATATTTATGTCATAGTCAAAAAAAGATTACGCTTAATATTTAAAAAACAAATCTAGGTCCTGTTGGAAACAAGTTCATGATTTCATCAGCAATATATATAGTGCATTTAAACTAGAAGTATAATTAATTCAGAATACATCACAGAAGAATGAATGAAGTTGCGTAAGCAAAATCCACCAATTTCACTGATATAATTAAAGTGCAATACGTCATGAAAGCAATTCCTTACTTTCATGAATCATGATATCTACTTTACTTTCTTAAGAGCAAAACGCTAAATTTCTCCCCCATAGGGCTCCACCCCTCCAATTTAAAAGAGATTGATGGAGGAAGATAAATCTGTTGGAAATTTGTTTTTGATGGAGATTGGGTCCGCTCATCTTCAATGACTTAAACATTATGGTTCAACATGTTGGAGAACCTGGTTCTTTACACGTGTGTAATCTACTAAGTGAGTATATGACCGTAGGGCCAAGAATCGTCAAATTCCATTGAGAAATGGAAGAGATATTGGTCCACGAAGTAAGGCGTTTGAGACATGAAAGAGTGGTGTGTGACAAATCTACCACATCGGTAGGAAAAAGAAGAATTGTTCATGTTATAAGTCTCTAAACTGAATAAGGGATTGAGACCCCAAGGGGTAACTCATGTGTTTGAAGGAGGGAGGGCCTAGGTGTGCTTGGGTTCAAGACTAGGCCCACACGCGCGCCATCACCACCCACCCTCCGGGGTCGGGTCGCGGGCCGTGGGCTGTTTCTGACATTATTTTTTTGGACCCCAGACTTTATTATAATTACATTTTGGTCTCTAAAGTTTCTAGAAGGCATTTTTTCACGCTTACACGGCCATGACGCTAAATGTTCGTAGGCATTCCAAAGAACGGGAAAATCATCAGGAAATTGATGGCATTAACTTTTCTGAACGTTTGGCACTTATGCCACAACGTTTTGGCCATTATGGTGTCCATTAACAGCCCTCTTAAACACCTCTCCTCATCCTTACACACTATATAATCATTCCTTATTTCAGATTTGATGGGACACAATATACACAATGAACATAAGAGAAATACTCTCTACACTTGGATGATTTCAGACTTGATGAAATCTCTTCCTTTCTTGCAATCTTACACACTCAAAGATCCTTCTATTCTAGCGAACACTTGAGTTCCCTTTGCTCATTTGTTTGATTGTTGTTTTATCTTGGGAGATAAGTTGTCATTACACCGTTGAAGGTATATACGGGACAATATTATCTTAAGGATAGATTGATAATTCAATCGACTCAGCAAGTCAATTATCTTGTTATATTTTCAGATTTCTAAACATATTGTTGTTGTTGTTCTCAAGGGGTTTGCTGCAGTTTCAACAAGGATCTCAAGATTTCAAGGAATACATAAGACCGAAGATCAAGATCATCAACACTTATTCATGTTGTGACAACTGATGTTAGACTTCAAACCTATTATATTGAAATTGTAATTGATTATTCTTTCTAAGCACTAGTGATAGTTGTATACTAATATCATACATCCACTGTAATATCCAACAAAATCATGGTACTCAGCGGTCCACTAGGTGGGAGGCACAGTGTCTGATGCCCACAAGGAGTCATTCATCACAAAGGAGAAATGAAACTCACACACTGCGACTATTAGAGCTCGAACCTGCCTTCTTGTGAGCAATCTGCCACCCTGAAACCAACTGAGCTACACCCATGCGGGTATATCTACTTTACTATCTTCTTTTACTTTCCGGATAACTTTTACGGAGAAAAAATCCCACCTCCTTTTGGTTTCTTCACTAAAGGTTATATAATATTCACTCCCGATAAAAAAAATGTTCACTTATCAAATTAAGAAAAAATTAATCTTATTTCAGATTTACCCTTATTAAGTGTTATATGATCAAATCTCAATACTTATTTAATTAAGGACAATTTAGTCATATTACCTATTTTTTTCTAAGAGTTAGTATTTTCTTAAGTGTGCAAATAGTTAAGTGAACACTCTTTTTTATCAAGAGGGAGTAAAAAGAAAAGTATTACGGTATTAAGAAATTAAAATAAGAAACATAAATTATTTCCTATTTATCATCTAAAACAACCATAATTATAAGATCAACAACAACAATAATAACATACTCAGTGTAATTTCACAAATATGATTTGGAACGGATAAATTGTACACGGACCTTACCTGTACCTCGAGAGATAGAAAGATTGTTTCCGATTAATTACAAGATCGTGTAAAAGTTTAACTAGCTTGGCAAAAACAAGTATTAATCGGGAAGAATATTAAAGACCCGGCCCATATTCAATATATGTTGGGTTCCAAAAAGAATATGCTCCCAGCAGAACCATTATTAGTGGCATTCTGGACTTTATAATATTAGTGAGTGGTCCACTCTCGGATTCTTCTTCATGAGAAACAGCTTGTTTGAAAGCTATTTGCTGCTTCGAAAAATGCCTTTCCCTTTCTCAATGCCAGAAAAAAAGCACTTCAATATTGCCAGCAATATGTGACCAGAGAAAAAGCTCTAGTAAAATCTATTTCCTAGTTAATTTGTCAATGATCAGGTAAATAATAGATTTTGGGCTTAACTCAACCCCAAAAGCTAGCTTGTAGGGTGAGAATTATTCAAGTCCATATAAGGAGTCCATGTTTCCATTTCATATCCGATGTGAGACTCTTAACACTCTTCCACATGTCCAGACCTTGTTAACTGGAGCGTGTATAATATAATTTGGGAGTCCAACATCGGTGAACAAATAATTGGAATGAGTCTGACTCTGATACCATATAAAGAATGGATCTCGGGCCTAACTTAACCCCAAAAGTTAGCTTGTAGAGTGAGGACTGTCTAAATTCATATAAAGAGTCCATATTTTCATTTCATATCCGATGTGAGACTCTTAACAAACAAGTCACATAAGGTATTATATAATTATATGTTTTTCTATTATTTTCTTATTTTAAGTCCATTGAGTAAGAATATAGAAATTCCATGAAATTACCCTTCAAATGGGCTGGTCTTCACTTCTTGCCCTTCAAATGGGCTGGTTTTAATTTTTGTTCTTTAGCAATCAAACTTATACTTAGTGAGACATATATTTTTTAAGAACAAAAGTCATGCAAGACATAAGTTGTGGAATATTATGATATAAAAATATAAAATTAATATCCCGAAAAAAATTATTTGTTGCGAGGGCAAAAATTAAAGTCCGGCATAAAATAAGAGTTATCCAAAAATATAGTGAACTAAGCAGTCGCTTGCATAGCCACTTAGTCTCAAGAGTCCTTTTCTAGCGATTTCATCGAACACAGAAAACATATATTTTACTAAAAAATCCCTTTTAGTAAGTAAATCTTTTAACTTATATAGTCTAATGTTTCTAATCCCATCAAATACCTTTCTTCCAACATTATTTACAACCTAAAAGAGATTATGATATGGATTTTGATGTTCAATCTTAAGAGCATCATATATAACTAATGATTAGTTTAAATCAATGAAATTGCCAATTGAAAGCTGTTGGTGGTTGATAGTGATCATATAATATGTTTGCCACTAACATGGGATGGGAATTAATTGGCAATGTAATTATGCATCCAGAAAGGCTACTCTATACCTTGGAATCCACTTTGGTCAGTTACTAAAGTTGCACTTGTCCGATAATACAGCTTAATTAGTGCTGATCATGAAAAAATAAATTCTAATTGAAGCACTGCTCCACGTAGTAATTAAGGGCTTAATTGTCTTGGTATGTCACAATAAATCTTATCTTGGTGTTAAGTAAATAACAAATTTCTGTTTCAAAGATTGCAGAAATCACCTATATAAGGTCAGATAAATATTATAATGACTAAATCAAACGTTCTTCTAAAACATTGCAATGACTGAATCGAACATTTTTTTACTAATGTAAACTTAATTAGACTTACAAACAAAAATAGGAGGACCATTTTGTTAAGGTAATTATGGTAATAATTCATTATTATTTCCATAATATCAAATCAAATATTGTATAATTAAGTTGTAGATTATTTGCATATTCTTAGGATAGTCTACCTTAAGAGTAGCCTAGATTGATTCTAATATGGATGTATATATGTTGTATTCTTGAAATGAAATAAACCATGGAAAACATTTCCTTCATGTTATTAATAACCCCTCAAATTTCCTTCTATCGGCCAACCCGACCCCCCTAAGTCGAAACCCTATTGGTTTTGGCCAAAAACCCTAAAGCTGAAACCCTATTTTTTTCCCGGCCAATCCGTCCTCCCTCAAACCCTATTTAGGGTTCCGCCACCCTCTCCCATAGCCGGAACACACTATTTCAGTTTCTTTCTTTACCAAACCACCATTTCTTTTCGGTTTTTTCCTCCTCTAAAGAAACAAAGTCCGGCCAACAAAAATTTCATCTCACTCTTGCCGTAAACAACATCAAGAACTTTATTCCAATTATTCTTGAGATGGAAAAAAGGCAATATTCTTCTTGGCGGAATTATTCAAAATTAGTTGCCGAGCATACCAAGTCATAGACCATATTATTCCTCCCAAGTCTCCATCGGAGACCACCGTTGTTGACAAAACTCTATGGTCTCGCTTAGATGTTATGGTCCTTCAATGGATTTACGACACCATCTTTAATGACCTTTTGCACACCATTTTGGAACTGGACTCTACGGCTCAACAAGTTTGGGAGCGTTTGCAAAATATTTTTCAAGATAATAAGATTTCTCGGCGGTATATCTTGAAAACCAATTCACCAATATCAAATTGGATGATTTTTCAAACGTCTCCACATATTGTCAAGAGTTGAAAATGCTTGCCGATCAACTATCAAATGTTGGTGCACCGGTGACGAATCAAAGGTTAGTTCTCCAATTGATTGCGGGATTGAATGAACAATATGATGGTGTTGCTACGTTCATTCAACAAAGCAATCTCTTACCACCATTCTACGAGGCTCGTTCGAGATTAATTTTTGAAGAAACCCGAAACAAAAACAGGCAACGACGGAGGCAACCAATGTCGGCACCGATCTTCTTTCCACCAACAATTATACCAATGATTTTGGCCCTCAAATGGTTCGGGCAGTGGTACTAACCGACAAAATAATGGACCAAAAAGGGGTCAAAATCGTAATAATAATAAAAAATAATGGTGGAAAGGGACGAGGTCGGAGTGGAGGACAGGCCGCCGGTGGCGGCAACAACCGCGGCCAGCAGGGCCAAAACAGACCCCACTGGCAGCAGCCCAGCCAGCCAGCGGCCAGTGGGGACAGTACCCACCGTGGGGCTGGCAGCCGCAACAGTGGGCTGCCCCTCCCTGTCCGTACCCCACGACTCAGTGGTCCCGGCCTCCTCCAACATCTGGGCAGCCCGGGGTTCTCGGTTCTCGTCCGCATCAAGCTTTTGTAGCCCATGGACCATCTTCCGCAAGTTATGCTCCCACGGACATCGAACAAGCCATGAACAACATGAATCTCAATGTTCCCGATGATTCATGGTACATGGACACGGGGCAACGTCACACCATAATTATCTTAACACATTTGATGTGGTCACAAAGTTTAAATGCACTGACTGATCAATATAAATGAAATTGATATTTTCTTGGACTGTCGAATTGCTGAAATAGTCAGAGAAAACGTTGTAATAATACACATCATTGACTGTATCCCTTTAGGCTACTAAAGCTCTCTTGGATCAGAAGTATCAATATTATATACATTTGAAAAAAGAAATACTATAGGCGCTACTACAAAATCTATGATATTAATAGTTTGTTGAATGTTCTCATCAGCGTTGCCGCATTCCTGGGAACCGTCTCTCTTGGAGCTAGAATCAAAGTTATTTTGTGATCCTGGCGCACATGTAGATCATGACGACCTTAACCCTCATATTTCCTGTAGGCAATAGCCACTAAGATCAAGAAGTGAAAGTAAGTTTCATTCAACAGGTGGGATATATTAACCAGTGCTTGATTTGATGCACAATAGAAAGAGATCTCAGTTCAGGTTGATGACTTTAGTTTAGGCAAGGAAAAAGAATACAATATAATCAGCCCAGATGAAGGCATTGTCTAAGGCTTTGGGCATAGGGTCAGTGACAATCCACAAGCCAACTGGAATTCTCACTGCATTTAGTCAGCTGGAATTCTCTTGCTAATATTATTTGGTTTAGATGATAGATTTCCTGTCTGAATCAAAAGAAAGGATATTTCTCATCTAGTTTAATATAAGTCCTCTTGTGCTAGTAGGATATCATGCTACTTATATAATGTGATACATGAAGATCAGGCTGATGTTTGAGTTGAAAAGTTTATAATTGTAATATTGCAACAAATTTACTTTATCCTTTGTGTTTATTTGCTAAATGGTAGACCATGTAGTAGAAGATGAGGTCATGTTTTCATTATGTTTGGTGCAAAATATCATTTGCTGGAGTTCATTGGAATACACTCCTCAGAATCCCAAAGAAGATATTGTTTTGCAATCCAAAAAGACCAAAACAGATATATATAGACACACATGTTTTGTCTGTCTTGTGAAACCAAATAGCCAAAACATGAGGAAAGAGAGAACAAGAATCCGCATTAGGAACTCATAAATATCTTCTTCTATTTATGAGTTTAAACTTGAGTTTCCATACTAGTTACAATCCAGTCCACACTCTTCGAGAAGTGGACCGTCAGTTTTCGCCAAAAAAGGATCAATCCTTACCCACAAAAGTGAAAATATGGAAGCAAGTAAGATTGACCATACAATGATGATTGTAGGTGTTCTATTATTTCTACCCAAAAGTCCTTTCAAGAATGGATAGAGATGAACAATCACCCAGAATGCAAAAAATAGCTTCCCAAATAACGGACCCCATGAGTCGTAACCATTGTTTATAAAGTTGGAAATGCCAGCAACAACTCCTATAATGTTAAGTAGTAATAATGTGGTTGGTGGAATGAGAAGAGTTGTCCATTTGAATGCATAAAGCTCTGAGAATGCTTCATCATCCCCGGATTTTGATGTTACTGTGAAGTTTGTGTCCACACCAGCTAACACCTTTAGTAAACCTTGGAATACAGCGAATAGATGTGCTGAAACACCTCCGATCACCCAAAATTGTTCGTTCCTCCACCATTCATCTATCACTACTCCACTCCATCTCATTTCAAGAATGCTAGTTGCAAAAATGCAAATGAAAAGTGACAAAAACCACAGGCTAGCAGCATTATCAAGCTGCAATATTGAACACAAAAAAGAAAGGGATAATTACATTTTTGGACCGCTCAAAATAATAATACCCAACAAATGTATAGGTTTTGTATATAATGTGTATATATTAACATATGATATACATATGCATACATAAATATACATAGTCAGTGTGTAGATTTTGTATATAAGAAGAATGAATATCCTTTTGATGAGTAATGTAACTAAGGAAGTCTTTTTTACGGTTAGAGATTTTGACCTCAGGTGTAATGAAGTCTCCTGTGAGCAAGCATACAGCAGGTAGAGTGCAATAAGCGACAAGGGGAAAAGATGTGAAAGGATAAATGGTGGAATTTATGTATGAGAAACGTTCTAGCCAATTGAGACCACCACCATATCCATACCAGAGAGGACAATGCCTGCTGAAAAAAATTTCAATAGAACCAAGAGCCCATCGAAGGACCTGGTGGAGACGATCTGATAGATTGATCGGTGCTGATCCTTTAAATGCAGGCCTTTTAGGCATGCAATATATGGATCTCCAGCCATGACAATGCATTTTGAAGCCTGTTAATATATCCTCAGTGACTGAACCATATATCCAACCAATCTGCATTTTCAAAGTAGTTAGGTGGAACAATCAGTACATTTTGTAGAAAGCAAGAAATTTTGAGAGATGCATGTCAATTACCTCTTTTCCCCACTCGGTTTCATCTTCATAGCAACAACTTATAACATAAATGGCCTCTTTTAGCAGAGAAGCTGTGCTAGCACTTTCTAGAATCCCACCATTTTCTAGCAGTGTTGATACAATAAAAACAGGAGATTGCCCAAATTTATTTTCTAACTTATGATCGGGGATGGGAGCTCGACTGTCACCTACTCAAGCCATAGTGACATAAAACAATTGAACTGGTTATTGAGGATATGAATCACTTGATCTGGTTACTTGAATTAGTTTGACAATCAGAAATGTGACTTTACCTTTGGTTCCGTCTTGAGAGACCACTAATTCAAGGGAGTCTTCGTCATTTAAAAGAGGCTTGACATCCGAAGTAGGCTTCTTATTTTTCTTTTTCCTTCTAAAGCAACAGCACCACTTTAACCAGAAATTGCATATCCTCGATGGAGCTTTCTTCTGCTTGGGTGCATCGAGTCCATAAAGTGCCTGGCGTCTGAACACGCATCCAGTTCCAACATATATTGGTCCTTGAATTCCATCCAGTCCTTTCATGTTAATCTGATTCATGTAAAACCATTTACATAGTTCACTCCAGTACAAAGAAACGATAAGTAGATATGTAGTCGTTGAATTTACAAGTTTGCACTTACATCAAAGAACACTGTATTCCTATTAGCATACCGATCATTTCTGTCAATGCCATCAAATCTCTGAGGGAATTGAACATAGCAAACTCTCTTCCCGAGAGATGGATCCATCAAGAAACACATAGCCTCCCTAATGGATTTGCTGTTGTTAATATAGTGATCACAATCCAAATTCAACAAATAAGGAGCATTAGTGAGCACAGCAGATACCCTGACCTGTCAAATAGATTTTAAGCTCTTAAACAAAAGCATCGCGTATCTTTAGAGCTGCAAAAATGAATCTTTATGCATTACAAACCAGAGCATTCATTGCACCAGCTTTCTTGTGATGGTTGAATCCACGTCTTTTTTCTCTAGATACGTAAACGAGTTGAGGTAATTCATTTCCATCTGTATCCAGCCCCCCACTCTGGCCAAGGATAACCTAGAAATGATATACATAAGAAGAAAATACCACAGATAGATGATGGAAAATGAGAGAGGTTAAGTAAAAGTTCCAAAAATGCAGAATGAAAACGAAAATCCAGCACCTGAATCATTCCCGGATGATCTCTAACATTATTCCCAGGCCAAGGAGTCCCATCCTGCATTGTCCACCCTTCCTCGGGAACCTTTTGTGCCTTAGCAACCAGAGCATTTACGCGTACTTTAAATTCCTCATAATCTCTCTGCAACATCAGGAAAACTCAAAGACAGTATTTTCTGACTTAAAAATCCTGGAACAATTTGGGCACTCAAGATTATTTACCTTCATTGCTCGTCGCTCTTTTATAAATGAAGTCAAAACCTTGCCTTGGAGATAATCCATATTCTGAGAAAAATATGACTCAGGAGCCCGAGGCTCGATATTAAATTTCTTGCAGAAAGGGATCCATTTCTTAGCAAACTCAGCTGTTTCTGATAATGCTTCAAAGGTCAGCATAGCAGCACCATCGTCCGATACATAGCAAGACACCTTATCGACAGGGTAGTCCACCGCAAGAATGGACAAAACGGTGTTTGCAGTAACCAGAGGAGGTTCTTTCAGTGGATCTACTGTACTCACAAATATATCCACAGCAGAAAGTTGAGAAGGCTTCGCTTCTTTTTCATATCTAAATGACATACAAATTACAATAAATTACCTAGGTATTAACAAAGGGAATTCGAACATGATAGAGGAATAAAATTGGTTAACCGCTGACCTGAGGGACAATCGGTCAAGGTAAGTTTCCCTTTCAATGGGAAGCCACTTAGGGAATTGATCAAGGATCCATGAGACAGCAAACCAAATTTCACATATTACGGATACTAGCCACAGTCCATAGGCATCGGTAACAGGATGAGTGACCCTATAATGAAAGAAGAAACAAAGAACAACAAGCCGAATCATGATGATAATTCTATATGGGTTGATTTGGCTAGATGAAATTGGCATTCTCCTTGATAATGGTTGTCTTACTTCATTCGACCTGATTTCACAAAAGTAATACAAAGATCAGAAAATCTGAATATCTTAGAAGTTCTTGGATCTCTATCTGTCACAACAAATACATAAAATTAAAGTTGTAGTAATAGCAGTAGCTTACACTGATAAATCAAATTCATCTTCATCATCATTTGTAGCTTTCTCTTGCTTTTGTTTCCAAATTTCCATCCTCTCCTTCCAAGCTATACTTCCGTAGCCATAAACAGCTAAGTCCTTTGAAGGATCCAGAGACCTTGGTTGCACTGCAGAAACAAAATTCAAGATTCACCATCCATGCAGCTAGTACTATTCTGATTTTGGATTCAATGTCTTATTATACTGTATCACCTCTAGTGTTGGTAAATCGGTAGGGAAGGGAAAGTTCTGACCCCATCGGTACTAATGCATGTTTGTCTGGATCAATATCGTTATCTACCTGCAAGACAATGTACCTACATTATCTTAGTCTTCTTGATGAATATTTTATTATAGCTAATAGAAAAACTGAATGAACCTTAACATGATAAGGCATGTCTTGTTCAAAATGCTCAAAACCATAACACTGGAAATCATGTTTCACGCGATCATTTCCAAAGTTGAACTCGTTTTCAACATCATCAGTGTTATCTTCTTCCTCATCACCATGTACTCTAGCACACCCTATAAAGAGTTCAGAAATATATACAGTAGCAAAAAAGTTAAACATTTCAGCACAGAAAAAAGGATACATTACCTTTTAGACGATTGAAACGAGTTTTGCACTGAGGACAAACTTGGCTACCTTCGCGACGCTCATAATCATAACAAGTCCTACAAACTGGAAAAGCACATTCATTGCAAGCTAAAAAGGGCTCTCCATCTATTGTGAACCCCACTTCATCACCACATATTTTGCAAATTTGACTACTCTGCTGCTGCATTAGCCTTGCCTGATGACCATAACTCAACATGATTAACCAATAATTACATTCATAACACAGCAACAAGAAGTACAAAAATGAATTGGTCAAGTAGACAACTTACAGAAAATTCACCATCACAAGGAAATATAACTATTTCATCGCGGTTATGAGTGCCTGTGACTAGACCAGCACTCACCTCCATGGATAACACTTGGCCTCAAATGATATTCCAAATTTGACTCAATATTTAATCTTGAAACAGATGTTAGCTCTGATGGATATATATATTTATTACTTCTATATAAGCCAAATTTTACAGAAAGCAGTTTCTAGCTGATCTCACTTATCTTATTCTTTGTTTTCTACTTGTGTGTCTACTTCTGATCTCTGTATGAAACTCACTTCAACTAAGAATTACTCACTTTCATATATTGAAGGTGTGTTGATATTATTGTGCTTGACTAATTTTGAGAAATGAAAATTATCCAATATGGTAGTCGTAGATTTTAGGAATGTGCTTAAACCATGTAGAAAGATTATACAGGGAGGAAAAGAGACAAAATTAGGAAGATGGAAAGTTAATTAGTACTTAGTAATGACAAAAAGTAATGTTATTTCCAACTGTATTGTGCCGCTCTTCACGTCTCTCTTTCTCATTTCAATTATTCTTCTACGTTTCTTTGTCCTTGTGTCTTGTTATTATCTAACATTCTTGAGTTACATTTTGGCATATTATTAAGGTATAGTCATCACTAGTTTTGGTTGATTCAACCAGGTGTTTCTCAATCGTTTTCTATAACCGTATCAGTTCTTATTATTTTCTATGCACATAGTCTTCGTGGTTATGAATTAATCTAAAGCCTTTTAAATGATATGATTCTATTTCTCAATTTTTTTCTAACTTGTTCCTATGAAATTAAGGCCGAAAAATGGAAAAAATCAATAATTACAAAATTCCTCGACACCCTGCCCAATCTGCATCCGTATATGAAATCAACCTGTTTGGTGCAGAGGGGTATAGGTGCAAACCATAATCAAGAGTGCCCTTAATGTATCGAATGATACGCTTAAGGGCAGTGAAATGAGACTCTCTGCAGGGCGTCATTGAATAAGCATACCGCCAACAACATAAGCAATGTCCGGCTGGTAAAGTGAAGTCTTCAAGAGCACCTGTAAGGCTCCTATACAGAGTAGGGTCGGAGACTGGAGCATCATCCATAGCACTGAGCTTAGATTTAGAATCAACTAGAGTAGGCACAATTTTGCAATTTGTCATCTTAGCCCTGTACACTATCTCCTCTGCATACTTACGCTGACACAAGAACATGTGGTTGGAAGACCTGGTCACTGATATCCCCAAGAAATAACTAAGCTTCCCCAAATCAGTTATTGCAAATTCGGATTTAAGCAAGACAATAATCTCATTTTTCAACCCATCGGAGGAGGCAGTGAGAATAATATCATCCACGTAAAGTAATAAGTAAGTAGTGCTACTACCTCGATGAAAAATGAAGAGTGATGTATCACTCTTGCTGCATACAAACTCAATCTGCAAGATATAACTGGCAAAGCGATCATACCACGCACGGGGGGCCTGTTTCAGGCCATATAGTGACTTACGGAGATGGAACACATATTGATGAACTTTTGGATGGGTGAACCCAGGCGGTTGATGCTTGTAAAATGTTTCTATCAAATCCCCATGTAAGAATGCATTCTTCACATCAAGCTGATGAATCGGCTAGTGTTTACTCATGAAAATGCTCAAAACTGTGCGAATGGTAGCCGGTTTGACAATCGGGCTAAAGATATCACCACAATCAATGTCCTACTGCTGATTTGTGCCATTAGCCACAAGTCGTGTCTTATACCTCTCAAGATCTCCATTGTCTCTGAATTTGTGATTGTCACGCCCCAAATTTTCCTAAGTCTTTACTTAGGGCGTGATGGCACCTGGACAATTATTTTCCACCAGGAGCACCATTTAATTCTCTTTATTTAGAAATTTGAACTTATATTCAAATACGGAGCGATTAATAAAAATAACAATAGAAATATGTTTATGACTTTATATGAAAATATAACGCGAGCCCACGCTCGTGCAAATATTGTTTCTACATAGACATACCGACAAAGATTATTCTAAGTTGGAAGGAGATCATTCCACACGCATATCCCGAGACATTGAACCGACATTCTCGAACTCGACGAGTACCAAGCCCAAACAATGGACTTGGTATGAAAAGAGGTCATGGACGATCACTAGCCTCGACGCGAGCCTTTCCTCTATCACCCTTTCCAAAACATGTTAAATAAAGAGTCACTCTACCATCCGTGAGCGGTGAACCTTACCCCGCAATTCAAAGTAACACCACAATATTCCAAGTGCAATCACATTATACCGTAATAAGCATATTGCAAAACATATCGAGTTACAACATCTTTAAATATGCAACAACTCCTCATAGGAAATTCTTGGTTTAACTAACACTTCATTTTATCTCGTATTATACGTTAAGACATTCCTGCATTTCCACATGTTTATTACATTTATATATTTGTGAACGCGTATTCACTTTTCATATTTATATATAGGTGAACATGTGTTCATCTTTCATATTTGTTGCGTGCGCAACCCGATCCATTATATTTACGTATTTGTGAACACGTATTCACTTTACGCTTTGTTGCGCGCAACCCGATCCATTATGTTTACGTATTTGTAAATGTGTATTCACTTTACGCTTTGTTGCGCGTGCAACCCGATCCATTATATTTACGTATTTGTGAACATATATTCACTTTACGCTTTGTTGCGTGCAATCCGATCCATTATGTTTACGTATTTGTGAACGCCAGATTCACTTTACGCTTTGTTGCGCGCAACCCGATCCATTATATATTTATATATTTATGTGAACACGTATTCACTTTTCATATTTTTCGTAAGATCAAATAAATACTATTCTCTTTTCTAACATTCATCATTCATACTTGTAACGATTATAACTTTTTAACCATAACTCCAACTAAGGTGTTTCTCAGCGGAAACTAAGGTAAGACGGGATCTTTCACTGTACCAAATTTCATTTAAAACTACTTTGGGTAACTAACACAAATTTATCCTCAAAACAGCCACATGAAATTTATTTCGCAGAATATTTATTAAACAACACCCAATCTTAGAATAGTCATAACTCCTAACTGTAAACCCGTTCAAGCCCCATAAAATCTCAAAACGACGAGAACAGAGAGATACACGTCTCCATGTGAACCATCCTTTCATATTCTGTACCATTTGGTACAGTTTTACACTTTTATTCGCTGCCCTTCCTGGATCTCGATAGACCCGAGGCAGAAACTTTAAACAGCGATAACTTTCAATATGTAAGTCGGATAGACCCCCGTAAGGTCTCAAAATGTCCACAACAAAGAGATCTAGAACTTTCATTTAGCAACAATTTTCATATTCCCCACAGATTAGTACAGTTTTACGTTTCAACGTCCTGCCCTTCTGGATTCCGACGAATCCGAGGCAGCAACTTCAAACTACAATAACTCTCAACTCGTAAGTCCGTTTTAATAAATCTTTATATATATATGTCCGTAACAGAGAGATTTACAACCATGTAAATTTTCATATAATTCTAATAAGTAAAACGCAATAAAAACAGTCCGTAATTATGCCTTTCCGAATTTCGACCAAATCTAAGGCAGGAACTTTGAACTATGATAACTTTCAAACCGTACGTTCATTTTACCTCATTTTTGGTTCTATATGATCATATTATAGAGGTGTACAATTCCTCCGAATTTCATCAAATTCTAACAATTATAACTCAGTGAGAACAGTTCGTAAAGTTCATGACGCAACTAGTTGTCTAAACAATCAAAAGTTCAATATATCTTTTCAACACTCAATTCTTATTCTAACATGTATTGAACTAAAAATAAAGGATGTTACCAAGAATTTCTGAGTGAGAAAACTCACCTTGTAAGTGTGAAGATTATTGTTGTGTGGTTGCTAAAATTATCCTTACTCTTTAGTATTTTGCTCCTTGTTCTTCTTGCCCTCTTGGTTTTTTTCCTTCTTTTCACTTGTTTTTTTTCTGATTTTCTAACCTTTATGTTATGTACTTTGTTTGTGTGTAAATACAATGTATAAGTGGAGAGTTTTCTATAACCTATGGGAGGTGAAAAACCAAAAGATTGAAGGAAAATGAAAAGGGGAAGGTGAAAGGAGGGAAGTGCGTGCATGTCTTGATGCAGATTTTTTTGTTTTTTTTTGTTTTTGTTTTCTTATTTTCATTTTATCTATCTATTTATCCAACTTTAACACAACTCTATCTCATGCAATTTATTATTTGTTTTCTTATATATATATATATATATATATATTTATTAACTCAACCACAACTATATATTATTATTATTTTTTTTTCCGGATTTTACATTCTCTCCTCCTTAAGCAACATTCGTCCTCGAATGTGAATAAGGTCAGAACATAATCACATAGACACAATAATGTTTATTGTTATTGTAACAAATTGGGGCTTCACATTCTCCCTTCCTTAAGAAAGATTCGTCCTCGAATGAGAATAAGGTTGTAACACATGATAAAGACACGCAAATGACACACATATGAAGTACTATGTAATGCATTTTTTATTACCTTAGTCAAATAGGAATGAATATTTGACTTTCATCGCATCTTGACTTCCTGGTGGCTTCCTCCGTGGAGTGATTCCTCCATAGACCTTCACTAAGTAATATCTTTATTTCTAAGGCGTTTAACCTTCCTATCAAGTATTTCCACCTAACTTCTTCATATCAAGCTCCTCATTAAGAATTATCTCCGGGAAGGATGACGTGACTTGGATCGCAAGTATTTTCGTAACATTGACATAATGGAATACCGGATGCACTCGCCTCTTGTGGAAGTGCTAATTCGTAAGCCACATTCCCACTCTTCGCAAGATCTCATATGGCCCAATAAACCTTGGGCTCAATTTTCCTTTCTTACCAAAACGCATAACTCCCTTCATCGGGGGACACTTTTAAAAATACTTTCTCCCCTTGAAATTCAAGATCTCTTTCCGATGATCCGCATAGGACTTATGACGACTATGAAATGTTTTGATCCTCTCCCGAATCATCTCAGACCTTACCATTTGTTTCTGAATGACTTCAGTTCGAGCAGTTCGTCACCCACCTCGAACCATCCAAGTGAGACCTACATTTTCGTCCATATAATGCTTCAAACGGCCATTTGTATGCTAGAGTGAAAACTATTGTTGTGGCGAACTCAATTAGACATAGATGGTCCAACCAGCTTCCCGAAAATCTAACACACAAGATCGCAACATGTCCTCGAGTGTTTGAATTGTTCGCCACTTGCCCATCTGTTTCGGGTGGAAAGCCGCTTAACTTAACTTTTGTCCGAGACCTGCTGAAACTTTGCCAAAAATGCGAGGTGAATCGGGAACCCCTATCTGAAATAATTTGTAAAGGAATCCGTGTAACCGCACAATCTCCTTCAAATAAATCATGCGTCTTGTGGTGCGCGATCGTAGTCTTGGCCAGAAGAAATGGGTGACTTTGTAAGCCGATCAACAATCACCCAAATAGAATCGCACTTTCTCGAGTTTTGGTGACCCATTCGAAATCCATATGAATCGCTCTCATTTCCACACGGGACTCCAATGTCCCAAGTAATCCGCCATGTTTTTGATGTTCGATTTCACTGCACATATAAGACACCTCCCGACAAACTCCGCAACGTCTTTCTTCATCCCGTCCCACCGCATTTGCCTTGAGGTCCCGATACATTTTGTTGACCTGGATGAATGGAATATCTTGTGTTGTGACCTCCTCTAAGATCTTCCTCCTTAGATCCTTTACCTTAGGAACACATAACCTACCCTTATACCGGAGGGTTCCGTCATTATCTCCCAATGTAAACTGTGAAGGTTTTCCCTGTTGGATCTTCTCCCGAAATCCAACAAACTCCGTATCCTCAAACTGACTTTCTTTTATTTCTGAAACTAAGGCAGACTGCGAGGTATCATGTACCACCACCCTACCTTCACCGATCTCAGTTAAGCTAACCCCGAGGTTTCCCAATCTTTGTACCTCACGAACAATACCCTCTTTGTATTGCCAAATGGGCCAAGTGCCCATTGATCTCCCATCGAGTCGCCACCACCACGTTGGCTTTCCCAGGATGGTAAAGAATACTAAGGTCATAATCCTTAAGCAACTCTAACCATCTTCTTTGTCGGAGATTCAAATCCTTCTGCGTGGTTATGTACTGCAAACTCTTATGATCTGTAAATATATCCACATACACACCATAAAAATAATGTCTCCATATTCGTAAGGCAAACACCACCGCGGCTAATTCTAAGTCATGAGTTGGGTAATTCTTCTCATGTATCTTCAATTGTCTGATCATACGCAATAACCTTTCCAAATGCATCAAGACATATCCTAACCCAACTCTCTGAGGCATCGCAATAGATCGTGAACCCTTCTTGTTCGATGGTAAGGTTAGGATCGCGCAGAGTCAACAATTCCTTTAGTTTCAAAACTTGCTTCACATGTTTCACCATCGGTACTTAACCGCTTTTGAGTCAACCGAGTCAAAGGAGCAGCAAGACTAGAAAACCTTTACGAATCTTCTATAATACCTACCAAACCCAAGAAACTTCTAACCTCTGCCGAGTGGTCGGTTTTGGCCGCTTCTTATCGCTTCTATCTTCCGGGGTCTACCATAATTCCACCCTTGACACAACATGGCCCAAAAAGGCTACCTTTTCCAACCAAAATTCACACTTTGAAAATTTAGCATATAGTTTCTCCTGTTTCAAGACTTGAAGCACTACCCTCGACGCTTCTTCCTGTTCTTCAATACACTTCAGAAATTAGGATATCATCTATAAATACAATTACGAACAAATCCAAGAATGGTTTAAAGATTATGTTCATTAGATCCATAAAAGTCTTGGCATCGTTAATCCGAAAGACATGACCAAGAACTCATAATGTCCATATCAGTCCTAAAGCGTCGTTTTGATATATCATTCGATTTATTTTCATCGATGATATCTCGAACGAAGATCAATCTTGGAAAAATAATTGGCTCTCCAAGTTGGTCAAAAGATCATCGATTCTGGTAATGGATATCGATTCTTGATCGTGACCTTATTGAGTTGTCGATAATCGATGCACATTCGAGCGATCCATCTTTTTTCTTCACAAAAGGATCAGCGCGTGGGAAACACTAGGCCTTATAAATCCTTTATCCGTAAGATCCTTCAACCTCTTTTAACTCTCTCAATTTAAATGGGCCATTCGATATAGAAGAATAGAAATAGTCTTGTACCCGAATTAACTCTATAGCGAACTCCACTTCTATCCTATAAGGCACGGGAGTTCTTCAAAAAACCTTCAAAATTTTCAAACAATAGGGACATCATGCACCGGGGACTCTTTTTGGGTATCTACTATATTAGCCGATATCGTACTCCACTTTGTGACTCCTTAATAACTTTTGAGACCTAAGGTAGGAAATAAGCTGACGTGAGGATATTCCTCGCATCATGGGTAGCAAATCCACGGAACAGGTGGTATAACGTCTTGGGGGTTTTCCCCTCATTTATACTCTTACCCTGAAGCAGGTGGTATGACGTCTTGGGGTTTTCCCCTCATTCATACTCTTACCCTGGAGAAGGTGGTATGACGTCTTGGGGGTTTTCCCCTCATTCATACTCTTACCCTGGAGAAGGTGGTATAACGTCTTGGGGCTTGCCCCTCATTTATACTCTTACCCTGGAGAAGGTGGTATAACGTCTTGGGGGTTTACCCCTCATTTATACTCTTACCCTGGAGAAGGTGGTATAACGTCTTGGGGGTTTACCCCTCATTTATACTCTTACCCTGGAGAAGGTGGTATAACGTCTTGGGGGTTTACCCCTCATTTATACTCTTACCCTAGCTCAACCGGCTATCCTACATAACATAAGTAAGTCAAGAAATCCCCTAACTTCTTATTGACATTATTAATATATCCTCTCATTTTAGTTCACTTAAGGCACTAACATGTCTTAATAAAAGAATCCGGAAATTTAATCCCAAGTACTACATACTTCTACTCTTTTAAAACGAATGACTTTTTTTTTATATAAAACTTCCAAGATACTAATAACCATAGCATCAAGTCACTTGTCCTTACTTATCTTACTTAAAGTAAATCTCTCCTTTTAACTTTCCATAAAGCGAATATAATCAACTTCCCATAAAGTCGTTATATTAATCTTATACCTTAGTCAATTACATTTTCCTATTTCCAAGGGACTTAAACTTTTAAAACAAAACAAGTATCATATACTCAAAACACTTCAAGTCCCTTAACTTTGAAAACTTAAGACATCCTTAATAGTTTTAAAGAAGTGGGTTAACCTCCTAACTCGCCCAACTTGGTCATTCTTAAATAAGTAAAGGATATCAAAGTATCAGACGTCTCACCGTACTATATAAGTACAACTATTCATGCTCAAGAGATAGGAAAGTTCCACATACCTTTATTGATCTTCTAAACGATAAGTGGAACTCTCTCTGGATGGAGTTGACTATTTTCTATAGTATGACTCCAATCGGATAGTTGAAAAAGGTCGAGTCACATAAATGTCTCTTTCGTGAATACTCTCTTTTTGATTTGGCAAAACCTTCTACCCTCATTGTCATACCGACGATCTGAAGGTATGCCCGATAATGGGCTAATTCCACTACCTTCTCTTCCAAGTTTGGGTTTAAACCCTTAACAACTCTTTTGACCTTCTCCCTTCGTAGGAATAATATGCGCAGATGCCGACAATCGGATGAATTAGGTATTGTATTCTATCACATTGCGGTCTCCTTGTTTCAACAGTTCAAACTCACGTCTGAGCGCATCTTTTCGAGAGTTAGGCATGTACTTTTCACTGAATGCGCTCGAACTCCCCACGTCATTAGTGGTGACATCGAAAATGATTTCTTCTAAAATTTCTCCACCACACCCGTGTCGCCCACTAACAGTGCGATTACCAAATTGACGTCATGCGTCTCCACACATCCTCGTGTAAACAGTAGGTTTTCTATCTCATCGAGAAAATACTATTGGGTTAGACTTGTAGTCCTTCCCTGTATAGATATGTTCCCTTCTTCTCACAAAATTTGCCCCATAGTCTATCTGGTACCTCTCCTACCTTTTCGGTCGGTGGTGCAGTCACATCTGGTTATTTTATCGTTGTACACTCCCTTCCACAATCTCTTGAAGGAGGTAGTACGAGAACCAAGTCTTTGAAAAGACTCAAGATAGGCACGAGAAGAGTATGAAAGAAGTGAAACTTTAGGATGTTATTCCGTTTACTTATTACTAAGGTGGCGCGCACACCGTCGCAATAAGTAACTGTTCAAACACCCAACTCAAGAAACTTTCTAGAATCTCTTAACCTGGTTTAGCTTTGATACCAACTTGTCACGCCCCAAATTTTCCTAAGTCTTTACTTAGGGCGTGATGGCACCTGGACAATTATTTTCCACCAGGAGCACCATTTAATTCTCTTTATTTAGAAATTTGAACTTATATTCAAATACGGAGCGATTAATAAAAATAACAATAGAGAAATATGTTTATGACTTTATATGACTATACATAAAGCGAGCCCATGCTCGTGAAAATATTGTTTCTACATAGACTTACTGACAAAGATTATTATAAGTTGGCCGGGAGATCATTCCACACGCATATCCGAGACATTGAACCGACATTCGAACTCGACGAGTACCAAGCCCAAACAATGGACTTGGTATGAAAAGAGGTCATGGACGATCGCTAGCCTCGACGTGAGCCTTTCCTCTATCACCCTTTCCCCAAACATGTTAAATAAAGAGTCAGCCCTACCATCTGGGGCTGAGTGAGAACCTGACCCTGCAATTCAAAGTAACACCACAATATTCCAAGTGCAATCACATTATACCGTAATAAGCATATTGCAAAAACATATCAGGTTACAACATCTTTATATATGCAAATACTCCTCATAGGAAATTCTTGGTTTAACTAACACTTCTTTTTATATCGTTTTTTACGTTAAGACATTCCCTGCATTTCCACATGTTTATTACATTTATATATTTGTGAACGCGTATTCACTTTTCATATTTATATATAGGTGAACATGTGTTCATCTTTCATATTTGTTGCGCGCAACCCGATCCATTATATTTACGTATTTGTGAACACGTATTCACTTTACGCTTTGTTGCGCGCAACCCGATCCATTATGTTTACGTATTTGTAAATGTGTATTCACTTTACGTTTTGTTGCGGCAACCCGATCCATTATATTTACGTATTTGTGAACATATATTCACTTTACGCTTTGTTGCGCGTGCAATCCGATCCATTATGTTTACGTATTTGTGAACGCCGTATTCACTTTACGCTTTGTTGCGGCGCAACCCGATCCATTATATATTTATATATTTATGTGAACACGTATTCACTTTTCATATTTTTCAAGATCAAATAAATACTATTCTCTTTTCTAACATTCTCATTCATACTTGTAACGATTATAACTTTTAACCATAACTCCAACTAAGGTGTTTCTCAGCGGAAACTAAGGTAAGACGGGGATCTTTCACTGTACCAAATTTCATTTAAAACTACTTTGGGTAACTAACACAAATTTATCCTCAAAACAGCCACATGAAATTTATTTCGGCAGAATATTTATTAAACAACACCCAATCTTAGAATAGTCATAACTCCTAATCTGTAAACCCGTTCAAGCCCCATAAAATCTCAAAACGACGAGAACAGAGAGATACACGTCTCCATGTGAACCATCCTTTCATATTCTGTACCATTTGGTACAGTTTTACACTTTTATTCGCTGCCCTTCCTGGATCTCGATAGACCCGAGGCAGAAACTTTAAACAGCGATAACTTTCAATCTGTAAGTCGGATAGACCCCCGTAAGGTCTCAAAATGTCCACAACAAAGAGATCTAGAACTTTCATTTAGCAACATTTTTCATATTCCCCACATATTAGTACAGTTTTACGTTTCAACGTCCTGCCCTTCTGGATTCCGACGAATCCGAGGCAGCAACTTCAAACTACAATAACTCTCAACTCGTAAGTCCGTTTTAATAAATCTTTATATATATCTGTCCGTAACAGAGAGATTTACAACCATGTAAATTTTCATATAATTCTAATAAGTAAAACTCAATAAAAACAGTCCGTAATTATGCCTTTCCGAATTTCGACCAAATCTAAGGCAGGAACTTTGAACTATGATAACTTTCAAACCGTACGTTCATTTTACCTCATTTTTGGTTCTATATGATCATATTATAGAGGTGTACAATTCCTCCGAATTTCATCAAATTCTAACAATTATAACTCAGTGAGAACAGTTCGTAAAGTTCATGACGCAACTAGTTGTCTAAACAATCAAAAGTTCAATATATCTTTTCAACACTCAATTCTTATTCTAACATGTATTGAACTAAAAATAAAGGATGTTACCAAGAATTTCTGAGTGAGAAAACTCACCTTGTAAGTGTGAAGATTATTGTTATGTGGTTGCTAAAATTATCCTTACTCTTTAGTATTTTGCTCCTTGTTCTTCTTGCCCTCTTGGTATTTTGTCCTCTTCTTTTCACTTGTTTTTTTTCTGATTTTCTAACCTTTATGTTATGTACTTTGTTTGTGTGTAAATACAATGTATAAGTGGAGAGTTTTCTATAACCTATGGGAGGTGAAAAACCAAAAGATTGAAGGGAAATGAAAAGGGGGAAGAAAGGAGGGAAGTGCGTGCGTGTCTTGATGCAGATTTTTTTGTTTTTTTTTGTTTTTTTGTTTTCTTATTTTCATTTTATCTATCTATTTATCCAACTTTAACACAACTCTATCTCATGCAATTTATTATTTGTTTTCTTATATATATATATATATATATTTATTAACTCAACCACAACTATATATTATTTTTTTTTTTTCCGGATTTTACAGTGACGAAATAGCCACATGCAACGAATCACATTCACCCCCTCAGGTCTAGGTACTAGATCTCATGTGTGTTGTTTAGTTAAAGCATTGAATTCCTCAGACATAGTCGTATTCCAATTAGGGTCTTGTTTGGCCAATTTTGGGTTCTTGAGAAGTGGAGAGATGGTCTGGGCAGAAAAGTTGAATTGGACTTTGGGTTTGATGATTCCATGCTTTAAACGTGTTTCCATTGAATGAGTAGGGACAGTGGGTGGCTGAGTGGGGTCCGAGATGAGTGGTAATGTCGGATAAGGAGAAGGAGGGGGGAGGCCGTCGAAGGCGTCGCAGCGCCGTGATCAAGGGCCGCGGCGCTAGAGGGTTGACAGACCTCTCTGAAGTTTGGGCGCCGTGGCGCCTCATCACAGGGCTGGGGACGGGTCTGAGAAATTGTGCTCGCTGGAGTTTAGGCGCCGCAGTGCCTCCCTTTGGGGCTGCGGCGCTGTCGACGGAACAAGGTGATCAAGCCTATTATGTCATGTTGAAGAAGAAATAGCCGCTAGAGAGACGGGAGTGAAAGATCTGGCAACGGAGATGGAAGTGAATGGATAGAGATCTCCCGTGCTATTGCATCTCGTAAGAGGTGTCCCTGTGTGAAGATCCTTCACAGTGAAATCAAAAGGGTCAAAATTAACAGAGATAGAGTTATTACGAGTGAATTGACGGACATATATTAGGTTCTTAATCATGTGTGGAGCATACGAGGTCTTTTTAAGGGAAAAGGTTGGATGAGGAGGTTGTATGTATGATGTACCATAACCCTTTACTGGAATGCGTTGTCCACTACCAACTGTAACATATTGAGGATGCTTTAAACTGAACAGTTTGGAAACAGTACCTATCGACTGGGTGATATGAGATGTGACACCTGAGTCCATGTACCAAGTGTTGTCCGGTTGCTACAAGCTCATGCTGCTGAAAGCCTGACCTATGTCAGTGGGGACATCTTGGCGAGGATCTGGAATCGCCCTGCGTGAAGTGGGCTTCTTTGTGTTCTTTGAGCTGGACCTAACAACCCGTGGTAAGAATATGGGTTGAATGGCTGCTGGTACTGGAAGGGCGAGCGTCGCGGCTATCGGTAGCCGCGGCCAGACGGAGCCGCGTGCCAGATCGACATCGAGAGCCACCGTGGCGCAGGTGTTCTGTTGTTTCTACTGCTGATGATTCTGCTAACCGCGACCCTTGTCACGTCCACGACCTCCTCTGCCGCGGCCTCGCCACTTTACCGCCACTACCGCCACGCGGTTGGGAGTTATGCGGTGGCGTGCGTCTGGGGTTGCGTGTTGCGGCTAATGCACGCTGCATGCGCGTCCCGCTAGCACGACGGGTTTTTTCGAACAACAACTGCGAGCGAACTTTGTTAAAGTTGGGTAACGGATCCGTCTGTTGAATCATGATGGCCAATGTATCATATTCGCCTTTAGGGAGACCAACAATTAACTGTAACACCAATTTGGTGTCAGTAACCGACGAGTCGACAACAACAAGTTGATCCGTCAGGAGCTTTAACTGTTTGCAGTATTCAGTCACATTGGAAAAGTTTTCAAGAAGTACATTTTTAAATTGTTCCTCTAATACACAGCACGGGTGTGCTTATTGTCCTGAAAAATTTCCTCCAAACGATTCCACAAGTCACGGGCTGTGGAGTCAGATTCCATGATAGTAAGAAGTAGATCCTGAGAAATACTACCATATATCCATTGTTTGACGCCGGCGTCTAGACGACGCCAAGTAGTATTATCAACCTCTGACGGGTGTGGAATGATGTCATCAATATGATCAAACACGTTATAGAGACATGCATGATTGCGAAACAGTTCAACCCAAGGAGAATACAGACTTCTTTCTTGATCAAGAAGGATGGGGATATGGTTCTTGATGTTGGAAACAGTTAGGGCGGGATGAAAAAAGGGTGATGACTTGATAGTGAAATTTGTGGAGGTAGAAGCGTCAACAACATGGGAGAATCCTGAGTATCCATTTAGAGAAGAGAGGAAGGAAGGAGAAAATCAAGAAATTTGCTTTCGGCACCGCGACGGAACAGGAGTAGGGCCGGCGGCGGTGGGAGGTGAGAGGAAGAATTTTTTTAGGGTTTTGTGTGTTAGGCTCTTGATACCATGTAAGATGATATTAATCTCCTTTGGGGAGTCTTCTCATTAATATCAAATATATATAGTGTACAAATGTTCATCCCAATTACAATAAGAATCCTAGTCTCATATACAAAAGGAATCCTAGTCTTACCATAATTATATTTACACAAATATTTTAATTATGGGTGGGGAATATATTTGTTACACTACTACACGTTTACAATTCTCAATGATAGAATTTTCTTATGTTGTTGATAGTACTGGGAGGGAAATATTTGTTAAAAATGGGTGATGAGTTATTAATTGTTACTCATTGGTGGAGATGAAATGTGCCTAGTAAAGTCTTGTGGGAACTTGTTAATGGTTTGAGTATTGGTTCTAAGATGATCTTGGATACAATGAGAATGTGAAGCTCTATGGGGAATTTGATTTTACACGAGTGACAGGACGGTTGAGTTTAAATTTAGTAATTCCTATGTCATTACCTCTTTTTAGTGTACAAAATGGAGCTGTTTTGTGGTATATAATTTAATCCACCTTGATATACATATGTTAGACTACCGAGTCAAATTTTGTGGAATCTAATATCCAGCAGTTACATTATGTGGAAAGTGGTATCAGGCGGCAAAGATGGTAGATGATTAACTAAATAACAGTTGGTGTTGCTATACATTGGATCTGATTCGTTCTTGTTGTGCCATAGTACTTGCAACAGGTAAATTCTCTGGCTTTCATAATAAAAGATATTCTGTCCGCCTTTTCTTTGCTGAGATTCACATTTTATAATATGAAAACCATTTAAGTTTGAGAAGAACGCTTGTCATAGATTTAAAGTTTTGAAATCATCCAGTAGTTCACAAGATTGAAAAAAAGCACGTACTTGTCAACTTTGGCTCGAACACTTCGTTGATTGAGGAATGAGTACAGAAAGAACAATACAATTTTGTGCCCTTGAACGATATTTTCTGCTGATGGAATTTGGAAAGGAAGCAAAAAACAAGGTATAAAAAGTGTGTAAGGGGGAAACTTAATGAGTTATCCTACTTAAACATATACCATCTGAATGCTGCAGGTTTGAAGAGTAATGCCTACATGGATATGATTTGTCAATTTCCTTGAGTATTTACTGTTGGATCTCGGGGATTATACTATGGAATAAACAAAAAACAAACAGTAAGTAAAATACTTATACGCTTGGAACAGTTTGCAAATGTCGTTAACAATGTCGTCTGATAGAACTGCCGACACTTAAGATAAAAACAGAAAAACCTTTGAAGAGTTAAATTGCAGCGGATAATAAAGACACAAAGATTTAATTTTACATAGATTATATATTAATATAACCTATGATGGTCAATGACCAAGTATTGTATATATAGATATATATACAATTGATATATTCATTCTTTACAATATTACAAGATGATACAAAAGGAATAAAAAAGGTTAAATCGCAGATGACGATGCCTGAAAAATCTATCTAAAATAGAGTTGCATGACATCTCATTACAATTGCTTCAATGAAAGAACAAATATAGAATCTAAGCAACAATTATAATGTTGGACAGAATGTCGTCACAAACTCAGGCAACACTTGTTGATTCAGTTTCTGATCTAAAATCTGGAGAGTTCTCTCGATCTTTTTCTTGTAGTTCTGGATATCGATCACTCTTCTGCCTTTTCTATTTATAGTAGAAAGTCGTCCTAGAAAAGCTCATCGATTGGTTATGGAGATTGAGCTAAAAGTGGGCACGTGAAGCAGTAGCTTGAGGCGTGATTCTTTCAACTGATTTGACTTGTTATTCACTCGTCTTGCTCTCCAATCTTTGACTTGTTCTCCCACATTTTTATTCTTCTCAAAGTTTCTTGCCAGGTCACTTTATCATCGTGGTAAAAAATCCACGAGATAAGTTTCAGTCCTTGAAGAAAGGACAAAACTGTTACCAGAATGTTGGTCCGAATGTCAAAGACATTTGTTCCAACATTTTGGTTTTTAACTTAGTACTGAAAATATTGTGTTATGAAAAATGTCATAACATAAAACCCAACATTAACATTCTCCCATTTTTTGTCTTTCTCACAAAATCAAATATTTTAGTGCGAGTGACTTATGGGCAATGACATAGCTATACGAATCTCCCCCTCAACCTGTGATAGCATACAAACAACATATACAAGACAAAACATATGTTATACATACATAGGATTAGTCGAACCCAAAATATAGACCTATTTTGTCCAACGATTACAGTCCAAAAAAATAAACATCCAAACAGTAATCAGTTAAGTACATGCCAAGTAATATCCAGTCAGAATCATTCATTCATATCAGATCTGCTTGCTCGCCTCGCCTAGCGATTTGGCCAAACTCTTTGTCTTGCGGCCGGTTCTGCCAGACGAAGCCTTAGTCTTGTCAGCAAGACTCTTCTACCAACTGCTTCTTCTCTCTGCATGGCTTCATTAATAGCTTCTTCAGCATTAGCAACAACATCTCCACGACTTGTGACTTCACCATCAGTCCTATGCTCCCCCTGAATATCAGCAGCATCTTCTCCCCATTTTTTGGAAGAAAGCAAAAGTAGGAAATGGTCCCTGGACTGCACTAATGCTTCTCGGGCATTATCAACTCCAACAATTTGTAAGTTGATGTTAGAAATCTATTCCACTAGCCAATGATTGGTCAGGTTATACTTTCTTTGACTAGTGTTGCCCTGAATGGGAGGCACATTTATGTCTGCATTTTTCCTCTCATCTTCTTTTGACCAGGGGAGGTCAATCACTCTCTCTTTTCTTTTTAGAATAGCTTTGTTCATAGTGTACAGTTCTGGAGCTTTGCCCAAAGTATCTTCCCTCAAAAGTTCTAGACCTTGACTAGTTAATATTTTGAAAATCAGGGAAGGAAAATGTAGGATTGAAGTTGATGTCTTTTCTGCTAAATTGGCAACCTGAGAGAAGATTATCTTGCCAATATCAACTTTGAATTCTTTCCCTATTTTGAACAACAGTGAGGCTTATTCTCTTGTGACGATAGATTCATTTAGAGAGGGCAGCCAATTGTTGATTGCAATTTTGTGAAGGATTGAAAATAGAGCAGTGAGTCTTGACGCTGGGCATCGAGGAGTCCATTTCTTGAGAATACCTCCTGTGAGATATCCTATCATTGTGTCCTTATTAGCAACTCCTCTTTCTGTTGCTCTCACATTCTCTTCATTAATTCCCATGCATTCATTTATGATTGAGGGAGTGAAACTGAAAACTTTATTATAGAGATATACCTTTCCATACTTCCTAGAGGAGGGATTCTCTATACTAGTGTCCAAATTGGCATAGATCAATCTTACTACCTCATCAACATACGATCATTTGTCAGTGACAGATTCTAACAATTGTCTGTCCTTCAAAAACTCAACAATACCATACTCATTGCAAGTATCAACATCTAATTCTCTTTCTGGCTTAATTACCCTATTTCTAAAATTTCTCCAGTTATCATGCTTCTTTTTCGTATAAAATCTGTTGGAGAAAGCAGTTACCTCATTATCTGACTCAGATAAGTCAGTATTTGTCGATTCTGATCCTTGAGGTGAAATAGGGGAATCTGCTTCTCCAGATGTCGAATGGAATGTTGTTGGAGATGTTGTGACATCTGGAACAACATTTTCATCAGCTTGATGTCTGGTTCTTTAAGTTCTTCCTCTTTGAATGAATTTTTCCAATGGTGTATCATCAAGAACTTCTTCCTCTTCAGACGATTGCGTATCCGCAACAAGTGTCTCAGACTGGGATGCTGATATTGGGAATTTAGTGTGTTTATCAACATGAGATGTGTCCTCTGCATCATCATCACTGGACCAATTAAAGTCAGAGTCATTCCAGCTGTAGCTAGGGCTAGCAGGAACAGAAGCTTCCTTTTCAACTCTTGATTTCTTTGCAACAGGTGGAGAGTTAACAACTTTTTCAAACATCCCTTTTTATCTTCTTGTAGGGAATGTAGATGTGCCTTCCATGCTTACTAACATAGTGACATCGGATGTGACATCGAGATTAATATGATTGTTATTATCTCCTGAATATGTTGTTTCAAGAGGTTATTGATAAATACTGAGCATGATTTCTGTGCATATGGGTGGACTTGTACTCATTGGGGTTGTTTCTGAGATGTTGGATGGCATGAATGTTGACATTGAGCTAATATCCATGGGTGAGTAGTGTAAAGAAGGTGATTGAAAGGGTTTAAGGTTTAGGGTTTTCAAGGGTTTTGGAAGATGGAGGGGTGGTTATGTGTTCCATCGGTCTTTGAAGACTGAGATGATGTGATGCTTCCTTTTGTTTTTTTTTTGTTTTTTTATTTTTCAGAAACAAGCAACAGAGAACAGAAAAGAATTTAAAGAGGACGATTATATACATTGGCAAACAAAATCTTGGTTTTAGGTGTTTGAGTTTTAGTCAAATACTTACACCTAGATTTTATGAAAAAAGATAGACATCAATAAGAAAAAGATAACGACACAAAAATAGGGAAAATAACAGAATTTTCAAAAATCAGTTATGAACAGTATCCTAATAAATATCATCATCTGAGAATGTCAACAGTAATGTTGGCAACATTTTGGATGACACAAGTATTATGATCCCACAAGAACTTTTTCACTTTTGACAACAAATCAAGACACGTTTCATATGTGCTTTTATAAGTTTAATCTCCAGATCAATGTAACATTTTCCCATTGTCCTTGATCAAATCATAGAAACACATATAAAATTTATTTTTGTGTCAAAAAAATAAGAATACTTTAGCATCCTCACAATTTCTTGTTTAAGCACTTGATACTCCTATAGAATAGGAACGATATCATCTTCAAAGAGCTTTGCTCATTTGCACAGTTGTCAAACCTTTAGTAAAAGACTTTGCCTTATTTTGATACTCCCTTTTTATGATATTTAATATCATCGCAGAGAACAGTATCACTTTCAAAACATGTTCTTACCTTTTTTTAGGATCATACATGAGTGAACACAAAATTAAAACCATCAAAAACAGTAAACACGATTAGATTCTGATATTTACAGAGGCAAATGTCACTCGAAATTTTAGAGACATTTCAGCTGACATTCCCCCATCAGTGCCGATTCAGAGATTACAGAGACCAAGAGAGTTCTTCAAACTTGAAAAATTCTCATGATCCAAAGATTTTGTAAAAATATCAGCTAGTTGATGAGTAGTGTCAACATGTTCAATTTGAACTAGCTGTTTTTCAACCAAATCTCTTAGAAAATGATGTCTAATATCATGTATTTTGTACAAGAGTGTTGAACTGGATTTTTGGAAATATTTATTGCACTCAAGTTATCACAATACAGAACCAAGATATTATTTGAAAAATCATAGTCGTCTAACATATGTCTTAACCATATCAATTGAGAACAACAACTTCCAGCTGCTACATATTCAGATTCAGCAGTTGAAAGTGAGACACAGTTTTGTTTACGACTATACCAAGATACTAGATTATTGTCAAGGTAAAAACATCCTCCACTAGTACTCTTTTTGTCATCCAAATCACCAGCCCAATCTGAGTCATTATATCCTATTAGATTAGGATTAGTGTCTTTGGAATACCAAATTCCAACTCACATTTGTCGACAACATATCAGATGACACGTTTTAAGGCATTTAAGTGGGGGATTTTGGGATAGGCTTGAAATCTAGCATACACACAAACACTAAATATTAGATCGGGATGACTGACAGTGAGATAAAGAAGACTACCTATCATAGAACGATACAATGTTGGATCGACATTTTTGCCAACATCGTCTTTGCATATCTTCTGTGTTGATCCCATTGGAGTCCTCATATGTTTAGCATTCTCCAATCTAAACTTCTTAACCAAATTCTTGGCATACTTGCTCTGGGTGATGAAGATTTCATCTTCATTTTGCTTAATCTGCAAGCCTAAGAAAAAAGTTAATTCCCCTGTCATGCTCATCTCAAATGTGGAGGACATAACATCGACAAATGTCTTAAGGTGGGACTGTGAAGTCGAACCAAATACTATGTCATCTACATAGATTTGAGTAATGACCATATCTACTCCGTGATGTTTTATAAACAATGTACAATCAACTTCACCACGTTTAAAACCAAATTCAAGAAGAAATTGAGTTAAACGACCATACCATGCTCGAGGTGCTTGTTTTAAACCATATAAGGCCTTTTTTAGCTTGTATACAAAATGTGGATGGTGAGGATCTTTTCCTTTAGGTTGTTCAACATAGACTTCTTTGTCAAGATAGTCATTCAGGAATGCGCCTTTGATATCCATCTGATGGAGAATAATCTTCAAACAGCAAGCTACTGCAAATAACAGCCTAATCGACTCAATTCTGGCCACAGGAGAAAAGGTCTCATCGTAGTCAATTCCTTCGACCTGTGTATCCTTGAGCAACTAGTCTAGCCTTATTTCTTACTACAGTTCCAGATTCATCAGTCTTGTTCTTGTATATCCATTTAGTTCCAATAACATTCGTATCTTCTGGAGGAGAAACTAAATCCCAAACTTCATTTTTGGTGAACTGTTCTAGTTCTTCTTGCATAGCTTGTATCCAACAATTTTCCTTGAGTACTTCTCCAACATTCTTTGGTTCTAGAGTAGATACATAACAAGAAATACTTACCTTCTGATATATGGTAGACATACACACATATCTGACCATATCTTTGTAATTCCGAGGCTCTTTTCTTCTTGTTCTTAGCCCTTCGAACACTTGTCCTATCACTTGTCCTGTAGGATGATTCTTTCTAATCCTGGATGAGGAATCCCTGCGTATTGGGTCTTGCAATTCAGCATTTGATCCCTCAGTTTCACCTTCTGTGTTCTCGGGTTCAGACTCATGTGTTGCTCCAGATGTCGTGACATTTGGGACAACATCTGAATCTTCTGCATTCTGCTCATTCTCCACTGTTATCATAATGTTATTTTCAGGCCTATTTTCTTGCAAGATCAGCACAATCATTGAAAACAACATTAACAGACTCTTGTATAGTTTTGGTTCTAAGATTATACACACGGTAAGCATGGCTATTTTGAGAATAACCGACAAAAATTCCTTTGTCACTTTTAGAGTCAAACTTGGCTAGTTGTTCCCTATCATTCAAGATGAAATACACACACCCAAAAACATAGAAATACAGATTTGGCTTCTTCTCATTTAACAACTCATAGGGTGTCATTCTAGTGTCAAGCCTAAGATAGACTCTATTTGTTATGTGACTTGCAGTATTCAAGGCTTCAACCCAAAAACATTTTGACAATTTCTTTGAACTTGTTATACCCCGTGGTTCGGGCCGTGCGTGTGGGGCCGTGCGAGAAACTAGAGAAACACGTTCGGGGGCTCAGCCATGGCCGGAGGCGCGGCCAGCGCGGTGAAGTCGTGAGGCGCTGAAGTTCCAGTGGCCATGGCCGAAAAGATCCGGCGGTCCGCAGGAGTCGCCTTGTGCGCACGAAGCAGGCCGTGGCGCCAAGGCGCGGAAATTTGGGCGAAAAACTTAGAAAATCTGATTTTTGTTTTAAAAGAGGCCATGGAGGGTGACAAGTGTCCCCATCTGATTTTCGAATCATGCAATATAATTGACCAAGGCTTGGTCACTTTTCCATCTTTCATCTTTACTCTCTCTCTCTCTCTCTCTCTCTCCAAAGCTTGAGCTCCCCCTTCTCTCTAAAACCTCAAGAGGTGTTCTAGCCTAAGAGAATCTGAAAAGTTAAAGGCAAGAAAGAAGCTTGTGACTAGCTTAGAAGTGCTATTGTGGTGGTGTTCTTGGAGAAAAAGGCTAGCAAGGTGTTGGAATAAGTTTGGCTAAAACTTAAGGTAACATTTCTTCTCTTGTAGTTGGTATTGGGTGTTGCATGTTTAATAGGAAGAACTTGTAGTTGGAAAAATGCACTTAGAGTAGTTGCATGTAAGAAATGGGGTTTGATTATGAAAGAATTGGTTAGGGGGATTTTATGAGCATGTTGTTGCCTAAATACTACATTAGACTTGTTGGGTTAGTTGTGTAACTTGTGGGGCTGAATTTTACACACCAAAGTTTAGGTGTGTAATCCCCTTGGTGTTGGTTGGTTGTTGAGCCTTAAACATGGCATTTGAGCGTTAAAAATCGACCTTGGAAAAGGTGGCAAAGTATGTAGAAACAAAGGAAACGCTGCCCAATTTTCCGTAGGAAATTGGTGACTTTAACTTGGAAAAATTCTGCATTATAATTAGAGCTTGATAAACGTATTGTGGTCATTTTAGGTTGACATACTACGCATGTAAATTGGACTTAGCTTGTGGATTGACCAAGAGGTATGTGGAGCTTTCCTATCTCTTGAGCATGATTAGTTGTACTATGTAGTAGTGACGTCAAGATTTGGAAATCTTCGTTTGTTATAAGTATTTGATACTTGCTTCGTTTTAAAGAAAAGTATAAAAATCCTGGACTTAAGGGAATGTGTTTTACTATTGTTTAACTCTAATATAACGGCTTTATGGGGAGTTGGTTATATTAGTTTGTGAAAGTTTAATGGAGAAAGGTTTTGATGATTTGAACTTGTGGAAGGAAAATGGTTTTAAGGCATGAATTGCCTAAGGTTTTACAAGAAATGAAGTCACTTAATTTAGAAGCTTGAGATAGTCTTAAAAGGAAATGTGACTTGTTTTGAAAAGAAATCGTAACTTGATACTATGGTGATTAGTATCTTGGAATTTTTGTATAAAAGAGTTATTTCTTAAAAGGTTAGAGTACATGATACTGGGATAAATTCTGATTTTTATTAAAAGACATGATCGTGTCTTAGGTATACTAAAATGAGAGGATGTATTAATACTATTAATAAGAAGTTAGGTGATTCTTAACTTACTTAAGTTATGATAGGCCGGTAGTGCTTATGTTGTGATGTGATAGGCCGGTAGTGCTTATGTTGTGTTTAATAGCCGGATGAGCTATGTTATATATATTTATATTGTTACGTAAACCGGGTTATTATTTATGCCATGGATTTGCTACCCATGACGCGAGCGCGCGCTTGTACTACGCGGATCGGACCATAGGATCCATGGGTGAAATAGTCCCACGCGAGTACGCGATGGTACTCGTGCGGATCCACAGATCCATGCGGTGAAATAGTCCCGTGCGGGTGAAATAGTCCTATGACGAGCGGATGACCTCATGCGGGTCCACGGGACCTATGCGGGTGAAATAGTCCCGAGAGTAGGATTGCTTAATGATACTACGGCGAGGTACCTGTTTTGATCATGAGCCTCCTATTTTTATGCTATAAAATGTATACTTGTTACTCTCATTATTAGTAAGGCACGGTCAACATAATTTGGTTTTATCTATAACTTCGTGTATTTTGGACTTATGATATTACTACGATTTTCCGCTTTACATACTGGCACGTTGTGTAATCGACCCCCTTCCTGGCTGCGTTCATGCCGCAGTGCGGAAAGCGGTGGTAGATCCTCATTCCTAGGATCTTGTACTCAGTGTCGTGAGCTCCATTTCTTCTGAGGCTCGACTTTTGGTATGGTTCTCCCCGAGTCGTTGTTATTTTGTACATTCAGGCATGGCGGCCCCGTCCCGTCATAGTGTTATTCATTCTGAGGCTGTAGTCTTGTCGAACTTGGTTCGTTAAGGATGTAATCGTCGTTTATGTACTTTGGGTTAGCCATTTTGGGCTAGACTATTCTCTATCTTAATGGTTGTTTATCTTGAGTTTATATTCCGCTGATTTTCTCTGATGTTGTGTCACTAGGTGCCCGTTAGGCACCGGTCACGTCGGGTTCGGTCGTGACAAAAGTGGTATCGTGAGCGATTAATCCTCGGAAAGAGTCTACAGCCGTATCTAGTAAGTCTGATTATCGCGGTGTAGGCACCACATCTATAATCGTGAGGTCGCAGGATATTTAGGATTAGTTCCCATTCTTTCACTCTAAGATCGTGCAAGAGTCATGCTATAGGTTGAATTTCCTCCGACGTATTTTTCCAGACGCTTATGTCTCCGCAAGGCAACCGCAGCCCGGGCAAGGCAAGCGATGAGAACTACCGTAGGGCACCGAGGATCACGAGTGGCACGTGCCCTGGCCCTACGAGCGAGTGTTTGGACGGCGAGTTCTGACGTCGCCAACCCCAAAGAGAGTCGAGGCGCAAGCGATCGCCGAGACCGCGATACTGAGCCTCCATCCAGCCTGAGGCGCAGGATATGGGCTACAAGGAGATAGCCCGATCGCCGAGATCGTGGCGAGCGAGGATAGTTGAGATGCAGCCCGGCCGCACCGTAGTTCACCCCAGCCGCTAGCTGAGATCGAGAGACTTTTGAGTCGCAGCCACCGTAGTTTTATGGGTCGAGGCACGAGGATGATCCGCAGGAGTTTATCAAGCGATTTGCAGAGGATCGCGAGGTGTCGGGGCCGAGACCGAGTCGGTGGTATTAGGTTCGTGACGGCCGCGGACATCGCTGCTGATCGTATGATTCGTGGAACTGTCCCGGGAGCATGCGCTTCAGTATTTGGGGACGAGTTCTCAGAGGCGTTACTTGGCCATTTCTTGCCACCGCAGATGAGGAGGGCTCGGGACGATAGATTTTTGACGCTGAGACAGAATGGGCGGACGGTCCTGGAGTACAACGTGGAGTTTGATTCATTGGCTAGTTATGTGCCCGCATTGCAGCGCATGGAGGGCGAGTGCACCGCTATGTCACGAGACTCGATGATCACTGGCCGAGTTGCTCTGGTGGCTCTCCACCGGGCATGGACATTGCCGCGCACGCAGCACATGCTCTCGGGTGTGAACGCAGGGCCGACGGATCGAGTGTATCGCCAGAAGAGGCCGGGACGAGGTCCTCTGTAGTTTTGTGGGTAGACAACCCCAAAGCAGAACCATTTGCACCACGCCGGTCAGGCGCTCCTCCACCATCTTCGGACGTCTGAGTATTCGGGGAGCGGGGCGGGTTCCGAGGCCGGGTTTCGGAGGACCGAGTTCCGGTCGGATGAGGCCACCTATGCCTCGGTGTGGTCGATGGTGATTGCCATTATGAAGTGTCGTGTTCCTCCGAGAGCTTGTTATTCTTGCGACGGCAGGCCATTGAGAGAGATTGTCCGTCCGTGGCGGGAATATGATGGCTCACCGAGCGGTCGATGGCCGGATCTTCATCGATGGCGATGCGCCCGAGGCGGGGTGTTCACGACGCAGAGCCGCGCAGGGTCGTGGTAGAGGTTCGATTCAGCCGGTCCTCGAACCGCATCTATGCTATGTCGATCGTCGGGACCGAGGCGTCACGGATGTCGTCACAGTACATTGTTGGTTTCTTCTTTGTGATGTTTATGCTCGATAGATCCGAGTTCTACCTTGTCCTATATATCTCCTCATATTGCGAGGAATAGGGATGAGCCCGAGTCCATAGAATCCTTTCGGCGCGCTACGCCTGTAGGTGCTTGGTGTTAGCCGAGGGTATATAAGGCTTGCCGGTGACTATAGATGGTCGCCGACTCTGGTGACTTGATAGAGTTGGATACGCATGGACTTGATGTGATTATGGGTATGGATTGGCTAGCGTCTTGCTATGCCAATGTGGATCGCAGAGAGGTTAGTTCGGTTCGGTTTCTGGTGAGCGGTTATCGAGTGGAAGGAATACCGCATCGCCGCGGGTAGGTTTATTTCTTACCTCAAGGCTAGGAAGATGGTGCGGAAGGGTATATTTACCATTTGGTTCGTATTCGACATCGAGGTGAGATCTGGACCTTGATCGGTCCGGTTAGAGAGTTTCAGGACGTTTTCCAGACGAGCTTGGGTATCCTCACGAGGAGATTGAGTTTTGCATCGATTTGGCACCGCACTCGACCGATATCTATCCCGCCATACGACGGCACCGCCGAGTTGAAGGAATGAAGGACCATGAAAGATTTCTTTGGAGAAAGGCTTTATCGGCCAAGTGTTTCTCCCAGGAGCACCTGTGTTATTTGTAAAGAAGAAAGATGGGGCCAGATGTATTGATTACAGGCGGTGAACAAGGTAACTATCAAGAATAGATATCCTCCCGAGATTGATGATTTGTTTGACGATTGCAGTGCGAGATGTTTTTCCAAGATAGACCGTTCGTTATCATCAGTGCGAGTTAGAGAGGCGATGTCCCAAGATCGCATTCAGACCCAGACGGGCACCATGAGTTCAGGTGATGTCTTTCGGGTTGACCAACGCTCGTAGATTCATGGACTTGATGAATAGGGTGTTCGAGCCATTCTTGGATATGTTCGTTATAGTTTTCATCGATGATATCTTGGTGTATTCGCGCGCAGCGGAGCATACTGGTCATTTGAGGCGGTGTTGAGTCCTCGAGGCCGGCGATTGTATGCCAAGTTCTCGAAATGCGAGTTTTGGTAGCCGGTGGCTTTCTTAGGACATGTTATCGGGCCGATGGTATTCGGGTTGATCAAAGAAAGATTGAGGCGATCAAGACTTGGCCTGGACCCACTACACCGGCAGTGCGCAGCTTTGGGCCTTGCAGTTATTATCGGAGGTTTGTGGAGAAGTTTGCTTATTTCGACTTTGACTAAGTGACTCGAAAGCGCTATGTTCCGGACGGATACTTGTGAGAAAGTTTCCTGCTAAAGGAGAAGTTGGCGACCGCCCCGTTCTTACTCTTCCGGAGGTTTAGATGGATATGTGGTTTATTGCGTCGGGTGTCGTCCGGGCTTGGAGTGCGTCTTGATGCAGACGACAAGGTTATAGCTTATGATCCCGACGGCTTAGGAAACATGAGAAGAACTATCCCACACATGACTTGAGTGGCGGCGATGATTCATGCCTTGAAGATCCGAGACATTATTTATATGGAGTTCATGTGGACATTTACACACCACAAGAGTCTCGGTACATCTTGACGAGGAGCCGAACTTGCGGCGAGGCGGTGGTTGAGCTACTTAAGGATTACGATGTTGATATTCGTACCACCCGCGAAGGCCAATGTAGTTGCGGATGCCGCCAGTCGCGGTCGATGGGTAGTCTATCCGATGTTCGCAGAGAAAAGGATATGGTCCGAGAGCTACACCGCCAGCAAGCCTTGGGTTCGTTTGGTTGATTCCGTTAATAACGAATTGGTTCGAGAGGTCGCCAGTCTTCCATCGTCGGCGAGGTAAAGAGGCGGCGATGAGGATCCGATTTTGGTATGGCATCGACGCAGACTCTCGGGAAGAGAAGAGTCTATTTGAGGTAGCACGGATGGGGTGCTAAGATTCGAGGTCGGTTGTGTGTTCCCGACGATGGACAGACTTCGTCGGCAGATTCTCGTGAGGCACACGGTGCTCGTTATTGATTCATCCGGGTCGACTAAGATGTACCATGACCTCGTGTGCATGTATTGGTGGGATGGTTTGAAGAGGACGTGGCCGGTTTGTTGCCCATGTCTAATTGTCGTGAGTTAAGGTTGAGCACCGAAGCCGGTGGCTATTACAGCTATTGATATTCATGTGGAAGTGGGAGGTGGTCAATATGGACTTTATTACGGGTTACCTCGCACCCGGATGAGACATGATTCCATTTGGGTTATTGTTGTGGTGGCGAAATCAGCCCACTTTCTTCCATCGGACGGCGCCGTTTGAGGACTATGCCGATTATATATTAGTGAGATTGTGAGATTGCACGAGTCCCTGTCGATTATATCGAGATAGAGGCCATTCGCTAACTTCGAGGTCTTTCCGAGCGGATTAGGGACACAGTGAGTCTCAAAGACGACGTTTCATCCTCGAGACGGACGGACAGTCGAGCGCACTATCCAAACACGAGGATATCTTTGCGGGCTTGTGTTATTGATTTCGGGGTAGTGGGAGGATCATTTACCTCTTGGAGTTTGCTTATAACAACACTACCATTCTAGTGTTCGGATGGCGCCTTATGAGGCCTTATACGGGGAAGTGCAGTCGCGATAGGTTGGTTTGAAGTGGGAGAAGTCGATTAATCGGGCGGTTGGTTCATGATGGATAAGGTGAAGCTTATCCGGAGCGGTTATTCGCGGCCAGTCGAGAAATTATACGCAGATCATCGGCGTCGACACTTAGAGTTTGAGGTTAATGATTGGGTCTTTTCGAAAGTGTCACACCCAAGGGTGTGATGAGATTTGGGAGGAAAGGGAAACTCACCCAAGGTACATTGGGCGTATCGATTGTCCAAGAGTGGGCAAGGTTGCCTATGAGTTGGATCTGCCGTCCGATCTTGAGGCGGACATCCGATTTTCACGTGTCTATGTTACGGAAATGCGTTGGAGATCCGCTCAGAGTGCACCCGATTCAGGATATCCAGTGACAGAGGAGTTGTCGTATGAGGAGAGTCCCATACGATACTCGATCGTCGAGTTAGACGACTCGGACGAAGGAGGTGGCTTCCGTCAAGGTTTTATGGCGAACGAGAACAGAGAGGAGATGGCGTGGGAGCGGAGGATGATATGATGAAGAAATACCCACACTTATTCCCTATACCTCTGGTAACCCCTTTCCTCTTGATTGGTGTTAATTTAGTTGATTATGCTTGAGTAATGTTGTGGCTCGGGAGCATTCTTATTTGCAAAAGAATAGTTAAGAAGATATGTTTGTATTGTGTTTTGTGTAAGGCTAGAAGGAACATTCGACGAATGTTTCTAAGGGAGAATGTTATACCCCGTGGTTCGGCCGTGCGTGTGGGCCGTCGAGAAACTAGAAACACGTTCGGGGGCCTCAGCGCGCCGAGGCGCGCGGCCATGGCGCGAGTGAAGTCTTGATGGCTGAAGTTCCAGCCATGGCTGAAAGATCCGGCGTCCGCAGAGTTGCAGCGTGCCGGCCACAAGCGAAGTGGCGCCAAGGCGGAAATTTTGGGGGAAAAACTTAGGAAATGTGATTTTTTCTTTTAAAGCGGCCATGGGGGGGTGACAATTGTCCCCATCTGATTTTCGAATCGTCTGATATAATTGACGAAGGCTTGGTCACTTTTCCATCTTTCATCTTTACTCTCTCTCTCTCTCTCTCCAAAGCTTGAGCTCCCTTCTCTCTAAAACCTCAAGAGGTGTTCTAGCCTAAGAGAATCTGAAAAGTTAAAGGCAGAAAAGAAGCATGACTAGCTTAGAAGTCTATTGTGGTGGTGTTCTTGGAGAAAAGGCTAGCAAGGTGTTGGAATAAGTTTGGCTAAAACTTAAGGTAACATTTCTTCTCTTGTAGTTGGTATTGGGTGTTGCGTGTTTAATAGGAAGAACTTGTAGTTGGAAAAATGCACTTAGAGTAGTTGCGTAAGAAATGGGGTTTGATTATGAAAGAATTGGTTAGGGGGATTTTATGAGCATGTTGTTGCCTAAATACTACATTAGACTTGTTGGGTTAGTTGTGTAACTTGTGGGGCTGAATTTTACACACCAAAGTTTAGGTGTGTAATCCCCTTGGTGTTGGTTGGTTGTTGAGCCTTAAACATGGCATTTGAGCGTTAAAAATCGACCTTGGAAAAGGTGGCAAAGTATGTAGAAACAAAGGAAACGCTGCCCAATTTTCCGTAGGAAATTGGTGACTTTAACTTGGAAAAATTCTGCATTATAATTAGAGCTTGATAAACGTATTGTGGTCATTTTAGGTTGACATACTACGTGCGGTAAATTGGACTTAGCTTGTGGATTGGCCAAGAGGTATGTGGAGCTTTCTATCTCTTGAGCATGATTAGTTGTACATGTAGTACGGTGACGTCAAGATTTGGAAATCTTCGTTTGTTATAAGTATTTGATACTTGCTTCGTTTTAAAGAAAAGTATAAAAATCCCTTGGACTTAAGGGAATGTGTTTTACTATTGTTTAACTCTAATATAACGGCTTTATGGGGAGTTGGTTATATTAGTTTGTGAAAGTTTAATGGAGAAAGGTTTTGATGATTTGAACTTGTGGAAGGAAAATGGTTTTAAGGCATGAATTGCCTAAGGTTTTACAAGAAATGAAGTCACTTAATTTAGAAGCTTGAGATAGTCTTAAAAGGAAATGTGACTTGTTTTGAAAAGAAATCGTAACTTGATACTATGGTGATTAGTATCTTGGAATTTTTGTATAAAAAGAGTTATTTCTTAAAAGGTTAAGTGCATGATACTTGGGATAAATTCCCGGATTTTTATTAAAAGACATGATCGTGCCTTAGGTATACTAAAATGAGAGGATGTATTAATACTATTAATAAGAAGTTAGGTGATTCTTAACTTACTTAAGTTATGATAGGCCGGTAGTGCTTATGTTGTGATGTGATAGGCCGGTAGTGCTTATGTTGTGTTTAATAGCCGGATGAGCTATGTTATATATATTTATATTGTTACGGGTAAACCCCGGGTTATTATTTATGCCATGGATTTGCTACCCATGATGCGAGTGCGCCAGCTTGTACTAAATGCGGATGCGGACCATGGATCCATGCGGGTGAAATAGTCTCATGCGAGTACGCGATGGTACTCATGCGGATCCACAGGATCCATGCGGGTGAAATAGTCCCATGCGGGTGAAATAGTCCTATGACGAGGCGGATGACCTCATGCGGGTCCACAGGACCTATGCGGGTGAAATAGTCCCAGGAGTAGGATTGCTTAATGATATTGTCACGACCGGGCCGGCGCGACTAGTACCTGCCGGGGTACCAGTATATGTCAGAGAATAGCAGCGGAACATACATAAAACAAATCTGTATAAGGTAAACATCACTAGCAAGCCGATCAGGCCGCCTTTCATAACATAACTTAATCGAAAGTGAAACAGTACAACTTATTCTTACAGCCCAAACCACAAACGTGACTACAGACCTCTAGGAATAACAAGTGGCGGACGGGGCCGCCATACCCTGAATGTACAAAAGTCTATAACCTCGTGAATCATACCAAAGACAAAGCCTCGGAGGATGGAGCCTTCCAGAAATGAGCGGTGATCCCAAGAGTGCGGACCCAGCTACGATCTCGACTGCGGCGTAACGCAGCCCGAAGGCGATCAAGATAACAGTACCAAGTATGTGGCGAAAATCAGTAATGAAATCATAAGTCTGAAAATAAGCTGGGGTCATGGATGAAATCAACTTACCTTTACTGTGCCTTACTAACAATGAGAGTAACAAGCATATGTATATAGTACTGCATAAAAATAGGAGGCTCGTGATCCCCGTGGGATTCCCCATCACTGGCGACCGCTAGGTGTAGAATCTAACTCTGTGACGCGCCCGTGGCATCCTTCCTCACTGTCGGCGTACACACAATCTAACCATGTATATACCTATATCCTCTGCCCGTGGGATCCTCACACGCTGACAACCATAAAGTAAATACAACCCTGTGACGCGCCCGTGGCATCCTACCTCACCGTCGTGCACATACACAATATATACATATACATACATCATGCCCGTGGAATCCTCATCTCGTACATGACTTCATGAGGTACTCCCGATCGCGGTAGCAAGTCCACGGAAGCAGTGGTATAACGATCTTGGGACTTACCCTCGGATATACTCTTACCAAGCGGATGGTATAACGATCTTGGTGCCTCGGATATACTCTTACACCGAGCGGATGGTATAACGATCTTGGGCTTGCCCGCCGATATACTCTTATACCGTGCGGATGGTATAACGATCTCGGATCCGCCTCGGATATACTCTTACCCAAGCGGATGGTATGGCGATCTTGGGCCGCCTCGGACATACTCTTACAAGGAGGTGGTATGGCGATCTTGGGGCTTGCCTCGTACATACTCTTACCAGAGTAGGTGGTATAGCGATCTTGGGTCAGTACTCGCCGGATATACTCTTATCTGAGCAGATGGTATAACGATCTTGGGCTTGCCCTCGGATATACTCTTATCTTGATGCGGATGGTATAACGATCTTGGACTGCCCTCGGATATACTCTTACCCTAGCTCAAATCACATCATATCATAATCATAAATAAGTTAAGAACTTATAACTTCTTATTAGTCTTGTTCATATACCCTCTCATTTTAGTTTACTTAAGGCACTTAACCATATCTTTAATAAAAAGCAAAACCGGGAGCTTAACCCAAGTACTACATACTTCAACTCTTTTAAAAGTAACTCTTCTTTATACATAAAAGCCTTTGGGCAATTGATGCCTTTAAATCAATTTGCCTCTTCATAAATCAAATCATTTGTCCTTGCCTATCTTACTTGGAGTAAATCTCTTCTTGTTATCCTTTCATAAAGCTAATATAACTAACTTCCCATAAAGACGTTATACTATCTTTATACTTTAGAAATTAAGACCTTCTTATCCTTCCATAAGGCCGTTATAACTAACTTCCCATAAAGCCGTTATAACTCCTTATAAACCATTTTGTTCTTTTACTAACCAAGAGACTTATACTTCAAACAAATCTACACAACTTTCAAAAATACTTCAAGCCTCTTATCTTTAGAATAATTCAATACTCAATACTTTCACACCAAGTACTCTATACTTTTGTAAAATCATACTTTCCCCTTAACCAAGGGACTTATACTTCTTAAAACAAAACAAGTCTTTATATATACTTAAACAAGTAAGAATACTAAATCTTGTACGTCTACCGTACTACATAGATACAAATACTCATGCTCAAAGGATAGGAAAGCTTCACATACCTCTTTGGTCAATCCGCTTGCTAAGCTCAACTACCGCAAGTAATATTTCAACCTTAAAGTTTTAGCCAAAACTTATTCCAAGTATTGCTAGCTTTCTTGCCAAGAACACCACCACAAGCTAGCTACAAGCTTCCTTTTCTTGTTCTTAACTTTCAGATTTTTCTTGGGTTTTTAGAGAGAAGGAGGAGCAGATTTTAGAGAGAGGGAGAGAGAGTGTGAAGATGAAAGATGGGAAGAATGACCAAGTCTTGGTCAATATATTGCATGTAGCAGAAAATCAGATGGGGGGGGGACACTTGTCACCCTCCCATGGTCTCTTTTAAAACAAAAATCAGATTTTCTAAGTTTTTCCGCCCAAATTTCCCGCCTCGGCGCCGCGGCCCTGCTTCCCGGCGCCGCGGCGCCGCAACTCCTGCGGACCCTCGGATCTTCCGGCGCCGCGGCCCTGCTTCCCGGCGCCGCGGCGCTGAAACTTCAGCGACCCCTCAGTACTTTCGGCGCCGCGGCCCTGTTGCCTTTGCCTGAAACGCATTTCTGTCCGACTGCGCACTGAACTTGTAATTCTCATAACTTCCTACTCTGACGTCCTATCGACGAACGGTTGGTTGCGTTGGAATCTAGACTCAACGAACTACGCCCTAGGCTTTTAAAATACTTAGGAACTCTCAATATTCCGGGTCATAACCCGCCTCAAAGTTGACTAAAACCCGTCCGGAACAATTCACAACCTATCCTTAAAAATTTTAAGTCTTACATACTTTCGTGACGCTCGCACGTAGGTCGAACTACGGGTATAACATTCTCCCCTTAGAAACATTCGTCCCGAATGTTCTTTTGAGCCAATCTAATATTCCTGCATTTCCTCGTACTTTACACTAATGGAACTTTACTATGCCACTTGTGACCCTAAGATATCGCACACGCTTAATCATTCCTTATAAGTCAAACAGAAAACGAACCCTAGATATGAACCGTTACCACTTACTCCCGTTCATGGCCTAATGTAAGTGCTCGTAATTACCAACTGATTCTATCACATGTACATAGTCTCAATATCCCTCGTTCATGATACTAAATCTTACAACAATCCCATCACTTACTCCGCCCGAATCTCATCTGTACTATTCTCTTAAGCATACCACGAGCTTAATTTACAACCATAGTCTCCCATTAGGTCCCTTAATTAAACTTCTTAAGGGTCTATTACCTTCTCGCAACTCATCATCTCCTAACTATCTCAAATCAAGACGTAAAACCTTGATGAGAGTTTATTAAACCGCTTCATACCTTCCCAAGATCTAATTAGCCCTTACCAATTCCCTAATCTAAAATCATTCTAGGCAACCCGTATATGACGACTTTATACATAAATCAGTATAGTCGACGTCACAAATACCAACTATACTACAAATATTACCAACACGGATACGCAATCCACATAATCTTTCCGTCATCACGCTTTCAGTAGCAAACACCATAACTCGTTAGGGAGAGACGACCCTAACCACATACTCTATCGCACGATCTTAGAGTGAGAAGAAATGGAAATCAATCCTAAATATCCTGCAACCTCACGATTATAGATGTGGTGCACAACACACCGATAATCAAGACTCTACTAGATACTGGTAGACACTTTCCGAGACTAACCGCTCGATACCACTTTTGTCACGACTGAGCCGGGCGCGACTAGTACCTCACCGGTACCTGTCGGTATATGTCGAGAATAGCAATGAACATACATAAAACAAATCAGATAAGGTAAACATCACTAGCAAGCCGATCAGCCTTTCATAACATAACTTAATCGAAGTGAACAAGACAACTTATTCTTACGGCCCAAACCACAAACGTGACTACGGACCTTAGGAATAATAAGCGTATGACGGGGCCCGCCATACCCCTGAATGTACAAAAGTCTATAACCTCGGGAATCATACCAAAAGACAAAGCCTCCGAGGATGGAGCCTTCCAGAAATGAACGATGATCCTAAGAGCGGACCCGGTAGTTACGTATCTCGACTGCGCAGATTTAACCAGCAAGGAGGTCGATAACAAGTACCAAGTATGTGGCGAAAATATCAGAATGAAATCATAAGTCGAAAATAAGTCAAGTTATGGATGAAATCAACTTACCTTTATCGCCTTACTAACAATGAGTAACAAGCATACGTATATAGATCGCATAAAAATAGAGGCTCGTGATCCCCGGGATTCCCCATCACCGGCGATCGCCAGTGTAGAATCTAACTCGTGACGCGCTCGTGGCATCCTTCCTCACCGCTTCGGCGTACACATCTAACCATGTATATACCTATATCCTCCGCCTGGGATCCCCACACGCCGACAACCATAAAGTAAATACAACCGTGGACGCGCCGTGGCATCCTACCTCACCGGCGTGCACATACACAATATATACATATATACATCATCGCCGTGGAATCCTCATCTCGTACATGACTTCACGAGGTACTCTCGCATCGTGGGTAGCAAGTCCACGGAAGCAGTGGTATAACGATCTTGGGGACTTACCCTCGGATATACTCTTACCACAAGCGGATGGTATAACGATCTTGGGTCAGACCTCGGATATACTCTTACACCGAGCGGATGGTATAACGATCTGGGCTTGCCGCCGGATATACTCTTATATCGTGCAGATGGTATAACGATCTCGGATCGGCCCTCGATATACTCTTGCATTGGCGGATGGTATGACGATCTTGGCTGGCCGCCTCGCATACTCTTACATCAAGGAGGTGGTATGACGATCTTGGGGCTTGCCTCGACATACTCTTACCCCGAGGTGGTATAACGATCTTGGGTGTACTCTCGAGATATACTCTTATACCTGAGCAGATGGTATAACGATCTGGGGCTTGCCTCGGATATACTCTTATCTTTGGTGCGGATGGTATAACGATCTTGGACTCGCCTCAGATATACTCTTACCCTAGCTCAAACTGTCATCATATCATAATCATAAATAAGTTAAGAACTTATAACTTCTTATTAGTCTTGTTCATATACCCTCTCATTTTAGTTTACTTAAGGCACTTAACCATATCTTTAATAAAAAACAAAACCGGGAGCTTAACCCAAGTACTACATACTTCAACTCTTTTAAAAGTAACTCTTCTTTATACATAAAAGCCTTTGGGCAATTGATGCCTTTAAATCAATTTGCCTCTTCATAAATCAAATCATTTGTCCTTGCCTATCTTACTTGGAGTAAATCTCTTCTTGTTATCCTTTCATAAAGCTAATATAACTAACTTCCCATAAAGCCGTTATACTATCTTTATACTTTAGAAATTAAGACCTTCTTATCCTTCCATAAGGCCGTTATAACTAACTTCCCATAAAGCCGTTATAACTCCTTATAAACCATTTTGTTCTTTTACTAACCAAGAGACTTATACTTCAAACAAATCTACACAACTTTCAAAAATACTTCAAGCCTCTTATCTTTAGAATAATTCAATACTCAATACTTTCACACCAAGTACTCTATACTTTTGTAAAATCATACTTTCCCCTTAACCAAGGGACTTATACTTCTTAAAACAAAACAAGTCTTTATATATACTTAAACAAGTAAGAATACTAAATCTTGTACGTCTACCGTACTACATAGATACAAATACTCATGCTCAAAGGATAGGAAAGCTTCACATACCTCTTTGGTCAATCCGCTTGCTAAGCTCAACTACCGCAAGTAATATTTCAACCTTAAAGTTTTAGCCAAAACTTATTCCAAGTATTGCTAGCTTTCTTGCCAAGAACACCACCACAAGCTAGCTACAAGCTTCCTTTTCTTGTTCTTAACTTTCAGATTTTTCTTGGGTTTTAGGCGAGGAGCAGATTTTAGAGAGAGGGAGAGAGAGTGTGAAGATGAAAGATGGGAAGAATGACCAAGTCTTGGTCCATATATTGCATGTAGCAGAAAAATCAGATGGGGGGGGACACTTGTCACCCTCCCATGGTCTCTTTTAAAACAAAAATCAGATTTTCTAAGTTTTTCCGCCCAAATTTCGCCGCCGCGGTCTGCTTCGGCCATGGCGCGCAACTCCCGCGACTCGGATCTTCCGCCGCGCCCGCTTCCGGCGCGGCGCTGAAACTTCAGCGACCCTCGATTTTCGGCGCCGCCCTCAGATCCGCGCCGCGCCTCGCTGCTTTGCCTGAAACGCATTTCTGTCCGACTGCGCACTGAACTTGTAATTCTCATAACTTCCTACTCTGACGTCCTATCGACGAACGGTTGGTTGCGTTGGAATCTAGACTCAACGAACTACGCCCTAGGCCTTTGAAACACTTAGGAACTCTCAATATTCCGGGTCATAACCCGCCTCAAAGTTGACTAAAACCCGTCCGGAACAATTCGTCAACCTATCCTTAAAAATTTTAAGTCTTACATACTTTCGTACGCTCTCGTACGTAGGGTCAGAACTACGGGGTATAACAGATACTATGGGCGAGGTACCCTGTTTTGATCATGAGCCTCCTATTTTTATGCTATAAAATGTATACTTGTTACTCTCATTATTAGTAAGGCACAGTGCAACATAATTTGGTTTTATCTATAACTTCAGTGTATTTTGGACTTATGATATTACTACAAGATTTTCCGCTTTACATACTTGTAGCGTTGTGTCGACCCCCTTCCTGGGCCGCTCATGCCGCAGTGGAAAGCAGGTGGTAGATTCTCATTCCTAGGATCTTGTACTCAGGTGTCAGGAGCTTCATTTCTTCGGAGGCTCGACTTTTGGTATGGTTCTCCCTGGAGTCGTTGTTATTTTGTACATTCAGGGGCAAGAAGCGGCCCGGTCCCGTCATAGTGTTATTCATTCTGAGATGGCTGTAGTCTTGTCGAACTTGGTTCGTTAAGGATGTAAATCGGTTTATGTACTTTGGGTTAGCCATTTTGGGCTAGACTATTCTATATCTTAATGGTTGTTTATCTTGAGTTTATATTCCGCTGGTTTTCTCTGATGTTGTGTCACTAGGGTGCCCGGGTTAAGGCACCGGTCACGGGTCCGGGTTCGGGTCGTGACAGAACTCAACATGACTCTAGCCATCTCTTGTAAAGTCTTATTCTTCCTTTCTGCCACACCATTCTGCTGGGGAGTTTTGGGGGCTGAAAATTCATGAAAAATACCCTTTTTTCTCACAAAATATTGAGAACATATTATTCTCAAATTCCTTTCCATGATCTGACCTTATTCGAAATATGGAAGAATGATATAGATTCTTTATCCTAGAGTGCAACACTTTGAATATGTCAAAAGTTTGAGACTTTTCTTTCAAAAAGAATATCCATGAGTACCTGAAAAAGTCATCTACAATCACATAAGAATACCTTATGCCTCCTAGACTATCTACCTCAATTGGACCCATAAGATCCATGTGCAAAAGCTGAAAACAGTGAGACATACCTGAATGTTGTCCGTCACTTTGGGAAATATCATGGGAGGCACGAGTTTGCTTATCTTTTAGACAATCTTCACAAATCACTGTTTTATCTTTAGGACTCAATTTTGGGATGCCTCTTACAACCTCATAAGAAATTAATTTTTCAAGGTTACGATAGTTGACATGTCCCAATTTTTGATGCCACAAAGTGGTGTCATCAGTCCTAACATTATTGCATATCTCTTGTTCTCCAACTAGATAACAATTATCGTCTGTTCTTGTACATGTCATTACACATTGGTTAGCTTCATTTGTAACTATACAAGCCTGTTTATTAAACTTTACCTCTAAATTGTCATCACATAATTGACTTATACTGACTAGGTTAGCCAATAATCCATCAACATGTAAGACATTTTTCAAGGCTGGAACTCCTGGAACATTTAAGGTTTCTTTTCTTATGATTTTACTTTTTCTTCCACCTCCATAAGTAACGTTTCCCCCACTGAGTGCCTCGTAGTTCCTTAGGCAATCCTTTGTCTCTGTCATGTGACGAGCACCCATCACAAAGTACCATGAACTCAAATGTTAGTTCTTAAAATGCTTATAAGACATTACATCGCATACATTCATTTTAGGAATCCAAACTCTCTTTAAACCTTTTCATCGGGCTTAGTGTTGCTTGAGCGCCGTTCGAATGTTAGACAGTTGTCTTGGCAACATTCTGCTCCTGGATTTTTCCAGTTTAGAACAATAAGTTTTTAAGTGTCCAATCTTGTTACTGTGATGGCACAAAAACTTTCTTTCTTTTACAATGCCCATTTTCTCATTTTTGTCAAACAGATTGGAGCATATGGCATTAAGAGAATTCTTGTAATCCAAACCTGCATGTGATGAATGACCAACATTCAGTATTTCATCCAGTTTGGAGGTACCTGTATTTAGCTTATGGAAAGTTGCTTCAGCTAAGTCCAACTGTGCACTAATCTTACCAAAAATCAAGATCCTTTTTGGTAAGTGCAACCTCTAAACGAATTATTGTGCCTTTTAAACATGCATTCTCAAGAGTTAAAAATTTAACTTTGAGTCAAGTTGTTTCAATTTTAGAATCAAGTCCTTACAAAGTTTTTGCAAGTCCTTAATCATGTCATCTTTAGGATCAACTTGATCGTCAAATTTAGTCTCACTACAAGAAATAACACTAGTAAAGCAATTAACATCAGGATAATTAAAGTATTCATACCTTTTGGATGTTTCTGGACCTGCAGATGTCGTAGCAGATGTTGACGCAAATGTGGTGACATCTGAGACAACACTGTCGATGACATTTTCATCTTCTGAGAGTGACTGTTCGTAAACAATGGCCAGTATTGCTTGTGACTCTATTTCTTAGTCTCCTTCCTCTTCTCTTTCGTCATCACTAAGAGAGATCCACAGATTCTTACAAACTTTTCTCAAGGTATTCGCATATTCATTTGCATAATGACCCCAGCCTGAACACGCATGTCATTGCACAGATTCGAGTTGCCTGGGATCAAAATTGGTTCGATCTGAGTTTGTTCTCCTTAGTTGGTTTCCTCTTGTACTATAGGAAGTAAGTTAGTGGACTTTTGATTGAAGCTTGGTTTTGGTGAATTTTGAATTACTATTCTTGTTATTGAACTTCCTTATCATCGAATTGAATTTCGAGTAAGGAGGACAACATTTGCACCATCACCAATTTCCTCCAGATTTTCATCCTCATCATCGACGTGAATCTCTAAGGATTTCGCTTGAAGTGCTATATCTTTGCTTTTATACAATGTCTTTTGATTCTCCATATTCATCTCATAAGTTTTGAGAATACTCATTAAAGTATGAAGATTCATTGTAGCAAGATTGTGGGCTTCTTCAATAGCACATATCTTTATATTGAACTTTTCGCGGCGGAACGGCGCTTTTTCCACAAGTTGATTGTTGGTTAACGGTGAACCAAGAACTTGAAATTCATTAGAGATGTCGATCAACTTTTCAAAATATGTTTTGATATCCTCCGTCTCTTTCATCCTTAAACGTTCATATTTACTCATGAGCATACGGAGCTTCGTTCGTCGAACACTTAAGCTACCTTCACAATGGGTTTGCAAAGTATCCCAAGATCTCGTCAGAGGGCAATTTTGTATGAGCTTGAACATGTAGAGATCAACCCATGCAAAAATAGCATTTAAGGCCTTTTCATTGAAGCCTGCATTATTGGTTTCTTCCACACTCCATTCGGCCTCAGGCTTAAGAAGCATATCACCTTCCTCGTCCGGTGGTAACATATGGATATTATATCCATTGGTAATAGATCTCCATGCTCTAATATCAATGGATTTGATATGAGAGCGTAGACAAATTTTCCAATAGGCATAATTTGATCCATCTAAAATAGGAAGTCTACCAATTGTTGGATTAGCCGGATCCATAGTTTATGTAAAAGGACCAAACACTTGTTATGTCAAGTGTAGGCTCTGATACCACTTGTTAGGTCCCGGGGTTATATTATGGAATAAATAAAAAACAAACAGTAAGTAAAATACTTGTACGCTTGAAACAGTTTGCAAATGTCAGCACAATGCGTCTGCAGAATCACACACTTAAGATAAAAATAGAAAAACCTTTGAAGAGTTAAATTGCAACGGATAATAAAGACATAAATGTTTAATTTTACATAGATTATATATTAATATAACCTATGATGGTCAATGACCAAGTATATATATATATTCCTTTTTCACAATATTACAAAATGATACAAAAGGAATAAAAAAGGTTAAGTCGCAGATGACTTATGCCTGAAAAATCTATCTAAAATATAGGTGCATGAAATCTCATTACAATTGTTTCAATGAAAGAACAAATCTAGAATCTAAGTAGCAATTATAATGTTGGACAGAATGTCGTCACAAACTCAGACAACACTTGTTGATCCAATTTCTGATCTAAAATCTGGAGAGCTCTCTCGATCTTTTTCTTGTAATTTTCTGGATATCAAATCACTCTTCTGCCTTCTCTATTTATAGTAGAAAGTCGTCATAGAAAAGCTCATCGATTGGTTGTGGAGATTGAGCTAAAAGCGGGCACGTGAAGCAGTAGCTTGAGGCGTGATTCTCTCAACTGACTTGACTTGTTCTTCACTCGTCTTGCTCTCCAAGCTTTGACTTGTTCTCCCACGTTTTTATTCTGCTCAAAGTTTCTTGTCAGGTCACTTTACCTTCGTGGTAAAAATCTCACGAGATAAGTTTCAGTCCGTGAAGAAAGGGCAATACTGTTACCAGGTCCGAATGTCAAAGACATTTGTTCCAACATTTTGGTTTTTAACTTAGTACTGAAAATGTTATTTTAGGATAAATGTCATAACATAAAACCCAACATTAACATTTACCATGTTTTTCTTTTATTGGCGTTGTAGGTCCAATCTTTGAGATAAGCATTATTCCATTTTCTGTTGCTCGTTCTACCTCTTATGCAAGAACTGTGATATAGCAGTATTTTGTGTTTGACCACTTTGCTGCGCGTGTAATGTGTTATTCCATCAACAAGTTTTGTAAATACAAGACTCTAGTGCTGCTCAAATTCTATGCACTTTTTACCTCCCATCTTTTTGTACGCTATGCGTCTAGCTTCCATATTTTACTTTGGACAAACTCTTTGCAAGATATTCTCTATTGGTCTTTGCTTTGCGTCTGATGTCAGTATCTTAAGACATCCTTTAGCGACAACTCAAATAGCAGCTGGCTGAATAGTACGAATTGTGTTATACTAATCATTAGTGATACAGATAAAATCATTTTCTCAGGGAAGTTGTGTCCATCTATTGCTTTTATTGTTTGGTTCTGAAGTACCATAAGGGGGGGGGGGGGGGATCATCCCATCAGCACAGTTTTTCAGGCATCAATCAAGGTAAAAAAGTGGTCGCGGCTTGTGCCATAATGCACAGAAGCCTTCCACCCCACCAAAAAAATAAAGAACCTATGGTGCCTGCTTATGACAGAATCGTGATTACTAACAGACACTCTCTCCCTCCTTTTTTTCGAATAGATGATGTATAGGCCTTTTTCTTGATGGTCCAAACTTCATTACAGCCTGCAATTTCCATGGATAGTGTTTCATGGATCAGTTGCAGTTTTCCCTGTCTCCGAGTGAGGGATTTGTGTGTATGATGCTACCAAACTTTCTTATTCAAACAATTGCTAATGTTGACTTTTCCTCTGTAGTAAATTTGGAAACTGTGGTGCAACTTTGAGCTAAGCATTCTAGCTATGTTAGTTGTGAATTTAGGTGACTTCCACCTTTTCGCAATTTGAGAGGGCATCCTTCAAGATCTTATAGTACTTTCTTTAAATAATTGAAGGTATATTTTTAAAAAGAAAAAGGAAAAAAAACAGGACCCAAAATTAACATCCTGTGATTATACAAGGGAATAGAAAATCATAGTTTCTACTCTTTGCAGGGGCTGAACACAAGTAATATTGGTTGTCACTTGGAAAATGAATGTATTTACTTAGTTCTAAATATTATGAATTGAATACCAAATCAATCTCCCTGATGAAAGCATTTGCTCAAGGAACTGGTGAAAGTAACCTTCAGGAACTGGTGAAAGTAACCTTCACGTTTATGTGGTAAATCAATCTCCCTGATGAAAGGATTTGCTGAAGAAACGAGAAATGAACATAAAGTCAGAAAACTGAGCTGTAGCACTGACTCAGATGGAATAAATAAGATTTGACCTCTAAAGGACTCCATTGGAATTAGCTATGGGAGATTACATGCATGGCAATCATAGTACTATCTATGGTTATATAGTCTTGTCATGGCTTGTTGTGTCTCCCATAGTAGATCATATAATATAATATAATCTATTTCTATATCTATATTAAAGTATGATATGTTTCTGTAATGACCTTACACCAATACTTTATTATTTCAAATAAAAAAGAGAATGACATAGGCTCTAGGTAAAACTATGCAAAGTTTTATAGGCGTGACATGTCCTCCTTTCTTTTGTTTATTTATTTATTTTTTAATACAAAACGAAGTCATCTGGTTTCTCACTAGATTAGAAAAACAAACAGAATTTAGTAAAACTAATGAAAAGAATAATTTCTTCATTATTTTCATTAATGTAAAAGATATATATACATGATATATAACATTTAATTATAGAAATTAAATCTACATTTTTCTAATACAAGACTACTATATTTTCCTAATACAAGATTACTACCATAATTACACATGTACAAGACTTCTAATAATTACAATAGAATATGTGTATATACACGTAATATACACGGCACGTGCACATATATTCTTTCACACCCACGCAGTCATAGCGGGCGGTTGTCGTACGCTGAGACTGTCCCTAAAATTTTCAAATAGAACTAAGGGAAGACCCTTGGTAAATATGTCAACAATTTGGTCCGTGAAGGGACATGCAAGACACGTACTTGTCCATGAGCTACCTTTTCGCTAACAAAGTGAATATCCATCTCGATATGTTTAGTGCGTTGACGTTGGACCGGATTCCCAGAGAGATATACCGCACTAACATTATCGCAGTAGACCAAGGTAGCTTTCTGAATAGGAAAGTGAAGCTCTAATAGGAGCTCACGCAGCCAGCAGGACTCAGACACCACATTAGCTACACCTCAATACTCGGCCTCCGCACTGGATCGCGATAAAGTAGCCTGGCGTTTAGCCGATCAAGAGACCAAGTTATCACCAAGAAACATACAATAACCGGATGTCGAACGTTCCTGGACATCCACCCCAATAAGCATATGTATAAGACATGAGAGTAGATACGGAGGATGGATATAAATGCAAATCATAATCAAGAGTTCCCCGAATGTAATACACAATGCGTTTGAGAGCTTGCATGTGTTCGTCTCACGGATCATGAAATAAATAAACGCACTTGCTGTACTATATAAGTAATATCGGACCTCGTGAAGGTAAGTTACTAAAGAGCCCCTGTAAGTCTTTTAACTCCTCCGCAAAAAAGGAAGATCCGGGTGGCATATCAAAAAGACAACTCAAAATCGAGGGGAATCGCTTTCATCTGCTACGCTTTATGCGCCTGCTTTTCTGGCCATGTTGTTGCAATAGTGGGAAGGATCCTCGTAAGGTGTGTTGACACCCAATTTTGACCCATCTTTTGGACATTTCTTGCAATTTTAAGTGTTTTAGCACACCGCATTTTAATCATCATTTTTCTATATTTTTACCTAATATTCTATGTTTTTTTTTTGTAAATTGGAATCACGTTTTTACTTTTAATTAGGTATTAAACATTTTCAAATATTATGTTATTATTATTGCGCAATCATTTTATTTTAATAATTTTACATCTCTTTAAATAATTAATTGGCATCTCGTCTTTACTTTTAATTAGGCATTAAATATTTGTTAAATATTGTATTTTATTATTATTGCATCGACATTTTCATTTTAATAATTTAAATAATTTTTCTTTTAAATAATAAACACTTTTTGTAGTTTCATCAAATCAGTCCAGTCTGAGGCCCAATATGGATCAGTGCAATCTTACATTTTTTTTTTAATTTCATCCAAACACCCTCTTTTTATTTTCCTCCCCAAAATCAAACCTTTTATTTTCCCTTCAAAACCAAACCTAAATCCTAAACCTAAATACCCCCTATAAATAAAAATTCTTCTCACTCCAACAAAAAAGGACTTCAGCCGCACAACACCATATATCCCCCCAACCATTCTCTCCATTTTTGAAGCTCACCAGCAACACCATTACTACCGCGACCCTCACCGGCGAACACATCCCAGACCAGTGACCCTTACCGGCGAACCAACACCATACCGTTGAACCACTGACCCCACTGTCCCAAGCCTCACCATCCTCTGTCGGAGCTTGGAGCTCCGGCGAACCTTCCCATTTTCCTCTCTCAGCTGAGAAAACAACACAACACCGTCAAACACTCGAACCCACACCACAGAACCACCGACGATCCAGTCATCACCGCCACTGTTCCCATCAATCACTGGCGGCGTCGCTCCAACGTTAGCCTTGGAAGTGACGCCGATATCCCAATTTCGCCGCATTTGCACTTTGACGAGGCTATTGTTTGTTCTCCATCTTTATTGCTATATTTTGTGTTTGTTGGACTGATTTGGTTAACTGTTTTATGATTTTCTGATTTTTGTTGCGTCTGGCCGGAATAAAAAATCTGACGGCCTTGGTCTTGCATCATTTTTGTTGGGTTCGTTGGTTTGCTCTTGTGGTTGGGCTGATTTAGCATGATTTTGGTGTTTGGCTAGAGTTTTTTTAAACTACGGCGGAGCTTCGAAAATCTCCGGCGATGTTGGTCGTTGTTTCTTTACTTGTGGGTTCTGTTTGTTTTGCAGCGGACTGATTTTTTGCACAATCTTGGTCCCTCTGGTTACATTACATTCTGATCTTTTCAGGATAATAGACGTTTGCAGGCGACGTTTGTCTATTGGCCCGCTACTGTTCCGTCATTTTTTCTACTACTGTTGATATTGTTGCTATTCTTTTTTAGTTTTTGTGCCGATCTGGTTTGCTGGTTTATTTTCTTGCCATATTGTTGATTCACGATTGACCGCTGCTCCATTTTCACCACTGGTTACGACTCTCTGGACTGATTTTGACATTTTTGCCCCTTTAATTCATTTTATTAACTGATTTTGAACAAGATACCACACTTGAATGGCCAATGAAAAAGTTATCCGTCGATTTTTGAGGCCTCCACAGTTTCAAAGACGGAAAATAAAATAAAATGAAGCTTTCTAGGCGTTGATGATGTAACACCCCATTTTAACCGTTGTCGAAAACGGGAGTACTACGTATGGTTGATTCCTAAATGTATTTAAAGGAGTCGCCACCTAATTATTATAGTGAATTAGGACACTAAAAATGTAGCATAAATACTATGAATGATCTCCATTTTTAAAGGTCTGTGAAACTATATGAAATTCTAAGTAAGAGTTCTTTATTATCCTAAAGGAAAGGGGTCAGACATCCTATAGGATCCGCTAACTTGCGGTTGTCCGGTCAAACTTAGGCTTAATATTATTGTGTTAACATGCAATCTACAATTCTAAAGGTGTTCTAATTATTAAACCAACCAAGAGATATTTAAACTAGGCATGCAGATATTTTAAAATAGATATATATTTAACAAGATAGTAATGAAAGCAAATAATCATATAAAGATGGAATGAAGAGAATTTAGCGGTATTTCGCTTTTATTTTATTTTATTTTTCTGTACAGGTTTTAACTTTGAGATGTGCCTCCAGGTACCTGCAAAAGACGCTTAGTAAAAGAATTAGTAAATAATAATAAAAAAACAAATTATCAAATAAATATATATATATATATATATAGATATATGTATGTAAAAGATTTTTTTTTTTAGTGTGGGCTCAGCTAGTGTTATGTCAATGATACTAAGACATGAGAAGCCAACATCGCTTCGGCTGCGGTCGACTCGCCCCGCCGATGAACGACACTATGCATTCTCGTCTAATCTTTTCACTTTCCTCCTCGCCCACATATTCCGTCTCGCTTACCATGGAGGCCTCCAGATCGACGGATAAATCCTTCTTCGGCCAGTGTAGTATCAAGTTCAAAATCAATAAAATACCAAGTGTAGTATCTATTCCAAATCAGTTTTAAAAAATAAAGAAGGGCGAAAACAAGACAATCAATCCAGGATCCGATGAACAGCCAAAAATGATAGAAGCAATATCCAACAATCGGTCAAAAACAACCCGAAAGTAGCAAAACAGTAGAAGCCATACCAGCCCAGTTCAATGGGAAACGAACACTAAACAGAAACATTCAGTGTCACCGAAAATCTCAAAATGTCCCAAAAATCAAAAGAATCAGTCCAAATAATCGAAACAACCACAACAATAAAGCCAACAAGGTCGCCAGAGTTTTTAAGAACTCCGGTAAGACATAAAATCATAAAATAATGTGAAATACTGCAAACGAACAACCAAAAATATGCAAAACAAACAGTAATGATGTAATAACAAAGTAGCGAACAGGAAAGCGGCGTGCCCGACGGTAGAATACCGGAGCGACGCCACGGAGAGAGATGGTGCGGGTTTACACAGTGATGGTGGCCGACGGGGTTAATCGACGACGGCCAGAGGGTGAAAGTGTTCGCCGGAACTAGGGGATCCCGCGATGGTGGAATCGACGGGAACCAGGGTCAGTGGCCTATGCAGTGGTTGATGGTGTGGTTCATCGTCGGTGGTTAAGTGGGGGGTCCGACGAGAAGGTTCTCGCCGATCATCACTCCGCGACAGACGCAGGTGATGGTGTTCGACGGAACGAGAGGTAGAGGCGCGCCGCAGTGTTTAAGGGGTTCGCCAGAGCTGGAGCTCACGCGACGGCAATGACAGAGGGTTGAGGGTGAGACCTAAAAAATGAAAAGGGGGAGTATAATGGAAGGGGTGCGCGACTGATATTGTTCTGTGGGGCTGCCCCCCTCTTTTTTTAAAGGAGGGGGTAATGTATATTATATAGGGGTAGGATTAGGGTTTAGTTTTTAGGTTTGGTTTTGGGGGGAAAATAAATGGGTGTTTGAAATTTAAAAATGGGCGGTTGGGCTTATGGAATGGTGGAGTGGACTGATCCGGATTGTGCCTCGGACTGGACTGTTTTGACAAAAATGCAAAACGGGTTAATTATTTAAAAGAAAAATTATTTAAAAAGATGCAAGATTATTAAAATGCAAATGCCGATTCAATAATAATAAAAATACGATATTTAACAAATGTTTAATGTCTAATTAAAATTAAAGCGGGATGACAATTAATTATTTAAAGAGATGCAAATATTATTAAAATAAACGACAGTGTAGTAATAATAGAAACATAATATTAACAAAAACATAATGATTAATTTAAAAATAAAAAGTTAAAAATGCAAAAAATGATGATTAAAATGTGGTGTCCTAAAACACATAAAATTGCAATAAATATATGAAAAACGGGTCAAAATTGATTGTCAACAAATGATTTCTTCTACTTACACAGGATAACCAACATGCGCTGGCGGGGCGAATTTTCGCTGTCGGACTTGTTTAGGATGTCCCACTTTATTTTTTATATATCTGAGCCCTCCGTGTTTAAAACTATTACTGTTTTGGCACGGATCTGAAGGTTTTATTTATTTAATTGTTTCTAACAATATTGGCCGATGAAGGAATCTTCGTCTGATTTCCAAGACCTCTCCTGTATAAAAGACGAGTTTTTATTTTTGGTCTTAACTTATTAACTCTTGTCATTGCTTTAGAATTATTCATTATATTACTAATACTTTTACTAAGTGTTTATACAGGTACCCGGAGATGCATTTCAAAAAGAATGTCCCGGAGTTTTATTTTATGTCGCATTTAATTTTAATTTTATTATTCTGTATGACATTTTATTTTAATTGTAAATTATGAAAAATGCTTAGAATAGGTAGAATAAAAGTCAATATATAATTAACCTAGGTTTGAACGGATAACCGCAAGTTAGCGGATCCTAAAGGATGCCTAACCCCTTACCTTCAGTATAATAATGCATCCTGATCCAGAATCTCATTAATTTCGCAGACCATTAAATGAAGATTAATTGCAGTATTTTTATTGCAATAAATCAAGTGTCCTAATTCACTTAACTAATTAGGTGGCGACTCCTCAAAATAAGCATTATTGCTCCATCCAGGGAACCACGCCAAAGAGCAATGTTGCGGATACCGTTCAGACTCCGAGGTAAAAAACGGGCACGATAAGGTGTGCTAGAATTAGCACTTGACTTCGATTTGGTGTCAATCTGATTGGGAGAGGACTTATAGGATGACATGTCAGCCCGTTCAATAATCTCACCCGCATACTTTCTCTGGGATAAAAATAGACCACCTGGATGACGAGATACAACTATACCCAAAACTTAACTCAAAGGCCACAAGTCTTTCATAATAAATTCGGAGACATGATAGACTTGCGCAGTTTATCAGAAGAGGTAGTCAATATAATATCATCCACATATAACATAATATATGACAAAGAAGTACCACGACGATAGATGAACAAAGAATGATCATACCTGTTGTGATAAAACCCAATAGTAGACACATAATTTGCAAATCTTTTGTACCAGGCCCGAGGGGCCTGTTTTAGCCCATACAGGGACTTCTTCAGCAAACAGATATGGTTAGGATGATCGGGATCCCTGAAACCCAAGGGTTTATGCATGTATACTGTTTCCTTGGGATCATCGTGTAAGAACATATTTTTCACGTCCAGCCGATGAATGGGACAAGCTTTGGAGAGATCCAGAGTGAGAACAGTGCGAATAGTTGTCAGTTTGACCACCTGACTAAATGTCTCTCCACAATCCACGTCAATTTGTTGAGTTTTACCATCACCTATAAGACAAGACTTATGCCTCTCAAAACAACTATCAGATTTTTCCTTGTGAGTAAAATCTACACATAACTAATCAAAATAACACTAGGTGAACAGGGGGCACCAACTCCCACGTCTTATTTTCAATAAGAGCATTATATTCATCATTCATGGTCATTTTCCAATTCGGGTCATGAAGGGCAGACATGTGATTATGTGGAAGGGGTGATATAGTGACATTAAAATTTAGGATAAAATATCGTTTTAGTTTTAAGATAACCAATTGGCTATGCGGAATGGACCCTTGATGGTGTGGCATGTTTAGTGGTGGTGGTGGTGGAGGTGGTGATGGGATAGAGCTCGTCCCGACTATCACATCTCATTAGAGGTATCCCCATCGAGAAATTTTTCACAGAAAATCCAAAAGGGTCAAAGTCAATATAAACCCAATTATCAGTTGTAAATTTCCGAATAGACACCAAATTTTTAATTGAGGAGCATGAAGGACATTTTTCAAGGCTAAAGGTGGATTCGGGGGAGATAAATTTGTGTGACCGTAACCACGAATTTGAATTATCATTACCAACAATTATGTCATAATTTTTGCTCAAATTGAAATAAGACGAGAGATTATCTGGTGTGAACGTCATGTTAGAAGTAACACCGGTGTCCATGTACCAATTTGTATCCGGAGGATTTAATCCAAGTGTATGCATCGCTGCCTCGATATCTGTGTGAGTTGGGACTGTTGTTGGGCCCGCAAAAGTGAAGGCTTGCTAAGGCCGAGACCCAAACGGCACCGCCTGTGTCACACTATTCATCACCCCAGCCGCCGCCGCCATTGTTAGGCGACCCGGTTCTTGCCGGGCGGAATGGGCAGCGACATGGGCCATCGCCGGCCGCCTGTACACTGCCCGGTGGCCCAAGCCTGATGCCACGAGTTTAGTGGCCCGGTCTTTTATCAGCCGCCATTGCCTGATGGTCATCCGCCACCGCCGTGGCCGCCACCCGTGCTCCCGCCATGTCCGCCACCATAGTTTTTTCATAGTTTTGACCCTTTTGTCACCCCCGTTGTTACGATTTTGACCATAATTTTCAAATAACGATTGAAATTCATCAGTTTCGCGGGATGTGGCCACCATCATAGCGAAATTGGCTCCGATTGCCGCCTTTTTAGCCAGACCTACTTCTTCTAAGGTGAGCATGGAACGTGCATGGTAGAATGGCGGGAGAGGATTTCTTTGACGGAGGAGAGTTACAACGCCATTATACGCCGCCTCGGAGAGACCTGCAACCATCTGAATAACAAGATGATCATTAGTGACAGGCGCACCAATATTTTTGAGTTGATCCGAAAACTCTTAGAACCTTTGACAACAGGTCGAGACATTCGGAAAATCCACCATATTTATGTGGGAGAATTCCTTCTCAAGGGTCACGACACAGAAATTTTGGTTGTCCTGAAATATATCACGCAACCTATTTCAAACGTCAATTATCGTAGCGTTGGGTTCGATAATTGTCTGTAAGAAATCCGTAGAGATCGTGGAATAAATCCATTGAAGGACCGTAGCATCAAGAGTTGCCCACAACTCAATTTCATCATCCGTGGAAGGCACCTTCTCCTTGCAATTTGCCTATGGGACGATGTGATGGAGGACTCCATTAGACCGGACGTGAATTTTAAACAGTTCTGCCCACGTCGCGAATTGGACGTTTTCAATTTCAAGAACAATAGGAATGTTGTTCTTGATATTGGAGACTGCAAGGGCAGGATGAAAGATGTTCTTTGTGGTAAACATGATTGAGGAACAAGAGGAGAATAAGGGTTTGGGATTTTTTTAAAGGGAAGTGGGTGATGAGCCGACGGTCGAGACCTAGGTTTTTGAGTAGGGCGGCTGAAGCTTAGAAGAATTTTGGAGAAGGAAAAGTTTGCCTTAGCCTGCTGATACAATGAAAGAGAATAATTTATTGATTATTTTTCATTAATGTAAAAGGTATATATACATGATATACAATATTTTAATTATAAAAATTAAATCTACAATTTTCTAATACAAGACTACTATCTTTTTCTAATATAAAATTACTACCATAAATATACATGTACAAGACTTCTAATAATTAGAAGAGGATATATGTATATACATGTAATATACACGGCACATGCACATATATTCATTCAAAAGCTAATAAAATTAAAAATTTAGGAGACACAATCCTCCAAGTGTCACGGAAAAACAGCATATCACATATTTAATTCATTCCATCTGGAGTCCAAACAATAAATGACCGATTTACCTTGCTTTTTGACAATTAGACATTAGGTCGACGGGGAAATTAGTAACAGTAACCTTTAATTGCAAAAGCATATTCTTGGGACATAGAGAATTGTATACATCTGAAGCACGTGACATGAAGGGAGGCACGTGTCCGCATGGGCAGTTCAATTGGTTCTCAAGGGGAATAATTGGAAAAATGACCAAGATCGAATCCCGCCAGCGTCAGAGTGGGGGTTACTTCTTGAAATAAAGGAGGGCCCCTTGTGCGCAGCGTGGTAGTGGTCTAACCTTTGAAATCAGTTGAGTTACCATGATTAACTCCTTCACAATCTTGTCGGACCGGGGTGTGGGGGCTCCTGGGATGGGAGATACACTTTTGAAAAAATGAAGGGAGCCACGTGCAGTAGTTATGTGGAGTTAGGTAATGGTAATTAATGGCCAATTTTTGAAGAGCTGCATTAGTTTGGTGTTGTATTAAAGTTGTTGTATTGTTGAGACTCCAAAGAGTTAGGTCCCTAACAAGTAACAACCTTCAAGGGTTGTCTAGAAACGACATTATTAACTTTGACTTAATCATCTCAGACTTCACATTTAAAAAATGTGTATAATTAAATATACTCCTATTAGTTAATAACTTACTTTAATATGTTCTATAACACCTCAAGAAAACATGGAGTAAGGACTTCAGCTATAATAAAAAAAAATCTCACCTTCAATTACTCCAAATTAGAGGGAAAACTCAATCTACTAGTATACCTTTCTTTTTTTTTTAATGATGGAGAACCCGCAACTGCTACTTTTTTATAAATGTGCATTGAGTAAACCCTCGGACTGACGCAATAGTCTGCAAACCACGTCAGCCAGATTTGGCAAACCATGTGATGCACTCAATCGAAGGTGTTGACAGTGAATCAACTCGCGACCTTCTGGCCCGCGCCTCCTACTCCAATTAACTCACTACCCTTGCGGGTAATCTACTAGTATACTTGTCCGCGCTTCGCGCGGTTATGAAATTTTATTAATCATACATATTCATAAAAGGAAGTTAATGAAAAATGTTTTAGAATAAATTAAATATGGAACAACTTATATAAGAAATTAGTATATGTGAACCTGAAAAAGTAAAATATTAAAAATAAATCTAATGAAAAAACAAAAGATCGTATGTTAAAATTAGTAAAGTGTGAACCTGAGATGTGATTGTTTTTTTTCTTCCTCTGAAGCCGTTTTCTTAATTATATTTTTTTAGTTTGATTTCTCAATACTTATATTTCACAAGATTCACATTTTTCATATCTCTGAATATATAAAAGAAGAAAATAAAAAGAAATAGGAAAAATTGAAGAAAAGAGAAAAATATCAATTAAATACTATACCTAAGTTCTGTTAACAATTTGTTATTCCAAGTAGTTTATATAAGATCTACTCTTTGATTCAAATTGCTTAATTTTTCACATCAATATTTCTTCAGTTTCTGCTTCTGCCTCCTCTTTGTTAACTTCATCACTGTTTACTTCCTTGTTTTCTTATGTTCACCAACCTAAAGAATTGTCTTATCAAAATAACTAAAAAATATTAAAATTAAGAAACAAAAGATAGTAAGAACGAAAATGCATTTAAAAATAAATGTTGATGTTGGATGGATGTTGTGATAACATATGTAATTGCTCAGGACAACATCACTTATGAACATAAGGATGTTGCCTGTCAAAACATCTCTGTGAACGATTTTGCCTATTCTTCCGGCCAAAACAGATTGTGTTACTGTGAGTTAAAAAATGACATAGGCAAGCTTACAATGAAGTTGTGTTTAAAATGTGGGAAAAGAAGCAGTCAAGCTTGGAGGAAAAGCAGCGTGAAGATCAAGTCCAGATTGTTGAGCTTTTCATGGAGGAAGAACTGGTCTAAGTTGCAGCCTTCTTTTACTCAACTCCCGCAACCAACAATGAGGATTTCAAAGGAAGTTTCACACTATAAATAGAAGGGAAACTTCAGAGTATCGACATCCAGAATTAAACGAGAAGAATCACCAAAAGAGCTCTCGGATATTCACCTTAGAAACGGAATCAACACCTAGCCTAAAGTAGTATAACAACATCTAGTCCAACATTACTTTGCCGCTCAGATTCTAGATCAAGCTTATTGTTGAAGCAATTGTAATGAAGATGTTGTATGTTTTTTTAGATGTTTTATCTTTAGGCTGAAGTCATCTGCGACTTCGTTTTAATTTGTAATTTCTTTTTCATTTTTATTGCTCAAACTTGTAAAAATAAATTCATGTGTAATGGTATATAATATATACAATACTTCGGTCATTGACCATCAAGAACTATATTAATATATACCCTTGAAAATATAAACCTTATATACTTTACTTTTTCGCTGCATTTACTCTTTAAAGGTTTATCACTGTTTTATCATAATGTTGCCTCAGATGTTGACACAACATTGAAGGCAACATCCAGAAACTGTTTTTGTTGTTCAAGTTGTTTTTAATCTTATTTATATTTGCTTATCCGTAGCCCCGGACCTAACAAGTGGTATCAAAGTCAACACTTAATACAATAAGTGTTTGATCCTGAATATTACGGCTATGGACTCAGCTATTCAAAACGTTGGTAGACTTCCAATTCTTGATGGAACCAATTATGCCTATTGGAAAATCCGACTACGTTCGCACATCAAATCAATTGATGTTCGAGCATGGAGATCTGTATCCGAAGGTTATGTAGTTCCCAAATATCCAGCAGATGAGGATGGTGACGTTCTCACCAAACCTGAATCTAAATGGACCGCAGAAGAGATTAACAGTTCTAGCTTTAACGAAAAAGCCTTAAATGCTATATTCAAATGGGTTAATCTATACATGTTCAAACTCATTCAGAATTATACAACGGCTAAGGACGCATGGGAGACCTTGCAAACTCATTGTGAAGGTACCTCTAGTGTGCGACGAACAAAGCTACGCACGATCTTGAGCCAATATGAATGCTTGAGGATGGAAGAATCTGAGGACATAAAATCCTACTTTGAAAAGTTGACTGACATTGCAAATCAGTGTCAAGTGCTTGGCTCTTGATCGGTGTATTTTATATACACCTTTTGAGTCATTTTTAGTTAGTATTTTACTCATTTCATTTATGTTTCGTATAGTATTAGGGTCGTTTTCCTTTCTTTTGTGTCACAGCGGTCAGAAATGGAGAAATGGTGAAAAGGAGATGAAATGAGCATAATTGAGATGGAATTGCACACTAAAAGGGGCCAATAAATGAAGTCTAAGAAGTCCCGGGAAGTATAGACAAGATAAGACGGCTTGGATGAAAATCGACGACGGTTAAGAACCGCTTAAAACGCCACCGCCAAGGGCGCTGGCAAAGCACGACGCGACCATCGGTTGTCCAAACTCTCGATTTTCAGCGCCGTGGCGCCCGATCGCAGGCTACCACACGACGCGTATTTTTGACGCCAGGCCAAATTTGACACGTTTTCAGGGTCCAAAAGAGATAACTTTTCCTACCTACATAATCCCTAACCCTTTACCTAAAGGATTCTACAACTTTTCCTACCTACATAATCCTTAACCCTTTACCTAAAGGATTCTACAACTTTTCCTACCTACATAATCCTTAACCCTTTACCTAATAGATTCTATAACTTTTCCTACCTACAAAATCCCTAACCCTTTACATAAAGGATTCTTGGGCTATAAATAGTTTCTACATCATTAGAAGAATTCATTCCATCCATTGTACATACAACACAACTTAGGAGGCTAAGATTGGAGGCTTTTCAAGTATTTTCTTTTCTTTCTTTTGCTTTGTTTATTTCAGTTCATGTATGGAGATTATATTAGTTCTTAGCGTGACTATAGCTAGAAGCTAATTACTTTATTAGGGATTTCCTTGTGATTCACTTGAAACTCTATTCATGAATTAATATATTAGTTTGGTTTCTTCTTCACTTATTTAAGATTTATTCAATAGTTGTTTTGATTGCTTGATAATTAACTGATCACTAGTTATCATCACTTATAAGAGTTCTAATCGAAATCTGAAAGGGGAGATTGTGAATATGCTATAGTTGAATGAACATCGGTTTAAATCGTGGACGAAAGTACCCCGATACTTGTGTAGCTTAATAGGTTATTGCTCTTAATCCTCCTTTGTAGTCAATCTTGTTATCGAAAGATAGAAGGGTTCTCCATTGGGGTTGAGTGTTTATATTACCTTAACAGGAGTATAAAACGGTCTAGTTAACCTGTTATCTTAACGTAGAAGAAGAAGTTAGTCTAATTGTATTAAGGATTGAATAGAGTGGATAGTTGATGATCTTGGAAGCCCTAATTCTCCATCATAACTGATTTAAATCAAAGTATTTTCATAATTGGTTTATTTCCTGCATTATTAGTTTAGAATTCCAACCCAATTAACGTTAACCAACTAGAAACTAAAGCATAGATAATCGGTACTTGAAAACCAGTCCCTGAGGATGATATTCGGTCTTACCTAGACTATATTACTTGTAACGATACGTGAACTTGCGTTAAGCGTGTGTATAAATCGCACATCAAGTTTTTGACGCCGTTGCCGGGGATTGACGTACTTTCAATATCGATTTATCTATTCTTATTTTTAACTTGGTTGCTCCAAGAACAAGTTTCTAACTTGTTCTGCGAACATCTTTTTATCACCTTTTATTGTTTTCTTATTTTGCAGGTTAAATTCGGGAAAAAAATCGATTTTTTTTTAAAAAAAATTAAAATTCAGGACACATGGACTACTACTATCAGAGACAGTGGAGTCATCAACATCAGCTTAACCCACAGGTTCTAGAGGAAGATCTAGATGAGTTGCAGGCAGGCATACTCAGGCTCACCAAGTGTCAGACTCAGTTTATGGCTGAGACAAGGGAGTCCCTAAAAAATTTGGAGACCCACATAGGGCAACTGATGGATAAGATGAGCAATACACCTCAAGAAAATATGCCTAGCGACATCATTATGGGAGGTGGTAAGCAAATTGAGGAGCTTGAACCACACCCATCTAGTGAGGAATTTGGAGAGATAATTGATGTAGAGAAGGAAAATGTTACTGAGATCAAATCATTCATCTTTTTGGATTCCTTGAAAAATCTTTTTCTTGTACCTATTGCAGAAGAAACACCACAAGCTGTCACTGTTGATCCCCAAATAGAAAGTCCATACCTTCAAGGGCACCCCCTAGAGTTGAGATATGTTGGGAATCTCACTGATCCCTACATTATAGAGAGCTTAGAAGACAAGCATGCCTTGTGTACTTGGGGGATAATCTTATATTTGAAGCCCTTAGTTGAAAAGAGTGTTGTAGGAAAAGTGAGACCTGCAACAATAACTATGCGGATTGCAAGCAGTTCGCAGAAGGATCCAATGGGCACTCGTAAATGTTAACTGCGTCCGACTAAAAGACGTTAAAGACAGCGCTTGTTGGGAGGCAACCCAATGTTTTTAATTATGTTAGTTTGATTTTTGTCTTTAGTTTTTTTTTTTTGAATAGTCTCACGGTCTTGGGTTTTTGTTTTGTGTTGTTGGATGACAGGTGGACTGAAAGCTAACTCTGAGGGAAAAGGAGCAAAAACGCTGGAAAAAAAAGGAAAAGTCGTCGTCAGCGCCACGGCGCCGAATCTCAGGGTCGTGTCGCCGAAAGTTCCGAGAGTCAGACGCAGTGCAAATTCCAGAATTTTTCCTCCCAGACCTCCATTATGACCGCTATGTTGTGTCAGTAAGTTGTCCCTATTTTTAGTCTTCACACATTGGGGACAATGTGTCGATTAAGTTTGGGGGGGGGGGTGTCTTATATTTTGTTTTATTGTTTTGAGTCTTTGTGATTTGTTTTGTGTGTTTTTGAGTTTTTTTTTTTGAGTCATAATTTATTTTATTATTATTATTATTGATCATGCATGTTGTAGTCACTTGAAACGCCTAATAAAGTAAAGTGGGATAATGTAATGGAATTAGAAGCAGAAAATCTGAACACTTAGGATAGATATGCCAATAATTCATGAAATCGAACTATTTGGGGTATCTTGCTTGATTTATGCATTGTTAGTGATTAAACATATGTGTCTGCTTGCTTGCTATTTGAGGCGAAATAGTTAGGATATGCATGTTAGGGAGATAATTCAGGCATTTCTTTGTTAGCCCTTTCTTACCATTCTTTGTCTATCCCTGACATTACAATTGTATCCCTAGTCAGCCCCTTTGAGCCAAAAAAAAATAAGATCTTTCTTTGACGCCCTATAATTTCATATTTGTGTCATAAGTGAAAAATTGAGATGATTGGAATATAAAGTGTTGAAAAAGAGACAAAAGAGATTGAACAATTTTGAAGCACCCTAGTAAAAAAAAAAGGCAAAACCTAAGTTTGGGGGTGCTTACTATTCATCAGACACCTCATTCTATCAAAACAAATGAGAGGAAAGATAGGTATGAGGTTAAAAAGAGAATCAAAAGAAAAGAGAAGAATTAAAGCAAAAGAGCTTATGGTACGTAAATTGAACCTAAATGCCTATTTTTACCTACCCCTGCCTAAGCCTACATTACAACCCTGAAAAGCTCTGAAGATCTCTAATATGTGTATTCATGATTAGTGGAGAATAGCAAGTAAACATGCCGTAGGATTTTGAAATTAACATGCATAGTTAGGTATTCTTACTTCCATTGAGCATGATTAAATTGAATTTGCGAAATATCTGACTTGAGTGTTTAGAATGCTAAAAATCCATGCTATATGTTCCTGCATATTATCCTACTAACGTTTATGCTTTTCTAAGTGACAATTGTGCAGCAAATTGATCAGTGTCTTTGAGTCATTTTATTTTCTTTTCTTTTCTTTCGTGTCTTTATTTCTATCTTTTTTATTTTTACTCGAGGGCGAGCAAAGGTTAAGTTTGGGGGTGTTTGATCGATGCATTTTATATATACCTTTTGAGTCATTTTTAGTTAGTATTTTACTCATTTCATTTATGTTTAGTATAGTATTAGGGTCGTTTTCCTTTCTTTTGTGTCACAGCGGTCAGAAATGGAGAAATGGCGAAAAGAAGAGGAAATGAGCTTAATTGAGATGGAATTGCACACTAAAAGGGGCCAATAAATGAAGTCTAAGTCCTAGAAGTATAGACAAGATCGACGGCCCGAGAAAAGCGGACGACGGTTAAGAACCGCTTAAAAACGCCATCGGCGCCAAGCGACGCCGCAGCGGCCACGCGACGCCGACCATCAAGTTGTCCAAACTCTCGATTTTCAGCGCCGTGGCGTCCGATCAGTGGTCACGGCGCCGACGCGGTATTTTTGACGTTTTGGGCCGAATTTGACACGTTTTCAGGGTCCAAAAGGGATAACTTTTCCTACCTACATAATCCATAACCCTTTACCTGAAGGATTCTACAACTTTTCCTACCTACATAATCCTTAACCCTTTACCTAAAGGATTCTACAACTTTTCTTACCTACATAATCCTTAACTCTTTACCTAAAGGATTCTATAACTTTTCCTACCTACATAATCCCTAACCCTTTACCTAAAGGATTCTTGGGCTATAAATAGTCTCTACATCATTAGAAGAATTCATTCCATCCATTGTACATACAACACAACTTAGGAGGCTAAGATTGGAGGCTTTTCAAGTATTTTCTTTTCTTTCTTTTGCTTTGTTTATTTCAGTTCATGTATGGAGATTATATTAGTTCTTAGCGTGACTATGGCTAGGAGCTAATTACTTTATTAGGGATTTCCTTGTGATTCACTTGAAACTCTATTCATGAATTAATATATTAGTTTGGTTTCTTCTTCACTTATTTAAGATTTATTCAATAGTTGTTTTGATTACTTGATAATTAACTGATCACTAGTTATCATCACTTATATGAGTTCTAATCGAAATCCGAAATAGGAGATTGTGAATATGCTATAGTTGAATGAACATCGGTTTAAATCGTGGACGAAAGTACCCCGATACTTGTGTAGCTAAATAGGTTATTGCTCTTAATCCTTATTTGTAGTCAATCTTGTCATCGAAAGATAGAAGGGTTCTCCATTGGGGTTGAGTGTTTATATTACCTTAACAGGAGTATAAAACGGTCTAGTTAACCTGCTATCTTAACGTAGAAGAAGAAGTTAGTCTAATTGTATTAAGGATTGAATATAGTGGATAATTGATGATCTTGGAAGCCCTAATTCTCCATCATAACTGATTTAAATCAAAGTATTTTCATAATTAGTTTATTTCCTGCATTATTAGTTTAGAATTCCAACCCAATTAACGTTAACCAAGTAGAAACTAAAGCATAGATAATCGGTACTTGAAAACCAGTTCCTGAGGACGATATTCGGTCTTACCTAGACTATATTACTTGTAACGATACGTGCACTTGCGTTAAGCGTGTGTATAAATCGCACATCAGCTCTCCTTTGACCAACACACAACTTGTGGACAAAGCCCTCAGATCTCTCCCTGAAAGATTTAATACAAAGATTTGTGTTATTAATCTTGCCACTATGGATCTACATGCCTTAATGAGCATTTTTCAAACTTATGAGATAAACATGAAGAGCCAAAAAGATCTATATCAAGACATTGGAACTCCAAGGACAAACCTCGGAAACTGATAATGAAAACAAGGAAGAAAACCTGGAGGAACTAGGAAGTGGTGCAACTGTTGCCTTACTCACTCGTCCATTTAATTCTATGGTGAGAAAGATCAACAATGATCTCAATAAGGCTAAATATAAACAGTACCAAAATCCACTCTTCAATAAACAACCAACTAGGTCACCTCTAATTCCAAACAACTCGATGGAGTGCAGTGTCATGTATGCTCGGATTGGGGACACTATGCTAATGAGTGTGAAAATACACTTATAAAAATTGATAAGGTTATGTGGGTAACCCTCAGTGATGATGAGAACGATAAGGAGGAAGGAGATTAAGAAGAAGAACCACATGCAATGCTGGCAGCAATGTTCGAACACCCACTGTCCGACGATGAAGATGTTGTTGACAATGTTGCGACAACATCAGGAACAACATTGGGCACAACATCTGAAATGCCTGCAATATCAGAGAGGTATGTATACTTTGACTCTTCTGATGTTAATTGTTTTAGTGGTTTTATTTCTTCATCTGAGGCTGTAGATTTGGATCTAGTTGATTCTAAAGACGAAGTGATAAAGGAGTTACAAAATCTTTGTGAAGTCTTGATCACAGAATCTGAGCAACTAGACTCAAAAGCAAAATCTCTCTGAAAGGAACAGTCAACCGTTTAGAGGTGACACATACCAAGAAGGACCTAGAACTTGGTAAGATTCGTGCACGATTGAACTTAGCTAAGACCACCTTTTAAAGGCTCAACACGGGAACCTCCAAACTGGATGAAATCTTGAACTTCAGTAAACCTACAAGGGCAGGGCTTGGGTATCAATCACCTGTTAAAACAAATACTTCCAGGATCCATAATAAATCTGAGAGGATAAAGTTTGTCAAAGAAAATGCTAATAATAACTCTCAGAACATTAAGGATGGATCGAAGTTTGGATGCAGCTACTGTAAAACGTTAGGACATCTAACTCCCTACTGCTACAAACTTCAAAACTCTGCACTCAGATCATTGCCAAAAATGTCATCATCAATGTTGCCCAACAGCGATGACAACACGCAAAGCAATCAGGCTGAGAACAGAAGAAAGAAAAGGTTTGAAAAGGTGTGGGTACCTAAACTAAACCTGAGGTGTAATGTGTGCATAACTGCATTACGTACTAATATTACAGGTTCTTGGTATTTCGATAGTGGCTGCTCACGACACATGACAGGTACCAAAATCCTATTGAAGAATTATGGAGCATTCAATGGATACATGACCTTTGGAGGAGGAAGCAAGATTAAGATAATAGGTAGAGGAACTCTCAATGTTCCGGATGTACCAGCCCTGAAGAATGTCCTTCATGTAGAAGGTTTGGTTGCTAACCTTCTTAGCATAAGCCAACTATGTGATGACTATCTCGAGGTGAAATTCAACAAACATGGATGCAAAGTTACAGATTCTGCAGATAAGTGTGTCATGTCTAGTACCCGAATCAGAGACAATTGGTATCTCGTCGGTGGACAAGAATTTTGCAATTCTGCGAGGGTAAGTGACTTGACACTTTGGCATCAGAAATTGGGACATGTCAACTACAACACCTTGGAGAAACTAATCTCATTTGAAACTGTTAGAGGCATTCCCAGGCTGAATCCAAAAGATAAAACACTGTGCGAAGATTGTTTGAAAGGAAAGTAGACCTGTGTCTCTCACAATGTTGTCCAACATGACGGAGAACATTCAGGTATGTCTTATTATTTTCAATTATTGCATATGGATCCTATTGGTCTTATTGAAGTAGATAGCCTACGAGGGATGAGATATTCCTATGTGATTGTAGATGATTTTTCCAGGTTTACTTGGATTTATTTTCTAAAAGAAAAATCACAAACTTTTGACATGTTTAGAACACTTTACTCTAGGATTAGGAATCTGTTTTGTTCTTCTATTTTCAGAATCAGATCTGATCATGGAAAGGAATTTGAAAATCAAGCTTTTGCAAAATTTTGTGAAAAGAAAGGCATTTTTCATGAATTCTCGGCACCAAAGACACCTCAACAAAATGGGGTTGTCGAGAGAAATAACAGAACATTACAAGAAATGGATAGAGTTATGTTAAGTTCTAAACAATTGTCAAACAGGTTTTGGGCAGAAGCCTTGAACACTGCATGTCACATAACTAACAGAGTCTATTTAAGGCCAGGTACCAAGATTACATCCTATGAACTGTTAAATGGAAAGAAACCTATCTTGCGTTACTTTTATGACTTTGGGTGTGTTTGTTATATTCTAAATGACAGGGACTAACTGGCTAAGTTTGACTCAAAAAGTAACAAAGGAATATTCGTTGGCTACTCTCAGAATAGTCATGCTTACCAGATACACAATCTTAGGACGAAAACCATACAGGAGTCTGTTAATGTTATTTTTGATAATTTTCTGGACATCTCTGGTAAGTCATCAGAAATCAACATTGTGGTTGCAGTAGAAAGAGAGCAACCAGCTAAAGAAACAGATGTTGTTCCAAATGTTGTTCCAACATCAAAGGAAACATATGAACCACAAGAAGAGATCACAGGGATCGAAGTCGGGGAAGAGTCTGCTACTGAACTACATGATCAAGTAAGAAGAGACCCTCCAGCAAGGATTAGAAGGAACCATCCACCTGACCAGGTGATAGGGGGAGTTTTTGAGAAATGCGTACAAGAGAGAAAGAGCCAATCAATTATCGTGAAACGGTAAGGTATGTGTGTATGTCCACCATATACCAACAAGTTAGTATTTCTTGTCTTACATCTACTTTGGAACCTAAGAACATTGGGGAAACATTAAAAGATAATTTTTGGATTCAAGTAATGCAAGAAGAGCTTTAACAATTTACCTGAAATGAGGTTTGGGACTTGGTAACACGACCCAACAACAAAAATGTTATTGGGACCAAGTGGATATTCAAAAACAAATCAGACGAGTTAGAGAAGATTGTTAGAAACAAAACTCGACTTGTTGCTCAAGGCTATACACAAGTGGAAGAAATTGATTATGACGAGACCTTCGCTCCAGTGGCTAGAATTGAGTCAATAAGATTGCTACTTGTTATTGCTTTCTATTTAAAGATTACCTTACACCAAATGGACGTTAAAGAAGTCTTTCTCAATGAATATTTGGACAAAGAAGTGTACGTTGAACAACTAAGGGGATTTGAGGATCCTCACCATCCACATTATGTATACAAGCTCAATAAAGCTTTGTATGGGTTGAAACAAGCTCATCGTGCATGGTATGGTCGTCTAACTAACTTCCTTGTTGAGTTTGGTTTTAACCGTGAAGAAGCTGACAGAACCTTTTTCATCAAAAGGCATGGTGTAGATGTAATAATATCTCAAATCTATGTTGATGATATTGTGTTTGGTTCGACTTCAGAATCATTTTTGAAGTCTTTTGTCGAAGCAATGTTGACAACATTTGAGATGAGCATGATTGGAGAATTAACTTTTTTCTTAGGCTTGCAGATTAAACATAATGAAGATGAGATCTTTGTATCTCAAAGCAAGTATGTCAAGAATCTGGTTAGGAAATATGGTCTGGAAAATGCTAAACATATGAAGACTCCTATGGGCTCTACGCAACATGTATGTAAAGACGATATTGGACAAGATGTTGACCCAACATTGTACCGATCTATGATAGGTAGCCTCTTATACCTTACTTTTAGTCACCCTAACATCATGTTTAGTTTGTGTATTTTAGCTAGGTTCCAAGCCAATCCCAAGGTATCTCACCTAAACGCCGTGAAATGTATCATTCAATATGTTTTCGGTACAAGTGACCTGGGAATTTGGTACTCCAATGACACTAATCCTAATCTAATAGGATATAGTGACTCGAATTGGGCCGGTGATGTAGATGATCGTAAAAGTACTAGTGGTGGGTGTTTCTATCTAGGCAATAATCTAGTCTCATGGTACAGTCGTAAACAGAATTGTGTATCACTTTCGACTGCCGAATCTGAATATGTGGCAGCCGAAAGTTGTTGTGCTCAACTGATTTGGTTACAACATATGCTAGATGACTATGGTTTATCTAACAACTCTATGATTTTGTATTGTGATAATCTGAGTGGAATTAACATTTCCAAAAATCCTGTTCAGCATTCACGTTCAAAACACATAGACATACGACATCATTTTTTAAGAGACTTAGTGGAAACACATCTAGTTCAAATCGAACATGTTGATACTCTGCTTCAACTAGCTGACATTTTTACCAAAGTTTTAGATCATGAGAGATTTTCTAGCTTGAAGAAATCTCTTGGTCTCTATTTTCTTTAAAGATAAGACAGGCTAGGTAAATATTGTCTCAACATTCTGGATAACATTTACTGATGAATCAATATACATGATAAGTGTTGTGATGATGTTGCACAGTTTCAGTTTCCCCGCTTTCGATTCCGACCAAGATTTACTTATTATTCCTCCTCGTCAGCGCTGATGGAAGCATGCCAAGGTGAAGTTGACGATATGTTTGATCAAGCATGACTTTATAAGGACAAGTTCTGAATGTGATATCGTTCTCTGCGATGATATATATAAAAAACAATTATGTATATCATAAAAATGGAGTATCATAAGAAGGCAAAGCCTCTACTTAAGATTTGGATGTATACAAAAAGAGCAAAGCTCTAAGATTGATATCGTTCTTATTATATATGAGCACGGTGTGCTTCAAAGAAGGTTTAAAATACCTCAAAAATATTATGTATGTGTTCAACTAAGTTGATTAAGGACAATCGGAAAATGTAACATTAGTCCAGCGATCAGTCTCATAGGGAACATATACAGAACATTAACTGCCAAATCAGTAAATCCTTAGAGTCTCATAGTGCTTGTTTTTAATTTGAAATGTTGCCAACATCACCTCCCAGTATATTGATTATTTTTTCTTACCTTATTTTTTGGTATGTTGCACGTCTCTATTTTTAACGTCAAATCCAAACAAATTTGGATTTTGAGAGCAGTTATTTTTTTAAAATTTTTAAATAATGTTATGTGATATGTAATCCCTTTGTTTTAGGTGTAATTCAATTCTTCTACACGATCTAAATTTAAGGGAAAAAGAGTTGAAGTGTGCTTATAATTTGCCATAATGAAACATCACATTTGTCTTGGTATTGTCACATCACAGCCAAAAATCAATCCATCAAATCGATGGAAGCCCAAACACCACCATCATTTATTTCAAATCAAAGCTTCTCCAACACACCTAATTCTCCAAAACCCTCTCCTATGTCCATTTCCCCAAAGTCTTCCAACACTAAAGAATACTCTCCAATGTCGACAAGTCCGTCAAACAATCAGAAGGTTTACAAACATTATGTACCCATTAATGATTTGAAACTGGTTCAGGAAGACTACACACAAGCAATAATTCTGTTAGGTTTGGAGGAGCCATTACAGATGAGCTATTCAGGTGACACTGAAAACCCCATTGATGTTGATGCAACATCAGATTTTTCAAATCTTGCGTCAAGACAACCTTCATCAACATTTCCGACGAGAAGGTAAAAAAGGGTTTTCGAAAACCTTTGCAGCGATATTCAGACTGCTAAAAGGTCAAGGGCAGAGTCGACTTTCCCTGTTGAAAAGTCGACTTTCCCCGTTGACACCAGCACTAGCAGCAACACAGACACTGATTTCAGTGTGTATAGTCTTGTCGGAACACCTTTCAACACCCACTCCACAAGCAGAACCGGAGAAGAAAGAAGATGAGGTGTCAGACGACACACCTCTGAGGAACTTCATTCCAAAAAGGGACCGCAGAACCTACAGAAATGTTGCTGCACATGTTGCCTCAACATCAAAGGCAACAGACGATACAGTGGACCCAGACTATGTTGCCCCAACATCCAAGGAAACACATGCACCTACTCCATCCGGACACAGCAATACAGAATCTGAATCAAATTTTGAGGTAATTCCCTACTCTCCTCTGTTTCAAACAAAATCATGCGCTGGTAACTGGAATTGGTTTAAGAATAGAGTGATTAGAGGGGAGAAGTTCATAGACCTAAATTCATTCTCCAACAATGGTTTAGTTGATTTTTTAAGCAGTTGGAAGGTCTTGAGTTCTGCATATGGAAAAAATCCCTATTGTAAGAAAGTGATCAGGGTGTTTTATGCGAACCTGACACATGTTGTTAAGGACACTACCTCAAAGAAATTTGGGAAAGTGTACCTATACAATAATATATACAATTTTACACCTACTATCATTAACTCCACTCTAGGGATAACTGTAAGTGAAAGACCCCATCAATCTAATCCCACTACAGAGGAACTTAATTCTATGATCAAGTACCTTACGGGGAATTTGATCACAGTTTGGTCACCCAATAATCTTCTGTCTAAGCTCACTGCCATGTTTGCAACATTACACAAACTTGTTGTCTATAACTGGCTACCCTCTCTTAACGAGACAGTAGTAACTTTAGACCAAGCATCACTGCTCTCTAAGATTGGAAGGAATGACAGAATTGACTTGGGAACCCTGATATTCAATCATGTTGCCAACTTGGCAGAAAGAAAAAGCAATTCTGCTCTTCTATACCCCTCTTTGATTTACCAAATTCTGCTCAACAAAGGAGAAAAACTAAGTCCTGCCTTAGAGGTATACTCAGTGCAAAGAGCAGTTGTTAACAGTAGGGGAAAAATTATCGATCTGCCCTGGAAGAATAAAGAATGGGACACAGAAACATCAACAGATGTTGTCAACATTCCAGGCAACATTGAACGAAGCAATGTCCCTATATCCAAAGAATGGCTTAAGAGGCACATCGCTGAACTTGACAGACAAATTCGTGAACTAGTGCGAGTCAAGAATTATTATGTGGACATTCTTTCTTCACAAAAAAAGGGGAGAAGATGAAGTCGATACAGAAAGAATGTGAGCCGATGTCGCAGGCCAAGCAAGAACACGGGAGATGAGAGAAGATGACGACGATCACGCTACTAGGAGAATAAGATGGAGGTGCCGCATTAATCGTCACGCAGTACCGAAGCTACTAACACTATCAAACTAGCCGCGGGTGTCAGGCTAATGGAGTTTTGTTGTTGGATGCTGATGATTTGTTTGAACTTGTTTATTAGTTTTTGACACTGATACATTTGGATGATTAGTTTTTTTTTTGTTGTAATATTTTCTTTTGGGAAATTGGCCTGTTCAAACAAACATTATTATGCTTACTGGTATATTCATATTTGTTTTCTTACTGTGGAATGTTATGAATGTTAACTGTGATTGATTACGCATATGGTATAAGCAAGTCACAACTAACAAGACGTAACTGTTTTTTCTAATCAAATCGTCGATATGACATTACTTGGAATTTATAACTGCAGGTTGAGAGGGAGCATGGCCCTGATCCTACTGATTGTCAGATTGTTAGGGCTACATCGATAATCAGTATCCTAGTCATTTTTGTTTTGTATGAAGTTTTGTGAAGAAAGACAAAAAGGGGGAGATTGTTGATGTTGGATGGATGTTGTGACAATATCTGTAATTGCTCAGGACAACATCACTTATGAACATAAGGATGTTGCCTGTGATGTTGTGACAACATCTTTGACAACATCTCTGTGAACAATTTTGCCTATTCATCCGGTCAAAACAGATTGTGTTATTGTGAGTTAAAAAAATGACCTAGGCAAGCTTACAATGAAGTTGTGTTTAAAATGTGAGAAAAGAAGCAGTCAAGCTTGAAGGAAAAGCAGCGTGAAGATCAAGTCCAGATTGTTGAGCTTTACATGGAGGAAGAATCGGTCCAAGTTGCACCATTCTTTTACTCAACTCCCGCAACCAACAGTGAGGATTTCAAGGAAAGTTTCACACTATAAATAGAAGGGAAACTTCAGAGTATCGACATCCAGAATTAAACGAGAAGAATCACCAAGAGAGCTCTCAAATATTCACCTTAGAAACTGGATCAACACTTAGCCTAAAGTAGTATAACAACATCTAGTCCAACATTACTATTGCTGCCCATATTCAAGATCAAGCTTATTGTTGAAACAATTGTAATGAAGATGTTGTGTGTTTCTTTTTAGTCCAACCTAAGTCATTTCATACTTTCAGTCCCAGAATGCTGATAGGCCTATATCTGGATAAATAGAGAGGACAAAACATTCTAAAAAAATAAGATCATCCAAGTATCATAATGTGTTGCACCGAAATGGGAAATAAAGAATTCTACACTATTTCTGAATTAAGCTACAACATGAGTTGAAGTATCTGACAAAAAGAAATTGTACCTCATAGAATACAATGCCAAATGAATATATGTCCACATTCCGGTCAAATATTTCATATTTATAAATCTCGGGTGCCAAGTAGGGACCTACAAGTGAAAATCAAATCAGTAAACAACATAAAAACTTAAAGGTGAACCCTTTTATGCAATGAGCAAATACTCCAATTCATCACCAGAAAATCAACCAATATGACACAACACATATATGTTAAGATAAAAGACGTAACTGAAACAATCACAATTGCCAAAGGACTGGTTAAGGACATTTGCATATATAGGAAGTGAATTCTTAAAATAATATTTTCTAACTTTGTGTACCAAACATAAGAATTCACCAAAGGACTGATTTAAGGACATTTTAAGAACATTTGCATATATCTAACTATGAGAATATTTTCCATTAAGGGTTTGTTTGGTATGAAATTTTTTCCTATTTTTCATTGTTTTGTTGCATTAAATATCCTTGAAAATATTTTTCTCAAAATAGGAGAAAATATTTTCCTTAACAATTCTTGGTTTAAAGTATGGGGATTATTGGACAACAAACTAAAAAATTTCTCTTGAAAAAGGGCTCAATGTCGTGAGCTTGCAAAGGGAGCAAGAACAAGATTTAAATTCTCTCTAAGTGTTGAGAATGACAAAGTCTTGCACTACTAGTGTACATATAAACTACATTCAAGGGTCTAGATTAGAACATATGAATGGCTTGGATGCATTTCACTAGGATCAAGCCCAAATGGCCCTTGGACTTTAGTCAACAATGTCAAGCTTAAGTCTTTGCAAGACTTAATCATCCTAACATTGGTCAAAATACCATTCTACCCATGTATATTTCGTCCAAGACCAAGTAAGGGGGTGACACGTGTCGTCCACCCGTTCATCGCAATATTTCGTTTTTCCGACATTTCCATAATTCCGATAAATTTTTACTCGTCTAAAATCTTAACACTTTTGAGTTCTTACGTACGTTCTTATAAACATATCCTCTTTTGTCACGACCCAACCCCGCTCGCGATCGTGCCCTACCCGCACCTCATGTATACATCGAGAATAGCAATGAACATATAAAACTCATAATTACTTACACAGTAAAATAACAACAGGTTAGCCGATAAGGCCACCTTCCGTAAAATCTACATGAACCAAAATAAAACAAACCAGTACATTTATGTTCTTAAAAACCCAATCCACAATGTGACTACGCACTTAAGAATAACAACCGCGACGGGCAGGCCCCGCCATACCCCGAATAATCAACAACCGACGGTGATCCAACTGTGATAAGCCTCCGAGTAATGGAGTTTCCTAACAATCAACAAATGATCCTAAGAGTGAGGATCAAGAACTCAGAAACTCTACCGCGGCATTTAACGCAGCCCGGGCGAGGTCAAGATAACATGTACCAAATATGTGAAATCAAGTATCAGAAGTGAAATCATAAGTCTAAAATAAAGCCGAGACATGTATGATAACTCAAATAACGAAGACATCGTGCCTTACTAACAATGAGAGTAAACAAGAGTATACTTTATCGCATAAAAATAGAAGCTTCAGGATCAACTTAGGCAACCGCCATAGATCACTTAGCAATCCTACTCTCGGGATTATTTCACCCGCAGCGGCCGATTGACCCGCATGAGGTATTCCTCGCATGATCAGATCCGTCCAGATAGTCGCGTGGACCCGCATGAGGTATTCCTCGTGATGATCGATCCGCCGCATAGATCGCGTGGACCCGCATGAGGTATTCTCGCATCACGGGTAGCAAATCCATGGAGTGGTATAACGTCTCGGGGTTTACCCCGCAATCATACTCGTAAGGTATAACGACGGGGTTTACCCCGCATTTATACTCAGAAGGTGGTATAACGTCTTGGGGGGTTTACCCCGCATTTATACTCATAACCTAGCTCAACCGGCTATCATACATAACATAAGCAAGTTAAGAAATCCCCTAACTCCTTATTAGCTTGTTCATATACACTCTCATTTTAGTTTACTTAAGGCACTAACATGTCATTATAAAATCCGGGAATTTAACCCAAAGTACTACGTACTTCTACTCTTTTAAAATGACTCTTTTTCATATAAAACTTCCAAGATACTAATAAACGTAGTATCAAGTCACATCTATTTTTCAAGACAAGTCACAATACCTTTTTGAAATACATTTATAGGTTTCTAAATCAAGTGACTTCTTTCTTTTAAAACCTTAAGCAATTGATGCCTTTAAATCAATTTGTCTTTCATTATGTCAAGTCATTTATCATACTTACATTGCTTAGAGTAAACCACTCTTTTAACTTTTCATAAAGCTATTATAACCGACTTCCCATAAAGCCGTTATACTAGCTTTATACTTTTAGACACTTACATTCTTTTCATAACCAAGAGACTTATACTTTCGAAAACCAAGTATCGTATACTTTCAAAATGCTTCAAGTCTCTTATCTTGTAATCAAGTTTCTATACATTTTCAAGTCAAGAAAATCTTTGTTTACCCTAATAGAATAAACCATTCTTTCTTTTCTTTCCATAAAGTTATTTACCAACTTTATACTTTTGAAACCAAGGTATGGCTATCCTTTAAAACCAGTCAAGGATATCAAATGAAACTAAACTCATTTAAATCTCGTACGTCTACCGTACTATACATTTACAACTACTCATGCTCAAGAGATAGGAAAGTTCCACATACCTCTTCGGTTCAATCCACTTGCCAAGTCCAATATGCCGTACGTAGTATGTCAGCCTATAATGACCATAATACGTTTATTAACCTCTAGCTTCAACGTAGAATATTCTAAGTGCAAAGTCACTAAATTCTACTAAAATCTGACAAAGACTTCCTTTGTTTCTACATACTTTTCCACCTTTTTCAAGGCCCGAATTCAATAACCAAACACGCCACATTTAAGGCTCAAGAATGTAGTTAACAATAGGGGATTACACGCCTACAAGACGTGTAAAATTCCGCCCCATAATTTATATCAAACTAGTCCAAACTACAATGTCAATTCGGCAATTTGAGGGACAACAACACAAAGTCTTCTTTCCAATTCATTTTCAATCCAAGTTGTTTAGCACAACATGTTATAAAGCCGCAATCGATTATAGAAACTATAATCTTCAAGTAAATAACATGCGACGATTCTAGTTAACGACCAAATTGTAATTCAATTTCAAATGACTCAACATGTCATTTTCGGATTTGAGCTTCTAAACTTCCATAACACTTATCAATCTTCATAACACATATCACATGATCATTTCTAACTTATCATAACATGGAATCTTCAATTACAAAAGTAAGACGAAGATTATTACCTCATTTAGCTCAAATATGATCCAAGATTACAAGTCGATCCTTAACAACTTTAGCTCCTCTTTTCGACGTTCCAATCCACTCCAAGATAAACTTGAAGGAAAATATTTTTCTGAACAATAAAAACACATCAACGCATCCCCATTCCACACAGCCAAGAATATCCACCCCACCTCATAACCCCTACCCACTCCCTTACCCCTACCTTTCTCTTGAGCCGGATATAGTGTATCATATGGGACTTATTCTTAATTTAAAAGGGCTTGCCCCTAGGATTTTCCTCGCCCGTGAAGTAAAACATGCACCTATGGTCCAACCAATTGGGAGAGAGTCAACAAATTCCTTTTCAGAATGATTCGGAATTCTTGCAGAGTGGAACCATACAATACATGAGTGATTCATTCCACACCCCTCACACCCCACCTAACCCCACACTATCCACCCACCCCATCCTTACCCTACTCCTACCCTCACTTACTGCACCTGCCCCAACCTACCCCACCCCAATACCCCTCTCCCCTACACCCCATACCCAACCTACCCCACCCCTCACTTCTCACCCCTTATATCTCCATCACCAGAAGTTGCACTTTGAATTTAAAATTGTCATAGTGTTTTGCTTTGAATAGATGCAAATGTTCTTAAAATGACATTTTTCAACTTGCGTACCAAACATAAGAGAGTAGGAAAATCACTTATTTTTCGAGAAGATGTCTTCTTAAAATCATTTTCCGTCATACCAAACACACCCTAAAATGTTATTCATGCTAGCCAAGGCAAAGACATTACGTTATTTCTTCTCATATTTTCAAGCCTTAGTGAATTAAGTTATTCTATATCTCTACAAAAGAAAAATATCAGGTATCTCCCAAAATCGAGTTAACTCTAACACCTGGTTTGTCAGATTCGAAGATATGAGTTAAAGAACAAAGGATTTCAATGGAGAAAACCATATGTTCTTCGAGAGAGTTCCAACAACCAACAAAATTAAACCGACTTATTTTTATGGTTGTAAATTTTACAACAGGGGAGAAAGTTTCATTATAATCAATGCCAGCTTTTTAGGTATCACCCCCTGATGACAAGCGTGGATTTATACCTCTCAATACTCCCATCAGAGTTTTGTTTAACTTTGTAGACCCATTTACAAGGAATGGCTTTGTTACCAAAAGGGATGGGGACAATGTCCCGAATTCATTCTATTGAAGCGTAACGTAAAAAGCTCCTTCTCATCTTGCATTTCTTTGGTTTGGAAGTTCCAGAATGTTGTCTGTGGATTTCTATAACAAAGGAAAGCCTCCTACCCTAATACTATGCCATTTGATTGAAACAAGTTCCGTAAGTGTGATTGAATTCCAAAGATTGAAACTCTTTAACCATGGCATTCTGCCAAGCAGGATTTGAAACTGCTTGCTGATAATGGTGAATTAAACATAGATGAAACAAATGGAATGGAGCTAGAAGAGGGGGAAGGGAAGTAGGAAGTACAAAATGATAAATGTACTTGGAGATGAGGAGGAGGTTGAACTATCCTGGATGACCTTCTAAGAGGAGGTGAAGGTTGAAAATGAGATGGAAGAGCATGTATAGGGTCTATGTAATCAGATGGAGAAGGTGGAGTAACATGAAAGAAGGTGGAAGGAGTTGGAGTGGAGGGAAATATATGTTCAACAAAAGAAACATCCCTAGAATAGAAATAGATTTAGTGTCGAGATTAAGAAGTTTGTATCTTTTTTTCAAAAGGGTAACCCAAGAAAATGCATGGAGTGACTCTAGACTAGAATTTGTCCCTTTGTGGTATTAGTACTATAGCATATGCTAAACATCCAAAAGATCTTAGATATTGGTAAGAAGGAGGTGAGCCCTGTAATGTTTCATAAGGAGTTTTGTTAGAAAGAACATAAGATGGAAACATATTGACAAGATAAGTGGTTGTAAGAATGTGATCTCCCCAATACTTGGTAGGGAGTTTGGATTGAAAGAGGAGGGCCCTGGCAGTTTCTAATAGGCGTTCGTATTTCCTTTCTACTACTCCATTTTGTTGTGGAGTATGAGAATAGGTTGTTTGATGTGTAATACCTAAGAAAGCAAGATATTCAGAGTAAGATGAAGAAGATCCTAGTTCAAAGGCATTGTCTTTCCCAATGGTTCGAACAGAAGTATGGAAATGATTAGGTACCATGGCTAAGAATGCCTTGATAACAGAGAAAGCATTGCCTTTGCATGACAGGAGATGTGTCCAGGTGACCCTACTAAAATAATCTATAATAGTTAAAACATATTTAAAACCATTGTAGGTGTTAGTGTGGTAAGATCGCCAAACATCAATATGTACAAGTTGAAAAGGTGTAGAGGAAAGAAAAGTACTGGTGGGAAATGAAGATCGTTGTTGTCTTGCTATAGGACAAACAGGACAAATAAATGATTGTTTAGAAGAAATTTTACCGGAGAGGTGAGGAATTGAAATCATCTTACCAAAAGGCATGTGACCCATTCTTTGATGCCATAAAACATCAATTTTATTTATTAAACATAATTACAAGTAGTAAGCATGAAAACAGGGTTAACATCAGGGAAAGTAGGACTATGAGTATTTACATATTGAGAATCACAAACAGGTGAAGAAGCATCAGAAACAGTAGCAGAAATATTTGAAACATACATAATATGATTAGAAGTACTAGAAATGTGAACTATGTATAGTCCATGCTCCATTTTACCAATTTCCAGTGGCATCTTTAGAGAAGGGCCCTGTAAAGACATAAAAACAGTAGTAGGTAAAGCATGACAATTGAGTTGAGTGAGAAATTGATAAATAGAGATCAGATTATATTGGAAAGAAGGAACTAGGAAAACATTAGTCAAAGTGATGTCTGAATTTAGTGACAGACAATCAACAAAGACTACTTTGACTTTGTATCCATTTGGCAAAGTGACTAAAGAAAGAGTTAATAAGGGTTGAATGTTATGCAAAAGGTGTGTGTGTGGAGTCATATGATTTGTGGCTCGAGAGTCTAATATCCAGGACACAGAATCAACCTTAGCAGCATTACAAACAATTGAACCACCAACACCAAAAATGATACTATGAACCAAACATGCACAACTTGCATGAGCAGATGAAGTGGAAGGTTGCAAGTGAGATGGTCCTTGTAGCTACTGAAAAAGGTTGAGAAGATGATCATATTGCTCTTTAGAGAACCCATGGCGGAAAACGTGATTTCGTATGCAATGAGGTAGGTTGAAATTATGAGAAATTAGTATGGATAGGTGGATAATGAAGAGATCTACCAGGTTTGCTCTGAAACCATATCAGATTCAAAGATATGAGTTGAAGAACAGAGGATTTCAATAGGGAAAATCCTATGTTCTTCGTGAGAGTTTCAACAACCAACAAAATTAAATCGACTTGTTTTTATTAAAATGAATCCATCCGTCTCTTTACAAAATAGCTACCTCTAGATATACAACTGGGTCATGTATATAGATGGCAACGAATCCGAACTAGATCTAGATTCGTTTTTTATATCTGGATCGAGATCCGTATTCAGATACATCGGGTCCATAAAAATCAGATTTAAATCCAGATTCATCGGATTTATCGGATCCACAGATCAGATCTGGATCCACAGATCAGATCTGGATCCACATATAAAAAAATTAATAATATTCCCACCTGTTGAAATTTTTTTGATAAAATAAAACCTAATATTATTAAAAAAAATAATTGAGTTCATTCAATCACCTTATGTAAACATGACACCATAAAAGTGTGGCGTCAAGTCCCATTTTAAGAAAACAAAATACCTAATCAAGTTGGTAAATGAAAAGCATGCCAGTGATTTACAAATATTGAATCAATTCCTTGTGTTTCCTTAAACAAGAAAATTTAATTCAATAAAGCAATAATGTCTATGTTTTGAAGGAAAAATAATCTTTTAAAATAGTGTTATTCACCCAACAAAGAAGTATTTTTTTTTGCAAAACTTTTATCATCCAGTAGGCTAAATGGTTAGAAGTTACTTCTAGGTTATGAATATATTTAATAAAAAACGAATTCACTAGTCGGATCTGAATCTCAAATACAAGATTCAAATTCGTCGAATTTAAAATTTTAAGATCCATATCCTATAAAACGAATCTAAATTCACCGAATCTGAACCGGATCCAGGATCCAGGATCCGTAACCATCTCTAGTCATGGACCCATTCATTTAATTTACAAGAGCCACATTAGGCTAATACAAAATTAAAATGAAAACGGAATCAGATGGGCATGTGTCCAAAGTTGCAATGCTAACATGATTATCGGGGGAATAAAAATACCACGTCACACATACAGCCACACCTACCAAAGCACATAGAGACAAACACACTATATTATATTAACACAACTGCAGGGAGGGGGAAGGAACCGATTTCTCCTAAGCTTCCCTTTTCCTCTCTGTGTTATGAATTCTTGATTTGTCAGTTACTTTATAGCGCATAAAAACAGACCTGATGCATGACATTTCCATCTTCTTCTACGCCAACTTTTCTTGATATAAACTCAACACCCCTTTCTTTTGTTTTCCTCATTTAACCAAACCAAAACGAAAGAATAGAAAACAACTAGGTCTCAGCATTGCAAATTTGTATTCTACATTTTTCTGGTTTATGTAAGTTGTGTTTTCAACTTTTTCGATATTTCTACTTTTATCTGTTGATATAATGTATGTATGATTTAATATGGGCCAACCCCACTTTGTTTAATTGATGTTACATCGTAATCTTGAATTATATTGGTAATGCTTAGTTATTCATTTGCTGTATGCTTTTTCTTTCTATGTTCTCTTTCCCTCTGTTAGGGATATGTTATAAGTTTTTAATGAAATTCAATTACTTTGATATAAGAGAAGGAAAATTATCATTGTTTGTGTGTATATCACATTCATTTTCATCTTGATGGTGGAAGCAATGTAGAAATAGTCCCTGATAAGGAGGTGTAACTCTTTGCGTTAATTCTTGGACTTCTTGCTTATAAGTAATGATGGCGATGACCTATGAAAGGCTCATAATTTTTTACCATAACTCTCAGTCTTAGGGGCATTTGGACATGAATTGAGTGATGTTTCAAGAAAAACTAGTATTTGAAGTTAAGTTGAAAAATATTATTTTGTTTCCCTGTGTAACTACGTTGTACTTTCGTCTTCCACCTTGACTAGTGGAAATGCTGCTGTTTTTTGTTTCTACTGCATGAACTTTCATTAACATTTGTGGTTTCTCTGATCTCAGTATGGCTGCAACAACACTTCACCAAGCAGTTGGACCTCTTCAGTCTTGTAGAAATAATGGTACCTCTGGATTGTTTCCTGATTATGGGCATGTTTCCCTAAGATCGGTGTCCAAGGGTTTCAAAGTTGATGTTGGATTGTTGAGAGGAGGAAGATTTTGTTCTAAAAAGAGAAGTACTTGTGTAATTCAAGCCTCCACTCCTCAGGCTACGGTTTCTGGTTCAGCTTCAGCACCATCAAGTACCGCCACTAGTGACTCCAAGAAGAAAACAAGTATGGTAGTCCGTCCCTTGAACTGTTATTTTCAAAATAATGTGATCAATTTTTTTTATTTATCGCATTAAGGAGTACTTGTCCCCCTTCCTAGAAATGATTTTTCATGGGATAAATTTTCTGATTGTTTTAAGCTACTATGGCAGGACTGCAAATAATTATCATCTTCCATTTTTTTCCCTTCAGGTGAAGCTGCTTTGATTCTGATTAGACACGGCGAGTCTATGTGGAATGAAAAAAACTTGTTCACTGGTTGTGTAGATGTGCCTTTAACTACAAAGGGTGTGGAAGAGGCCATTGAAGCTGGCAAACGAATTAGCAATATACCTGTCGACATGATCTATACTTCTGCTTTGATCCGTGCTCAAATGACTGCGATGCTTGCCATGACTCAGCACCGCCGCAAGAAGGTAATTTTGTGGTTAAAAGCTTGGATTTTTCTTACTTTCATTTCACAAGGATAACATGTGTTTCGGGGAGACTTTATCACAACAGAAGATGTTACTGATATTATGCCTGATTTGAGGCTTCTGTATTGTTACCCTAAAATATGTCAATTTTAGGTGCCAACTATCATTCATGAAGAGAGCGAGCAAGCAGGGGAATGGAGTCAGATTTTTAGTGAAGAGACCAACAAGCAATGTATACCAGTTGTAACAGCTTGGCAACTAAACGAGAGAATGTAAAATATCTTCCCCTTCTAAGGTGTTATTCTTCCTATATCTTAAGATATCAGTTGATGGTTCTGATGTATGACTTTGCTATTTTGTAGGTATGGGGAATTACAAGGTCTTAATAAGCAGGAAACAGCTGATAGATATGGAAAGGAGCAGGTTCATGAGTGGCGTCGTAGCTATGATATTCCTCCTCCAAATGGAGAAAGTTTGGAAATGTGTGCAGAGAGAGCTGTTGCCTACTTTAAAGAGCACGTAAGCAGACACATATTTTTGTTCCAGCATATTACGAACCCTGTTTCTTAGTTATTATGAAATGATATTGTTGCTGTAATGTTGCAGATTGAACCCGAACTGGCATTCGGAAAAAATATAATGATCGCTGCCCATGGGAATTCGTTGAGGTCCATCATTATGTATCTTGACAAGCTAACATCCCAAGAGGTAGAATTTCAAACTCACTGGAATCTCTTGCATTTTTTGTCTGGTCCTGCTAAGAAACATTACGAATTGAAAACTCCTTCCTTTCAGGTTATAAGTTTGGAACTTGCCACTGGAATCCCCATGCTTTACATTTTCAAAGAGGGAAGGTTTATTCGCAGAGGAAGTCCTCCAGCACCAACAGAGGCAGGGGTCTATGCTTATACCAAGGTAATGTAACTTCTTAAAATGCTCGACTGGTTAATTTTCTTGAAAGGAACAAATGAGAAAAATAGCTTAAAACTTTCAAAGGTTATTATTAGGCATAACAATAGGGTTACAGCACAAAGTAAAACTTCAAATAGGTTGCTAAACAAGTATGAAGCTGTGTAATCATATACTTAAAATCGGAAATTTAGCTTTGTTGCTACCTTTGGAAAAGGCAATACTTTGGAGTTTCATTTGATTTAAGTTCTCTGAGTAAGAATTCTCAGGTTTTCACCTCTCTCCAAAATTAATTGAGATATTCTTCAGTAGGGCATAGAGTACCACAAGACCACCTTCTTGCTTTGTAGATTCAGCTAGTACAGAAGAAGCAAGTGAAAAAGTAACATAGTAAAAAGCAGAGCAAGTAGTCTTTACGTTTATTTAAAATCCTGCATTTTAGCATTTAGCCGATAATAGCTAATTGATTATCTTTGTATGACCAAGTGCTCCTTTCTTTTTCATAATCACAGACATTGGCTCAGTACAGACAAAAGCTAGATGATATGTTTCAGTAATGTGACAAGGTATGGCGATTTACTGGTGTTTATTCTTTTGAAACACCTGCTATGATTCTTGAATCTAATCATTTCATGTTTTACAGAGGCTTGCTTTCAGATGAAGTAGATTTGATATGCCTCTTGGAGACTAGTTTCTCTGGCAAATGTGAGTGATTTGTAAATTTTTCTTTTACCTTCAATGTAGTCTTCGCTTAGGCCAAACAACTCGGCCACTTTTGTCATAAATGTTGTTCTGTATGTGTTGATGCTGTGAATTGTAATGTAGAATATGTTGGTTTGATCAGTTTGAGTAGACAGAAATAAGACAATGAGCTACTAGTGTTTTTGTTCATCTATACAGCCCATAATATATATGGGGGTTCCTTAAACAGCTAGCTATGTGGCTCCATTTGCATTATGCTTTTTTTTTCTGGTATTGATCAAAGACATATATACTTTCAATCTCCTAAAATGATTGTTTCTAGGACATATATACTTTCAATCTCCCACTTGGCCTAGAGCCAATCACCAATGTATCTAATGCCCATATTTTCGAAATGACCATTATGCTTGACCAAGCTTAATGGTTTAGTAAATGGGTCTGCTAGATTATTTTCGGTGGGAATATAGTCTATCTTTATTTCTTCTGTCTCCACCATCTCCCTGAGTATGTGGTATTTCCTTGGTACATGCTTGTTTCTATTCGTTGATCTTGGTTTCTTAGCTTGAGCAATCGCACCAGTGTTGTCACAATAAATCGTTATTGGACAACTGGTACTTGGAACAACCCCTAATTCCTTTAAGAACTCGGATATCGCGACAGCTTCTTTACCAGCTTCCGATCCAAAGAATGTACTCGCTTCGTTGTCGAATCCAAGTTGTAGCTTGCTTAGAACTCTTCCAACTAACTACTCCACCATTTAAAAAGAAGGCATAACCAGACTGAGATTTGAAGTCATCAAGATCCGTGCGGAAGCTAGCATCGATGTACCCGAGCTACTAGCTCTTCTTGTCCGCCATAGACTAAGAAGTATTCTTTAGTTCGTCTAAGATACTTAAGAATACTCTTGATCGCTTCTGTTCCTCCTCGTGATTCTGCTGAATTTGCAAGTCATGCTAAGTCATAGCCACATCCGCTCAGACAGTCATGGCATACATGATTGATCCTATACCAAGATATGGGATTCTCTTCACGTGCTCAAGTTCAGAATCGTGGAAGGACAATCCTTCCGACAACTGATGCCTTGACCCATGCGAAGATTCCTTTCTTGGAATTTTCCATAGAGAAACGCTTTAGCACTTTGTCTATGTATACGATCGTGATGTAATTTCAACAATCTATTAGGTCTATCTCTCAGAGATTCTAATTCCAAGAATGTAGCAGCTTTCACCCAAGTCCTTCATCACGAAGGTTCGGATAACCATTCTTTGACTGGACAGATGAGAGTTTTATTGTCTCCCATTATCAATATGTCATCTACATATATAACAATGAAGACAATGCTCTCATTTGTGCGCTTACTATAAACGCGGATCTTCCTCGCTTCTAACAAAGTCAAACGATTTGATTGTTTTGTCAAAACAAATGTTCCAACTCCTCGAGAGCTTTAAGTCCATAAATGGACTTTTGTAGTTTGCATAACGCTTTGGGTCAGTCTTAGATGTAAACCCTCCGTCAGATCATATACACCTCCTCAATTAGAATACCATCGGGAAGGCGCTTTAACATCCATTTGCCAAATATGATAATCATAGTACGCTTATAGCAAGCAAAATCTGAATGGACTTAATTTTGCAACAAAGTAAAAGGTTTCATCTTAATCGACCCGGCCGCTGATTATAACCTTTAGCCACCAATCTTGGTTTATAAGTCCGTATTTTGCCATATGCATCAATCTTCTTCAAGACCCATTTGCATCCTATGGGTCTAACCTCATTGCAAGTCAACCAAGTTCCATACTTGGTTTATGTACATAGACTCCATTTCGGATTTCATGGCTTGCCATCTCTCGTGAATCAATGTCTAACATTGCTTCGTTGTAGGTAGTAGGCTCATCATCATCGTGAATATCTATCTCATTATGTGTTTCAACAAGGAGATTAAGTCTTTCAGTGCACGATGAGTCCTGAGTCCTACTGAGTGAACATTCTCGCTTCGTTTGGTTTCTTTGATTTTGATTTTGAGAAGATGTTTGTGTGTTGGACAATCCACCACCACGAACTTTCAGAATATCATTTTGAATCGGATGATGCACAACTATTGTGTCATCTATCATCGTCGCGCATGGGTCTTGCATTTCGCAGATCCTCACAACACTCCCATCGGGCAAGGGCGTACTCTAAGTACCCAATCATCATCAAATACTCCCACCGAATCCTTGTCTAGGTTATTTGACAAGTGGGTCATTCTATACATTATTTTGTACTTCTTGAATTTCTTCTGTTCTATCTTGTTGCAACTCGCTCCTTGTAGACATAGTCTTCTTCAAGGAAAGTTGCATTTCTGAAACAATTACTTTATGTTCCTCGGGAAGATAGAAGTAGTACCTCTTGTTTCCTTAGATACCCTACAAAATAATACTTCTCACTTTTAGATTCCAATTTGTCAATGAGCAACTTCTTTACATACGCAGGCACCCTGTGGTCGCACGTGTTTAAGTGTCGCTTTGCCATTCCATATCTCATATGGAGTTTTCAACCGACTTTGATGGAACTCTATTCAAAATGTAGATTGAGCTTTGCAATGCATATCCCCATAGGTATGTTGGTAGAGTGAGAAGCTCATCATGGATCTAACCATATCTAATAAGGTACGATTTCTCCTCTCAAAGAACACCATTCATTTGTGGCGTTCGAGGTGTCAATTCTGAATGGACTCCATAAGCTTCAAGTAATCTAGAAATTCTTTACTTAAGTACTCACCTCCTCGATCCGATCAAGAGTTTTAATACTTGTTTCAAGTTGCTTCTCTACTGACTTGTACTCATGAATTTCTCAAAAGCTTCGGACTTATGCTTCATAAGATACACATGCCCAAACCTTGAGAAATCGTCAGAAAAGTGATGAAATAAAGAAAGTCTCCCTTAGCTCGAGTTGGAAAAGGCCCACATACATCGGTATGGACTAACTCAAGCACCTCTTCGCACGCACTCTTTCCCGTAAAGTGATTTGGTTGTCATCTTTCCTCTTAAGCAAGATTCGCAATCACCATATGACTCTAAGTCAAATGGTTCTAAGTAATCTAATTTCTCAATCTTGCTATCCTTGATTCATTGATGTGACCAAGTCTGCAATGCCATAAGTAGGTGGGATTTCTTTGATTACTTATTTTAGCTCTTTTATTTTGTATATTGAAAATTTCATGGCTACGCTTTAGAACATACAATTCATCCACAATGGGCATTTCCACAAATAAAACCTTTATAAGACAAAACATAGTTTCCATGGTAATATGTGAGGAAAACCCTCAATGTCTAACATAGGGATAGAAATAATATTTCACAAAAGACGGACAAAATAACAATTATTAAGTTTTAAACAAAAGCCCAAGGTAAATCTAGTCCATAAGTCCCCACGCTGCTCGCATCAACTCTAGCTCCATTGCCAACGCGTAGATCTACTTCCCAAGGTCCAACCTTTCACACATTAGCCCCCGCACATTATTACAAATGTGCGAGCCACAAGCGTATCCAATACCCAACAGTGAGAATTAGTTATAGGCATATTTATTTCAATAACAAACATACCTTGTCCACAGGCCAGACTCAGGCCTTGTCTCCCTGCTGCAAATTCCTTCTTCCAATGTCCCTTTCTCTTACAATCGAAAGTGCACATCACAGCCTATCTTGGCCTTCTTTCAACAACTCCTTTAGGTTTCATAGTTGTGGGTTTGGCGCAACCGCCTTACCCTTCTTCTTCTCGCATATTCTTACCCTTAGGTTTGAACTTGCTAGATGAGCCCACCACGAGCATAGCTTTATCTTTGGAGTGGACGACTCGGCGTCTTCAACATATTATGAAGTTCGGGAGACTTGCTTGCTCCATTCATGTTGTAATTCACAATGAAGTTCTCAAAGAAACCAGAAGCGAGTTCAAGATTAGATTAACGAAACATTCACGCATGAACTGCTCCAATCAAGCCAACCTCTCAATTAATCCAATCATCTTCAAAACATGTTGTGACACTGCACTTCTTCGTTTAGCTTACACTTAAAAAATCTCTCAACAATTCATACTCCATTGTCTGAGACTGTGAGTCATATAGACTCATCAAGTGTTCTAGCATCTCGTTGGGGCCCATATTTTCAAGCTGTCTTTGTAACTCTGGAGTCATGTAAGATAGCATAACACATCAGGCCGCAACAAAGATCATCAAGATATTTCTAATAGGCTGCTTTGTCAAACAGAGCATACTCTTCAGAATCTTCAGCAGAGACTGTAGGGAGTGATGTATCCAATACATACTCAATCTTTTCTAATCGCAGTACCAAACGCAGATTTCTTAACCAGTCAGGAAAATTGGCTCCATTCAACTTGTTCGTTTCAACCAACATTTTAAGTGATAGATTCGACATCAGAGTGAAGAAAAGATAGACTTGAATTCAATACTTTAATATAATTTCTATTGAACACATTCATTAACTAACTAACTAACATGGTCTTTAGTTTAATTAGCTCCCACTATTTTAACATACTTTTTTACCCCATAAAGAATACGAACTCATATCAAATACGGTCATAATGGGCCAAGATCCAAACTCATGTTGTCTCCGCTCACGAGGCTGATAACTTCAACAACACGATCTGGTAGGTCTCTAAACCAATTGCAAACAATTTGCAACTCTTGGTTGACCGAATGTTCTAAACAATTCGATCTGCGTCCCTACCGTCCGACATCACGCCAAGACAACTAGCAAGTCAACCCCGTTATGCGATTGCAATTATGTATCTAAGTGGGCTTAGCCTTCATCAAGCAAACACTGGGGTGTAAATACTCACGAAGGTTTATCACCTACTACAACATTTATATGCATCTATGAAAGGGTCTGAGTCCTCGTAGACTTAGAGCAAATCTGGGCATAAATATTCATCTCAAAAAAGGATTTTGCACCACAATCAATTATAACGGATTTACGCGTTCATTTTAAATGAGACTTGTATTAAATTTGGGGAACATTTTAATTCAGGGTTATGACCAAGATCAACTATTATATCATACATCATATGAAATCCTATCATGCAATTTCTAAACACATTTAGATGGGAAACCATCAAACCCAATAGGCATGAGATAAGAGGGTTTTAATCATATATCGCGCCGCCTACCTGCATAATTATACGGTCATCGAAAGTAAATACCATCGGGCGCCTACCTGCATAATAATCATGACTTATTCTACTTATTTAAATTAAAATCAATTAAACAATTATGAGAAACAATTAATTTGTGCACACATTATCAAATAATATGCTAAATAACAATAATTGTGGGTTAATTAATTTTGTTTCAATTTAGGAAATATTTACATTCAAAATTTAAACTCAATGTTCAATTTTCTAATTTTTGCTCATCCAAACAAATTCTTAACAATTCGTAAATTAAAATTTAATTTTCAGGGTATTTCGCAATTTTCAGAACCTTAAAATATTTACAGATTTACCCAGGACCAAATCGCTTTTCAAATTTACAGATTGACCGGGACCGAATCACGATTTTAAAACTTTTAAAATTTCGAAAATATCTCGAGGACTAATTTGTAATTTTCGTAACTTAAAATATTTTCAGATTTGTTAAAGGACCAATCTACAATTTAAAACCCTAATTTTAATTTGCAAAAGGTCCTTACACTATTTCAAATTTTCAAAACCAATTCCAACTCCAAATCAAATTTGGGATTCGGATTGTATGAAATTGACTAATTAAAACACACCAAGCGATGGCACACGTCGATCGAACTCACCAGGTAGTTTTCACCACCGATTTGGTGGCCCACTGGTGGTCGGACCGACGCCACGGGGTTCTAAACCGTCGGTGCTCCTTTTCCGGCCATCGCTGCGCTGTAACACTACCACCATTAGATTTCTCGCCGAGACGAACACGATGATATTATTACTTTACGATTTCGCCGCGTGGTGGCGGAAACCGCCCCGCCGTCGCTTTCCGCGACCAAATTTTTTTTTTTTTCAACCAGATCAGCCACGCCAAAGGTTTGCCATCGATCGCTCACTGCTCCAATTTTTTTTTTTTTAAAAATCCGCCATCGTTAAATGCCGAACGTGATCGCGACATCGTTTCACGCTAACAAGAATTCGATCGCTCATCGTGAATGTGACTGCATCGTTTCTAATTTTTTTTTTTTAATTCCGAAAATCAGTTCTAAATCAAAACAATCAATTATCCCACATATCGTTATTAAAGATTATCGTATAATCATTAAACCAGTCTGAGCTCTGATACCACTATAGGAATTTGTTGGGTGTAAAACACAAGTAAGCGCACAAATGTAAGTTTAAAATTTTGAGTAAACTTACTTGCTCCAACAAACATTCCCGTATGATTATGCGATAATACAAATCTGAAAGACATGAAAACTTACGCTTATGCTTTTAATGCAGCTCTACTAAAAGTGCGCACGCGATTGTCAATCCGTGCAAGCCTCTTTAGTATATTTCTTGCCCAAGAAAGCTAGGAAATCTCGCAGAGGTTTGAGAGAATTTATTTCCGAACTCTAAGTTGTAAAGTGAAAAATGAGTTCGATGAAATTATGGGTTAAGTGTCAAATATATAGTGAGAAACCTAAACAATCAAATTGGATCGAGCCAAGACTGACCCAAATTCAAATCATGGGCGACTTAACTGCCCATCACATGCGACTCCTTTATTTATTTTACGCACGCTTTAGTTCTAATTAAATCCAAGACTTAATTTTAACTTAATTAATTAATTTTCACAAATGAAAATTATCCCATAATTTATTATAAAATAAAATATCTTGATTCAAAATCCGATATTTTACATTCTCTCAATATACCCTTAGACCGAAAAGACAATCGACTTAGTGTGACCCTTTGTGCCTTCACACATCCAAGACTGATCAAATCAAGGTTCACACTAACTCCTGACTGGCCACGCGACGACCCAATATGTGAAGACGCTTACAAGACTCAAGTAAACAAACCTCTATGTGAGATGATAAATTCCTTTCATTCGCGACACACTCGATCAAGCTTAAGATTTGCCAAGTGTCTATCCAAATGGCTTGATCACTTTATCTCATCTATATTAGTCGACAACTAGACCATATCCTAGATATGTCTCTCGTGATCGCCAATGACTCGTCGACCTAACATCTCCGAGAAGGTCGAGTGTTCTCTCGAAATTCCAATCGAGGAATGAATCCTATTCTTGGCTCAACTACCACCTTCAATCTACTTCAGAATGCACCCAATACAAGCCGCGCCTCAACCTATAAGGCATTTGAGCTTAGACAGGATCAAAGTGCATTGCTCGTAAACAAGGCGATATTGACCTCAAGTCTAAGGACCTCTATCTCCCACATGCCGATAATACTCTGCATACGTATAACAAATAGTTTATCGCCAGGTATGTCAATACTCCCAAGAGTATCCATGTCCATCACTAGCAACTATTGCGCAGAAGTGAGACATACTACATTCTCAAGAATGTGATGACGCACTACATGTCGACTTATAACATATCATTGATATCTCATTCTCAATGATCATTAGTCTAGGCTATTTTAAGAACTACACTCTATCATTAATATCTCACACTATTAATGACAATGTAAGTTCAAGGGATGCACATTAATGAATAATATAAACAATCAAATAATAATTCAATAATTACAAATGACAAGTATATATTAATCTTATTAATAATATGAATGTGTTCAAGTACATGTGCTCCTAAAATGATTGTTTCTAGGACATATATACTTTCAGATACTATTATCAACAAGATCAACACAACACTATCAGACTTCAAGGTTGCAGATTCGGACTGAGGTAATGCACAAAACAATCTATCGAGAAAAAATCACCAATAATTATAAAGCAAATCATGCCAAGGGTCTAACCATTGAGGCGGCATACATCACAACCTAAAATAGTTGCAGTTAACAAACATCATTTTCTCTCATCTACAGAACAGAAGGATAAGAAAAGGAAAGAAAGACCCCCAAAATGCAGGTTCCAGAAGTTCATCAAGAAATAAGTGCCAAACACGCATCTAGACACTTTTGATGACAGTAAAAAAGAATATGACAAAGAGCAGGGAGGAAGGGGTGGTTCTGTAACAGTACCCAACGAATTTCTTCAGGCTTGTAATCCAATCTCCACTTCAGGGTCGCTTTAAGCATCTTAGCTGCCTTCTTCACATTCCAGCTTTGAGCCACTAAATATCTTGAAATGGATACATCGGAACAATAAAGGGCCAACTTACCTGAAAGCGGCCCAATCAACTTTCTCATCTCATCAATCTGTTAGAAATAAAGTATTGTTTATTAGCGCAACCCAGCTAGGAGCGGCAATTGGGTAGGTTAGGCGGGTTAGGGCAGGGCAAGCCTTGACCTGCTAAGATGTTAACCCGTCCTGCCCTGCCTGCTTAAAGATTTTTAAAAATTTGTCCCGCCCGCCTGCTAAGCTTGTCATCGCTCGCCTGCATGAAACAAGACACAAAATTAAAACAGTCCTAACGTTTTATCTGTAAGTCGGATTAATCCCCATAAAGTATCAAACTGTCGAGAACAGAGAAAACTAAAACTTTTATTCAGCACTAACTTTCATATTCTCTACCGATTTGTACAGTTTTTACGTTATACATTCTGCCCTTTCAAATTTCGGTTGATCCGAGACAGAAACTTTAAACAGTGATAACTTTTAAACCGTAAGTCGGATTTATTTCCGTAAAGTCTCAAACTGTCGATAACGGAGTAATCTAGAACTTTTATTCAGCACAAACTTTCAGATTCTTTACCTATTTGTACAGTTTTTACGTTATACATTTTGTCCTTCCAGATTTCGGTTGATTCGAGGCAGAAACTTTAAACAGTGATAACTTTTAAACCGTAGGTCGGATTTATCCCCGTAAAGTATCAAACCGTCGATAACGGAGTAATCTAGAACTTTTATTCAGAACAAACTTTCAGACTCTTTACCTATTTGTACAGTTTTTACATTATACATTCTGCCCTTTCAGATTTCGGTTGATCCGAGGCAGAAACTTTAAACAGTGATAACTTTCAAATCGTAAGTCGGATTATTCCCCGTAAAGTCTCAATATGACCGTAACAGAAAGATGTACAACTCTATAAAATTTTATCCAATTCTAACAAGTAAAACCCATCGTAACAAATTATAATTTCACAATCCAAACTAGTTAGAATTTTCTAAAAATTATAACTTATTACCTGCCCTGCCCTATTTAGATTTCTAAAAATGTGTTTTGACATGTCCCGCCCTACCCTGTCCCATTTAAGCATTGCCCTGCTCTGCTCCGTTTAATGTTTGACCTGTCCTACCCCACCCTGCCCTGCCCTATTTGCCATCCCTAAACCCAGCTTAAAACCATGAGAGAAACTTTAAAAACATGAAATACCTTGTTCTGCTCTTCTTCCGGTATCAAAGAATTCTCAAATCCATTTGACGTAGATTTTGTTGGACCAGTACTCATATTTTCAGGGAACTTTACTGGTGCAAAGTTAAACTATCTAACCAGTGCACACTAATGAAAATGACTACAAAGTAAATTTTCGTATGTAATAGAGCAACTCAGACAAGAACACAGCTATAAACCACAGATCAGAACAAACACAACTCAAGCAATAGATATAGATTAAAGAAACCCTCATAAATGTAGCAGAAAATAGTTGCAACATTTTCATTGTCATATAAAAATCTTTTTAAGATCAAAAATGAAAAATAAATAAGAAGTCCATCAAATTTATTTATTCAGGCAGCCCTTTGTTGTCAAGGACATAAAGGAGAAGAGAAACCATTGCCCCAATAGAGTGATGAACTTTTGCAAGACACGAATATGACACGGACACCTCCCGCTATTAGCAACTGTGTGAGATTGCAAATTCTGACCATCCGAAAACCTTGAACCTATAACCATTTCAGTTATGACATGAGTTGCACAAACGCTTAAATCATGTGTACAAAACTTAACTAGCTTCTGTTTTTTCCGTTTATAATGCTATTAAGACACTTGCTTCTTGCGACTTGTGTAACGGGATAACTACCCAATATAGTAGATGCAAGATCCTAATCTACTCATGCAGGGAAAGGAATAGTAGCCTAGCAATGACCAACATTTCTTTGTAACCTCATTATCATCTTTGACTAGGTATTTCATGTATGTGTTACTACTAGCCTTTGCAGTGGGTGTGACGGTTCTGTCTCACAGTGGACTAGGGCGACGGTGACGGGAACAATAGAGTTCGTCGGAGCTCGAGGCTCCGGCGACTGCTGTGGGCGATTCGACGAGAAGGTGAAGGAGACCATAAGCCAAATAAAATGGAAAGGGTGCGTAGCTGTCCAACGGGGCGGGGTATACGCACCCCGACCCGACCCCACCCCGACTCCACCCCGACCCCACCCCGACCCCGCCCCACTATAGCGGTATCATTATATCGTTACGGGGTTGACAAAAAATGCCGACCCCGACCCTACCCCGCCCCAGCCCCGACCCAACCCCGAACCCCTCCCCCTCCCTCTTCTAGCCGTTGTCAACGACCAATTTTCCCCCTCCCTCTTCTAGCCGTTGAGCAACGGCCAAATACCCATCCACCCCTCCCCCAACCCCCTACCCCCTAATATTTATTTTTAACCCTTATGTTATTATATTTATTCTTTAACCCAATTTTATCAACTATAAATACTTCATTTTCTCTTCATTCTTTCTCACAAATCTTCCTACAATTACAATTTCTCAATCTATCTCTCATTCTCTTTACATTGTCTTCTAAATATTCAATTTAATTTATTCATTTTGGAATTGGCAACTAGCTTGAGGATCATCCGTTGAGCAAAGTTTCAATTTTCAATATCTCTCGATTACACGTCGACGTTTGGTACATTCGTTCCTTTATTAAATTATTATTGTTTCTTTATTTTAATTAGCGCACTAAATTTCATTATCTTTAAGTTTTAACTATTTATTAGCATAAATTAAAATGAAAGGTGTCTGAGGTATATTGGGTAAGGTTATTTCTGGTTCTACTAGTAGGGGTAACAACGGCAAGGGTCCTTCTTCTTGTCATCATATTCCTCCTAGTCCTAGACATGATGATTTTATTGATACTCAACATTTTCCTGAAGTACCATTAGATTTAGATTTAGATGGTGAGCTATTTTCTGGAAATCAACAAGAGTTTAATTTAGAACATCTAGATGACACACCAACTAATCTAGATGACACGTCAACTAATGCACCTCAAACTGGAACGCCTCCTATTCCCCCTAGTATGAGACGAGGCCCACCAGAATGAAAATTAACATCACATGTATAGGCTTTTTTGATAGAGACGTACAAAATCAAGTTGCTACATGCAAAATTTGTAAAAATGTTTATAAGTTTAAAATGAGAAAAGGTCGGAGCGGGACGGGAGGTTTAACTACGCATTTGAATAACAAACACAAACTTAGGTGGGATGAATATAAGGCTCAAGTGAAGGGTGAGTCAACAATGGTCTCTCAGTCGGGACAAGCTTCACATACTGTCCCGCACCAGGTACAGGGTCAAATTGACCCTATGACGGGGACAGTTGTAGGCCCTAAATACGATAAAATGAAATATATGGAAGAATTATCAAAGTTAGTTGCAGTGGAGGATTTGCCTTTTTCATTTCCTGATTCTCGTGGTTTTATTCATTATATAAAATCAATGTACAATCCTGCTTATAACGGTTTTCCTAGATCAACTGTTAGAAGAGATGTTTTTAAATTTACACACGAATATCAACAATATTTACGTTATTATTTATATCATTACCCTAGAAAAGTATCTATCACATCTGATATAGGTCGTAGTACTAACGGTCATGATTATTTAACTGTAACATGTCATTGGATAGACTATAAATGGTCTATGCAAAAACGTATTTTAGCATATAGATATATAGATAGTAGACACACTGTATTTTTATTCAAGAAAATATTTGTTCTGTTTGCGATTATTATGGCATTAGTGATAAAGTTATGACTATTACATTAGATAATGTTTCTTCTAATGTTTCAGCTGTTAGATTATTAAAAACTGTCTTAACTCCATCTTTTCCAGATCATTTTCATATAAAATGTGCATGTCATATTTATAACTTAGTTGTAAAGGATGGTATATTTTTTTTTGAAGACATTCTTGAAAATTTTCAATTTGCTATAAACTATATTTTTTAAAATAATAGAATACAACGACTAAAAGAATATAAAAAAATTTGTCACGATTGTGGTCTACCTTACAGAAAAGTTCCCGAAGAAGTATGCACTAGATGGAATTCTTTATACAACCAACTACGTGTTTCTTATGAGTATAGACAACTATAACCCAATTTTTTAACGCCCGTAATCGAATTCCTAGTGATATGCTTATAGATTCCGATTGGGATACAATTTTAGAACTTAATGTATTTTTAGAGAAATTTTATATAGCTACTAAAAAATTTTCCGGGATTTATTATCCTACTATTTCATCAATGTTATTTTATATAGCTCTAATATTTATATTACTTAGTAATATATGGAAAAACAGCTTATAAGGAACCTATTAAAAATGTTTAAAATGAAAAAATCTTTTATTCCTATTCCCCCAATTTATTTGATTAGTAAAATAGACGGTTGTAAAAATCTTATTGAAACTATTTACGATTGCATAGATACACTTCCACCTCCAACTCCTAAAAATCCAAATGACTCACCACTTGTTGAAATAAGTAAAGAAGAAGTGTTGTCTAGCATTCAAGATGAATGTAAAAAAGTATATACGTATTACCAACAAGAAAGTGCTAGCAACCAACCGGCTTCCATGCCATCTTCTTCTTCTTCAACACAATCTCAAAAACGACATGCTATTTCTATAGATAATATTCAAAGCCTCAGACAGAGAATGTTTAGTGGTACCGTTTCTAACCATGTTAGCGAGTTAGATGTTTTTGTTTTACAGGGTGTTGTACCGTACCAATCAATTGAAAATGAAGAGGGACGTGAAGACTTGCTAAAATATTGGATGGAGAATGACAAGAATTTTTCAACACTAGCAAAGATGGCCCAAGATGTGTTGAACATTCAAGCGTCATCAACAGCGTCCGAAAGCGTATTTTCTGTGGGAAGATTTCAAATAGGGGAGCACATACATTCATTGGCAGGAGACTCATTAGAGATTGCAGTTCTATTCAGAGACTGGATTCGTGCGGAGCGTAGGAGGTGCGGCCAACCGGAGATCGACAAAGAAGAAGACTACAACTACAAGTACAACGAAATCTTATCCGACGGATGTGCAAGCGACGTCGACCAATTTGACCAAGATATATCAATTCCAACAGAAGAACCACAAGATATTATAAAGAAACTAGAAAATGTGTTTCTTAAAATGTAATTCTTTTAATTGTAATTTTAGTATTTTACTATGTTATTTATTTGCAACTTTCAATATCACGGTGTTGCAATTTTGAAATTGTATTACAAAAAAAAATTATACTTCTACTCGAATAATATAAGAGGCACAAAAATAGCCTTAGGATGTTTTTATTAAACTATCTTGTTGTGTATGTGTGTTATTTATTTATTTAAGTTAAAGAAAAATAAAAAAATTACTCCACCCGACCCTCCGATCGAGATCGGCAAGACACCCCGCCACCGCTGCACTCGACCCGCCCACTCGACCCGACTCGCCCCACCTCGCCCCGTTGGATAACCCTAGCACTATAGAGGGGTGTGTTGCGGCTGAGGTTCCTTTGGGAGAACAAAAGAATTGAACCCCAAAAATGAAGAGTGTCATTGTGTGATTTTAAGGGGAAGGTGAGATATTATAGGGGTATGGGTGAAGGAAGTGTGTTGCTGATGTTGATGTTGGAGTGTCAAAATGGGAAAGAAGTATGGGTAAAAGAGATATAGGGAATGGTTGTGTAGGAATACCAAAAAAAATGGTAAAAGGGGAATGAGTTGTTGAATTGGACTGATTCGGATTGTGTCTCGGACTGGACTGGTTTGATAAAACTACAAAAAGTGTTTATTATTTAAAAGATGCAAAATTATTAAAATGAAAATGTCGATGCAATAATAATAAAATACAATATTTAACAAATGTTTAATGCCTAATTAAAAGTAAAAACGGGATGCCAATTAATTATTTACAAAGATGCAAAAATTATTAAAATAAAATGATTGTGCAATATTAATAACATAATATTTGAAAATGTTTAATGCCTAATTAAAAGTAAAACGTGATGCCAATTTGCAAAAAAAAACATAGAATAGTAGGTAAAAAATGCCAAAAATAGTGATTAAAATGCGTTGTCCTAAAATACTTAAAATTGCAAGAAATAACCAAAAGATAGGTCAAAATTGGGTGTCAACAGGCATCGGATAGGCCTACAGCCATCTATAGAACGAGACGACTATTGCTAACAGGAGCACCCACATTGCGAAGTTGATCCGCCAAATCCTTGAGTCGTTTGCAATAAGATGAAACGTTCGGAAAATTCTCCATAGCGACTTGAGAAAATTCTTGTTCAAGGGTGACAATGCGGGAATGACTGTTATCCTGAAATATATCACGCAATCTATTCCAAGCCTCCATAGCAGAAGAGTTAGGTTCCATAATCGTCTGTAAGAGGTCCAAGGAGATAGTTGCATAAATTCACTGGAGAACTTTTGCTTTAAGAGTGACCCATAATTTTGGATCGTCCTCTTTGGTGGGCACACCCTCCGTATTAGGATCTGGAGGACCCTCCGTATTAGAAGCCGGAGGGATTATGTGGTGAAGAACTTGATGTGTCATCGCATGAATTTTAAAAACTCTGCCCACGTCCCATATTGTACGTTTTCTAGATCAAGAACAATAGAAAGAACGTTCTTGATGTTAGAAATCACTAGGGCATGGTGAAACATGTTCTTATCAGTCACAGTGAAGAGAAAAAAATTCTGACAAGAAAAATTTAAGGGGAGAGGGTCTCGGGTATGAAGAAAGCAAGAGGATGGGGTAGGGATTTGCACGGAAATCAGAAGAAGAGAAATTTTGCGGAAGCAAGGAGCAGAACCTAGACTTTTGATACCATGAAAAAAATAATTCCTTGATTATTCTCATTAATGAAAGGGATATATATATACAAGTTACATGACTTACATCTTTCCATAATAGAAAAATCATATTCCTATTCTACTCCTAAAATCTTATTCTACTTGGACACTAAGTGCCCGTTTGATTGAGCTTATTTTAAGTTCATAAGTGTTTTTTAAAAATAAGCACTTATTAAAATATTGAGAGGTGTTTGGTTGAGCTTATTTTAAAATAAGAGTAGAGCTTTTTTTAAATAAGCACTTATTCCAAAAGCCCAAAATTTGGGCTTTTTGGAGTAGAGCTTCTTTTGGCTTTAATTTTTTTATTTTGATACAAAAGTGTTTTTTTTTATTGGCAACCAAACACCTAACAACTTTTTTTATAAAAACTCTACTCCTATAAACTTTTTTTAATAAGCTATACCAAACGGAGCCTAATTATATAATTATGATAATACAATTATGGTAAGAATATAATACTAATTACACCCAAATATTACCTACACTAATATGTACAATTCCGTTCACGTGTATTATTAACACTATTGTAGAATTTTCTGTAAGTTGATTGAATCAACTGAGTTGCTAAATTCTCCTCTTACCAACATAGAAAATTGAGTTGTTGGAGAACTCCAAGAGGTGTTAAAATAATACTCCATGCAAATGACAGAGGCCAAGGCCCTGAAAGCAGAAGGACAAACAGAGCTGTTCGAATGAATGGAAACAAAAGAAAGGTAGGGTGTAAGTTTGCAAGTTGTTTATAATAATGTCACCAAGTACAAGACAGACCTTATAACATGCTAGGTCCATATTGACATGCCAACTCTCACAAGGGCTTAGTCCCACTCCCTTTTACCACTCTACACTAATGAAGACGGATTTTAGAATTTGAATCGAAAACATAAGAATTCACTAGATTTTGGTGTGTTTGGATTAGCGATGGACATAATTAATTCTGGCAGAAGTGATTTATGTTTGGATGCAACAATGTAAAAGTGATTCTTATAATTGATTTATGTTTGGATAGTTTTGATCAAAATTGCTTTTGAATGGAAAATTACCAAAATTGACATACATATAAATAACATTATACATATAAATAGATGGAAGTATGTAAATAAAAATTACAAATAGATAATAGAATTTAAAGTGCAATACAGTACTTAAATATTAGTAGAATATTATTACAATATTAATTTAAAGTGCAAATAGTATTTAAATATTATTATAATACTAATTTTGCATGTACTCTATAATGTATTATACTTAATAGTTATTTTAAAAGGTACTTTGGAATAGGTTTTCAGTTAAAATTGTAGAGCACATTTTGCCGCATTTCTCGGAACTAGCTTCATTTAAAATTCTTGGACTAGTTCATTTATATTAATAATACATTATAGAAAAAGAAATAATATTATACTTAATAGTTATTTTAAAAAGTACATTGAAATCGGTTTTCAGTTAAAATTGTAGAGCATATTTTACCGCATTTAAAGTATTAATAATATTCGGAGTACTTGAAAGAAGACAATAGAAAAAGGAGAAGGATAATCCAAATGAGTTGCACTATTCTCATTCCTAAGTACGAGAAAGGTCCTAAAATTAACAATAGCATACTCAAAACAGAACATGAGTAGTATATTTAATTTTTTTTAGTAATTATTTCTAGATATTTAAAGAGGGTAATGAAAGTTGTATATTTGAATGTTTTTTTAGTAATTATTTATAGATACTTAAAGAGGGATAATGAAAGTTGTATATTTGAATTTTTTTTTATTAATTATTTTTAGATATTTAAAGAGAGTAATGAAAGTGGATAGAGTTGTTGATGAAAATTAATAGGGTATTAAAGGAAAGAGTAAAATTCAAATTGAAATTAATGGTAAAATTGATTCTGGCAGAATTGATTTTGGCCAGCCAAACATGTCAATTTTTTTATTTTCACGAAAGTAATTACCCAGAATTAATTCTGGGTACCCAAAAGATAATCCAAACATGCACTTAGTCGGGCTCGTTGTATCACCAAAGTTAATTATGAAGTGGTAAGTATTTTTTCATTTTTAATAAAAAAAAAATCGAGTCCTATGGAGTCGCCTTTAGGAAGCATTTTAGTTTGGTTGAAGTCCCACATCAGTGGGTTAAGGGTTACTTGATCTCTTTATATGATTTTTGGCAATCCTCTTCTCATGAGCTAGTAGGGTTGAGTTAGACATAAGATTTATTATCATGGTATCAAAATTCGTCACACGTCTTATATTGTTCATGCTCCAGATGTATAAAATCCCCCATATAGATTTATCATGCTCACTAAACTTATCTCTCTTTATCTTTTTCAACTTTTTTCTTTTTTATTTAAGTTGGGAGTGTAGGATTTTGTTGGATTCAAAACATATATTCAAAAGTACAGTGGAAATTTAAAATTTTATTTATTTACCCAATAATTCTGTCTAATATGGTTGTATGACAATCGAAACATGTAAAGACTTAAACAAAAATACTTACATGTTGTTTAATCTGGAATCTCTATAAGGGCGTACACGCGAATGTCCCTTCGATTGCAAGCACCTTGCTGCAGTGTATTCCTCTGTCAAGAAAGCCAAAAAACCTTAGCAGAAGTTCGATAAAATTTATTCTAAACTCTAAGTCTAGAATTGTTTAATAGATAATTGTGTGTTAACAATAAGGTTAGTGCTGTATATATAGTTAGTTTTAGGTCAAAACCTGATTAGGGCTGGGTTCTAAGTCCGCCCAAAACCGAGGGGCCGAATTACGGGTCCATCGCCGCTCAAGCCACCACTGCCGTGGCTCAGCCTAGTAGGCGTCGTGGCTCCTTGCGTCCCGTTTTGTTAATATATATTCATCATGTTTAATTAAATCCAAAATTCAATTTTGACTTAATTAAATAAGTTCCATCAAATAGAAATTATCCCATAGTTATTATCAATTTAAATATTACTTTCTTAATACACTCTTAGATCGAAGAGACAATCGATATAGTGTGACCTTATAGTTCTTCACATATTGACATTAATCTAATTAAGGTCCATACAGAACTCCTAGACTGCACTGCATTTACCTAACTCAATATGAAGACGCTATACATGAATCCAAAGAAGCATAACTTTTTATGTGAGATGATAAATTCCTTTCATTCGCAACATTCATAACCTTTTATGTGAGATGATAAATTCCTTTCATTCGCAACACACTCGATCAAGCTTAGGATTTGTCATGTGTCTATCCAAATAGCTTGATCACTTTATCTCATCTATATTAATCGACAACTAGACCATATTCTAAATATGTCTCTTGCATTGGCCAATGACTTGGTCGGCATAATATCACTGAGAAGTTGAGTGCTCTCTTGAATATCCAATCGAAGAATGAATCCTATTTTTGGCTCAACTACCACCTTAGTTTACATCATAATGCACTAAACAAAAGTTGTATCTTATCTTATAAGGAGTTTAAGCTTAGTACATGATCAAAGTACATTACTCTGTAAACAATATGTGTATTGACCTCAAGTCAAAAGACATTTATCTCTCACACGTTGATAACACTCTAGACATGTATAACAATTAGTTTATCAGCAGGGTATACCAATAATTTCCAAAAGTATCCATGTGCCAATCACTAGTAACCATTACTAGTAGCAGGTGAGGCATACTACTTTCTCCAAGAATGTGATGCATATCACATGTCGACTTATAACATATCATCGATATCCCATTCTCGATGATCATTAGTCGAGACTACTTTGAGGGTTACGCTCTATCATCTATATCTCACTCTATTAATGACAATGTAAGCTCAAGGGATGCACATTAGTGAATAATTACAAACAATCAAATAATAATTCAATAATCGCAAATGCCATAAATATATTAATCTTATTAATAATACGAATGTGTTCAAGTACATTTGTCCTTAATAATGATTGTCTCTAGGACATATATACTTTCAATCTCCCACTTGTCCTAGAGCCAATCTCCAGTGTATCTAATACTCATATTTTTAAAATGACCATTATGCCACCATTGTCGCCGCCGCGGTTTTGCCACCATTTTTTCCGATTTTGTCTCTTTTTGCCGCCACCATTATTGTGGTTTTGTCTAGTATTTCTGTGAAGGAGTGGGTCATCAGTGTCGCTTGAAGTGGCCACCATCATGGCGGAATTAGTTTCAGTATCCGCCTTTTTAGTCAACTTTGCTTCTTCTAAGGTGGACATGGAACGTGCTTGGTAGAACAGCGGGAGAGGATTGCTTTGACGAAGAAGAGTTCCAACTCCATTATATACCTCAGAGAGGCTTGTAGCCATATGAAGAACGAGGCGATCATTCATGACGAGCGCAACAACATTCTTGAGTTGATCCGACAACTCCTTGAGCCTTTGACAATAGGCTGATGCATTAAAAAAATCCTCCATATTTATGTGGGATAATTCCGTCTCAAGGGTCACAACACGAGAATTTTTGTTATCTTAAAATATATCACGCAACCTATTCCAAGCTTTCATTGTCGTGGTGTCGGGTTCGATAATAGTCTGTAAGAGGTCTATAGAGATGGTGGAATAAATCCATTGGAGCACCATAGCATAAAGAGTTGCCCATAATTTTATTCCATCATCGGTGGTAGACACCTTCTCCTTGCCTTTTTCTGGTTTGACGATGTGATGGGGACTCTATTAGACCTTGTATGAATTTTTAAATAGTTTTGCCCACGACGCATATTGGACGTTTTCCATCTCAAGAACGAGGGATGTTGTTATTGATATTGGAGACTGCAAGGGCTGGATGAAAGATGTTCTTTGTGGTAGACATGATGAAAGAACCAGAGGAAAATTAGGGTTTTGGGAAAAAATTGAAGGGAGGGGGGTACGGCCGACAACCACTGGTTAAGTAGGGCGGCGGAAGGAGGATATTTTTGGAGAAGGAAAAGTTTGTCCTGGACTGCTGATACCATGAAAGAGAATAATCTCTTGATTATTTTCATTAATGTAATAGGTTTCTATACATGATATACAATAGTAAACCTAGCCTATAATTACGGAAATCAAATATACATTTTTCTAATACTACAGATTACTACCATAATTACATATATACTATATCACTAATAATATCAAGGAATATACGTAGTATATTAGGAATATACTATGTATATTCTATCAGTGACGATCGCCTGTTGCAATTCAAAACGGCTCCATTGATCTTCTAGACCACCAGTACCTCATATACACGGAATGCTTCCAATCTTGCTTAAGTGCTATCGGTAGTGTCTCTGGCTGACATGGACTTGACTCATCATCAATTGACACGTGTCTTACTATAATTCGTACAACTGTCTTATATGAATTTTGCCATATACACTGTCAGTTGGTGGTAAAAAGTAGTAGAAGTTGATCGAAATTTGGTAAAAGGTTCGGTTCAAATACCTAAAATACAGGGAGTAAACTTTCAGTCGGCTAGTGAGCTATATATTCATGCTAAAAACGTTTACGTTAAGAACAATGTACTAATGTTGGCGTATCACACATAATATTTAAGTTTCACGCAATGTAAAAAAGAAATGTTTATGCCGTCGTATGTATTAGAAAAACTATTTTCTCTTAGTACTTTGGATATAGTATGGTTAAGAATGAATTTGTATTTTATGATGAAGAATTTGTCAACTTCGAATCGCACGGGGTGCGCGCACACACATAATTCATGCACATTGGTTTTACTTTTCAATTGTATATATTATTCAACATATTTTCTACATAGGCCATAGTTTTATATTTTGGTATTTTCATTTAAAATCAATCAATAATGAAAAAGATGTGATGTTTATGCTTCTCCCTTGAAGCTCATAGTCTGGTAAAATATCAGTGAGCTAAAAAGAATATCAAGATATCCTATTTTCCTCTAATGCTTGGTTACCACATTGTTCATTAATTTTCCTACAAGTATTGGCAGCAGTATATTGATTTCGACATTCTAGAAAGTATATCTAGTTGTGTAAAAATTAGTCTTAATGGTTACAAAAATAGACACAAAATAGCTATATAACACAACAATTTGTCAACTAGTTCATTCAAGATTAAATTCAAACATACACAATTCTTTTTTGAAAAGTAAGCCTAAAAAAACGTTTTTTAAACCAAAAAAAACGTTGTTAAAGCCAAACAGAGAAATTCATTGGTTAGGGAGGTTCACATTTCATAAGGCCATCGGGAAGAATGGCAATACTCGCAAACAGTACACATACATTACCAACACGACGTTCCAGGGTACCGAACATTAGAAAAATAAATTGAGCATGGAAAAGGATAGAGCTAAAAGACAAAAGATGAACTTCAAGATTCTTTTGAGAAGGATAACAGAGAAATTCTGTGAACATTCCTTAGTAGACAACCTGAATAAAAAGAATTATGTTCTTCACAAGAATATGTACAGAACTAGTCGGTATCTTCCAAGTGACATTTGGGATCCAAATAACTGTACTCTGTCAGTCTATACGGTCCTGACTTGTTCGTCAGCTCGTAATGGTTCTGGAAATCACAGACTTGCCATCTGAGCAGAGTTCATGTTCAGCCTTAAATGAATTCAGTTCCTTTTTGAAATAATTTCCCCACACATGGCCAGCTCAGTCCTCTTTCTATCCTGGGCTTCTTTTTCATGGACTAGTTGTCTTGTTCCACTTCAGGATATTAAACAAGGTTTACTTACACCACGATGCTCCAAAGTCTCTAGTGTTAGTCTCTGTGGTATATATCATTAACAGAGAAGCAATCATAAAGGGTTCCCATTTTCCAGCCATGGATTGCTGTATATTCAAGATCATTTGCTGTGATAAGCTTTCTTCTTAATCCCAACAATGGAAGCAAGCATATATACATTAAAGCTGCCGAATACTTGATGTTAAGCTGCCAAGTGCTCTGTTTGAAAAGCTCAAAACAAATGAAAATGTTGTTTATATCAAGATCTTCAAGTCATCACACGGTTCAAATATTTACCTTTATAATCTGTCAGCAAAAGAACTTCAGGCACGACCGAGAGCTCCCATGGTCAAAATTCCATCAACTCGTTAAATCTTCCAAGAGCACCACCATAATCAACCAGGATCTCTTCCTTTCTAACATACCCTCCCATTCTCTTCATCAACAAGAATTCATTTTGCCAAACCATATTCTGCACATGAAACCAGCTTGACCAGCTCTGCTATCGACCATTGTCCAAGCCAGGAGCAAGCCTTTTAGGAATAGAAGTGCTTCCTTACTGCCATATAGCCTTCCATTCTTGCATCACCAAGAAATCGACCAAACTGTGTTGCACATGAGATCAGCACGCGTAGCTGTGCCATCAATCAATCTCCTAGCCAGGAGCAACCCAAAACATCAGGAACAAAAATGGTTGGTCCCTTTGATGTATGGCACATATTCACGGACATCAACTACAGGTCTCTTCTCCCAATTCCAGCTGTATTTTGTCTCCTTTGTATGCCATATTGCCAGGCATCTCTAGATCTATCAGCAGATTGATCAAATTCATCCAATGAATTCTCTTGTGATGGCTTAGGAGGCCTGTAACTTCCATTCCTTACATGTAATGCATTTGACTTTTCATCATCTTCTGAAGGTGTTACTGACCTGGACTCCATGTGTGTATCGTATATTCTGTGTCGTAACCCAGATCTCAAACCTCGATTATTAGATATCTTGGTCGGTGGAGGAGCATGAGAAGCTCCCTTTGGTAGCAAGAAGTCCTTAGGCAAAGTATCCATATCCATGTAACATTTTCTGGTTTTGGCATCGGCAATCAATGCAGCCCAATCTTCTGATTGCACCAGAGCATTGGCATTTCCCATTACCTGTTACGAGAACATTAAAGAGTAAAGTTATTATGGACTCGTATGTTGCTGCTTGCACGTATAGATTATGAATATAGCATTATGCGCATAAATGGAGAGCGAAGAAACATACCCAAAGAGCTCGTCTTGCACGAGTAAGAGCAACGTTCATTCGCCGTATATCTGCAACAAACCCAACCCCATGACCTGAGGCACGCACACATGACATAATAATAACATCACGCTCTTGACCCTGGAAAGCATCCACAGTATTTATGTAAATGTCTTTTCCATCTTCAGAGTTTAAAACATCCCCGAACTCCCTTTGGAGGCATTTAAGTTGCAGCTTGTATGGAGTGATTATACCTACAGTAACTTTCCCAACACCAAGAGATTTACAAGTTTTTTGAAGATGCTCATACAAACGAAGACAGAACTGTGCTTCATGTGTATTCTGATATGAAGCAGATCCACCTCTATGTGATTCCCGACCATGTGTAATGTCATAAAAGATGTAAGGCTTCAGTAAAGGGTCCTTGTAGTAAACTTCGTCAGACAGATTTGCAACACTTTCACTGTCAGTAAGGCGACCTTGATAAAAGTACCTAGAAGGAAAATCCCTAATTTGAGGGTGCATCCTGTACTGCACCGATAACAACATAGTTGGGCAGCCTGCCTGCTGAAACCTCTCAAAGAGGCTTCTACTATACATCAAAGTTCCAGCTGCTTTGCTGATGACCGTAGCAGGAAGCTGCTGCGGGTCCCCAACAAGAACGCATCGTGCTGCACCAAGAGAAAGAGGAGGAAGAACTCCTACTTCACTGGCTTGGGCTGCTTCATCAATGACTACCATGTCAAAACCATGGGTAAGACGAGAGAACAATTTCCTCCCACTACTTGAGACAGTAGTGAAAACGATTTCAGCTTCATTGGCAAAACTAGCCTCCAGACTAGCACGAGCTTCCTCCATGTTGAAATTGTTACCACCACGGAACCTACTCTCCAAAATCAGAAGGCGGGACATCTCCACCAGTATTTTATCTCTATTCTCAACCACTGCCGCAAGGTTCTGCAATAGAGTATCTCGGTTTTGGTCCCTAGCCATAAGAACGTCAGGGTCAACTCCGACAGATCCCTGTGCACGACCAGCAGCAGCAGCAACTGTTAGTTCTCTTTGAAGGCCAGCTATCTGCTGAGACAACTGAGCTTCACGAGCTCTCAACTGGTGCATCCACCCATAAACTTCATCACGACTCTTCATCAAAAGCTGTTCAGTTCTCCGCTCTACAGAAACTGCTTGCGCGGCACGCGTTTGGGAATCCACCCCAACTCGTGCAACATCAGGACGATAAACTTTCATCTCGCCGTCAATGAATCCACGATCAAGAACACGTGCAAGAAGCTCGTCAGTTGCAGCATTTGAAGGAGCACAGACAAGCATTCTAGGTTTTGGGCATAGCTTTGGGAGGGTTCTGAATAGATTCTGATCCATGCTTAGCAGGACTTCATCAATGGATCCAGTAGCAACATTATCTGAGTTACTCTCATTATTTTGCTTATAGCTTTCTGGAGCAAGTTTCTTGAGCAATGCAGTGTAATAGTGCTGATACTGAACAAGATGGATGACATTAAGCATTCCCCACACTGTGTGTGTTTTACCTGTACCAGGTGGCCCTTGAACTAGAGTAAAAGGCCATGGATCTTGCCTCTTTGTCATACCATTAGTTCCAGCAGCTGTATGTGTTGCAGCCCATTGGATTGCTCCTAGCTGTGGACCATTAAACGTCCTGTGCAAGTGGTCAGTAAAGTTTGGCGTAAAGCAGTCAGGCATTGCAGGTGTCTGCTCTTCGTATTTAGGGAAGTACTCCGGACTTGGCTGAAGAATTGCATTTTGCATCTACACATAAGACCATAATTCTTTATTCAAACTGATAAACAGACAGAAAAAGCATTTCTAGGGAAGAGCTAGGTTTAAGATATAACCTGCAGATTAAGACGACGAAATGCATGTAAAGCAATATATTCTCGTTGGGTCGTTGCTAGAGAACCCAGAACAGTCAGAAACCAGATGCCTCTTGGTTGTAGTTTCCGCAGTATGTGATCACTAGCACTATTGCTGAAAGAACAAATACCAAAATGTTAGCTCACTAGTCACAAAAGGCAGAAGCAATTAAAAGTCAATCACTGACCTGTTGGTGTCATACGAATCTCCAACGTAGAAGTGCAGGATGGCTCCAGTAGGATCTCGAGTATCAATTGGTATGTGTCGCCTCACAGTACCAGTCACACGACCACTAATTTCGGGCTCATCATCATCCCCGAGTGTTGAGGTTCCACTTCCCCGTGATCGGACTGCTTAATTGGTACGAAGTTTAGAAATTTCACTAAAATTAGGAAGAAACACAGGAAATTTGAAACACACCAACAAAATGTTATATAGTACCAACCTGATCCAGGACGTGGAGTGGATAGAACTGCTACATCTCCCTCTTTGAATAACCACTTCCACTCACATTCTGGAATAAGGATTACATCATACCATCCTGTGCAGAATAAACGCAGTGCTGATTAGGAGGGGAGGACAAGAAATTCAGCTAGGCCGACCATAACTTCCCGACTCTTAAACTTTCTCTTTAAGGTGTGTGTGTGTGTGTGTGTGTTTCTTTCTTTAAGAGTGAAGCCGTTCTAAGAGTAAGTTATATAAATGGACCACCCAAACACTTCTATTATCCTTGATACAATAAAATCCTGTTATTGCTTGATACTCAAAAAACTAGGAAAACTAGAGATAAAATGAAAAAAATGAATCCTGAAGAGCAACTCAAAGTGGAGACACGACATTAATTGTTCGACCTCCTGTATTTGGTATAAACAAAATTGTTCCTCATATCCAAGTGATCAAGTCAAAGCATGAAATAAAATAAATATATAAATAAAGTTGCTTCCGGCCCTTCCACGGACCCCGCGCATAGCGGGAGCTTAGTGCAACGGGCTGCCCTTTTTTTATAAATAAAGTTGCCAGAATATACCTCTTTCTCGACGTTCAATGTTTTTAATATGGACCTTCACATGGGTTCCTGTGTCAGCCATCTCCTCCCAAGTACTGTACAGCTGTGCCCGGCATTCCTCAAATAGCAAGGGTTCAAACACCTTAATATACTCTTCCACAGATTCAAATTGACCAGGTACACACTGAAGCTCCGCTTCATCTGACATGAAGAGAAGTTCACCCCTCAATAATACACCATATAATGGCACTTCATGCACCACACCACTTTTTGACATAAGGCAGGCAAATAAGAAATTGAAAAAAATCCTTATGAGGCTCAAGGAGCTGTACAATGTGACTCGCTACTAAATAGGCGCTTTAGAGGAGCAAATCGGAGAACCATTAAACAATAAAAGCTAACAAAAAATGTATTCAGAACTTATCCTGATACATATGCACAGGTTAGTCATGGATACATGAAAAATACACTAATAATCAATAGCCAACATTGAGATGGCACAAAAATTCTTCCATCCCACAAGCTATCCTGATGATTGAGATGCCCACCAGATGAAGCTGGAGGATCCCCTTTGCTATGTGTGGGCCTGAGTAATATAAACACCACCACTTAATAAACAGTAAATCCTGCCTCACCAAGCATTCCATAGAACAGGATGCTAAATATAGGCCACTAAAACAACCTAGAAGAAAGTGGCAGTATAAAACATATATTATTGAACACAATTACCATCATAAAGAAACTGACATATCATACATGATGTGACAATGTTCATCTGACAAGACTGTACAAGTTTATAGCCTTCCAAGAAAACAGAAGAAAGTGATGCAGACACTCAAAAAATGAAAAATACAACATAAAGAGTTTAAAGGGTTAATCAGATCTTGAATGACCACTTCAGTACAGTGACCACTAGGAAGAGCACATACTTGCTTCTTTGAATAAAACCTAAAGCAAAGATGTATTCCATACTACTATCTCATGATACAACCATTATTACAAAGCACAAGAAAACGTGAGGGATTTGAGCACCACATTCCAACAATATTCTAGGAAAATGCAAATTTTGATCCTTAACCTTAACAGGAGAAATAACTAAAGAAATCTAAGACAATGCTCTGTATTAAAACCTAAGTTGGAGCCTTATCCAATTAGAAAGATGGACATAACCAAAACATAGAATCAACAGGGAAAGGTTTATGCACTATGTCACATAGCTTAAAAACACAGAAAAGAACAAAGAGTTCAATACAGAAGACTAACGAGGAAATATTATCAACAAAAGTAATGGTAATAATCACAATGATAGAGAATAATAATCAAGTGGAACTCAAAAGTACCTGGATGTTGCCAAAACTTCTCGTTTGTCACCTCACGAATAAGCCGTTCTACAGATGTATCTTGACACAGGCTACTTACTATAGGTTGCTTCTTGGACGGAGGTTTTTTGGCCCCCAATTTTGGATCCATGGAATTTTGACTGATCAGAGCAGGCTTCCTACCAGGAAACTGTGAATTTCTACTTTGTCTCTGATCTGTGGGATGTTTCCAAGAATTCTGTCTAGGCATAGGTGGTGTCTGAGCCTCAGACGTGAGGTCAGTAGAACTAGTGGAACTATTCATCCGTCTTGGCCGACCTAGAGGTGTTAGGTTCACATCCGCACTAGATTCAGATTTAGAATCATTAGATTCCATAGGCAAGTTTCCTTCATTAGTTGAATCAATTTGTCTCATATCTTTGACAAGTAGCTGACTGTTCTTTTCCCCATTCTTTTCAGAAGATGGAGGAACATTACAAGACTCTTTCACAATACGAGTTGTAACAGGTGGTGGAAAATTTTGCCGCCTAGTTGTACTTTTTTGAGAACCTGCCTGCTTAACGTCTTCCAAATCAAGAAACATGGTCTGCCTACTGCGCTTCTTTCCCAGCATCGCTTCCTTCTGCTGGTCAATCTTAGAGCGCTTACCAAAATTGTTAGTACACTTTAATGCATGACTTGCCTCAACACCTCTGACCTCTTTATGCTTTGGAGCCTGCCCAGAATCCTCCTGACCATCCATGATGCTATCAGTTTTACAACTGGTTTCAGAGTTTCTGCTACTATTACTTTTCCTGTCATTTGTATCTCGATCTAATTCTAAAGAAGAAATATTGTAATTTTCACCATTCCGTTTCTCATTATCCTGGGAAGCATTGTCAACAGACCCAAGTTTATCACTATTGTTCACTGGCTCAACTGCTGATTTCTCCTGCGAAGCTTTATCAACATCAGATTTCGACTCATCATTGATGCCAAAAAATTTATGTGCGTCTGTTGAACCCTCTGCATCAGACCATTCACCTTCTTCCTTTTCAGCCATTTGCATATCAAGAGAGTTTAGATCTGGCTGGAGCAAAGCCTTCATTGTATTTTCCTGACTTGATTTAGATAATGAAGCACCACCCGAAGTTGAGGGCCCAGCACTCTTCTGTTCCTCAGGAGCTCTAGATGCCTCCGCACCTTTTGACCGAACAAAGGGCTGGAAACCTGAAACGGAAGAGGCATGGGAAAATGCATGATTGTTTACTATCCCCGGAGGATCAACAGAGGATGCCAACAGCTCAGAAGTATTGGTACTAGAAGAGGGAACTGCTCTCTGAGGCTGGAAACAGAGGACACCATCATTATTATCCTGGTCATTCTCGGCAGGGGGTTCATTAAGATCAAATAACAACCTTCCTTTAGAACCCATCTCAAATATAATTGCATATACACGGAATACAACCTTATACCACCACCTTTTGCTAATAATTAATTCTCGCAGAGCTATTGGCAAATATTCTAACCTCCTTATTTCCCAAAGAACATTAAAAGCAAGAAAGACTGCAATTCGGGGGAAGCAACAAACTTGATTAAAGGACAAAAGTCACAGCAACAAACACATAGGTTTGCAATCCACTCTACAACATAAAGTTTACATCATCCTCGTCTAATTGGAATACTAAAACATGGAGCAGATGAATTGTTTTAGTAGCAGTCAGCACTCACAGATACAGCTGCAATATCTTAAAACAGGAACGTATAGTTATAGCCTGCATGATCACAAATTAATATCTTAATCAGCAATTCCTCTTTCAGCAGAAAAAAGCAGACATAAGCTATCAGCGGGGAGTTAAATTCTTAAATCTAAACACTCGTTACAGTATCACAAAGATTAACTGCGTCATAATCAATCAAACAATAAAGAAAAGGCAACAGACACTGAAAATTCATCACCAAGATCAAGCCCTAAAAATATGCGCAACTTCAACTCCTATGCAACATCATTCTAGCAATTACATATGAGCCTCAACGACCAAATACAAGGAAAATGGGCAACGCCATGTTAGAAATTAATTAGATTGCACAAATTCCAAAGAAAGTAGCAATTTTTTTCAAGATTCGTGCCTATACATGTGATTTTTCAATCAATAGATGGTCGATATACAAATGCAATCTGTATGTTAACATTCTTTCATAGCATTCCAAGAGATCTATAACTGTATAGATAAGAACTATATTGGGCCCTCCCCAGAACCCACTTTGCGGAATTATATAGGGTATGTTGTTGTTGTAAAAACTATATCAAACAGACCCTATCCCTCAATCTTTCACCTCTATTAATCCACCACTACAAACTCATCAAATTATCCCCAATAACAAATAAAAAGTCCTAACTTTCCAATTCCCCTCAATAAAATATACAGTAAGTAATGCACAAACAGTACCAATTAATGATATATCAAAAACAAATCCAACCAATGTGACAAAACTACACAACAATAAATAATACAGCTAACAACTACTACTAATACCTAACTAAATCACCCTTTATGATTTGTACCAATCAAGTTTCAATTTTTACCAATTCAAATTAGGGTTTCCATGAATCTAACAACCAATCAAATTACACAAATTAATATAACCCATTAGTCAATTTACCATAGAAATACCCAAATTCATATGTATTCATTCATCCCAATTTAATCTCTTTTTCGATCTATTTTTCTACAATTTTATTCCATCTATTATTTATTAATCAAATTGTGTGGAGAGAGAGAAGGGAAAAGTACCTCCAAATAACACCACGAAATCTACACACAGAGATGGGAAAAAGGGGAAAAAATTATTTAATATAAATAAACAAATTTTATAAATAGAATAATAAATTTCTCTTATTTTTTGCTATATATATTAGTTGGTGTGTTATTGCTATATATATATAGAGAGAGAGAAAAGGAGAGAGAAACGAATACAAGTGAAAAGAATAGAGTGGGGAAAGGCCTATTTATAGGAAAATACAAAGGCCCGTTGTGGGCCCGGTCGGAGATAACGCCGATCTTTAAATTTCCGGCATATTACTCTTTTTTTAAATTAAACCAATATAATAATGACCTGGATGTACATAACTACCCTTCATTTTTCGTTTATTTACATAGTGAAGATCGTCTAGTGCTTTAGGGTAAAGGCTGGAGGGTAAATATGACATTTCATCTAGTATTTCGCGTGATTATCTGTCTAGATCTGTTTAACAGCCGTACATGTAAACGAGACTCTTGTTCAATTTTTTTTTTTTTGGATTTAAAAAAAAAAAGGATCATTTTTTGGTATAATAAAAAATGTTTCCAAGATAAAATAGGTAAAATCTTTAAGAATTGGCAAATTAGGATAATATTGTTGGGACTATTATGGAAAATTTGTGATAGAATAGTTTGGTAAGGTGAGAAAAGGCTCGCATTTATTTCAGAAAATTACGCTTTATGTCTATTGGGAGAAAATATTTTTCACGTAGCCTTTATTTTAAGTTTATTTCTCGGTTTAGCTCATCTTGTGCATAAACATCTTTAACACACTATTATACACTTTATATAAAGTTGATGCATTATGTATAATGTTTTCGTTAGGTATAATATTGCATATTAAGTTACTTGGCGTAATATTTTATGATTTTTCTTTTAATTTATAATATTATTATATTTAATTTTCTTATATTAATGATGTAAAACTTATATGCACTTTGCGTAATTTGATTTGCTCTAACTAATATAGATTCTCTATCATCTTTCATTATCGATGTTTATATACAATTTTTCACATGACATGATTATATAAATATGTTTCTTATCGTCTGTGCGTAAATAAGAAAAAAACTAAATTTAACCTAGATGTTTAATGTAAACAAGTTACTGAAAGTGTCCTAGAGATAATCTGTATTAGGACACAATATACTTTATACACATTCATATTTATATTAATGATGATTAATATTATGGCATTTGCATTTGTTGAATTATTAGTTGATTGTTTATAATATTCTATAAATGCATCGAGGTTACGTGTTTATTAATGATGTGAGAATTAGTGTTATAACATAACTCTTAAATTACCTCGACTAATGATCATCGAAATTGGGATATCGATGATATGCGATACGTCGACATGTGGTCTGCATCATATCCTTAGTGGATGTAGTATGTCTCACTTGCTACGAGTTATGGCAACTCATGATGGACACATGGATACTTTTTGAAGTATTGGTACACCCTGCTGATGCATTATTTGTTATATGTCTATAATGTCATCGACATGTGGGAGATAAAAGTCCTTAGACTTGAGGTCAATATCATCTTATTTATGGAGTAATGTACTTTGTTCCTGTCCTAAGCTCAAATGTCTTATAGGTTGAGACGCGACTTATTTTAGTGCATTACGAAGTAGATTAAATGTGGTATGTGAGCCAAGAAAAGATTCATTCCTTGAATTTATATTCGAGTGAACACTCAGGTACTCATATGGTATTAGGTTGACTAAGTCATCGTCAACGAATGATATGCCCGTGATACGGTCCCGTTGTCAACTAATATAGATGAGTTATAATAATCAAGTCATTTGGATAGCTACTTGACAAATCATAAGTTTGATTGAGTGTCGTGAATGAAGGATTTTATCTTTCCACATATATAGTGATTCACATATTTTGTGTAGCTAAACTTTACATATTGGGTTCGTCTTCCGGCACAGTCTAGGAGTTCCGTGAAGATCCTAATGTAATTAGTGACGATATGTAAAGGCCTGAAGGGTAACACTAAGTCAAATGTTTCGTCGATTGAAGGATGTAATTAGAAAGAGACTATACCTAAATGTTCGGTTGATGACCGGGACATTAAAATGAGAAAGTGGGCAGAAAATAGGACGGAAATGCGGTGCCTTGATTCAGGAACACGTGCCAGCACCGCGGTGCCTCTTACTGAGGACCGCAGTGCCAGGACGTGGCCTGACAGTCCGAATTCTGCCTAGTCTGATTTTCTGTTGGGCCTAGCCCACGGAAACCCTAAGCCTCTGTTTAAAACTATAAATAGAGGGCTTACCCTCTCATTTTCAATAAACAAAACCTAAGAGAGGTCAATCTCTTCTAAAGCTCTGTCAGAATCCCTAGCATTCTTGACTTAGCAAATTACATCACAGTTCTCTGAACTTACAAATCGAGGGACGTTTGCGTGTGCACCATCGGACTACACAAAGTAACAGATTCAACTGCTTGGTTGATTGCTGCTTCGAATGTAAGTCTTCTGTCGAAGTTTTACATTAATTCTGTGTTTTGTATTTTACATTACATATCATACTGCAGTTCGACCGTCGTCGGGTTTGAAACATAAATTTTCAAATTCCGCCGCATGTACGAACCCGACGTAAACACCTACAGTTACGTTAATCCACCACCAAAGGATGTGGCGCATTGAATGGAGTTGTTTCTCCTTTAATCAGAGGTCTCGGTTTTGAGCATTGGAATAAAAAAAATCTTGGTAGAAATCACTTCTCCCATAAATAAGTTTTACCTCTCGTGAATCTAGATCTAGTCATGCTCTAATATGGATATCAAACACCGAGTGAGAATATTTTTTACAAAAACTTGCGTTAATCTAATTAAATAAGTGAGATTATAAAAACTTTAAAAAAATAAGTAAGATTATACATCATTCCGGGTTCAATCTTATGTGCAATCTACATACTGTGTCATAGTTTACACTTTATTAAATAATTAGTATTAATGTGATGGGCAGACGGACGAGGGGGAGCCAAACAAGACTAGATGTGAAGATAAAGGAGCACGTGACATCTTAAGCGAATTTCACATCAAAATGGGAGAAGTAAGAGGTTTATAATGCATAATTCAAGTTTATATGGTACATGTGTTTTTAAGGCTCAATGTGACGTAGTTAACAACAATAGTGTACTCAGTGTAATCTCACAAATTAAATTTGGGAGGGTTGAGTGTACACAGACCTTACCCCTACCATGAGCGGTAGAGAGGTGTTTCTGATAGACTCTTGAATCAAGGAAAGCAAACCAAAACAATCGGCAAAAAGAAATAATATAAGTAAATAAGTCAATGTGAAATACTAAATAAGGCACGATAAAGACAAATTTGTATGGGCTTAGGCCCGAAGCGGATAACACATGTCATGACTAATTGGGTCGGACAATTACTATATTATTGTTAGGGATGTTCATGGGTCGGTTTTAGGCTAAAACCAAACCAATAAGTCAGTTTTTAAATTATTAAAACCAAATTAAATATAATACATATCCATTGATTTGGTTATTGTGGGTTTGGCTTAGTTTGGATAGGGTTTTCAATTTTAAGAAACTTAATGGTATTTATCTTTTTTTTTTCCCTACGATTAGAAAAGACTTTTCCTTCCTCTTCCAACTTATAATTTGTTATTACTCTTTTATTGTGGAAACTATAATTTCTTTTGGATTATGAAGAAAATGTCTTAAGATATATAAGTTTTAATCAAACTAATAAACTTTATAAGTAATATAACTCTTTTTAGGTAAATCTCATAGTAATTTATTTGAATAAATGAGTTTGAGTTTTTTTAAGAAAAGGGATTAAGGTGTAAAATTTGTTAGCCTAATAGAGATAAAGAAAATTTTGATGACAAAGTAAAGAAAGTATTTACATTATTTTATTAAAATTGTGTATATTAATTTGTCAGATTGGTTCGATTTTTTCTTCGATTTGTTTTTAATAAAATCAAATATTATCAGTTTCTTCAAATTCAAAACCAAACCAAATCAAACAACTATGAATTTATTTAATCGACTTGATTCGATTTGCGGTTTGAATCGGTTTTTAATCAAATCGTGAACACCTCTAATTATTGTATCATAGTCTGTACTCCTCAATACGACGGTGGGCCAAACATCAGTGAACGCTAAGTCCTTAAGAGACATGCATGTGATATACCTGATCGAGGGCAAACTAATGAGAGCGTGTTAAATACGACCGACAAGCTTTTAGGTTGGCAATCTTCTGAAGATGAGGTGAACATGACACCTTAGACGAATCCTACATCAAAATGAAAAAGGAAAGTAAAGAGTTTTTGAAGACCTAGCTTAAGTTCACATGGTACATGCACTTTTGAATCATTTTGCGTAGTTCAAAAGACAAATTCGTGCAAGCCTAGGTCCAAAATAAATTAATAATACGTGCATGAACTTATTCGTCATAATTAGAATCCAGATGATGCGTGAAAAAATAATACTAATAAATATTTAAAATCTTATATGGATTTAGCAAAATTCCGATTGTCATCTTGTTTCACAATGAAGGAATACCAAATAACTAAATCTCTACGAAATCAAATAACTTTTCTGGTATCTTATTTTATTATCCAATATTTACATTATTATATTACTAACATGACCTTTTATTACCTTATCAAGTGTCAACTTTCACTACTCGACATAGATAATATAATTTTCTTAATCTTGAAATACTTTTTATTCTTAAAGTTACTTTCTTGTTCACAATTCTTCAATTGGATAAATAAATTATTAATATTGTTTTTATTATTATCTGATTACTTTATATTATTTTATTTAATTGATTCAATAACATGATTTTACATAAATATGCTTCATATTTCTTTGAGTAAAAGAAAAGGAATCCTGATTTTAACTTAAATATTTTTAAAATTTATGTGAACAAGTCGAGTTAATTTATCTATTTACATAAATGAAGTTGTACGTAATCTTGAGTTCAAATTTTATTTGTGTGTCTCTTGTCTATAATTGAAAGAGAATAATATCTTCATTATATTCATTAATGAAAAGATATATATAGATGATATACAATCTCTAATTATGAAAATTAAATCAACTTTTTCCAAATACAAGATTACTAGCTTTTTCTAATACAAGACTACTATCATAATTATACATGTACAAGAACTCTACTAATTATGGTAAGAAATATACAAAATATTCACAAGACATATACACGGTTTGACCGTGTATATCGATAGTATTTCACACACCCGCAGTCATAGCGGGTGGTTGTCGTACGCTGAGACTGCCCCTAAAATCTCCAAACAGAACTAAGGGAAGACCCTTAGTAAAGATGTCAAAAAATTGGTATCGTGAAGGGACATGCAAGAAACGTACTTGTCTATGAGCTACCTTTTCGCGAATAAATTGAATATTCATCTCGATATGTTTAGTGCGCTGATGTTGGACCATATTCCCAGACCAATGTAACTTTCTGAATAGGAAAGTGAAGCTCTAATAGGAGATTACGTAGCCAACAAGACTCAGACACAACATTGGCTACCCCTTGATACTTGGCCTTCTCATTGGATCGCGATAAAGTAGTCTAGCGTTTAGTCAATCAAGAGACCAAGTTATCACCAAGAAACATACAATAACTAGATGTCGAACGTATGATATCTGGACATCCACCCCAATCAGCATATGTATAAGACACGAGAGTAGATACGGAGGATGGATATAAGTGCAAACTATAATTAAGAGTACCCTCAATGTATCGTACAATGAGTTTAGGAGCATGCATGTGCTGGTCCCTCGGCTTACGCATAAATAAACACACCTGTTGCAATGCATAAGTAATATCGAGCCTCGTGAAAGTAAGATACTGAAGAGCCCCTACAAGACTGAAATAGTGGGAAGGATCCTCGTAAGCCGTGCTAGAATTAGCACTCAACTTCTGTTTGGTATCAACCGGATAGGAGAGGACTTACAGGATGACATGTCAGCCCGCTCAATAATCTTAGCCGCATACTTCCTATGTGATAAAATTGGACCACGTGCATGACGAGTTACAGCTATACCCAAAAAATAACTCAAAGGCCCTAAGTCTTTCATATCAAATTCTGAACCGAGAAGAGACATGATAGACTTGCGTAGTTTATCAGAAGAGGCATTCAATATAATATCATCCACATATAACAGAATGTATGCTAGAGAAGTACCACGACAATAGATGAACATAGAATGATAAGACCTAATGTGAGAAAACTCAAGAGTAGACACATAGTCTGCAAACCTTTTATACCGTTTAGCCCATACAATGACTTCTTCAGCAAGCACACATGGTTAGGATGATCGAGGTCCCTAAAACCCAAGGGCTGATACATATATACATTTTTCTTGAGATCATCGTGTAAGAATGTATTTTTTACGTCTAGCTAGTGAATGAGTCATGCTTTTGATAGGGCCAAACTGAAAACAGTGTGAATAGTTATTGGTTTGACCATCGTACTAAAAGTCTCTGTACAATCCACGTCAACCTGTTGAGTTTTGTCATCACCTACAATACGGGGCATTTGCCTCTCAAAACAATGGTCAGATTTTTCCTTATGAGTAAAAATCCACATAGAACGAATAACATTGACAATAGGAGGATGTGGCACCAACTCCCACATCTTATTTTTAGTAAAAACATTATATTCATCATCCATGACCATTTTTCAATTCGGGTTATGAAGGGAATACATTGGGTTACGTGGTAGGTGTGTTTTAGTGATATTAAAATTGAGATTAAAATATCATTTCGATTTAAAAATATCATGTTGGCTACAAGTAATGGGCCTTTGACTCGAAATAAAAGTGGACTAGACTTTGGATGGTGTCGTCGCTTTGGGATCGCCGTGCCAGTGGCCAAAGGCCGACTGACGGACTAAAAATTGACCAAGAGTGCGGTTGCTGCCGAGACTGATCGAAGAAATGACTGGGCCACAGCGATGGACCTTGGCGAAGTTGGATCGGGAAGAATATGAGATGGACCAGCAGTAGGATTTGGGCGAAAGCAAATGGATTTTGACAATCACAAGCAGGCAAATGGCTCGCGGAGATCGGGAAGGGAGATCATAGTCTAGATCCCGAGGCGGGGATCAGACTAAATGGTGGACCAGATATGGTGAGAGTCCATCATCCAAAAAATTATAAAAATTAGCCACTGAATTACACAATTTAGCAAACGAAAATTGGTTCATAAAAAATGACATGACGACTAATTATGATTTTATTAGAGGATAAATTAAAATATTTGTAACCACAATGATTAGACAAATAACCCAAAAATACAAAAACAGTTGAACGAGCTTGAAGTTTGTTAATTGTAGTAGACGGAAAGAGAGGGTAGCACAAACACCCAAACACTCTAAGATGAGAATACGAAAGATCCTTATGATAAACAATTTTTTAGTGGAGATTGACATACTAATCCTTTGCTACGGAGTATGTTAATGAGGTAAGTAGTCATTTGTAATGTATGATGTCAAAAAGAAGGTAATGAAGCATGGGCTAGTACTCATTTTGTGAAGAAATATGAGGCCAAGAAAACCTAAAATATATGACATTAATATTACAAAATTTCCGAAATGACCCATTATCACATTGAATGTTTTTAATTTTCCATTTAATTTTTTTACGGATGAATGCTCTAAACAATAGGAATGTGGAAAAAACTTGAGACTTTTTAGATAAAAGAAAGGTCCACAAAAAAAATAGAATAATCATCCAAAATAACACATAATAACGGTGACATAAATAACTCAAAACGAGAGATGTCCACAAATCACTATGAATAATATCGAATGGCAACAAAGTACTAGAATTTGAAGATCCAAAAAGTAATTTAACATGTTTCCCAAGCACACAAGAAGGACAAATATTAGTACTACACGTACTATTACATTCAATAAAACTATTGCTTTTAAGAGAGGAAAGAACAGACGCCCCCGGATGACCCAAACGCGCATACCACAAGGAAGGTGCTAGAGCGGCAAACGTTGACGGTGTGGCTTGATTAGTGGAAGTGGTGGTGGTGATTGTATAAAGCTCTCCCCGACTATTACATCTCATTATAGGTATTCCCGTTATGAAATCCTCCACATAAAATCCAAAAGGGTAAAAGTCAATATAAACCCAATTATCAGTTATAAATTTTCGAACATATATCAAATTTTTTATTGAGGAGCATGAAGGACATTTTTCAAGAATAAAGGTGGATTTGGGGGAGATAAATTTATGTGATCATAACAACGAATTGGAATTAAATTACTATTACCAACAATAATGCCACAGTCTTTGCTCAAATTAAAATAAGATGAGAGATTACCTAGCGGAGAGTCATAAGAGAAGTGGCTCTGGTGTCCATGTACTAATTTGCGTTCGGAGGATTTATCCAAGTGTATGCATCTCTTCTTTGATATCCGTAGGGTCGGAACTATTGTTGGTCCTGCAACATCGAAGACATGCTGAGGTCGAGGCCTGGCAGGCCAAAGATGCCAAGGCCGCTTAGTTACCATTGCTTTGGACATTCACCTCATCGGCCGATGGCCAAATTTTATGAAGGAACTGGGAAGGGGACCGACACGGGCACGCCAGCCGCCTGCTCGCTGGGCGGTTGGCTCGATCCTGCTGATCGCCATCGCGCCGTCCATCCGCCTCTGCCCCTGCGGACACCACCACGTCCACCACTGCGATTTTCCCCACGATTTTGACCTTTTTTACCACCCATGTTATTATGATTTTGACCATAATTTTCAGAGTATAATTAAGAGTCATTAGTTTCATGGGACGTGGCCACCATCATGGCGGAATTAACCGCCTTTTTAGCCAATCATACTTCTTCTAAGGTGAGCATGGAACATGCCTGGTAGAACTATGGGAGAGGATTGCTTTGACGAAGAAGATTGCTAACGCCATTATACGTCTCGGAGAGGCCTGCAACCATCTGAAGAACGAAACGATCATTAGTGACGGGCGCGCCAACATTTTTGAGTTGATCTGACAACTCTTTGAGCCGTTGACAATAGGCAGAGACGTGCGGAAAATCCTCCATATTAATGTGGGAGAATTCCTCTTCGAGGGTCACGACACGAGAATTTTTATTGTCTTGGAAGATATCACGCAACCTATTTCAAGCTTCCATTGCTGTGGCTCTGGGCTCGATAATAGTCTGTAAGAGGTCCGCAGAGATGGTGGAATAAATCCATTGGAACACCACATCATCAAGAGTTTTCCACAACTCTATTTCATCATCGGCGGTAGGCACCTTCTCATTGCCTTTCTCTGGTGTGATGATGTGATGGAGGACCCTATTAGACTTTGCGTGAATTTTAAATAATTCTTCCCACATCGTTATTGGACGTTTTCCATCTCAAGAACGATAGGGATGTTGTTCTTGATATTGGAGACTGTAAGAACATGATAAAAGGTGTTCTTTGAGATAGACATAGTGAAAGAATAAAAAGAGAATTAGGGATTAGGAAAAGAAATGTGAAGGGATGAGTGGTCGACCGTGGCAGAGGGTCGGAATCCGAGAGGGAGTTACTCACTAAAAATTTAGGATATCAAAGCAAGATTTACTCACTAAAAAGGATTCTAGTATAGTCATGACCCATGACTACTTTGTTAATGTCGTCATTGTTCACATTGTATTGAGGACGATAACATTCTTCCACATCATGAACTGTAAGACTAGCTATAATTTCACGTGTCGCAAGACTAGTGCATCAACGTACTCGGTCTTGCAAGAAAATCAAATCCTTATTTTATATGAAATTTTATTTTACTTGCATTTTTTTTCATTTCTTTATTTTCCCCCTTTAAGAACAACAAGTTTAGAATGGTAACACGAGAACGAGATATTTTTTCATTACTTTTCAAAATAATGCTTTGAAGATAGTTACAAGAAAGGAAATAAAGGTACGTAATTAAACTAAACTACTAGTCAAGAATTTGAAGAAGCTAACATATTTTGAAATGAACTCAATACGTTAGAGAGGAAAACTTTATAGAATTGGTAACCTACACCGCTATATTTAGAGAGATAGATTCAAGATTCGAAGTTTATGAATTTTGAAATTTATTATGCGTACATATAGTCAGCATTCTTAATAAATATATGGAGTTTAGATAAAATTATTGAGTTCTACCGAATCGTACTTTCTATACTAGTTCCGCCGCATGTATCAGATCGTTCATAATCAAGGTACAACCATTATACTATAACTTTCATATAATATTATTGTTTGGTTTTAGGAAATAAATTATCATAATATGTTATGATAAACTATTTTAATATATACGATATTCAACTCATCAATTGGTATGTTACAAACATTAATTCCTTCTGATCCCTTTCACCTTATGGCACCTGTGAAATAACCGGAACAACAAAAATTTGGAGATAACATTTGAAAGATTAACATGGTATATTGGTATGTTACAAACATTAATTCCTTCTGATCCCTTTCACCTTATGGCACCTGTGAAATAACAGGAACAACAAAAATTTGGACATAACATTTGAAATATTAACACTTTAATTCACTGAACAAAAAGAGAATTAGTGACGGATAAATTATGTAGCTAAATAACAAAATTCGTTACTAATCCTTTTAGCGATGGATTATCAAAAAATTCTCTTAGCTACGAACAAATTTAGCAACGAATTAACGACGAAATTCGTAACTAATTCCAAATTTTTAATAGTGAATATGCCTATAATTTAGTCTTGAAATATAAATCTATGACAAATCAAAATGTGGATGTGGTGCATGTAAAGCTGATGCGTATGCTTAATCGAGTTGTACCTACTCCTTGCGCAGTGGTACATAGCCGTTAACGTCAGAATTAAATAGAAGTATTTAAGAAAGTCAGTTTAGTCCCTCACATTTCTAGATCGTAAGTTTTATTTCTTTCAATTAAGCCCTAGGGTTTCCCTAGTTGAGCAGATTCTTTTCCTCTGCAGAATCGATTGTGTTGCAGAGTACTATTTTCATGTCATTGTCCTTTATCTTATATTTTAAGCAATTCATAGGCTAGATAGAATCCTTTATATATTTCTTGTAATGGTATTTGGTATTTTATCCGAAATATATCAAGTAATTTAGCTTAGCTTAGCTTAGTTTTCATTACTGTTTCATTGCTTCTTCTTCACTTTTTGCCATTGTTGTTCATTTCAAAGCACAATACACATCATTTGGTATCAGAGCAGTCTAAATCACACCTATCATCCAGGCTTCAGCGATCGAGCAACTCAAGCGCGCTTCACTTGTCCTCCTCGTGCGAGTCCCCATGCAAGAAGACATTTTTCACATCTAACTGTCGATGAGATTTTTAGTCATTTCGAAATGTCCGCTTCAACCGCTCTTTCACCTCCCAAAGAGCGAAGTTGGCTTGATGAGCGCAGATGAGGTTTATGGATTCAGCTAAACTCCATCAAACTCCTGCCTGACTTGCCAAAGTACCACTGCCACCAGGGCTTACATCCTCCTATCGCCTACTAGTCCTCTCCTGCTCCTGACGTAAATGAAGTGGAATTTGGAAAAGGGCAAGGTTCTAGCCCGTTGAAGTAAAAGTATGAAAGGAACAGTTGGGTATTCCCCCCTCATGTTGATTTGATTTGTCACCTCACATCTTTCGTTTGACTTTCACAAGGGTTCAAGTTTCGATCGATATCCTCGCACATGTGAAATGGCTTCTGATTTCCAAACAATCACTGATGCTTTAGCTCGAATCTCTTTAGACATGGCCAACCTCACTATGAGGCAAGACCAACTAGAGGAATCTAGAGATAAAGCTCAATACACATCAGTTGGTTCTTCAGGCCAAGCTGGATAACATTGTTGTTTAGTGGCACCAAGCTTTTCTCAAAAGTAGACTACAAATGCCTCCATTTTCTTGGGATGAATATTTGTATATTGTAATTGATAAGGTAGAGACTGAGTATGAGGATCATATGGCTGAGATTAAAATCCTTAGTCATACTGGAGATATTAAGGAGTATCAGGACAAGTTTGACAGTGCAATGGCTAGGTTGGTGCTATCCAATGAAAATGTTGTGATTTGATTCATTACTGGCCTCGGGCTTGAGATAAGAGGAATAGTGAAGGATAGACCTTCTTATATACCCCGTGCTTACCAACTTGCTAGACTATATGAGTCTGCATTCTTCAGCTTAACAACGGTCATATAAACATCAACCTTTCTACCACCAAACTTTTTCCTCCAGAAACACACCCATAACCAGTTCTTCTAACCATCCTTACAAACCTTCCTTCAAACCACCAATTACTAAACCACCAAATACCTATAACCATGCTGGATCATCTAACCAGTTTGTAAGAAATAAGAAAAGAAGGCTAACACCTACTGAGTTAAATGAAAAAAGATTCAAGGAATTATGTTATTTCTGTGATGAAAAAATCTTCTCAGGTCACAAGTGTAAATCTAACAAATAGTTTTACTTGTTTGAGTTAGCAGAAGGACAGGAAGCTGGGGGGAAATGACTCTGAAACATTAGATCAATAGTTGTATATATTGGAAGGTGATGGAATTGGAAAAGAGATGGGAGTTGAAAACACTGAACCATTGGCTAATGTTATTTCTGCGGGGGAAACTTGTGCAATCTCATTCAATGCATTGAATGAAAATGTTGTCTTTCAGACCTTAAGGGTGACTTGTTACACTGAGTTGATGCCCATTAATATGCTAGTAGACTCTGGAATGCTGTCTTCCAGACCTTAAGGGTGACTTGTTACACTGAGTTGATGCCCATTAATATTCTAGTAGACTCTGGTAGCAAAAAATAAAAGACTCAAAAGAACTAAAATAAAGACTCACTCGCTATCGACATTTTTTGCACAAGGATTAATAATCAGAAATAATGGGCGTTAGCAAAATAATACGCAGAACATATAGTACCACATTTCAAAGACATTGTTAGATATTTAAACTCCCTATCATCATTACTTTTAACGGAAGTCAATATACTAAATCATGCATATAAATTTAAGAATTCCATGGCATGCTTACTTACTATTCTCTTACCACCTGATATGCATAAAAGAGATCTTCGTGACTTTTGTAATGTAGAATAGGTATGTGATATAGAGTAAAAAATAAAGTAATTCAGCTCATTTCGTACCATGTTCTCTTTTAGTTTTTTCTGCTTTATTTCTTTTTCTTTTGTTCTTCCTTCACTTCATTCTATCTTTTTCCTTTTTGTTTTCGAGAAATGAGTATAAGTAACGAAGCATGCCACTCCCCAAACTTAGAAGCTACTATTTCTATATCTTTAGACGGGCATTTATCTCTTTTTTAACACAATGTATGGTACAATTTGTGGGAATATAGGGTGTCAAACAGGTTTCTGAAATTTGAGTTCAAATTGTGGCCGCACTAGTGATATTTTTAAAGTACAATGGTAAGAATGTTAATGGTAAGAATCACTATCAAAAGAAATGCCCGAGGTCATCTCAATATCATGCATATCCTAACTATTATGCAATAGCAAGAATCATGTAACATAAGTATTTATCATTTAGTACGATAACTCAAGCGCAACTAAGAGGTATTTACATGAGTTTGTTTTTTGCCAGGTGTTTAGTAGTTCATTTAGATAAGCGTTTACAATCTCCAAGCATTATTCCACCTTACTTCACTCAGGTGTTTCTAGCAACTACAACATTCATGATCTTTGAGAGAAAAAGAAAATTTTTACATCAAAATAAACATGTGGCGTGGGATAACGACGATCATTGCTGAAACAGTGAACTCAACTCGCTGATTTGTTGCTCGCTTTGTTCTCTCGTACTGTCGCGGTTCAAGCGTCCGCATCATCATCCGATACGATTTTTGAAACAATTGCTCCATCGTGGGCGGTTCGCTTCTGCTGTCGTCGCTGATGTGGGTCCCGCCTCATATTGAGCCTTGCTTTCGTGCCTATTCGCTCCATGGTCCCTTCGCCTGGTTTGCATTGGCCTGTCAACCTTCCGGTCTGAAAGAAATATGACTATCTTACAGACATGCACATGCTTTCACGAAACATACAGAGCTTTGAACCGCACTACGATAGTGCACTACGGATCGCAAGCCGTGTCTCAATCCGCCAGCTACTAACCTGGCATTTCTCACTGCTCGCGACTATTCTTCTCTCATCAATCACAACTCCTCATAATTCCATACCCTCATTAATTCATTCCTTCGTCACCGGGGCGGCTCATGCACTTATCACGCGGCACACGGGCCATAGCCAAATCTTTGGCTACTTTGTTGAATCGCACTGCTCGTTTGAATTGGCACTCTTCCAATATCAAAAATCGCCCACGGTAGCTCACTAAGAGCCATGACTTGCATCCTTCAAATATCAGCTTCGCCGCTTCCTACACATGTTTAAAATGGCTCCCGATTTCACCTCCTTCAACATCAATCGCTTTCAATTCCTCTCCTTCAACATCCTTCGCTTTCACTATATTTATATCTTGCCACCACAATAACAAATACAAGAGAATCAAAGAAGACCGCAGAGTGCTACCGTAAAAATAAATAAAGATAAATTAAATTAATATAATTGAAAACGCCAGTTTGCTCCCAACAGCCACGTTTTTAATCGCCTTTAGCTTCGACGCAATTAACCTGCACGAGTGCTCATCGACCTTCAACCGGATGAGGGCTTGCACTGCATTTATCGCTATAGGTCTCAATTTCCCCTATAACTATTTGTTCAAACAAGAGCCTTAAACATATAAGTATCCCCAAGTACAAAAGATAGGTTTGTCTTTTAGGCTTTTATTTCTTCATAATGTGCGGGAAAAAGAATTTCCATGAGAATCCAAAAAATGATGATCGCGAGTTCTCCTATTTGCGCTCCAGCCTTTCTATGGGCTAACACGAATCAAGGTCAGAATCGCGCTGCAGACCAGTACGACTTCAGCAGAAATCCATGTCTTGAGGATCCCTGAGATGCATCAAAACCAACAACGGATCACGGCACCATTGTTTTCACATAATAAATACATAAAACAAAAAAGATTAGAAAAACTATACATAAAACCCAAATTAGAAATTAAAAATAGATAAATTTGATATTGAACTATGCCTAATCAAAACTTGATGCGGCGGTGAGTAAGCTGCTTTAAAAGAAGATGCGTTATCGTGACAAGTAGTATAGTCTTGATAAGAGCGAATATCGCCCACAAGATTAGGGTTGATTACCAACTATCTACAGTATCTATTTGGTGAATTGATAATTGATTTGTTGTTTATAACTAAGAATTATGCAAGCTATTTAAATATAAAGATTTATTTCAGTGGTGATGAGAATAGGCTTCCATGTATCCTTACTATGCTACTTACTAATGCATTAACTTATGGTATTCTTCTTTCGAGAAAGCAGTTTACAATCGCTTTATACTCCCGCTAGGTTATATAAACACTCACCCCAAAGATCGCCTTACCTACCTACCTTCGTGATAAGGATAACTCTATGGGAGGATTAAGAACAAAACCTAGTTGACCGCCACGCAAAATTAGGTTATTAAGCTGTGGTCATTGACTCATCAACACTACATAAATAATCGAGGTATTTTCATCCCCAATCCAAGAATGTCTACCCAACTTACAACATATTCACAATCCTCCTTTCTTGATTAGAAATCATATAGTGATAATTAGTTGTCAATTAATTACCAAGAATTCAACTCAATTATTGGATAGATCTCACAATAAGAAAAATAACCATAAGCATTAATTTATAACATAAGTCTCTAGCAATTCAACATGTAAGAGAATTAGTTCCTAGCCATAAATATGACAAGAACTAATTCAAAGTTCATCATACAAAATGAAATAAAGTAAAGAAAAGGAAAAGAAATTACTAGACTATGGTCTCCAATCTCTACAAAGCCTTGTGTTGTGCAAGAAAAGGAACCGCTAAAAACTCGCCAGGTTCTCCTTTTATCCTCTTTCCTTGGCCTGGCCAAACCTAATTTTTACGGATGTTTAGGCGCGCCTCCGTTCGCCATTTTCTCTGTTTTCAGCTCTGACATCTCATCTTTTGCCCTCTTTTAGCTCCTTTTCCGCCATTTGGCCATTTTAACCACTTTGACTCAAAAGAAAGGAAAACTATCCTAATACGACACTTATATGTACAAAACGGGACAAAAGACTAACTAAAACTGACTCAAAAGGTGTATATAAAATACACCGATCATAGCACACATAATTTTATTGACTCAAAATTTGTAAAGAAATGACTTTCACAATTAGAAACTATTGTTACGCCTCGTAAATTTAAGGCGATAATTAAGAACGTCATTAAAGAAGTAAGATTCGAATATTGGATATAAAATATATTTATATATGCTAATCTGGAAGTTAGTATACGAATGATGTGATTCTGGAGAAATTTTTTGTTACAACGAGCGTGACGATGGAAATTGAAAATGATAGTTATATATATTCCCGTAATGGATTAGTAACGTATTATATAAGTTATGACGACGAGGATACGAGACCTTATGAAATTTTCGGGAATTAGAAGAAGTGGGATATAAGTTTTAATTATTACTTGAGGGGTTATTTAAGTAGACAATTAAGAGAATTGGACCAAAGTATAATTAAATTTTCAGATTTTAATTTAAACCCCTTCACATTCTCACCCTAGAAAATTCATATTTTATCTAACACTCCCTCACCCTCATCTCCCTCCCTCTTGATCGAAAATCCTTTTCCCCATAGCCAAGAATTGAAGCTTTTGTTCCTCCTTTCTAGCCTAAATTTTTCCACAAATTACAAGCTAAAGGAACACCCAAAAACAGTGGCAAGAACGCAGCCACTGGACGAGAAAACTGCCCAAGAAAATTTCAATTTTAAGACGAAATTTTGAAAGAAAAACGTGTAAGGAATGATGGATTAAAATAGTGGAACACATGCATGCCATTTTGGAGTTGAAGAAATGTTGAAAAATCTGGGCATTGAATACCGAGACTTAGGGGACTGTTTTGGCGCAATTTAAGGTAAGAAATTCTTCTTCTTATGGTATAATTGAAGTTGTATGTTGTTGTAGTTTGAGGAATGAACTTGTCTTAAGAGAAATTTAGAATTAAGGAAATGCATGTGATTATTTTTGGGTAGTTACCGATTTGTGGAACTGTTTTGTGTCCATTGGATTCGATTGTTGTGTTGTCATTATTATCACTAATTGCATGTTGAAAATTGAAAGAAAACCTTGATGTTTAAGTTATAATTGGTTATATGGAAGTGTTGAAACATGAATTGGACTTTAAGGAATTAGAAGAATAGTTTTGGGCATTGTTGACCGAGACTTGTAGAAAATTGTTGGACATCATTGTGTTGTATTTTAGCGGTTGTTTTGTTGATGTTACAATACTGGAATTATAAGCTATGTACATGCATATACCTTGGTGTAATTGTGGATATATGTCCTAAATGAATTAAGGTATAAAAGGTGTAGAAAAACTTCACATTCCACTCTCGATATTGTTAAAGTGTGGGCTGTTTTAATGGTCTGTTCAAACATGATTAGGAAAGTTGGATTAACATGATAAATATGTGTATTAATCACCTTGGTTGCTGTTTTGGTTATAATCCATGAATGAAAGGAAAAAGAATGTATAATGGTGGTATATGTCGAGTATATGAAACTATTTTAATATACCCTTGATGTGTGACTTGTTAATTGGTATTGTTGGCATTTGTTGGAAGTTGTGGAAGCGCATATAAATATGGGAAATGCTGCCCAAATTTCTATAGAAAAGAAAGTCGTCATTCGATATAACTTACGCTAGAAATAACAAAAGTTAATAGACATGTTACTATTGTTATAGGTTGAAGTACTAGACGAGACATATTCAAATATTGAGTTGGTTAGTTCGACTAAAAGGTATGTGAAACTCTTCCTTCTTTCTTGTTGGCATGATTTAATGAACGTACGGCGGACGTACATGATTCTACACAGTTTAATTCCTAAAGATATGTGTTATGAGAAGTGCCTTTGACCTTCTAGTAAAAAGTTTATTTAATGATTTTATTGAGTTTCCAAATGATGTTTTAAAATGATTCATGATATGATAAGTGCCCTGAGTTTCCAAAGGATGTTTAAATTGATACATGATATGATAAGTGCCTTGATTTTCCAAAGGAGGATTTAAAATGATTCATGATATGATAGTGTCTTTTATCTATTCCATTGAGAGACAAGTGATGCTTTGATATGTATAAAACTACTCATGATATTCTATTAGTGCTAATGTGATTATATTATTTCACCGCATCCCGGGCCGGGCAGATACGCGCGCAAATTTCTTATAAGATTTTACCGCGTCCCAGAATGGGTCGGGCAGTATACCTTATATGTTCACCGCGTGCCTCACTGGAGGTCCGGGAAGTTTATGTACACATGATGCGGGTACAGATGCCCAGGACATTATATTTCACCGCGTCCCTCACCAGAGGGCCGAGCAGTTTATTTCTTTATATATGACGATTTATGGTTAAGCATTCATGATTACTGATATGACTCTCACTTTTATAAGGCACAGTTGACTCTCTATTTTACATGGCACAGTTACGATCTTCTTTACAGTACTACATGTTTTACATACTCAGTACATTATTTACATCGACCCTTTTCTGGGGTTACATTCTATGCCAGTACATGTGCTCAGTTTGGTTATCCTCCAGTCTAGGATTCCTGTTAAGTTGTTTGGAGAGCTCCATTGATTCAGAGCTTTGTCATTTTGGTACAGAACCCTATTTTTTACTTATGTATATTTAGGGGCACGACGGGGCCCTGTCCCGTCATATTTCATTATCCTTCTCATGTAGAGTGCATGATTGTGGGTTGTACGTATGTGAATTTGTAAATCTGTTTTGGTCATCTGCGTTGTTGTACTCTGTTTTGGGATGTTCCCGTGTGTACGTGATACTATATGGTGGCAGTCTTGTCGGCTTGCCTATTCTATTATGTTGGCTAGTTGTGACTCCTCAGGAGGCAGGTACATTCGTGTGTAAAAAGCAGTCTTGTCGGCTTGCCTATTCTGACATGTGTTATTATTGCAGCGTTATGCTGCCGAATTTCATATTGTCCTTAGTGTCAGTCTGATTACACGTGGCAGGTTAGTATAATAACGTCCAATTAGGGCGCCATGTTCACGGCCCGTCGGATCGGATCGTGACAACTGTGAACTCCCAAAATGTCAAAGTAGCATATGGTAGCATTGTCTTTACTGATAATATATGCAAATCATTCAAATGGTTGATGGATGATACTACATTTCAGTATGATATGTTAGTACTTCCTTTAGACTCATGTAATATAGTGTTAAGGGTACAATGGTTAGTCACACTAGGAGATATCATTATGAACTTTAACAAGTTGACAATGAAGTTTAATTATAAGGGAAAAGACCATCCATTAAAGGGAGAGTTCAACAAATTAAAGACAGTTGATGCTAGATCATTGAACAAGATGGTTCAATGTGAAGCTCAATTGTTCATGATTAAGGTTGTCCCAAAGATGAGAATCAACTTTGTTGGGTCCCAGGGGTTATACTCTGGAATAGTCAAAAAACAAACCGTAAGTAAAAATATTTGTATGCTAAAACAGTTAGCAAATGTGGTTAGCAATGTCGTCTGACAGAACTGACGACACTTTAAATAAAAACAGAAAAAACCTTTGAAGAGTTAAATTGCAGCGGAAATGATAAAGACACAAAGGTTTAATTTACATAGGTTATATATTAATATAACCTATGATGGTCAATGACCAAAAGTGTTGTATATATATATATATACAATTGAATAAATTCCTTCTCTTACAATATTACAATAGAATACAAAAGGAATTAAAAAAGGTTAAGTCGCAGATGACTTATGTCTGAAAAATCTATCTAAATAGAAGTGCACAACATCTCATTATAATTGCTTCAATGAAAGAACAAATCTAGAATCTAAGCAGCAATTATAATGTTGGACAGAATGTTGTCACAAACTCAGGCAACACAGTTGATCCACTTTCTGAATGAGATTTCTGGAGAGCTCTCTCGATATTTTTCTCTTGTATTTTCTGGATGGTGATTCCTTGTTTTGACCTCTCTATTTATAGTAGAGAGTTTCCTTGAAGGACTCATCAATTTGTTGTGGAGGTTGAGCTAAAAATGGGCACGTGTGGCAATAACTTGAGGAGTGAAATTCTCAATTGCTTTGACTTGTTCTTCACTCGTCTTGATCTCCAAGCTTTGACAATTTCTCCCACGTTTTTATTCTGCTCCAAAGTTCCTTGTCAAGTCAAAATTACAGTCGTAGTAAAACTCCATAATTTTAGATTCTGTCCAGTGAAGTAAGACAAAACTATTATCCAGAATGTTGGTCCGAATGTCAAGACATTTGTTCAAACATTTTGCTTTTTTCAACTTAGTATAGAAAATGATATGTTGGATAAAATGTCATGACACCAAAATAACACTAACATTCTCCCCTTTTTGTCTTTCTTCACAAAACCCAATCTATTAAGTGCGAGTGACCTAAAGCAATGACATAGATATACGAATACTCCACCTCAACCTGAAATGGCATACAACAAACACATTGTATACAACACTTTATAATTTAAACAAAATGTTAGCTCAAACAGCAGTATACACAACTGATGTACGATTAGAAATATCAAAAAATTAAACATGCATCACCCATAGAACTATTTAAATGTCTTTACAGTCCAAACAAGTAACCATTCGAATTGTCTTAAACACATCCCAATGAGTAACCATATTAAAACATCCAGCAGCAACAACCATTCAGCAGTATCAACAACAACATAATACATCAGCATATCAGCAACAACAACAACAATAGTATTCTCTGCAAGTTATGCAAAAAATAGTAGCTTTCAGCCGCTTTCTACCTTCGCATGACCTCAGCTTGCTCCTTCTTCTATCTTGTCAGTTCTGCTTCAGCCTCAGCTTTTTGCCTTGCAACATCTGTTTCTGCCCTAAGCCTTAGTCTTGTTAGTAAGACTTTCCTGCCAACTACTTCTTCTCTTTTCATGGCAGCATCCACAGCTTCTTCAGAATCTCTACTTGAACCTTCACCGGCCTCTCTTTGCTCCCCCTGTGCAGCAGTTTCTTCTCCCCCTTTTTGGGAAGAAATAAAAAATAGGTAATGATATCTTTCTTGGACAAGTGCTTCTCTTACTTTATCAACTCCAGCAATTTGTGAGTTGATTTTAGTAATCTCATCCACTAGCTAATTTTGTAGATAGATCATACTGTTTTGGACTGATGTTGCCCTGTATGTAAGGAACATTCCTGACAACATTTTCTCTATCTGCTTCTTTGGTCCAGGGGAGATCAATTAGCTTTTCCTTGCTCTTTATAATGACTTTGTTTACTGTGTAGAGTTCAGGAGCTTTTTCTAAGATATCCCCTCTTAAAGGCTCTAGTCCTTGACTAGTTAAAACTTTGAAAATCAGAGAGGAAAATGGAAGAATTGAAATTGATCATTTTTCTGCTAAAATTGACAATTTGATAGAAGATAATCTTCTCAAGATCAACTTTAAACCCTTTACCTATCTTAAAGAGGAGTGAGGCTTGTTCAAATGTGATAATTGATTCATTCATTGAGGGAAACCAATTGTGGATTGCAATTTTGTGAAGGGTGGAAAATTGAGCAGTGAGTTTTGATGCTTGACACCTAGGAATCCATTTCTTAAGTATACCTCCAATAAAGTATTCTATCATAATATCCCTATTGGTTGTCACTTTTTCTGTCTCTAACACATGTTCTTCAGAGATTCCTATGCACTGATTGATGATTGAAGGTGTAAACTCATACATTTTGTTATAGAGATAAACCTTTCCAAATTTCTTCAAATAGGTATCTACTATAGCAGTATTCAGGTTTGAAAACAATCTTACAATCTCATCTACATATGGTTCCTTATAAGTAACAGTACCATGAAGTTGTCTTATCTCAAAAAAATATACCAACCCATACTCAGAATAAGAAGTGAAATTTATCACCTTTTCTGTCTTAATCACTCTATTTCTGTACCAACCTCATCTATCATGCATAAGCTTGGAATAAAATCGCTCAGAGAAAGCAAATACCTCAGTTTCTGGCTCTGATTCGCTGTTTGTAGAGGAGGATGGAGATTGAGTCTGTTCAGAAGATGGCTGAAATATTGCCTGTGATGTCGTGACATTTGGGGCAACATCTGGGTCAGCACTTAGTTTTAGAGATCTATGAATCTTTGGACAGAATCTCTTCAATGGTGTGTCGTCTGGAATTTCCTCATCAGACGACTCTTCAACAACATGAACAGTGGGTACAAACTGAGGTGGAGAGATTGAGGGTTCATCTTGTTCTTCAACTGAAGGGGTTTTCTCTGCATCATCTTCTGTTGATAAATCGAAGTATGAGTCATCCCAGTCACTGCTCGAACAAGAAGGAACATAGACTTCTTTTTCGATCCTTGATTTCTTCGCTGTAGGTGGAGAGTTAACAACTATTTCAAACTCTTGACCTTCTTGTAGAGAATGTAGATGTGTCTTTCCTCTTTCCTAACACAGTAATATCGGGGGTGGCATCGAGATCAATAGGGTTGTTATTATCTCCTGGATACGCGGTTTCAATAGGTTCTTGAAAAATGTTGAGCACGATGTCTATGCATATGAGAGGACTTGTATTCATGGGTGACATTTGGTTTGACATTGGTGAAATGTCCATGGGTGAATATGGAGAAGATTATTGAGAGGGTTTAGGGTTTTGGAAGTGGAATGGGTGGAGCGTTCCATCGGTTTATTGCTTTAACCGAGATGATGTGATGATTTTTCCCTTTTTTTTTGTTTCTGGAAGAGATATAAGACAAAAAAGAATGAACAAGTGAGGAGAATTTTATATACTTGGTAAAATTAATACTTTTCAGATTTTGGAAATTTGTATTGTGTTCCAATACTTGTTTCTCAAATTTAGGTAAAAAGATAGACATCAAGATTTGAATTAAAAAGATTTTTTTAAAACAATAACATGTGTTCCAATACTTGTTCCAATACTTTTTAGATTTTTTTTTAGATCGATACAATGTTGGGTCGACATTTTCGCCAACATCGTCTTTGCATATCTTCTGTGTTGATTCTATTGGAGTCCTCATCTGTTTAGCATTCTCCAATTCAAACTTCTTAACCAAATTATTGGCATACTTGCTCTGGGTGATGAAGATTCCATCTTCACTTTGCTTTATCTGCAAGCCTAAGAAAAAGGTTAATTCCCCTATCATGCTCATCGCAAATGTGGAGGACATAGCTTCGACAAATGTCTCAAGGTGAGATTGTAAAGTCGAACCAAAGACTATGTCATCTACATAGATTTGAGCAATGATCATATCTACTTCGTGATTTTTATAAACAATGTACAATCTGCTTCACCACGTTTAAAACCAAATTCAAGAAGAAACTGAGTTAAACGACTATACCATGCTCGAGGTGCTTGTTTCAATCCATATAAATCCTTTATTAGCTTGTATAAAAACTGAGGATGGTGAGGATCTTTGAATCCTTTCGGTTGTTCAACATAGATTTCTTTTTCAAGGTAGTCATTCAACAAGGTACCTTTAACATCCATCTGATGGAGAGTGATCTTTAGACAGTAAGTAACAACCTAATCGACTCAATTTTGGCCACAGGAGCAAAGGTTTCATCATAGTCGATTCCTTCGACCTGCATGTATCCTTGAGCCACTAGTCTTGCCTTGTTTCTTACCACAGTTCCATATTCATATGTCCATTTAGTTCCAATAACATTAGTATCATTTGGACGAGGAACTAGATCCCAGACTTCATTTCTCGTGAACTGCTCAAGTTCTTCTTGCATAGCTTGTATCCAACAATTGTCCATGAGTTATTCTCCAACATTCTTTGGTTCTAGAGTAGATACATAATAAGAAAGACTTACCTTTTGATACATGGTAGACATACACAAATATTTTACCATATCTCTGTAATTCCGAGGCTCTTTTCTTCTTGTTCTTAATCCTTGAAACACTTCTCCTATCACTTGACCTGTAGGATGGTTCTTTCTAATCCTGGATGAGGAATCCCTGCGTACTGGTCTTGCAATTCAGTATTTGATTCCTCATCTGCACCATCTGTGTTCTCGGGTTCAGACTCAGTTGTTGCTTCAGATGTCATTACATTTGGGGCAACATCTGAATCTTCTACATTCTGCTCATTCTCCACTGTAATCAACGTTATTTTCAGGCATTTTTCTGCAAAGTCAGCACAATCATCGAAAACAACGTTAACAGACTCTTGTATAGTTTTGGTTCTAAGATTATACACACGGTAAACATGACTATTTTGTGAATAGCCGACAAAAACTCCTTTGTCACTTTTGGAGTCAAACTTGGCTAGTTGTTCTCTATCATTCAAGTTGTAACACACACACCCAAAGACATAAAAGTAACGCAGATTTGGTTTCTTTTCATTTAAAAGCCCGTAGGGTGTCATTTTAGTACCAGGCCTAAGATAGACTTTATTTGTTATGTGACTTGTAGTATTCAAGGCTCCAGCCCAAAAACGCTTTGACAATTTTTTTGAACTCAACATGACTCTAGCCATCTCTTGTAAAGTCCTATTATTCCTTTCTGCCACAGCATTCTGCTGGGGAGTTTTGAGAGCAGCAAATTCATGGAAAATACCATTTTTCTCACAAAATGTTGAGAACATATTATTCTCAAATTCCTTTCCATGATCTGACCTAATTCGAAAAATGGAAGAATGATACAAATTCTTTATCCTAGAGTGCAACACTTTGAACATGCCAAAAGTTTGAGACTTTTCTTGCAAAAAAAATATCCATGAGTACCTGAAAAAGTCATCTACAATCACATAAGAATACCTCATGCCTCATAGGCTGTCCACCTCGATTGGACCCATAAGATCCATGTGCAAAAGCTGAAAATAGTGAGACGTACCTGAATGTTGTCCGTCACTTTGGGAAACATTATGAGAGACACGGGTTTGCTTACCTTTTAGACAATCTTCACAAACCACTGTTTTATCTTTAGGACTCAGTTTAGAGATGCCTCTTACTGTCTCATAAGAAATTAATCTTTCAAGGTTACGGTAGTTGACATGACCTAATTTTTTATTCCACAAAGTAGTGTCATCTGTCCTAACATTATTGCATATCTCTTGTTCTCCAATAAGATAGCAATTGTCGTCTGTCCTTGTACCTCTGTCATTACACATTAGTTAACTTCATTTGTAACTATACAAGCATACTTATTAAACTTAACCTCTAGATCGTCATCACACAATTGACTTATACTGACTAGGTTAGCCATTAATCCATCAACATGTAAGACATTTTTCAAGCCTGGAACTCCAGGAACATTCAAGGTTCCTTATCCTATGATTTTACTTTTGCTTCCACCTCCATAAGTAACATTTCCCCCACTGAGTGACTCGTAGTTCCTTAGGCAGTCCTTTGTCCCTGTCATGTGACGAGAGCACCCACTGTCAAAGTACCATGAACCTGAAATGTTAGTCCTTAAAGCAGTGATAGCAACATTACATTGCACATTCATTTTAGGAATCCAAACTCTCTTTAAACCTTTGGGCTTAGGAATGTTGCTTCGAGTGCTGTCCGGAGTGTTGGACAGTTGTCTTGGCAACATTTTGCTCCTGGATTTTTTTAGTTTAAAACAATAAGGTTTTAAGTGACCAGACTTGTTACAGTGATGGCATAAAACTTCATTTATTTTACAAATCCCATTTTCTCATTTTGTCAAACAAATTGGAGCATATATCATTAAGAGAGTTCTTGTAACCCAAACCTGCATGTGATTGTTGATCAATATTCATTATTTCATCCAGTTTTGAGGTACCTGTATTCAGCTTACGAAAAGTTGCTTCGGCGAGATCCAACTTTGCACTAATCTTACCAAATTCAAGATCCTTTTTTGTAAGGGTAACCTCTAAGCGGGTTATTGTGCCTTTTAAGCCTGCATTCTCACGAGTTAAAGATTTTAACTTTGAGTCAAGTTGTTTCGATTCTAGGATTAAGTGTTTACAAAATTTTTGCAAATACTTAATCATGTCATCCTTGGGATCAACTTGATGGTCAAAGCTAGTCTCACTACAAGAAATAACACTAGTAAAGCAATTAACATCAGGATAATTAAAATACTCATACCTTACAGATGTTTCTGGACCTACATATGTCGTCGCAGATATTGACGCAAATGTGGTGACATTTGGGACAACACTTGTTACACCTTGTAAGTTTAAGACGATAATTAAGAACGTCGTTAAGGAAGTAAGATTCGAATATTGGATATAAAGTATACTTACATATGCTAATAAGAAAATTAGTATACAAAAGAATGTGATCCCGAAATAATTTTTGGATGCAATAAGTGTGATTATGGAGATTTATAATAATTGTATATCCCCAAAAGAGGTGATGTACTAATGTCATATTACAAATTATGACATCAAGTATACGAAGATTTTATGAGTTTTTAGGATTTTATTAAAGTGAGATCTAGAATTAATTGTGTGTATGATTGATTAATTGTGGGACTAATTAATCTTAATTGGGACAATATTTGGTGGAAATCTCTACGTGTTATCTACCTAGTAACTAAGGTTACCTATTGATCAAGGCTACCTAAGGTGACTAGGATAAGTGACATATTAAGGGGACACGTTTTTTGGAAGGCAATTATTAAGTGTGCCACCTAGAATGCTAAGTAGAGTTAAATATTCTCCTTTCTGAGTTATGAAAGTCCAATCTTTTTATTTGTTCTTTAGCTCCCTTAAATCCAACAGTAGCAACACGATACAATATAGTAATTTCTAGGCCAAGATCATATATTTTTCACAGTCAGACCTTTCTCAATAGATTGGCTACAACAAACCCATAGACCCTTCTCACCGATAAAACGAGTAGACCAAAATAACAACAAGAGTATCTATGTAATTTATTTCGGCAAGAACATTCTTGCTATAAAAGGGGAGTTATCTCTACTGTGACGTTCTAAGATTTGGGCTTTTAGAGAGATGCAACAGAAATATTGAGATTGCTACCCACCAATAAAAGATAAGCCTTGGTTGGAAGGATTGACGCTTCGTAGTCATTTTGAGGTCGAATCTAGGTATATGAAGGCAATTTTTTTTTTTTGGTATGCTCCATATTATGAGATATAACCGTGATATTGTTTCATAATTTACTCTACTTACTCTACTCCTAGAAATTAAGAATAATCATGTTATTAATTCCTGCGCTGAAAGCATGTCTAAATTGTTTCCAAGTCCTTAAAAAAGGCATATGAAAAAGATGATAACGAGATTCACAGTGTCGTCAAAAAGTAATATGTCACATGTTGAGAATTATATGTATCAACGTTAGTAAGCTAAGATATACTATATAGATTGGACTGATTTTGTAATATCTTGGTATTGTTGGCATTGTTGTGAATTGGAGATGTGCACATAAACAGGGGAAGTGCTGCCCGAATTTCTATAGAAAAGAACGTCGTCATTCAATATAACTTACGCTAGAAATTATAGAGTTGACGGGCGTGTTATTATTGTTATAGGTTAACGTACAAGTTGAGACGAATCCTATTTATCGAGTTGGCTTAGACAATAAGGTATGTGAAACTCTTCCTTCTTTCTTTGACATGATTTATATAAAATGAACGTACGGCGGGCGTACATAATTTCTACACAGTCTAATTTCTAATAATATGAGCTATGAGAAGTGTCTTTGATGTTTACAGTAAAGGTTTATTTTAATGATTTTATTGAGAGTCAAATGGTAATTTAAATTGCATATGGTTCTCATGATATCTATTCGTGCAAAGTGTTACTATTCCACTTCTCCGAGTCCTGGGCTGACAATATCGTGCGCAGATCCTTGCATTTGTTCACCAAGCCCCTCACTAGAGGGCCGACAATGTTATATATGATGCAGGTATAGATACCCATGATAGTAGATGATGATTCCATGGACATGTATCCATGATGCGGGTATAGATACTCGTGATAGTAGATGATGATCCCATGAACATGTATCCATGATGCGGGTATAGATACCCATGATAGTAGATGATGATCCCATGGACATGTATCCATGATGCGGGTATAGATACCCATGATAGTAGATGATGATCTCATGGACATGTATCCATGATGCAGGTATAGATACCCATGATAGTAGATGATGATTCCATGGACATGCATCCATGATGAAGGGTATAGATACCCATGATAGTAGTTATATATATATATATATATATATATATATATATATATATATATATATATATATATAAGGACTTTTGATATGACTCTCATTTTTATAAGGCACATCTGACTCTCATTTGTATACGACACAGTTGGTTTTGGACTCTGATTTTTATACTTGTCTCCTGTTATCTGTTGGCCACTTATGATCTTCTTTACAGTATTACATATTTTACATACTCAGTACATTATTTTGTATGCGACCCCATTTCTCGAGGTCATGCCCGCAGTGCTCGATTTGGTGATCCTCCGCCTATGATTTACATTGACTATTTGGAGAACAGCTATTTGGAGAGTTCCATTGATTCGGAGCTTGTCATTTTGGTACAGAACTTTATTCTGACTTATGTATATATTTAGGGGCACGACGGGGTCCTGTCCCGTCATATGTAGTTATCCTTCGCATAGAGGTCTGTAGACAGTCGTGGTTGTACGTATGTGGAGTTGTGAACCTATTTTTGTATATGTGATGTTGTACTCTGTTTTGGGATGTTCCCGTATATAGGGCAGCCTTGTCGGCTTGCGTCATTTGTTATATTTGCTTAGATGTGACTCCTCAGGAGACATGATTATTTGTGTATAAAGGCAGTCTTGTCGGCTTGCCTATTCGGACATGTGTTATGATTGCAGTGTTATGCTGTCGGATTTCATATTGTTCTTAGTGTCAGTCTGATTACATGTGGCAGGTTAGTATAATGGCGTCCAATTAGGGCGTCTAGTCGCGGTCCGTCTGTTCGGGTCGTGACAAAAGTGATATCAGAGCAGTTAGTGCTCGGAATGTCTACAGACCGTGTCTAGTAGAGTCTTGTGTATGGGTATATTGTGCACCATACTTATACGCAGGAGGCTGTCGGACATTTAGGATTGGTTTCTATTCTTCTAACTCTAAGATCGTGCGATAGAGCTATGTTATTAGAATAATTCCTTTCTAAATGAATTATTGTGTTACAGCGATGCCTCCAAAAGAAGCGACAACGGCCCAGTAAGAATTTCGTATATCGGTTGGTAGATTGTTGTATAGTTGGTGTGATGATGATGTGCATCTATATGAACATATTTATTAAGGCCATATGTGTGTTGCCTGAAGTGATTATGAGGTATTGTGGGTTGTTTAAGCTTTAGTAATTGTTTGGAAGGTGTAGCGATTTATACCCCGACTATTGATATGCCAGAAGGGCAAAATAATTTTGAGATTATGAGAAGCTACACCACTCGTATAAGGGGAAAAGATAATGTAAGCTTGGGAAGCGGAATATTTGAGAATCTTAGAATATTAAGTAACCGTTGAGACCTTAGATATTGATGCGCGGTAAGATGCACACACTTTAAACGCAAGTGCACGTTATCGTGACAAGTAGTATAGTCTTGATAAGACCGAATATCGTCCACAAAGATTAGAGTTCAATTACCAACTATCTATTTTTTTGGTATCTATTTGGTAAATTGATATTTAGATTTGTTGTTTTTAACTAAGGATTATAAAAGCTATTTAACTAAAAGGGTTTACTTCAGTGATGATGAGAATAGGGCTTTCATGTATCATTACTATCCGCTTATGCTACTTACTAATGCATTAACTTATGGTATTCTTCTTTTGGAGAAAGCAGGTTTACGAAATCGTTTTATACTCCCGTTAGGGTTATATAAACACTCAACCCCAGTATCGCACTTTACCTACCTTTCGGTGATAAGGATAACTCTATAGGAGGATTAAGAACAAAAACCTAGTTGACTGTCACGCACAATGCGCAAAATTAGGGTTGTTAAGCATCTCATCAACGCTACATAAATAATTGAGGTATTTTCATCCCCAATCCAAGAATGTCTACCCAACTTACAGCATATTCACAATTCCCCCCTTTCGGAATATGATTAGAAATCATATAGTGATAATTAGTTGTCAATTAATTACCAAGAATTCAACTCAATTATTGGATAGATCTCACAATAAGAAAAATAACCATAAGCATGCATTAATTTATAACATAAGTCTCTAGCAATTCAACATGGAAAGCCCTATAAGAGAATTAGTTCCTAGCCATAGACATGACAAGAACTAATTCAAGGTTCATCATACAAAAACTGAAATAAAGTAAAGAAAAGGAAAAGAAATTACTAGACTATGGTCTCCAATCTCTAAGCAAAAAGCCTTGTATTGTGCAAGAAAGTGGACCCTTAAAAACTGCCTAGGGTTCTCCTTTTATAGGCTGAAAACCGCCTCCCTCTTTTTCTTCAGGCCTGGCCCAGAATTTCATCAAAAGACCTAATTTTTTCGCGTCGCTGCCCTGCGAGCAGCGCCGCGGCCTAAGTTCTGCAATCCGTCGGGTGTTTTGGCGCCGCGACCGATATCTGCATGCGAGGCCATGGCCACTGCAACTCTGTAACTTTCGGATGTTTAGCGTCGCGCCTGCATCTGTATGCTGCTCGAGTAGCGCACCGAAGTCTTCTGACCTCTCGAATAGTGGCGCCGCCTCGCTGATTGCAGAGGCGGCCATGCTGGTCTGGATTTCACCCTCGTTCGCCACTTTCTCTGTTTTCAGCTCTGGCATCTCCTCTTTTGCCCTCTTTTAGCTCATTTTCCGCCATTTGGCCATTTTAACCACTTTGACTCAATAGAAAGGAAAACTATCCTAATACAACACTTATATGTACAAAACGGGACAAAAGACTAACTAAAACTGACTCAAAAGGTGTATATAAAATACACCGATCAAATACCCCCAAACTTAACCTTTGCTCGCCCTCGAGCAAAGATAGAAAGAAATAAAATAAAAGACTCACTGCCATTGATCACTTTTGCTGCATAAGTGTTTAACTAGAAAAACATGAAGGTTAGCAGAATAATATGCAGGAACATATAGCATGAAATTTCAGCACATTAAGCTAGATATTTCGCAAACTCATACTTATCATGCTTTGATGGAAGTCAATATACTAAATTATGCATATAAATTCAAGAATTCCTATGGCATGCTTACTTGCTATTCTCCACTAATCCTGGATATGCATAGAAGAGATCTTCAGGACTTTAAGGGTTGTAATGTAGGCTTAGGTATAGGTAGGTAAAAATAGGCAATTTAGGCTCATTTCGTGTACCATAAGCTCTTCAGATTTTCAGTATTTCCCTTTTTCTTTTTGTTCTTTTCTTTATTTCGATTCTATCTTTTCCCTCTTTTGTTTTGGGAGAGTGAAATATATAATAACGACAAGCACCCCCAAACTTAGGCTTTTGCCTATTTCTTATTACTTTTGTATTGGGGTGCAACAGACTTATTCACTTTTTTTTTTAACACAATGTATTCCCCTATTTCATATTTTCACTTATGGTACAATTTGTGGGAATATAGGGTGTCAAAGAAGAAGTTTCAAATTTAGGCTCAATGGGGCTGACTAGGGATATTTTTAAAGTACGGGATAGAAAAGAATGATAAGAATTGGCTATCAAAGAAATGTCTGAGTCATCTCCCTAACATGCATATCCTAACTATTTCGCCTCAAATAACAAGCAATCATAACACATAAGTATTTATCATTTAGCATGCATAACTTTCGACGAAACTCGAATAGGCAGTTACGTGAGTTTTTGGCATATCTAACTTAGGTGTTTAGATAGTTGCTTCAATTAGTTACATTATTCCACTTACTTCACTAGGTGTTTCTAGCAACTACAAAGATACATGATCTTTGTGGACAATTATGACTCAAAAGAAAAAATTTGGTGACTCAAAATAAACATAAAAACAATCAAAAGACTTAAGTAAAACATAACATGACACAAAGAAAATAAAACACAAATAAAACACCCCGAACTTAAATCACACATTGTCCCCAATGTGTGTAGACTCAAAGACAATAAAGAAATAAGACACTTACAAACTTTGGTTAAAATGGTGGTGGTGGCGGTGGATAATACTTTGAATTACGTGAGGAGGAGCATTCTTGGTGTTTTGATTTGGCGATAGGGCGCCGGATCGGGGTGTCTTCCGAATTCATATTTTAGTTGTGGCGCGCGCGGCGCAAATGGCGCGCGGTATCCAAACTCTGGCGTCTTACGATCGTTTAGCGCGCGACCTGCGTTGAGGCGCGGCGCTATGGCGATTTACAGGTAACCTTGGCCTGCTTCATTTTCGCCTTCCACATCCTCGCTTTCACTGTCAACACAACATAGACACGTGAACCCGAGGCCGTGAGGCCCGATCGAGCGAAATAAAATAAAAACAGAAATTGAGATAACATAATTAAAAACATTGGGTTGCCTCCCAACAAGCGCTGTCTTTAACGTCTTTTAGCCGGACGCAAGTTCCTTATTATTTTAAGGTATGAGAAGTTACCAAGTTCATGTATTCCATTTCATTGATCAGGTAGGGTTTTAACCTCTGTCCGTTTACCTTGAAGCGACTCCTCTCTCCTTTTATTTGATAAGCTCCGTATGGGAATACTCTTTACCAGTGTATGGTCACATCAGCGTGATTTTAACTTGCCTGGAAACAATCTCAACCTTGAGTTGAATAACATCACTTGTTGTCCTTCTTGAAAGTCTTTCGGTATCAAATTCTTATCGTGCCATGCTTTTGTTCGTTCCTTGTAGATCTTTGCATTCATGGCATTGTGTGAATTCATCTAATTCGCTCGGTGTAGCGCCTCATACGTCTGCCGTAGTGGTATCCATGTTTAACTTCTTCATTGCCCGGTATGCTTTGTGTTCCAACTCTCGGCAAATGACATGCTTTACCAAAAACTAATTTATAAGGTGACATACGATTGGTGTTTTGAATGTTGTCAGTATGCCCATGTCGTCATCGATTTGATAGATCGATCTTTTCTTGAGCCGTTCACCGTCTTTTCCAATATGCTCTTTACTTACTCTATTTGATACTTGCCCATTAGCTTGAGGTGGTAGCGGTTGTAGTCGGTGGTAGACTCCATATCGGGAAAGCAATGAATTGGTATTTGTTGCAAAAGTGACTCGCCGTCATCGATGAGAGCTCTTGGTGTGCGAACCTTGTGAAAATATTCTTTTGGAGGAATTTTTGAGCAGTCTTCTTGTCGTTTTCTTTGGTGGCCACTTCTACCCATTTGGACACATAGTCAATCGCGAAGGATATATTGATTTCAAAGGAGGCGAAAATGGCCCGTGAAATCAATTCCCACACATCGAATAGTTACTTCAATATCCTTGCGAAGGCATTTCGTTTCGTCTTGAGATGTTCCTGTTCTCGACAATTATCACATCTCTGCACAAAGGTATGGCATCCTTAAAGAGTGTTGGCGATAGAATCCGCATTGCAATACCTTTGCCGTTGTTCTTGATGCCCCAAGTGTCCACCACATGATAAGGTGTGGCAATGGGTGAGAACACAGTGCATCTCTTATACGGTATACATCGCTGATGACTTGGTGACGATGTTTGTATAACATCGGTTCCTCCCAATAGTAATGCTTTATACGAATAAAACCTCTTACTTCTTTGTCTTGACAAGCACAGGGGGTAATCTTTAGCCGCTGAAAGTTAACAAAATCAGTACCAAGGTAAATTAGAATTCATACTTACCAAAGCGGTTGTTAAATGCGGAAAGTGATCATTTATTTGCACATCCTTGGTGTTACGGCTCTCTGTGTTTTCCGGTCTTGACAAGTGGTCATGGCCAGAATTCTCTGTTCATTTCTTATCACGAATCTCTACGTCAAATTCTTGTAGAAGTAGGACCCATCGAATGGCGAGGCTTAGCGTCCTTCTTTGTCATCAAGTACTTTATAGCGAGTGGTCGGTGTATACTATCACTTTATTCCCAATCAAGTATGGCACGAATTTCTCAAAGCGTATACTATAGCTAGTAGTTCTTTTTGATGGTTGCATAATTTAAGCGTGCGTCGTTTAGAGTTTTACTAGCATAGTAAATGGATCTAAATACCTTGTCGATTCTCTGTCAAGCAGCTCCAGTGCATAGTCGCTGCGCACATTAGTTCGAATGGGAGCTCGGTTTGGTGCGATGACTATGGAGTGCGAAATGAGCTTCTCGCGGCGTTTGAAATGTGGATAAGCATTCTTTATTGAAGTCGAAGGCAACCCCGTCATTAGTAATGTGGAAAGAGGCTTTGAGACCTTTGAAAAATCCTTGATAAATCTTACATAGAAACTGCGTATCGAGAAACTTGACTCCTTTTGTTGATCTGGAGGTGGTAGATTTTCGATCCACGAAATCTTTGCTTTGTCCACCTCAATACCTTGGTTTGATATTTTGTGTCCCAGGCGATTCCTTACATTACCGTGAAGTGTCAACTCTCCCGATTTAGCCTGAGTTAGATTCTTATGCTTAACATCGCTTCTAAATGCCTTAAACACTCATCGAATGATGCTCGAAGACCGAAAAATCATCCATAAAGATCTCTATAGTTCTCTCTACCATATCGAGAAAATTGCCATCATACACCTCTGAAAAGTTGCGGGTGCATTGCAGTCGAATAGCGTCATACGAATGCAAATGTACCAAAAGGGCAAGTGAATGTTGTCTTTTCACGATCTTACGGGCTATTGCAATCTGGTGATACCACAGTATCCATCCAAAAGCGATGTAGTTATGCCTGCAAGTCATCAACATTTGATCTAGGAATGGCAACGGGAAGTGGTCTTTTACGGTTGCTTTATTCAACTGCGATAGTCGATGCAAATTCTCCATCCGGTGGCCGTTCTCGAGGATGAGTTCGTTTCTTTCGTTAGTCACCATGTTATTCCACTTTTGGCACCAACATGCGGCTTACCCGTGTCTTTGTCGGATATGGGGTAGATTACTCTGCGTCGAGCCATTTTAGGATTTCCTTTCTCACCTCTTTCGTGTTTGGGTTTAGTCGCGCACGGGCTTGATGGATGGTCCGCTTTCCTCATCTAGGCGGATCTTATGCATTCGTTGATGGACTTATCCTTTTATGTCCGCTAATGTCCATCCGATGACCCGCTGTGATTCTTTAGTACTCTTAGCGGTTTGTCAATCTCTTGGTGGATAGGTGGCATGAAATGATCACCGTAAGGTTTTTTCTTCACCTAGGTATTGGTATTGTAGATGATTGGGTAGGGTTTTTACTCTAACTCTGGAGCCTTCTCTGTGGATGGTAATGATCTTTACGGTACATCAAGTTCTTCATACTTCCTTGTATCCCATTTTTCATAAGCATTCATCCAATTTGCATACTCATCAACTGGATCGTTCTACTATCATCATCCCGTGTGGTCGATCTTCTTCAAGCGTATCATCATATCAGAACTCTTTGGTGACAACTGTCGCTAAGATCAATGGTGAGCACTTATCCTTGGCCTCTGGAAAAGTTCTTTGCTCGAAAAACATTGAAAATCACCTCTTCTTCGTCCTCGAAGCTTGACTCCGCTTTGTGAACATCGATGGCGCGTCACGTGGCTAGAAGAAGTGCGCAAGTATGATGGGGATTCATCGTTATCTTGTATGTCTAAGATAACGAAGTCGGCGGGAAGATGAACTTGTCCACCCACTAAAACATCTTCGATGACTCTGCCGGATGAACAATTGGCGGTCGACTAGCTGCGAGTGATGTTTGTAGGTATGATTTCTCCCATTTCTAGTTTTGAGAAAACTAGATAGGGCGTCATTTATGCTGCTGCTCTAAGTCGCGAGTGCCTTCCGACATTCAAACTTCCCAATAGTACATGGGATGGTAAAGCTCCGAGTCTTGTAACTTACGAGGCGATTGTCTGTAAGATGACTACATTCCTCGATCAACATCACTGTTTGTAATCCTCTATCCTCCTCTTTTGCTAAGCACATCCTTCGTGAACTTGACGTAGCTCGGCATTTGTTCTAATGCTTGACAAGCGGGATATTGAGTTGCAATTGTTTGAGGACCTCGCGAATCGGAGAATTGCTTGTCAAGGGTATATGTTTTTAATTTCTGAGGATATGGTATCATCACTGAAGTGCGGTTCTGGCGGTATTCTTGATTTCTCGATTTACAGGTTACGGCGCGCGACTCACGATCTTGGCGCCGCGGCGCTCACTCTGCTTGCCTCGGATGCGGAACCTTCACCGCTGTCTCTGCATTGTCTCGGAATCTTGGCCGCGACCACGCCATCGGCGTCGCGGCCTTCTCTTGCTGCGAACTCTCTATCTCCCCTGATTCGGCATCCTCCAGGTCAATTGCCTGACATTGTGTTTCCTCATTGCCTACCCCAGGTGCAAATTGCTCTTCATGTGTTTCGCTGTTGAATATGATCGCGAGCTCTGCTATTTGCGTTTCCAACTTCTGCATGGCCATTCTTGTTTCGTCTATGAACTGATTTTGGTACCTCGTGAGACTGAGTATCGTTTCTCTTAATTCATCCCTCTCTTCCTCTATGGTTGGTTCTCTGTCATATTGACAGTAAAAATCCATATCTAAAAAAAAATTCCTGAGATAAATCAAAACCAACAAAGAATCACGGCACCTCGAACTTTTCGAAAATAAAAATAAAAACGTAAAAATTAAAAATTAAAATAAAAACCAAATTAGAAATTAAAAATAGACAAATTTGATATTGAACTATGCCTAATCCCCGGCAACGGCGCCAAAAACTTGATGCGTGGTAAGATGCACACACTTTAAACACAAGTGCACGTTATCGTGACAAATAGTATAGTCTTGATAAGACCGAATATCGTCCACAAGGATTAGGGTTCAATTACCAACTATCTATTTTTTTGGTATCTATTTGGTAAATTGATATTTAGATTTGTTGTTTTTAACTAAGGATTATAAAAGCTATTTAACTAAAAGGGTTTACTTCAGTGATGATGAGAATAGGGCTTCCATCTATCCTTAGTATCCGCTTATGCTACTTACTAATGCATTAACTTATGGTATTCTTCTTTTGGAGAAAGCAGGTTTCTGAAATCGTTTTATACTCCGTTAAGTTATATAAACACTCAACCCAATGTCGCACCTTACCTACCTTTCGTTGATAAGGATAACTCTATTGGAGGATTAAGAATAAAAACCTAGTTGGCCACGCACAATGCGCAAAATTAGGGTTGTTAAGCCTCATCAACGCTTCATAAATAATTGAGGTATTTTCATCCCCGATCCAAGAATGTCTACCCAACTTACGGCATATTCACAATCCCCTTTCTGAATCGATTAGAAATCATATAGTGATAATTAGTTGTCAATTAATTACAAGAATTCAACTCAATTATTGGATAGATCTCACAATAAGAAAAATAACTATAAGCGTCATTAATTTATAACATAAGTCTCTAGCAATTCAACCTGGAAAGCCCTATACGAGAATTAGTTCCTAGCCATAGACATGACAAGAACTAATTCAATGTTCATCATACAAAAACTGAAATAAAGTAAAGAAAAGGAAAAGAAATTACTAGACTATGGTCTCCATCTCTAAGCAAAAGCCTTGTATTGTGCAAGAAAGGGAACCCTTAAAAGCGCCTAGGGTTCTCCTTTTATAGTAAACCGCCTCCTCTTTTCCTTGAGCTGGCGAAATTTCGTCAAAGACTAATTTTTTCGCGTCGCGCGCGGCCTGCGAACGGCGCGGCCGGAGTTCTGTCCGTCGGGTGTTTTGGCGCCGCGGCCGATATCTGGCATGCGAGGCGGCGGCCTGCAACTCTGTAACTTCTCGGATGTTTAGCGTCGCGGCCTGCATCTGGCTGCGAGGCGCCGCGCGGCAGTCTTCTGCGACCTCTGCGAATAGTGGCGCGTGCGCCTGCACAGTGCGAGGCCGCGCTGGTCAGATTTCACCTCGTTCGCCACTTTTCTGCTTTTCGGCATCTCTCTTTTGCCCTCTTTTAGCTCCTTTTCCGCCATTTGACCATTTTAACCACTTTGACTCAATAGAAAGGAAAACTATCCTAATACAACACTTATATGTACAAAACGGGGCAAAAGACTAACTAAAACTGACTCAAAAGGTGTATATAAAATACACCGATCAGATATCCATGGCCTTCGTAAATATGATTGAATAGATCATAATATGCGTTTAGATGAACCCACGATCCATATGTGATATACCTAAGAGTTAAATGGTTCTGAGAATTGTGGTTTCATATGGTAGTTAATTTGTGAACATTTGAATTGGATTATGCTTTATGTTTGTAGGAACTGTGACTTCTATATGGATGGTGTAGTTTAAGATTTTGTCAATAGCTTAGTTGTTTAGCTTTGTCATGCCTATACATGCCATGCTCTCATGTTTATATCATATATGTTTACTTAAGTACCATGTGATCCTGTCATGTCCCTGTTCTATATGTGCATAAATTCTAATGCCATGATTTATTTACACTAATTTAAGATAAAAGAATGCTAAGCTATAGAAGATCAAAATGATATTCATCTGTGCTCAATATGGCATATTGAAATTACATTCTTATCTTCTATGTGTCTACTTGAAATTTTCAAGTTTATCACCTTGTTTAGCACCTACTGCTTGAATTAAAATATGAAAATCTGAATGTTTAAGATGAGATATTGCATGACAAGTAAATCATTGCGGTTATATTTAACATGTGTGTAGACTTGACCATGACCGGTCCAATGTGATATGTCTAGTTTGTGTGCAAGAATAAAGTTCATTTTAATGATGTTTGCTTAGATGGTTCTCTCCTCAAGATTATGTACACTGTCAGTCCAATCCCATGTGTAAAGCTTTGCCTTCATCTCAAATTGCATTAGACTCACTGACATGATAGGATTTGTTTGTTGTAAAAGAGTTGATACCTACCATTTATTCTTAAAAGTCATGTTTTCTATTAGAACTGGTTAATACATAGCTACGGTCACTCTGGCATCAACAAGACCTATAGGAAAGTTGCAGCACTATTTTATTGGAAGGGGCTCAAGGAGGACGTGATCAAGTTTGTTACACAATGTGATGTTGATCGGTGTATTTTATATACACTTTTCGAGTCATTTTTAGTTAGTCTTTTGTCCCTTTTTGTACAAATAAGTGTCGTATTAGGATAGTTTTCCTTTCTTTTGAGTCAAAGTGGTTAAAATGGCCAAATGGCGGAAAAGGAGCTAAAAGAGGGCAAAAGGGGAGGTTCCAGAGCTAAACACAGAGAAAGTGGCGAACGAGGCAAAAACCAGTCGTGTGCGACGCCTCCTGCGATCGGAAAGGCGGGCGCGGTGCCTAATGTCGAGAGGCTGCGAAGTCCCAGCCATGGCCTCTTGTCAGCAGTGCGAGGCGCGGCGCTAATCATCGAAGAGGCTACAGTTGCGGCCGCGCGCCCGAGCAATGAGAGAATCGGGGCGCGGCGCCAAATCACCCGGGACCAGAGAGTTCGTGCGCGGCCGAATGCGAACAGCGCGGCGCGAAAAATCGAGGTTTTGACGATTTTTACGGGCCGAACTGCAGGGAAAAGCTAAGGGCGGTTTTCAGCCTATAAAAGGAGAACCCTAGGCAGATTTTAAGAGTTCCCCTTCTTCCACAACACAAGAGTTTCTTGCTTGGAGATTGGAGACCTAAACTTAGTAATTTCTTTCCTTTTTCTTTTCTTTATTTCAGTTTTTGTATGATGACTTTTGAATTAGTTCTTGTCATGTCAATGGCTAGGAACTAATTCTTTTATAGGGCTTTCCATGTTAATTCTCTAGAAACTTATGTTATGAATTAATGCATGTTTATGGTTTTTATTCTTCTTTGAGAGATCTATCTAATAATTGCGTTGAATGCTTGGTAATTAATTGACAACTAATTATCCTTATATAATTTCTAATTTACTTCGAAAGGAGAGATTGTGAATATGCTGTAAGTTGGGTAGACATTCTTGGATTGGGGATGAAAATATCTCAATTATTTATGTAGCGTTAACGAGAGGCTTAAAAACCCTAATTTTGCGCATGGTGCGTGACGGTTAACTAGGTTTTTGTTCTTAATCCTCCTATAGAGTTATCCTTATCACCGAAAGGTAGGTAAGGTGCAATACTGGGGTTGAGTATTTATATATCCTTAACGGGAATATAAAACGATTTCGTAAACCTGCTTTCTCCGAGAGTAGAAGTCCATAATTCATTGCATTAATAAATAACATAAACGGATAGTTGAAGAGACATGGAAGCCCTATTCCCATCACATCTGAAGTAAACTCATTAGTTAAAATAGCTTTTATAATTCTTAGTTATAAACAACAAATCAAATATCGATTGCCAAATAGATACCAAAAGATAGATAGTTGGTACTTGAACCCTAATCCTTGTGGACGATATTCGGTCTTATCAAGACTATATTACTTGTCACGATAACGTGCACTTGCGTTAAAATGTGTGCATCTTTTCACGCATCAAGTTTTTGGCGCCGTTGCCGGGGATTAGGCATAGTTCAATATCAAATTTATCTATTTTTAATTTCTAATTTGGTTTTTTATTTTTTTATTTTTACGTTTTTATTTTATCTTATTTATTTACTTCGGAAAATTCGAGGTGCCGTGATTCGTTGTTGGTTTTGATTTATCTCAGGAATCCTTTAGATATGGATTTTCTTTCACGATATGATAGAGAACCAACCATAGAGGAAGAGAGGAAGAATTACGAGAAGCTATACTCGGTTCACGAGGTACCAAAATCGATTCATGGACCAAGCGAGAATGACCATGAAGAAGTTGGAAACGCAAATAGCGTAACTCGCGATCATATTCAATAAACGCAAGAAGAACAATGCACAGGGTAGGCAATGAGAAACACAATGTCGGACAATTGACCTAAAGGATCTTTGAATCGGGAGAGATAGAGAGTTCGCGAAGCAGCGGCGGCGCCGATGGCGAGGGCAGCGCGAAGATCGAGACGATGCAGGAGAGTGGCGCGGCCCATGAGCGAACGCGGCGCCAGAACCCGTGAATCGAGAATTCGGCAGAAGCTGTAGCAACTGCACCCCAGGTGATAATACCATATCCCCAGAAGTTAAAAACATGTACTCTTGACAAGCAATTCTCTAGATTCGTGGAAGTCCTCAAACAATTGCAACTCAATATCCCGTTTGCGGAAGCATTAGAGAAAATGCCGAGCTACGTCAAGTTCATGAAGGATATGCTTAGCAAAAAGAGGAGGATAGAGGACTACGAAACAGTGATGTTGACTGAGGAATGTAGTGCCATCCTACAGAGACAACTACCTCAGAAGTTACAAGATCGTGGAGCTTCACCATCCCGTGCACCATTGGAAAGTTTGAATGTCGAAGCATTGTGCGACTTGGGAGCGAGCATAAATCTGATGCCTTATCTATTTTTCTGCAAACTAGGAATGAGAGAAGTCAAACCTACAAACATCACTGCGGTTAGTGACCGCTCAATAGTTCATCCTATGAGTCATCGAAGATGTATTAGTGAAGGTGGACAAGTTCATCTTTCCGCCGACTTCGTTATCTTAGACATACAAGATAACGATGGAATCCCCATCATACTTGGCGCACTTTCTTAGCCACGGGGCTCTCATTGATGTTCACAAAGGGAGTTGAAGCTTGAGTAAATGAAGAAGAGGTGATTTTCAATGTCTTTCAAGCGAACTTTTCCGGATGCCAAGGATAATCGCCGGCCATTGATCTTATCGAAGAAAGCGATGTCGACCAAGGTGTTCGGACATGATGATACGCTTGAAGAAATCGACCAAATGGGATGATGATAGTAAAGCGATCCGGATCGATGGAGTATGCAAATTGGATGAATGTTTATGGAAAATGGGATACGAAGAAGTATGAAGAGCTTGGACGGATGCGGAAGGATCATTACCATCCACGAGAAGGCTCGAGTTAGAGTTAAAACCACCCAATCATCTACAATACCAATACCTAGGTGAAAAGAAAACCTTACCAGTGATCATTTCATGCCACCTATCCACCGAAGAGATTGATAAACTGCTAAGAGTACTGAAGAATCACAAGCGGGCAATCAGATGGACATTAGCAGACATAAAAGGGATAAGTCCATCAACGGTAATGCATAAAATCTATCTAGATGAGGAGAGAATACCATCCATCGAAGCCCAAAGGCGACTAAACCCAAACATGAAAGAGGTAGTCAGAAAGGAAATCCTAAAATGGCTCGATGCAGGAGTAATTTACCCTATATCTGATAGCACATGGGTGAGTCGATCTGAGTGGTGCCTAAAGGGGAATAGCGGTGGTGACCAACGAAAGGAACGAACTCATTCCTTCTAGAACAGTCACTGAATGGCGAATCTGCATTGACTATCGCAAGTTGAACAAAGCACCTAGAAAAGACCACTTCCCGTTGCCATTTCTAGATCAAATGTTGGACAGACTTGCAGGGCATAACTACTACTGCTTTTTGGATGGATACTCAGGGTATCACCAGATTGCAATAGCACCAGAAGATCAAGAAAAGACAACATTTACTTGTCCTTTTGGTACATTTGCATTTAGAAGGATGTCATTCGGTCTTTGCAATGCACCTGCAACCTTTAAGAGGTGTATGATGGCAATTTTCTCAGACATGGTGGAGAGGACTATAGAGATCTTTATGGATGACTTTTCGGTCTTTGGAGCATCGTTCGATGAGTGTTTAAAGCACCTAGAAGCAGTGTTAAGCCGGTGTGAAGAGTCTAACCTTGTGCTAAAGCGGGAGAAGTGTCAACCGTGGTAACAAAGGAATTGTCTTGGGACACAAAATATCAAGCCAAGGCATTGAGGTGGACAAAGCAAAGATTTGATGATCGAAAATCTACCACCTCCAGTATCAACAAAAGGAGTCAGAAGTTTCCTTGGACATGCAGGTTTCTATAGAAGATTCATCAAGGATTTCTCAAAGGTCTCAAAGCTCCTTTCCACATTGCTAATGACGGGGGTTGCCTTCAACTTCAATAAAGAATGCTTATCCGCATTTGGGCGCCAAGGAAAAGCTCATTTCAAAGACCCATAGTCATTGCACCAAACGAGCTCCCATTTGAACTAATGTGCGATCTGGCGATTATCATGATGGGAGCGATGATTGGACAGAGAATCGATAAGGTATTTAGATCCATTTACTATGCTAGTAAAACTCTAAATGACGACAATTAAATTATGCAACTCACGAAAGGAACTACTAGCTATAGTATACGTTTGAGAAATTCGGTCATACTTGATTGGGAATAAGGTGATAGTATACACCGACCACTCTGTATAAAGTACTTGATGACAAAGAAGGATCTGAAAGCCTCGCCTTATTCGATGGGTTCGCCTACAAGAATTCGACGTGGAAATTCGTGATAAGAAAGGAACAGAAAATTCGATTCTGGACCAACATCAAGACGGAGAACACAGAGCGAACACCGAGGATGTGCAAATAAATGATCACTTTCCGCATTTAACAACTATTTCAAGTAAGTGTGAATTCTAATTTACCTTGGTACGATTTTGTCAACTTTCTTGCGGCTAAGGTACTACCCCCGAGTGTGAGGCAGAAGTGAAGAGGTTTTACTCGAGTAAAGCATTACTATTGAGAGGAACCTATGTTATACAAACACTGTGCCGATCAAGTCATCAGCGATGTATACGGAGGAAGAGATGCAAGTTCTCATCCATCGCCATACCTATCATGTGGTGGACACTTTGGGGCATCGAAACGGCGGCAAATGCTGCGATGCGGATTCTATTGCCAACACTTTTTAAGGATGCCCATACCTTTGTGAAGAAATGTGATAGGCGCGGAGAACAGGAACATCTCAAGACGAAATGAGATGCCTTCGCAAGGGATATTGGAAGTGGAACTCTTTGATGTATGGGGAATCGATTTCATGGGACCATTCCCGCCATCCTTTGGAAATCAATATATCCTTCAGCGATGAACTATGTGTCCAAATGGGTAGAAGCGGTGGCCAAAAGCAGCGATGAGCTGTTCAAAAATTCCTTCAAAAGAATATTTTCACAAGGTTCGGCACTCAAGAGCCATCATCGATGTGAAGGAAGTCAACTTTGCAACAAACATAATTCGTTGCTTTCCGATATGGAGTCTACCGCACTACAACCGCCTACCACCTCAAGCTAATGGGCAAACGAAGTGTCAAATGAAGTAAAGAGCATATTGGAAAAGGCGGTGAAGCGGCTCGAGGAAAAGCGGTCTATCAAACTGGATGACGCATTATGGGCATACCGGACAACATTCAAAACACCAATTGGTATGTCACCTTATAAATTAGTTTTTGGTAAAGCATGTCATTTTCGATGAGTTGGAACACAGGCGTATTGGGCGTTGAAGAAGTTAAACATGGACGCCGCTACGGGACAGAAGGCTACTACTGGTAAGCGAGTTGGAGGAATTCTGCACAATGCGTATGAAAATGCAAAGATATACAAGAACGAACGAAGCATGCACGACAAAGTTGATACCAAAAGATTTTCAGAAGGACAACAAGTGCTTTTATTCAACTCGAGTTGAGATTATTTCGAGCAAGTTAAAATCACGTTGGACAGACCATACGGTGGTAAGAGTATTCCAATATGGAGCGATTGAAATAAAGGAGAGAGAGTGCGCTTGAGTAAGCGGACAGAGGTTAAAACCCTATCGATCAATGAAATGGAATACATGAACTTAGTAACCTCTCATACCTTAGAATAATAAGGAACTTGCGTCCCGCTAAAAGCGTTAAAGACAACGCTCGCGGGAGGCAACCCAAGGTATTTGATTTATTTAGTTTAAATGCAATTAGTCTTTATTTAGAAACGATCTCACGGAGGTAGTGTCTTTGTTGTGTTGGTGAAAGCAAGGGCGTGGAAGCGGCGAAGAGAAGCCAGGATTTCAGAAAATCGCTGAGAGCGACACGGGAATCTCGTAACCAAGACAGAGTTTGGTAGCGCGGCGTCACAACAAAAAAAAAATCTGAACTCTGAAAGACGCCCTGATCCGAAGGCCCTGTCGTCAAATCAAAAACCCAGAGCTCTTCCCCCCTCACGGAATTCAAAGTACTATCCAACGCCATTGCCACCATTTTAGCCAAAGTCTGTAAGTGTCTTATTTCTTTTATTGTCTTTGAGTCTACACACATTGGGGACAACGTGTGATTTAAGTTTGGGGGTGTTTTATTTGTGTCTTGTTTTATTTGTGTCTTGTTATGTTTTATTCAAGTCTTTTTATTGTTTTTATGTATTTTTGAGTCACAATTTTTTTTTCTTTTTGAGTCATAATTGTCTGTCAAAAGATCATGTATGCTGTAGTTGCTAGAAACACCTAGTGAAGGAAGGTGGAATAATGTAATGGAATAAAAGCAACTATCTAAACACTTAGGGTAGATATGTCAAAAACTCACAAAATCTGTCTATTGGAGTTTCTTGCTTGAATTGTGCATGCTAAATGATGAATACTTATGTGTTATGATTGCTTGTTATTTGAGGCGAAATAGTTAGGATATACATGTAAGGGAGATGACTCAGACATTTCTTTGATAGTCAATTCTTACCATTCTTTTATATCCCGGACTTTAAAAATATATCCCTAGTCAGCCCCGTTGAGCCTAAAAATTGAAACCTCTTCTTTAACACCCTACATTCCCACAAATTGTGCCATAAGTTAAAAAAAATGTGAAGTAGTGGAATAAATTGTGTTAAAAAAGAGACAAAAAGAGTGAATGAGCTTGTTGCACCCCAATAAAAAAGTAATAAGAAATAGGCAAAAGCCTAAGTTTGGAGGTGCCTGTCATTATTGTACATTTCACTCTCCCAAAACAAAAGAGGGAAAAGATAGAATCGAAGTGAAGGAAAGAACACAAAGAAAAAGGGAAATACTGAAAAGCTAAAGAGCTTATGGTACACGAAATGAGCCTAAAATGCCTATTTTTACCTACCTATACCTAAGCCTACATTACAACCCTTAAAGTCCTGAAGATCTCTTTTATGCATATCCAAGATTAGTGGAGAATAGCAAGTAAAAATGCCATAGGATTTCTGAATTTATATGCATGATTTAGTAGATTGACTTCCATTAAGCATGATAAATATGAGTTTGCGAAATATCTAGCTTAATGTGTTTAGTGTGCTTTCATGCTATATGTTCCTGCATATTATTTTGCTAACCTTCATGTTTTTCTAGTTAGCAGTAATGCAGCAGAAGTGATCAATGTCAGTGAGTCTTTTATTTTTCGTTTCTTTGAGTCTTTTATTTCTTTCTTTCTATCTTTGCTCGAGGGCGAGCAAAGATTAAGTTGGGGGTATTTGATCGGTGTATTTTATATACACTTTTCGAGTCATTTTTAGTTAGTCTTTTGTCCCTTTTTGTACAAATAAGTGTCGTATTAGGATCGTTTTCCTTTCTTTTGAGTCAAAGTGGTTAAAATGACCAAATGGCGGAAAAGGAGCTAAAAGAGGGCAAAAGGGGAGGTTCCAGAGCTAAAAAAAGAGAAAGTGGCGAACGAGGCAAAAACCAGTCGTGCGCCTCTCACTGCGATCGGAAGGCTGGGCGCGGTGCCTAATGTCGAGAGGCTGCGAAGTCCCAGCGCCGCGCGCCATGTCAACAGTGCAGGGCGCGGCGCTAATCATCGAGAGGCTACAAAGTTGCGGTGCCATGGCTGCAGACAGAGAATCAGGGCCACGGCACCAAATCACCCGAAGGACCACGAGTTCGGCGCGGCCGAATGCGAACATGGCGCGACGCTGAAAAATCGAGTTTGACGATTTTTACGGGCGAACTGCAGGAAAAGCTAAGAGGCGATTTTCACTATAAAAGGAGAACCCTAGCGATTTTAGAGTTCCCTTCTGCAACACAAGATTTTCTTACTTGGAGATTGGAGACCTAAACTTAGTAATTTCTTTCCTTTTTCTTTTCTTTATTTCAGTTTTTGTATGATGACTTTTGAATTAGTTCTTGTCATGTCAATGGCTAGGAACTAATTCTTTTATAGGGCTTTCCATGTTAATTCTCTAGAAACTTATGTTATGAATTAATGCATGTTTATGGTTTTTATTCTTCTTTGAGAGATCTATCTAATAATTGCGTTGAATGCTTGGTAATTAATTGACAACTAATTATCCTTATATAATTTCTAATTTACTTGAAAGGAGAGATTGTGAATATCTTTGTAAGTTGGGTAGACATTCTTGGATTGGGGATGAAAATACCTCAATTATTTATGTAAGCGTTAATGAGAGGCTTAAAAACCCTAATTTTGCGCGTAGTGCGTGACGGTTAACTAGGTTTTGTTCTTAATCCTCCTATAGAGTTATCCTTATCACCGAAAGGTAGGTAATGTGCAATCGGGGTTGAGTGTTTATATATCATCGGGAATATAAAAGCGATTTCAGAACTCCGCTTTCTCCGAGAGAAGAAGTCCATAATTCATTGCATTAATAAATAACATAAGCGAATAGTTGAAGAGACATGGAAGCCCTATTCCCATCACATCTGAAGTAAACTCATTAGTTAAAATAGCTTTTATAATTCTTAGTTATAAACAACAAATCAAATATCGATTGTCAAATAGATACCAAAAGATAGATAGTTGGTACTTGAACCCTAATCCTTGTGGACGATATTCGGTCTTATCAAGACTATATTACTTGTCACGATAACGTGCACTTGCGTTAAAGTGTGTGCATCTTTTCGCGCATCAGATGTGTGTCAAACGGGTAAATATGAACCCTCAACCTACCTAGGGTTGTTATAACCCTTGAACATATCAAATACTGCTCGGTCTTGTATAAGCATGGATTTTGTGGAAGGGTTGCCCAAGTCTAAAGGCAAATCAGTGATTTGGGTAGTAGTGGATAAACTTACCAAATATGCCAATTTCATAGGTATCCATCATCCCTATGTAGCCTCAGATATTGTCCAATTGTTCCTTGACCACATTTATAAACTCCATGGCATGTCAGAGAATACTGAGAATAATGTAAGTGATAGGGATCTTATATTTGTGAGCAAAGATTGGCAAAAACTATTTTCTTCCCATGGGGTCACACTAAGCACTTCAACAGTATACCACCCTCAGTCTGATGGACAGACTGAAGTGCTCAATAGGTGTTTGGAAACCTATCTAAGGTGATATTGTTCTGATTCAAGTAATTACCACTAGCAGAATGGTGGTACAACACTTTTTATCATTCAGCAATTCAAACCACCTCCATAAGAAGGGGGACGACCCGCCGAATTCACATAAGAAATATCCATCATGAACACAAACGAAATCTTGAATTGTGTATAGAGGGCTTTCCTCTTATATCTCAAATTATAGGCATTGAAGCGATCGAGAGAAAGTAAGAAAACTATTGCACACGCCCCCATTCGCCCTTTCAGCCTCCTCCAATTCCAGGCTTCTCTTCTCCTAGGAATCCTAACTTGGTATTTTGACTTTGACTATGAAAAACTCCAAATAGGCACACAATAGTTTAGAGTAGAAGGAGTGAAAGCCACTTCACTTTGGCTCCCAAGTGAGAATGATAAATAGGCGATGCACGTACGTTTTTTCTAATTAGAGCACCGACAACTCTTCTTCTGGAAAAAAGGAATTTCCTTAATTGAAAGAAATAAAATTTACGACAACTCTTTGGTTAAAGAACAAAGTGATTAATCCAGAAGAAGAGTTGTCGATGCCATAATCCAGAAGAAGAGTTGTTAAATTAATATTTACTTGAAAATCCATCAACATAAAAGTATTCTATTACACTTTGGTTAAAGAACGAAGTGATTGTTACACTTAGATCTGATCATTCTGTATTCACAAACCAATGCTAATATTTTAAACCTTTTTCTTGCATTTTCTTTCTTGCATTTTAGTGCAAAAGCTATATACATGGCTAAAAAGTCGGAATTTGATTATATTTTAAATCTTACCCAAGTTGTATACTTGTATACCTCCTTTTTATGTATGCAATGAAATCAAAGCTATTTCTTGATACCTACTCAGCTACTCTAACAAAAACATATATACTAGAAAGTAATTGACGAGAACCCAAATATTCGCTTGCATATCCTTTTCCAAGGCCCAAAAGAAACATAAGCGTTATTTGCTTGCAAATAGCATGACTCAATTCTTGCTGCATTTATTATTTTGTATGCACATAAGTGCTTCCACTGTATCGGCATGAAGGCTCGAACGATGGGGATTAACCACCCTACCGCCCATACTAAAAGCACTCTCAGAAGCTACTGTTGATGCAGGTATTGTTAATATATCTTTAGCAATTTTTCTCAAAAAGTTGGATACTTCAAGTCAGTCAAACAAAAATTAAGGACATCAAACTCACGACTCTCTGGTAAGGCATCCTCTTCAAGATAGTGGTCTAACTCACACCGCACATTGCCTTTTATTTTCTTAGTCTTTTTCATCAAAGTCCATTTATCATAAATACCACCATTATCATAAGCATTGCAATTACTAGGCCGCTTCCCAAGAAGTACAGTACGACTACTAGTACGAGACACAACATCCTCTCTTTTAGATTTCTCACGGTACTCATGCAACAAATCATACAACAAACTCTGTATCCTAGCTATCTCAATATAAGCTTCATCACCAAATATTTCACTAAAATAGAACTCCACACATTCCAACTTATTTTTAGGGTCTAAAATTGCAGCAACCGACAATATTCCATTGATATTAGACCAATACTTGTCAAAATTTTCAACCATTTTTTAGTCATATTCTTAACAACCGGCTCATTACTATCTATCAACGAGCGCAAAGCTAATTTAATCTCACATACTTGACGAAAGAACAAGTTGGCAGTGGGATATTTTCTGCCAGAGAACAACTCAGTCACTATGTGAAATTTTTTCAATTTATCACATATAATTTCAGCCAACTCCCAATCACGTTGAGTAGGAACCACAAATTTAAACTTCGAATTTTGAGTTTTCAAGTTAGCAAAAACATTCTTATATGGTAGAGCACTTTCAAGCATTAAAAAAGTCGAATTCATCTTGTTTTACAATCAAGAGATAATTTTCTAGAACAATCAACTTTCGAACTTCTTGCCTTATCCTCAAACTTTTGAAGTCTTTTTTGTGTTGAACCCCAAAAAACAACACAATTACGTATCCTTTCTATTCCAGAACCAATCACCTCCAAACCATCTTAGACAATCAAATTTAATATATGTGCACTACAACGCACAGACAAAATTGACCGGAACACAAAAGACTATCTGAATCAAACTTTTCTTGTAAAAGATCAACCATGACATCGTTTGTGGTACAATTATCAAGAACCACAGAAGATATTTTCTCAGCTATATTGTATACATTTAATGTATTCTCCAGAACTTGAGCAAGCATATTGGCAGTGTGTGGACAAGGAACGTAAACAAACCTATTTGATTAAAATATATCATTTTGGTGTAAAATAATATGCATAAAATTAAACAAGCATATATACAACCACTAATCAGTAAATACAAAATAACAGGAAGCTTCAAATTTTAAGTACCTCAAAGTTTTGTTTCGCAAAATTCATTGATCATCAATGAAATGTGATGTGACAGCCATATAACCTTTCTTTTGGTGTGAAGTAGTCCACATATCAGTTGTAATAGCTACTCTTTCCACGTGACCATCAAACAACTTCTTGAGATTTACTTTCTCACTCACAAACGTCTTCATAATATCACTTTTTAAAGTGTTGCGACTTATTATCTTGACGTTTGGATTCAAGCTATTAACAAATCTCCTAAACCCAATATGCTCTACAATTGACAATGGGTACTCATGTAGAACAACCATGTGAGCCAACTCCTTTCTTGATACTTCTTGACTAAAGACATGATTTTCTAGCCTTAAGCTTGAATCTTGTCTACGATTAACCGACAACAATTGTTGATGTATATCAACCTTCATGTGTTTTTAGGGCATCTGAGATCAAGATGGTCTTTCAAATGAGAAGTCTCATTCTTACTTTTGCCCGAAAATAATGACTTACAGTGCAAACATCTAGCCTTTTGTTCACCATTGATTATCGCCTTCTCGAAGTGATTCCACACTTCTGATTTAAGTCTGCTAGGCTAACGTGGAAGTGTCGGTCCTATTTCTTCTTCTCCCTCTCCTTGTTGAGGTTGAGTAGTTAGACGACAAGGGATTGGAACTGAGATTTCGGGAGACAACGGAGAAGGGGAGCATGAGACAGACTTGGAGTCAGCACTACTATCTCTCGTGTCCATCACTGTCATACATTAACATTAAAAAACAATTAGAAAGAAATCCTAACGAAAGATTATATGGACAGCTATATAAAAATGAACAGAGGAAACACAACAACAACAAACGAGGGTGGTGAATACATCCTCTCTGCAGGAAATTGTGAGACCACCAATAAGGTGACTTCAAATTGAAACTTTAGACGAGTCTGTAATAGTGAGATTACAATTTAATGACGATGAAGAAAATTATCATTAGAAGCTTCAATTGCTTGTGTATTAGATTTGAATGAACTAGAAAAAATAAAAGGGTTTCAAGAACTCTTGAATATGTACTATCAATAAATTAATTTAAAGTTATTTTTATATTTACAGAGAAAATTAACTACTAATTATACATGAAATTTTGGCTAACAGGGTGCCAATTGTTTTTAACAATGGTGTACCCATATTAATCTTCTATCTATATATAAATCAGGGAAGACACTAATGTGGCATCTTCCAACAATTAGATTTTTTTTTTTTTGCAATTTTCCTCTCATTTTTCAGTTTGTCTTACTTAAAAAAATATAAAATGATCTAAGAAACTTATCGTCCATTCGTTGGGTGATCCCTTGCTCTCACGTTCGAGTGTTTGCTCGTCATTGGTCTTTCCCTTTGATTGTAGCTTCACAATAAATAGTCTCCTGCCGTTTCTAAATTCAAGAGACACGTCCTCAATAAATGCAATTTTCCCTCAATAAATCAAAGTGTTCAACGACTGTCAAATAAGAAATATGGGCCATTGTAGAGATCACTTGATTCTGGCTCAAGATTGTTAGCAAATCATGAGACTTTAAAATATGGAATGACAAGAAGAAAATACCAAATGCTAACTGAATGCAACCACAAAGAATCTAAGAATTTTACCTTGCGTGGTGGTGATTTGCCGCATTAAATGTTCAGGAGGAGGAGCATTTGCCGTGTCCAGCCCAGAGCACTAGCTTGGCTGCTGTATGAAGATTTGGGATTTTGGGTGGTGTGACGCTAGGGTTTAGAAATAAGGAGCTTTGGCCTTTGGGTGAAAACTGAAAAACGTGAAATGAGAAGTGAAGGGCAAAGGAAAGGTTTTATATTTAAAATGTAATAAAAAAATTAAAAATAATTAATTTATAAACGGGTGGATGGATGGGTCTGGTGATGGGTCGGGTGGTGGATTGGATGTATGTCCACCCTAATCCAACCCGATCTGTCACCCGATCCATCCGTCATCCATTAAAATCCGTATTTTATCGGATTTGCGTCCATATAATCGGATCGGGTGGATCGGATATCCATCTGATCCTGGTGAAATTATCAGCCCTAGTCATAGAAGACACAAAGCATGGGTAATTTGGTACATCATCAAATAATGCACTAAAAATTAAAGTGTGTTATGAATTCATTGTAGTTATACGTGTATGTTATTAATTGTTATCTAACTTATCTTATTAATACTTTCATAAAGATATGTAACATTCGGTGGTTTCATAGTTTATAAAAGAGATGTTTTTTATCCTTTTATAAACACAGAAGAAATAATTAATAAAAATATTAATTCTCATATTTCTTGTCTGTATTTTTTATTCAGCATTTGTATATATATTTCACTCTTATTTTACAATACGTTATTAATACGAGACTCTAGCCAATTCAAAAATTAGACAATACCGTAAAGCTGCTGAATGTTTGTCGTTTACTTTCTAGTCGTTCCAAAGGTATGATTTATTTAATTAATTACTTATCATGGCTCTAATCTAAATGATATATATCAAAAGATTCAAAACTGGAAAATGATATGACCACCCACTTATTGAAGGTGGTAATCATTACGTTACTATTAATAATAAATAATAGTGGTGCATAGAATAATAGTATTTGATACCCTTGAAATTTTCTGTTAAGCTACAAACATAGGCTATGTATATATGGATATTACCATTCTTTTTTCGTTTGAAAATTTTGTTGCTAAAATTTGCATATTTATTTCCTGATTCCTTGAAAATTAATTTTATGGTTATTTGGATTGTCTTCGGCTTTATTTTTAGTTGAAATCAGACGTGATTATATTTTACATGCTCATTGTAATTAAATTTGTTAAACCACCGGAAGTGGTAAGGTTTGTGATTATAATTGAAAATATGTTAGAATTTTTTTTCCTATACTTATATCTCGATTTGCTCCTGAATTAGCAATATCACAGAAGAGGTTCTAAGCGGTCATAATTTTATATGGTTAAGACACGTTCATATGATTATGTTCCATTCATGAAGAATAAGAACTTTTGATACATGTTATAAATACAGATTCATTCTGAACTTTTGATAAATGTTATAAGTACACATCCATTCCCTGAAGTGAATGTGACAATATGTAGTAAAGCTTATATATACGAACGTGCATTTGCTTATGAAGTTATCACTTCTGACCTCCAGAAGAGGTATAATAATTGAAAAAAATATTCTAAATATTTTATGCTTTACTCCCGAAGTAGTAAACTCATAATTCTACTTCCGAAGTATCAAACTCAAAAATCTGCTCTTGAAATAACAAATTTTAAACTCTACTCCTTAAGTAATAAATCTTTGAACTCTACTCCAGAAGTAGTAGAACTTTAAAAGTACTAAAACTTTTAATTTTACTGTTGAAATTGTAATTATGAAATTTACTCTTGAAGTAGTAAATCCAAAATTTATTCTCAAAGCATTAAGTCTCTGAAATTTACTCCCAAAGTAATAGAACTCTTAAATTTACTCTCGTATTAGTAGAATTTCAAACTTTACTCCCGAGTAGTAAAATTTCGAACCCTTACCCCAAAAGTGGTAAACCTTTGAACTTTACTCCCCAAGTAGTAAGGTTTTAAATTTTACTTTCAAAAGGGTTCAACTTTGAAATTTACTTCTTTTACTCCCCAAAATCTATTGTGAGTTTATAATACATGTAAATGTTTTTTCTTATTTTCTTGCAAGCTTCAGTTTTAGTTATATAAGGTGGCAAAATAACGAAGGAAATATTTATATTTAATTTGCTGCAATTTTCTTAAATTGTTGCGATGTACTATTAAGGAATGATTTTATATATATTTTGTCGGTCTAGAAGTATTGGTATGATTTTTGACAAGCGGAAAAATGTTTGAGAAATATATTGAAGCGGTGTTTTCTTGTGATTGAGTGAAATAATGAGCTATTAAAATTATGTATAAAGCGCATCTAAATGACCATGTTTCATTTCCCGAAGTGAATGAAGAAATACCACAACACACCTCCTCCAGAGATTGAATAACAAAGGATATAAATATTATTTTGTGGTATGAGGTCATTGTTTCATGTACCTGTCGCACGTATCAGTTTGAAAACTTTTATTATGTATCATTCTAAGGTAAAATGATACAAATTGTGTAGAATACTATCTACTATAACCACATTGATATATTATGGTTACTGTCGCAATTTTGATGATAAATATTCTAATGTTAATGGTATTCTCCCTGAGGGAGATATCTTTTGTTGTGAAGGAACCCGCACATTGCTTCTTTTTCGCGTACATTGTAAGCCTCCCCGGGGCCGCGAGTAGCACCCAACCACGCCACCCATGCAAACCACGCGCAAGCCACACATGTGCCCAAAAAAGAAAGGTTTATCTTTTCAATCGGGGATCGAACTCATACCCCGCCCGCCTTCAGCGCTACCTTGCTACTTGGCTAAGCCTTGCAGTGGAGATGAAATACTAATGTTTAGAACTTAATTTTCATCATTTATAAATTGTATTGTCTTTAAATGTTCATTTAATTACTATTTATTTTATGACACCAGTAGTGTCTAACTATAATTTCTTATATGATACCAGCAGTATCTAAGCAATATTTGGTTGTACAAAATTAACGATCAAGTGTTCTAGAAGATCTAACTATTTATATCATGTCACTAATAGTGTCCAAATAATATGTGTGATTATGGAGAATAAATTAGAGGCTCATGAAGAGCTTATATACTATTATGTAATTCGTTCTAAATTGTAATATATGAAGTTGTTATGATCGAAATACAAGTTATAGTAAATCCGAAGTTTACTCAAGTAAATAGGATATCATATTGAAGTTATAATTAATCGGAGGATTACATATCTTCAAAATCATAGTGGGTAAGAAATATATATATGAATGATTATCCTATTTATTCTTCAAGTTGTACTACACAAAAATAAGCATGATAAAATCATATGTCATGGTAAACCAGAAGTTTATTGGTACACAAAAATAATCCATGTCATAGTAAACCGGAAGTTTATTAAAACAAATAGCACATGACATGGTAAACTTGAAGTTTATTATTACAAATAATATTATCAATTAACGTAACAATTTTGGTTGTCCTGATTTAAATCTGATGTGCTAAGTTTGTATTCGAAATATATTGAAGAACGAGAAGATTCTTCAAGAATTAATTTGTATGTTCTCATGATAAGTTGATTACAACAGCTAATGTTAGGATTGAATTCCCTAAATTCTGAAAAATATAAAAGGTGAATATGTGATGTCTTAAATAGATGCATCGATAAGACGATCACATGTGCATTTATTGTCAACCCACATTTTGACATATGCAAAGTTACTTGCTCAAAATAATTGAGTTGAGAGCACAATTTTCAGATTATGTAATCAAGATAATTCATCTTGTTAATGCTAGTTTATATTCAAGTTGGTTTAGCGTTGAATGTCTCCGATAAATAGTTAAACTATTGCGAATGAGAACAAAGTTTCATGTATTGATATGAAATATGATATATTACATACAACATCACTTGTATGCTTCAGACCAATAAATTATGATAAATTCTCCCGTCATAATAGGTTCAAGGTCAGAAACCATTTTTTGATCTAATAATTTTTATTGTGCGGTATATGATTAATGAATCTACCACGATGCACACATATGAATTCCCTAAAGAATGTGAAAATGTGTGTTAGTTTTTCTAACATAAGGGGAGAGAGAATAAACAACTAAGAAATATATTGTGAATTATCATCAATATGATCCTCGTTCAAACGACAATTCAAGTCAAATGATAGAAGTATTTGCTGACCTAACTATTTCATATTCCAGCTACAAGATGCTCCTAAATGTCTCTGAAGGATAGGGTTTACAACATGCGTGAAGCATGTTATACAAATCGATTTCAAATATAATAATTCTTGAAAAAGGAGAGGAGCAAATGATCAAAATAAGGAGGCAATGTACTCTTGAAGAGCCTACGACATAACACTTCATAAAACCTCATACGAGGTTCAGGTACCTGAAAAAACAAATATAGTGATAAGATCTCAGTAAATTGTGTCTAATTATAAACCGATATAAAATGATATCTCGTCAATGATATCTTTGATACAATATAGTGCACAATATTGTATAAATTATGAGGATCTGAATTTTACGTCTCTTAAAGCATGTTGATGTAGAAATAATTATTAAGTAGATGCATTTTGGTAAGGGTAAATTTACTGGACCTTCAGTCCTGACATCAGAAGATGTCATGAAAGTAAATACTAAATGAAAATTGTCTCAGCCTATATGGCTTACGTGATAAAATTATATGATTTTTTTGAAGGATTCAAAATGTCTGCATATACAATTTATTGAAAAACTTCTTTGTAATCCATAAACGGATTAAATGAACTAAGGTTGATGTACTGAAATCACCTTAATAAATATTTATTGATGAGGGGTACAAAGATGAATATGTTTACCTTTATCCCTTTATGATATTCAAAATCTTTCATAATGTTGTGCAAGTTGTTGACTTGAATATTATTGGAGCTTTTGAACAGTTTTCGAAAAGTAGTAACCTACTTGCTAAAAGAAGTTCAAATGAGAAAATTAGGTTGGTCCTGAAGTACCATATATTTGTTCAATTGATGCATTTATTATCTTGCTATAACTATGAGCATGATATAATTTCTTCCTTACATAGAGATACGTAAATACGATCAATTGCATATTATTGATTTGATGAGACAATTTCCCAAAATCAGGGGGAGAGAATAATGAAATAAAAAGGAATTTTTTGTGAAATAATTCATCATTGTCTCATCTTGATCCACATGACAGACACATTTACAGATATTTGAAAAGGATTTTCAAATCACATATCCTACAGAGAATGTCCAATTCGGATTGATGTTCCTGTAGGACCATCTACTAATATCATAGCAAATGAGTCCAAAGCACGCCTGAAGCGCGATAGATCATTGAGTTCTAAGGATCGGAATCCTAGAAAAATAAAAATAAATGGTCAAGATGACACTAAGAAAGAATCTCACAAAGAAATATAAGATTTGATCAATCATGATATTGTTGAAGAAATAAATGAGCCGCAAACTCAAGAAAATGAAGAAATATCAATAAATTCAATTGATGTTAGGATTAATTTGAATCGCTTGAAAATAAATGTGGTTTGAAATGTGACAAAATATCCACAATCTTATATGAAGATAATGTATCATACATTGCTCAATTGAAGGGAGGATTCATAGCGAGATATGACAAAGCACATTCCACCAAAGTTGTTCTTCACACACTAGCTCTAAAAGAATGGTAATATCAACGTGCAACATATTCGTTCAAGTAATAATATGGTTGATTTATTCTCTAAGTCTCTACCAACTGCAACTTTCGAGAAGATGGTGCACAAGATTGGAATGCGAAGACTCAAACATTTGGACTGAAGTTCTCATCAGGGGAAGTTAATACATGTTGTACTCTTTTTTTCTTATAAGGTTTTGTCCCACTCGATTTTCCTTGTAAGGATTTCAATGAGGCAACCTAAGTGTGTATTATTAGAAATGTGTACTCTTTTTCCTTCACTAGAATTTTTTCCACTGGATTTTTCCTAGTAAGATTTTAACGAGGCACATTAGCTATGGACATCCAAGGGGGAGTGTTATGAATTCATTGTATTCATTAATTGAGAGTGGATGTCATTTAAATATACATGTATGTTATTAATTGTTATCTAACTTATCTTATTAATACTCTCATAAAAATATATAACATTCGGTGGTTTCATACCTTATAAAAAGATGTTTTTCATCCTTTTATAAACACATAAAAAATAAATAATAAAGACATTAATTCCCATATTTCTTGTCTATTTTTTGTTCAATATTTATATATTTCACTCTTATTTTACAGGTTGAAATTCTTCAGAATCTTCTCCGTAAGCATTAGTTTTTAGTTAAAAATAATCAAAGCCCACGATGCATCCTAGAGAAAAAAGCGTTTTGACTTTTTCATTTTCTTGCAATTTACCACTTAGAAATAGGTGTTTGTTTTCATACTTTTTTTATCTTATATTGCAAAAAAAAGTTGTCCGGTGCACTAAGTTTCCGCTATATGCGCGGTCCGAGAAGGGCCAGACCACAAGGGTCTATTGTATGCAGTCTTACCATGCATTTCTGTAAGAGGTTGTTTCCACAGCTTAAACTCGTGACTTTATGGTCACATGACAACAACTTTAAATATATACTCTCAAGCTTATATTGAGAAGATATACAGTAGATCAATATTTTATGGACCATCTAGTTTGGTCCTGCTCATGAATAGCTACAAAAGCAGCAAAATATATTACTGGCAATAAAATTAAAATTTTGGAAAAGTTTGGTGCTTGTTTTTCCACTTGTAGTTATAGCTCCTACTCTTTTAGTTTCAAAGAATTTTGCACTACTTCCTTTGGGTGGCCAAATTAGCCGGCCTATATAAAATATACAAAATTCCATCCAAGTAAAGTGACTTTTATATGTTGTCCTTAGAAAACTTGGATCGAAAATTTGCTCTATCTAGTGCCAATTTTCCCTTAAGGCTTGCACCAACTTCACCAGAAATTTAATTCTTAAGATGAAACTAGGATACAGCCTCCAAATTTGTACTAATTTCGTGAGGTAGCCTATTTGCACAAGGTCATTTGAGGCACAATCACTTTCTAAAAACTTACATCTGCAATCAATTATGAATTCTGTAACGTCCTAGCTTAGTCATACATGTTCAGATGATAGCACTGATATATGCATTTTTCTTTTTGGTGAGTCCTCTCACATTGTTCTATAATTCATAATGAAAGAACTAATCCCTTGATTATTCTTATTAATGAAATGCATATATATACAAGTTACAATAGGAGAATCTTATTACTATTTTATATCTAAAACCCTATTTTATATGAAGAATAACTATACACTTATGGTAATATTACACTTCTAATTATGGTACAAGTCTAATACACAATATTACACAATATTTCCAGAACAGAATTCTGGACGCGAAGCTATGTCTAAGGGTCGCGGCGCTGGGCACTCTGTGGACACTGTTTAACACACACCCACAGTCATAGCGGACGGTCTTCGTACGCTGAGACTGTCTCTAAAATCTTTAAAAAGGATTGAGGGAAGACCCTTTGTAAAGATGTCTGCAATTTGATATCTTGAAGGGACATGACAGACGCGTACTTGTCCTTTAGCTACCTTCTCTCGAACAAAGTGAATATTAATCTCTATGTGTTTAGTACGCTGGTGCTAATCTGGATTACCATAAAGGTAGATGACACTTATACTGTCACAATACACCAAGGTAGCCTTCTCAATTGGACAATGAAGCTCTAAAAGTAGATTTCGTAACCAACATGACTCAGAAACCAGGGCTACCCCACGATACTCGGCCTCTGCACTTGAACGTGAAAGCGTGGATTGACGCTTGGCAGATCATGAGACCAAGTTATTACCTAAAAACATGCAATAGCCAGACGTAGACTGTCTGGTGTCAGGACAACCACCCCAATCAGCATCTGTATAGGAGACTAGTGTAGACTTCGACGAAGGATACAAATGCAAGCCATATTCAATTGTTCCCTGAATGTACCTAAGAATGCGTTTGAGCGCATTCATATGTTCAACTCTGGGATCATGCATAAACAAACACACCTGTTGTACGACATATATAATATCAGGTCGCGTGAACGTCAGTTACTGAAGGGCGCCTGCAAGACTACGATAGCGGATCGGATCCTCATAGGGAGAGCCAGCTGCATCACCCAATTTGAGTTTAGTATCAACTGGAGTATAAGTGGACTTACATGATGACATCTCAGCCCTCTCAATGATCTCGGTTGCATACTTCCTCTGTGATAAGAATAATCCACCTGCATAACGAGTTACAGCAATCCCCAAAAAGTAACTCAATTGGCCCAAGTCCTTCATGGCAAACTCAGAATTGAGCATTGTCATAATAAACTTTCGTAAAGCATCAGAAGAGACATTCAAGATAATATCATCAACATATAATAGAATATAAGCCATGGAAGATACCTGACGGTATATGAATAATGAGTTATCAAACCTGCTGTGAGAGAAACCCATAATCGAAACATAGTCAGCAAACCTCTTATACCACGCCCGTGGAGACTGCTTAAGCCCATACAAGGACTTCCTCAATAAACAAACATGATTAGGATATCTAGTATCCATAAATCCCAAGGGTTGATGCATATACACTGTCTCATGAAGATCACCATGTAGGAAAGCATTCTTCACATCTAGCTGATGAATGAACCATGATTTTGAAAGAGCCAAGCTGAGCATAGTACGAATAGTCGTCGGCTTGACAACCGGGCTAAAAGTCTCACCACAAGCCACACCAACCTGCTGAGTCTTACCATCACCTTCAAGACGAGTCTTATTCCTTGCAAATGAACCATCAGAATTCTCTTTATGAGCAAAATTTCATATAGACCGAATAATATTAACACCAGATGGATGGGGCACCAACTCCCATGTCTTATTATCAATAAGAGAACTATATTCATCGGTCATGACAATTTTCCAATTAGGGTCATTTAGGGAAGACACAAGATTACGGGGTAAGGGAGACTTAAGAACATTAGAATTTAAATTAAAATGTCTTTTTGGTTTAACAATACCCCATTGACTAAGAGTGATTGGACCATGACTTGGGACTGGATGGTGTAAATTTTGGGAATTTTCGGGAGATGAGACGGACTGGCCAGCAGGCAGTGGGCCTGCTGGCTGAATTTCAGAAATTACCGTCGGAGGCGCCGCGGCGCCGTGGTCTAGGGTCGCGTCGCCTGAAGAACTGTAGAGCTCTCTGAAGTTTTGGCGCCACGGCGCTGACGACGGATAAATCACCATGGCTACTGGACGACTGGCGTCGCGGCGCCTCCCCTAAGGGCCGCAACGCTGACGACTGATGTGCGATTTATACACACGGTAAACGCAAGTGCACGTAGCGTTACAAGTAATATAGTCTAGAAGACCGAGTTATCGTCCTCAGGGATTAGTGCTCAATTACCAACTGCTATTCTATGATATCTATTTGGTGATCGATGGTTTGTTTATATCTATGTTTATAGACGCTAACTAAATTACTTTACTTTACTTCATTTATGGTGGAAAAAGGGCTTCCAAATCTCCTCAACTATCCGCTCGCTTTTAATCATTAATGCAACAATTAAGGTTCTTCTTCTATGTTGAGATAACAGGTTAACTAAGCCGTTTTATACTGCTGTTAAGGTAATATAAACACTCAATCCCAATGGATAACTCTTCTATCTTTCGATGACAAGATTGACTACAAAGGAGGATTAAGAGCAATAACCTATTAAGCTACACAAGTATCGGGATACTTTCGTCCACGATTTAAACCTATGTTTATTCAACTATAGCATATTCACAATCTCCCCTTTCGGATTTCGATTAGAACTCATATAAGTGATGATATGCCATAAGTGAAAAAAAATTGAGATGCTTGGAATACAAAGTGTTGAAAAAAAGAGACAAAAGAGAGTGAACAATTTTGATGCACCCCAATGAAATGTAATAATAAATAGGCAAAAGCCTAAATTTGGGGGTGCTTACTATTAATCAGACACCTCATTCTCTCAAAACAAAAGAGGGAAAAGATAGGTATGAGGTTAAAAAGAAAATCAAAAGAAAAGGGAAGAATCGAAAGCAAAAGAGCTTATGGTACGTAAGATTGAGCCTAAAAGCCTATTTTTACCTACCCCTGCCTAAGCCTATATTACAACCTTGAAAAGCCCTGAAGATCTCTAATATGTGTATCCAAGATTAGTGGAGAATAGAAAGTGAACATACCATAGGATTTTGAAATTGACATGCATAGTTAGGTATTTTTGCTTCCATTGAGCATGATTAAATTGAATTTGCAAAATATCTGACTTGAGTGTTTAGAATGCTAAAAATTCATGCTATATGTTCTTGCATATTATTCTACTAACCTTCATGCTTTTCTAAGTAACAATGATGCAGCAAATTGATCAATGTCTTTGAGTCATTTTATTTTCTTTTCTTTCGTGTCTTTGTTTCTATTTTTGATCTTTACTCGAGGGCGAGCAAAGGTTAAGTTTGAGGGTGTTTGATCGGTGTATTTTATATACACCTTTTGAGTCATTTTTAGTTAGTCTTTTGCCTCTTTTTGTATAAATATGTGTCGTGTTAGGATATATTTTCTTTCTTTTGAGTCATAGTGGTTTAAAGTGGCACATTGGTGAAAAAGAGCGAAAAGAAGGCAGAAACAGAGGTTCCAGAGCTCAAAAAGCTGAAAAGTTGGCAACCCGGGTGAGAAACAGGGCGGCTCTGTGGCGCCAGACCATCAACAGCAGCGGGGCCACGGCTCCAAAGAAGCAGAGACAGTCGCAGAAGTTTCGGCGCCACGACGCCGGTTGTAGGGCCGTGGCGCCGACGCGGGAAATCTGCCAGATCCGAATAGGATTGGGCCAAGGCCAAAGAAGAGTTTTGTATGTTTTTGGGGATATAAAAGGACCTTTTAGGTCAGATTTGAGGGGTTGCACACCTTATCATTCATCATAGCATTACTTCAAGATTGGAGACTCAGTTTTGAGTAATTTTCTTGTTCTTTACTTTATTTCTTTCTAGTATATGTTGGATATTATTTTAGTTCTTAGCATGTCTATGACTATGAACTAACTTAATTTAGGGCTTTCCATGTTGAATCGCTTGAACCTCGTTCTTATGAATTAATGCATGTTTTAGTTTCTTCTTATTATTGTTGAGGTTTATTCAATAATTGTTTTGATTGCTTGATAATTAATTGATCACTAGTCAAATATGGAATTACAGGGTGTCAAAGAAAAGATCTTATTTTTAGGCTCAACGGGGCTGACTAGGGGTACAATTTTAATGTCAGGGATAGACAAAGAATGGTAAGAAAGGGCTAACAAAGAAATGTCTGAGTCATCTCCTTAACATGAATATCCTAACTATTTCGCCTCAAATAGCAAGCAAGCAGACACATAGGTTTAATCATTAACAATGCATAAATCAAGCAAGATACCCCAAATAGTTTGATTTCATGAATTCTTGGCATATCTAACCTAAGTGCTCAGATGGTTGATTCTAATTCCATTACATTATTCCACTTTACTTCACTAGGCGTTTCAAATAACTACAGCATGCATGATCATATAAAAAAAATTTAGGCTCAAATAAACATAGAAATAACAACAAAAAGACTCAAAAACACATAAAAAAAAACTAAAAACTCCCCCCAAACTTAAATCACACATTGTTCCTAATGTGTGTAAGACTCAAAAATAAAAGAAAGACGGGACAACTTACAGACTTGTGGTTTAAAATGGTGGCGGTAGCGGCGGGTAATGGTTCCGGGCAACTATTTTTCAAAAGTCCCTTCACTGTGCCACGACCGTGAGATTGGCGCCGTGGCGCCCAAATTTCAGAGACCTTCTGGACTTTCGGAGCCATGGCGCTCTGTTTTTGGCACCATGACACCCAACTTCCTGCGATTTTCTGGAATTTCGACGCCGTGGCCCTCTGTTGGGCGTCGTGGCGCCGAGCCGATTTCCTTCCTTTCTCGCGTTTTTCGTCCTCCACTTTTAGCCCTGTACCTATCATCACAACATATAAACAATACCTTCCGTGAGACTGTTCTAACTAAAACTAAATTGCATAAATTTAAAAACACTTGGGTTGCCTCCCAAGTAGCGCTGTCTTTAACGTCTTTTAGCCGGACGCATGTTCCTTATCACGAAGCATGGGGTAATTTAACCCCACAGCCTACCCATTTCATTATCATTTTTCTCTTTCGCCTTCTGTTTTTCTTTTTCTCCTTTTTATCAAGAGGAGGGTTAGAATTACATACCTGCACTGGCGGACTGCTCACCTTGGTTTTGGCCCTTTCTGGCTCAGCTGATGAGCTCACAGTGCTGACTGCACAACACTTGCTTATGACTGGCGGTTCAACGGTGTGTTTAAACACCTTGAACACCATCTCCTCATCCTCAACTTTGAGTTTCAGCTCGCCCTTTTCCACATCTATCAAGGCCCTTCTAGTGGCCAAGAATGGTCTTCCCAAGATGATAGGGATTTCATCATCTTCTTCCATGTCAAGTATGAGGAAGTCTGTTGGGAAGAAGAACTTCCCCACTTTGACGAGCACATCTTCAATGATGCCTAAAGGATGCACCACTGATTTGTCCGCTAGCTGCAGATTCACCGTAGTTGGCTTTATCACTCCCAAACGCGGAGACTTTGACAATGGATAGTTTACCATTGCCTAGCTTCTTGAACACGATAGGGGCAATAAGTTTATGCTAGCCCCTAGATCACATAGTGTCCTGTTACAAGTTACATTCCCTATCGTGCAAGGTAGGGTGAAACTCCCCGGATCTTTCAACTTTGGGGGCAGCTTCTTCTGCAATATGGCACTACACTCCTCAGTTAGTGCTATGGTCTCATACTCCACTAGCTTCCTCTTCTTCCCAAGGATTTCCTTCATAAATTTGAAGTAGGTAGGCATTTGCTCCAATGCCTCAATGAAGGGGATGTTAATGTGCAACTTTTTAAACACCTCCAAGAACTTGGAGAATTGCTTATCAACCGCTTCTCGCAATCTCGATGGTAAGGGATCTTCTACGCATTTCTTACCGAACTGGTGGAGCCTTCTAAGATAGGGCGGTCATCAAGAACCCTCATTCTCTCAGACAACCATCCGCTCAACTCTCCGTTCTACCACAAAGTTGGGCATGGGTTGTTCCAATCGCTTCCCACTTCTAAACTGCATCGCTGACATCGCTCTCTGGATTCATCTCAGACATTAGGAAGAGTGCCTCGCGCTCGTTATTTTCCATCTTTGCCAGCTGTCCCACCTGAGTTTCCAAGTTCCTTATAGAGGACCTTGTCTCTGCCATGAACTGGGTTTGTGAATTCGTAAGTGTCAATAAGGCTGCTCGCAATTCGTCTGGCTTCTCTTGTGGAGCAGGTGTACTGAACTGTTGGGAAGATGAGGCCTGGTTAAATGGTTGTTGATTCTGGTATTGGCCTCTGAACTGGTTCTGTTGCCCTTGATCACCCCTCCATGAAAAGTTAGAGTGATTCCTCCACCCTGGATTGTAAGTATTTGAATAGGGGTTGTTCTGGGGCCTTTGGTAATTCCCCACTGCCTGATATTCTACTTGCTCAATAGGGATGTTGTTGGGGTCTGCTGATGGCACCTATCAAAAGTATGAGGACCCCCACACATCTCACAATTCATTGGCGTCTGGACTGCATTCACTGATATTGTGTTCTGCTGAAGTTGCTTGGTCAAGAGAGCAACCTGTGCATTCAACGTTGTAATGACATCGATCTCATGAACGCCTATCGTTATCCTTCCACTTACCCCTCTATCATCTGACACATGGTTATTAGTGGCCATGTCCTCTAGCAAATCATGGGCCTCATGTGTTGTCTTCTTCATGAAGGTTCCACCTGCAGCTGCATCAATGATGGTTCTTGTTGTCCCACTTAGCCCATTATAGAGGATATGGACCAAATTACACAGTTCAATGCCATGATGCAGACACTTTCTCTGCAGATCTTTAAATCTCTCCCAAGCCTCATAAAGTGACTCCCCATCAGTTTGGTAGAAATTGTTCAGCTCTCCTCTCAATTTGGCTGCTTTGGACGGTGGAAAGAACTTTTCCAGGAACTTCTGTGCCAGATCCTACCATGTAAATATAGAATTCGTAGGCATGGAATTCAACCAAACTTTTGCTCTTTCCCTGAGTGAGAAGGGGAAAAGCCTCAATCGAATGACGTCGTCATTAACACCATTATATTTGAACGTGGCACACAGCTCCAAGAAATTTGCTATGTGCATATGAGTGTCTTCAGATGGCAACCCTCCAAATTGAACTGTATTTTGCACCATGCTCAGGATCGCAGGCTTTATCTCGAAATTGTTTGCTCCTATTGTTGTGCCTTATGCATGTTTGTGCTCCATTCACTCTTGGTAGCACATAATCTCCCAAACTTCTCTCAGCTTGGACCTGGACCCTTTCTTCTACGTCATTCTGCAACCCCGGGGGCATTCCTTGGTTGGGTTGATGTTCACCCATCTCTTCATTCATCACATTATTATTCTGTCTATCCCTCATGGCTATCAATCTGATAATCTGCGTGTTTCGCCTGTTTTGTTTGCAAGTCTTTTCGATTTCAGGGTTGAAGGGAACAAGTGTGTCTGCCCCTCTTCTTTTTCGCATAAACTAGAGTCCTGAAACAGATCAAAATCAACAAACGGATCCAGGCGCACGGTTCCACAATAAAATAAAATAAAATAAAATAAAAATAAAAATCAAATTAGAAATTAAGAATAGAAAGATTGATATTGAACTACGCCAATCCCCGAAAACGGCGCCAAAAACTTGATGTGCGATTTATACACACGCTAAACGCAAGTGCACGTATCGTTACAAGTAATATAGTCTAGAAGACCGAGTTATCGTCCTCAGGGATTAATGCTCAATTACCAACTGTTATTCTATGGTATCTATTTGGTGATCGATGAGTTGATGGTTTGTTATATCTATGTTTATAGACGCTAACTAAATTACTTTACTTTACTTCAGATATGGTGGAAATAGGGCTTCCAAATCTCAACTATCCGTTTGCTTTTAATCGTTAATGCAACAATTAAGGTTCTTCTTCTATGTTGAGTTAACAGGTTAATTAAGTCGTTTTATACTCCTGTTAAGGTAATATAAACACTCAACCCCAATGGAGAACCCTTCTATATTTTGATGACAAGATTGATTACAAAGAAGAATTAAGAGCAATAACCTATTAAACTACACAAGTATCAGGGTACTTTCGTCCACGATTTAAACCTATGTTTATTCAACTATAGCATATTCACAATCTCCCCTTTCGGATTTCGATTAGAACTCATATAAGTGATGATAACTAGTGATCAATTAATTATCAAGCAATCAAAGCAATTATTGAATAAACCTCAACAATAATAAGAAGAAACCAAAACATGCATTAATTCATAAGAACGAGGTTCAAGTGATTCGACATGGAAAGCCCTAAATTAAGTTAGTTCCTAGCCATAGACATGCTAATAACTAAAATAATATCCAACATATACTAGAAATAAATAAAGTAAAGAACAAGAAAATTACTCAAAACTGAGTCTCCAATCTTGAAGTAATGCTATGATGAATGATAAGGTGTGCAACCCTTCAAATCTGACCTAAAAGGTCCTTTTATATCTCCAAAAACGTGCAAACCCTTTTTCTCTTTGGCCTTGGTCCAATCCTATTCGGATTTGACAGATTTCCCGCGTCGGCGCCACGGCCCTGCAACCGGAGCCGTGGCGCCGAAACTTCTGCGACTGGCTCTGCTTCTTGGGCGTCGTGGCCCCGCTGTTGTTGATGGTCTTGCGCCATGGCGCCGCCCTGTTTCTCGCCCGGGTTGCCAACTTTTCACCTTTTTGAGCTCTGGAACCTCTGTTTCTGTCTTCTTTTCTCTCTTTTTCACCAATGTGCCACTTTAAACCATTGTGACTCAAAAGAAAGAAAATATATCCTAACACGACACATATTTATACAAAAAGATGCAAAAGACTAACTAAAAACGACTCAAAAGGTGTATATAAAATACACCGATCAACGACGTATTTTCTGAAAAATCTGAAAAGTGACATAGAACATAGGGGGATATATCATCATCCAAAAAATCATAAGAACTAGCACGGATTTGTCTACTTTAGAAAAGGAAATTGGGATTCATCAAAGACGCTCTCTAGCATGAATCTTGAATAATTCTCCCCACGTCCCATATTGGACGTTCTCTAGGTCAAGAACGACAGGAAGAACGCTCTTGATGTTAGAAATGGTGAGGGCAGGATGAAAAGTGGTATTATCAGTCATGATGAATAGAACTTTGGACAAGATTTCGGAGAAAGGAATTTGTGAGAGAGGATTTTCTAGAAGAGAAGGGCCGCGACACTGGAAAATATCCGAGAGGGAGGGTCGCGGCACTGTCAAGAAATCCGAGAAAAGAGAGAGTTTTGAGGAGCGGAAGCAGGGTAAAGAGAACCTAGACTCTTGATACCATGAAAGAATTAATCCCTTGATTATTCTTATTAATGAAATGCATGTATATACAAGTTACAATAGGAGAATTTTATTCCTACTTTACATCTAAAAACCTATTCTATATGAAGAATAGCTATACACTTATGGTAATATTACACTTCTAATTATGGTACAAGTCTAATACACAATATTACACAATATTTCCATAACAGAATTCTAGACGCGAAGCTGAGCCGCGGCGCTGTGTCCTAAGGGTCGCGACGTTGGGCACTCTATGGACACTGTTTAACACATAATGATATGTAATGTTACAATTTTGATTCGTTCACCTATTTATTATGCTACAAATATCCTGCTCAAAATAGGAAGATAACATATTTATTTATTCCTGCTAAAGCTTCAAGTATTTCGGGTCTATTATCCAAGGGAATTGAGATATTGATGATCGTATTGGTGCAGCGTCCTCACCGAAATATCTGTGCTACCTGAAAGCAAGAATAAAAATGTATACATACTTGATTCCATAAAGAGTCATGTAGGACACATATGCTTAGCATCAATGGGAGAAGTTCCATGGATTTGACACAAAAATCTTGGACATGCAAGTATGCCCTTGATAGAAAAACTTGCAAAACATATACTAGTAGTAGGACTGCCCAAGTTGAACTACTACAAGGATCATGTGTGTGATGCCTGCAAAAAAGGTAAGCAAACAAGAAATTGTTTTAATTGTAAAGTCATTGTGTCTACTTCTAAACTCTTGCAGCTGCTCCATATGGACTTAGTTTGCCCACTAGAACTGCTAGTATTGGAGGAAAGAGGTACGTTTTTGTTATAATAGATGATTACTCTCATTTTACATAAGTTATATTTCGTTCTCATAAAGATGATACTATAAAGTATTACAATGTGAAAAGTGATACTACATCTCTTTTATTAGAAGTGATCATGGAGGAGAATTTGAAAACAAAGCCTTTGAAGAGTTCTGTAATGAACATGGATATACTCACAATTTCTTCTCACCACTCTCTCCCCATCAAAATTATGTTGTTGAACGGAAAAATAGAACATTACAAGATATAACAAGAACAATGATGGTAGAAAATAATCTACTACAGTACCACTTCTGGGCTGAAGCTGTAAGCGCATTATGTCATGTCTTAAATAGATGCTTGATTAGATCAATCTTGAAGAAAACTCCATATGAGCTATGGACATGAAATAGGCCTAACATAAGTTACTTTCATCCTTTTAAATGTAGGTATTTTGTCATAATAATGGAAAGAATAATCTTGGTAAGTTTGATCCACGTAGTGATAAAGATATTTTTCTTGGCTATTCAATTACTAGTAGATCCTTGAAGAGTATTTAATAAATGTACTTTAACTGTTGAAGAATCTATTCATGTTATTTTTATGATACTAATGGCTTGACTGAGAAAGGTAAACCTACAAATGATGAAGATAGTCAACTACCAACTACAAAAATCACTTCTACCGTTGAACGAAACATCGATAAAGAGTCGACTATTGAACCTAACACGCCGACTAACCTAACATTTGAAACTGTTTCAAATAAATGCATAATCGAGTCTGACTATCCAAAAAAAATCGTTATAGGAGACATAAATGAAAAAATGAAGACTAGATCTTCAACCAAAAATAATGCAAATTAGGCTCTTATTTCACAACTAGAACCAAATAAAGTTGATGAAGCCTTAAAATATGATCATTGAATTAAGGCTATGAAAGAAGAGCTAGACCGATTTGAGAAAAATAAAGTATGGAGGATGGTTCCTAAGCCTGAAAATGCTTTAGTTTTTGGAACCAAATGGATGTTTCGAAATAAATTGAATGAAGTCGGTGAAGTTACAAGAAATAAAGCTCGATTTGTTGCCTAAGGCTATTCAGAGAAAGAAATAGTCGACTATGACGAAACATTTTCTCTAGTTTCCCAGTTAGAATCAATTCGAATATTACTTATTTATGTTGGTTGAATCAAGCCTAGTCGTTCAACCTATAACCAACCAAACTTGTTGGAGACAAGTCCAGACGCTAGGATCGAGTCAATAAGGAAAGAAAACATGCGACATTGGCATAGATATGCAATGAAAGCTAGTACCAAGAATCAAATCAAAGGAAGACACAATAAATGATTGATTATCAGCGAGTAACAACAAAGGATGGTTGAACCAACATGTCCAGAAGATATTTCAATCAGCCAAAGATTTACTCAAGCAAGAAAAGACATCGTGAAATATCAAATTACATTAGAAGCTCTAACCTTATTCTTGGAAATAGGATCACTAATTCCTCTTTCTAATGATCAATTCTCTTGGGTTGCCGTTTCTGCCAAATGAGTCAAATGACCACATCCTCATTCTATTTAAAGGAGACTCCACTGACGAAGAAGAATACACTTTCCTCTTAACTTCTCAAACTCTCTACTTTACTTTTAACAAACATTGTAATTCAGAGTGATTTATAATGTATAATAAAAGTGAGAAGATATATATTATAGTTGGTGAGGCATTGTATCAAAAATATTATGAGTATTTGAGTGTAGATGTAGGAGCTCCATTCAAATCATCTTTGTACCAAGCCAAATTTCAAAAGAGTTTGTCACGACCCGACCCGACGGGCCGCGATTAACGTCCTAATTGGACGTCATTACTGACCTGTCACTCTTAAACCATTTAATACAGATGTCTATATAAATTTCGGCAGCACAACGCTGCTTTTACAACATATCCCTAAAAACGGGCGAGCCGACAAGGCTGCCAAAACAACAACAAAACAACAGTCATAATAGGCTAGCCGACTAGGCTGCCACCAACCACATCACGCGCACAAATGCATAAGTCAAAATACGCAAGCCGGCAAGGCTGCTACTAAATAACGACATCAAAACCCAAAACAAAGTACAAACATCCAACCCACAATCGCTTCATGCACTTCTAAGAGCGCAATACTGACATATGACGGGACAGGACCCCGTCGTGCCCAAAATATGCATAAGTCTGAAAGATAAAGGTCTGTACCAAAAATAGCTGGCTCCGGAACAAAGGAGCTCTCCAACTGCTGTATAGAAATCCTAGACTGGCGGGTCCCCTATCTGAACACCTGAACCTGCGGGCATGAACGCAGCCAGGAAGGGGGTCGATCTGAGATAATGTCTCGAGTATGTAAAACATAAAATATCAGAAATCAATAACAATCGTACCAAGTAAAGCAGAGTCATCAAATCGTCATAAAACGAGAATCATGCTCAAAAGAATATCATGTATCTTGAATCATAAAACATCGTGCTCGTATCAGTATATAAATCAGATAACATGTCTCGGCCTACATGGAGGGACTCGATGGAATCAGATTCTGCTACGTAACATGTCTCGGCCTCTAGGAGGGACTCGATGTAATCTGTATATATATAACGTGTCTCGCCTCTAGTGAGGACTCGATGAATGATGCATGGCCGCACGAACATGATCTGCCCGGACTCGGTGGAATGAAATAGTAACACTTAGCACGAGTAGATATCATGAGCAATCAGATGCGGCTAAAATCATTATGTGACTCTCAATAAAATTACTACCATAAACTCATTCTTCAATCACAATCATTAGGAAATAATCATTTTAAAACTGAACTGGTAGGAGTTAAGTACGTCCGCCGTACTTTCCTAAAAATCATGCCAAAAGAAAGAAGGGAAAGTCTCACATACCTTTTAAGCGAGCAAATAAACTAAATGCTAAGATATGCCTCATCCAGTATGTCAACCTATAATAATGACAATACGTTTGTCAATTCTACGGTCTCTAACGTAATTTATTCAGATAACGACTTCTTATTTCTATAAAAATTTGGGCACTTCCTTTGTTTATGTGTGTATCCACAATTTTACCAATAATCCAAATCAACCAACAACTCAACTCCAACTAACAATCCAATTCAAACCAACAATCTAAATCAACCAAATGATCCAAATTAAACTAATAACCACTACCATTTCCATATGTAGTCAAAATTATCTAAACATTCAATTTATCAACTTCAATAACCAAGGGAATTTATACACTTACCTCTCATGTTAGTCAATCATTTAGTCACGTTAGAATTATCGTAGGGCAATCCAATCTCTTAACGACATCGCCAATTCAAGAATGTGAATTTAACACTTTTCTATACTTTAATCCTTTCGAGGCATGTATAGATAATTGCCTCAATAAATATGCATGTAGTAACTTATATTCACACACTAATTCAGTCCGTAATACATTATCGAAATTTTCAACAATTTCTATCAACTTTCCGGTCATATCAACATTTTACAATTCCAAAGTTTTTTTTCCAAAATTCCTTACATTCCAATTAATCTCCCAACAACTTCAATTAACAACTTTAACTTTAAACATCAAGGTTTCATCTAAATTTTCACATGCAATTAGTAATAACATACCAACACAATTACTCAATTCCAACATACGCCAAGAATATGTTCTAAATCGGTGTATATATCCTTAATACCATCACATGCATTTTATATTTCCAATTCCATCTTAACACCAATTCATATCTTCAACTACAACAACATGCAATGTCATTAAACTATAAAAGAAGAATTTTATACCTCGAATTCGTCCAAAACAGTCCCCAAAAACGTGACTGTCCAGATTTTTAGCCACTGCTTCGTCAGCTGAACTTGTAACGTCGATAACTCTCTACTCCAGTGTCATATTGACGAGCGGTTTGTTGAGTTGGAAACTAGACTCGACGAACTTCATGTTAGGCTTTTGAAACACCCAAAAACTCCTAATATGCTAGGAGATATACCTCTCCAAAGTTGAATAAAAAAATCTGCCCAACAGTCCCGAAATCAACCCACTGCTTCGTCGATTTCTCTCCAATTTCTCACTTCTTTCCACTCCAAATTAACATGCAACCATTCTACAATATTAACCCATCATTCTAACATATTTTTCTTCCAAAAAAAATCACCTAAAATCTGAAATTATTAAGCTTGAATTCGGTCCAGCAGTGGTAATGATTTACCCACTGTTTGGTGCTTAACTTACTTAGAGTAGTAGAAGAATTCAACTTTGGAAGGAGGAGGAAAACCAACCTACAATGTTGCTAGGGGGAATGGGTGTCACGGCTGGGGGAGAGGAATCAGAGAGGTGAGGAAGGGTTTGAATGGAAGGAGGAGAAGTTTTTAAATCTTTAGGCAAATCTGAAAATTGTTATTGTCTTTTAACCCCTTCTCTTAATTGTTTAATTAAAAAGGTCCCTCTATTAAAAACAAGCTCCCCATAAGTCCTCATACCCCTCATGCCAAGATTTTATAATACCATACAAATCCATAACTCCACTGGAGCAATTTCTACTACTCGTATTAATTCTCGTCGTCACATTTGTAGTGATTAGAAATTATTTCGTATCAACGTATAAAATATACTTAAATTCTAAAATTCGAATCTTAATTCTTAACGACGTTCTTAATCCTCGTCCTAACCTTATGAGGTGTAACATTCTTCCCCCCTTAGAAACATTCGTCCTCGAATGATCATAACAAGTCTTATGCCAAAAAAAAAATCGGCAGAGTCTCCTTTATAACTATGCCTATCCATCTATATTCGGAAACCAACAAATGTCTCACAGGGCCATAATATAACACACATGCAATTCACCAATTCAAAATAGTTAAGTAAGGAACCAAATTACCTGTGAATATTCAACTGAATCTTATGTAATACCTTAAACAAAGTTAAAGAGCCTCCATGCAATACTATATTCCTTCATTTTCAAATTTGCCACAATATTCTGGTACTACCTTGTACACCTGCTTCAATTTATAATGGTATATAATGTTTCCCCCAAATCTGTACTGCATGCTTAACATGACGACAATTCATGTGTATACCCGTTGCATTGTTAACATAGCTCCATATAGATTTGACAACTCTCTTGTACGAAATAAGGATCTCTCATTCCTTGATGTAAGACATTATATCAGCAGCATCTTGATACTATATTAATTCCAATATTATGCAACACTTTATCCACTGGAATGTTAGATTTCACATCGTCCATAGAAAGAAATATACCTTGAATGACATTCTTTTAACCCACATTTACCTATATACCTCAGAAGGATAAGATCTTTATCTCAATAAATCTCATACACTTGACATAGTAAATTTACTAAAACTTGTCATTATCCACCAAGGATTATCCACAGGGTATATACCAAGAATGTAGTGACATGTGAGACAATGTCATCTGGCAGATACTTCCCTAGCCTTGACAAACCTCATCAATCCCCACGTAGCAGTTCTTTGACCTCTTCCACTCTTTCTTGGAAATTCTGATAGTATTACATCGTGTAATGTTACCAATTTGGTACGATTATCAATTCAACCACTCTTTGTTTTCCCACCAAATTCCTTGTTTAATGTTATCCTTTACCTCAACACCCATCTCCAAGGCCTGAGAATCATCTTCCCGTTGCACATATTGAGGGTAATGCTTCAAAGTACATGTTTCCTAGAAAGTTAACCCATAAAGAGTTGATGGTCTTAGATTTCCATCATAGCTTTTTACACAATGCATTTAATATATCCAAAATGAGGTCTGAATCCCAATCCACGATCATCCTTAGGCAAGTACATTTTAACCATGTAAACCAATGCTTAGCCTTAACATCATCTTTACTATACACCAGAAGAAAATTACAACTATTTGTATGTATATCTTTGATCACACATTTTGCAAGTCTTAGCAGGTAGTATGCGTATAGGCACACTTGTGACACACTAGTAATCAACACTGCTTTACCTTATGGTGACAACAATTTTTCTTCTCAAGCCTGTAACTTGTCTTTAATCTTCTTAATTAATTCAGCATAGTCTATTTTCCTCTTTCTAACATGAAATATTGGATATCCTAAATACATGAATGAAAATGTTCTCCTTGGGAAACCAGTAATACCTTTTTCTTGCTGAATCAAGTTACTAGGAGTCTTAGCATGCATATAAACAGAACGCTCCTTTTATTGATCAAATGGCCAGAAACTTCTTCATACTCTTTCGAAGTCTGCCTTAACTCTTTGTAAAATCATTCTATTTGCTTCTCTTGGAAATTCTTCAAAACTCCTCTTTAAATCTAACAATATCCTCCCTAAAACTTAGTTTCTTAAAAATATCTCCAAAAGTCTCCTTACTCCATAATAATAGGGCAGTCTTGACATTCTTCAGTTTCGGTATAAAAGAAACGAAATCATCTTAAAAATCTGATCATTATCGACACCTTTTATTCCACTACTTAAAAGGACTCCCTTTAAATTCAATTTCAAACATTCCACATGAATTGGTACAAAATGCAAAAAAAAAAAATCCTCACGCTCTGCAGGATATATATGAAGATCGCTTATTGTCTCCCTTCCATTTATAATAACATTGAAATCCCCACTAACTAGCCAAGGATCCCTCATATCGTCGACAATATGGTAAAAACTATCCCAGAGACAGCCTTCCTAATGCATCATTCTTTGCATATACATAGTATATCTACCTAGTTCATGTAACTCCTTTACCAATGAGTCCTTAAGTTTGTCATGTTAATCATCCTTCATATTATCTCTGATTAAGTTTCTCTGTTGATCAATATATTTAGGATAGACATATCCGCTTCCACTGCCTTGTTCTGCTCCACATTGGACATCATTGTCCTATCTTCCTTTAATATCATTGCGTTACTATTATTAGAGTTGTTACCATTGGTACACACCTCCTGACTCTTGTCAACATTTCACTCCTCGTTAACTTTTGCTGCTACAAAAGCTCCTTCAACCTGTTTTTTAGTAGTAAGAGTTGCTTTTGATTCTTCTATCAATTGTGGGTCCTTAATGAGCTGTTTTACTTCTACCACCTTACCATCATCATCTTTCTTATTCTATTTATTACCATATTCTTCCCCAGTATCTCCTTGTTCCTCCTTATTTGCATTATTACCGTTTGTCTCCTCAAGTGACATTTGTTTTATCCTTTCGTTGGACTTACTAACTCAGTGGTGTCTTTGGCTGCGTCAACATTTGTCACTTTGGCTACATCCCACTGAATATCTATTATCACGTTGAATTCATCTATATCTTTGTACCTCTATTATCATCTTCCATCCTTCGATTATGGTGCAGTAGAAATTCGTGATTCAACGCCGCTTTATTAAAGTATCGAACTCATACTAAGTCTTTATGCCTCTTCTCATCCAATTAACCCAAGAGAATATTCATATAAACTGGTTTCTTGAAAACACCTTAGAAGCGTGTAGGTTATCAACTCATTCTTGATTAGTAAGTCTTTGCTATACCTTGCGTGCCACTCATTTCACCATAATCACTACATACTGCTTAAACCCCCTTACACAAATTAAGCGAGGTATTATGAGCTTCTTCTATCTTTTAACCTTTGGTTCCACTAGACCAAATAGCCTCATCTTAGCATTCTGCGTGAACTAATGCGTTGAAACTGTGCACAAATACATACCTCGATTACCAATCCTTCAAATAACTTCTTAACTGAAAATATGAACTCCAAAGGTTACAATATTTAAAGTGCTTGACACAACTATACACTAATAGGATGCTCATCATTCCCAAGTTCTAAGTCATATGTCCAATACTTATCAGCATTCGGTCCAAAATAAGAAAATGCTTTCATTCTTATATTAATCTTATTATTCCGGATGTAATAACCTCTTCTTATTCTTACCTGAGAACAATGTTCTTTTGCATTTTCCTACCTTCACATAGTCCAGCAACATGGTATATCATAAAATCGTCACATATTCTAACAATTAGAGCTCAACATTTAATTAAAGGTATGAAGGAGAAAATAGTAGGTAAGCTTCATTTTCTATCTTTGGAAGGAAAAATTCAATCTCCATAACTATAGAGCAGATAACGTAGCATAACGAAATACCAATTCGTAAGATAGAGACTACTGCAATTCATTTCACAAGTCGACACCTGATTCATGGTCTGGAAGGGATCTCTTCACTACTCGTAATTGTAAGCAAATCCACTTCTTTTAACACTTATTCACTTATTTCTTACTTGTCGTACTTTTCATAATTTCAACATATTCTATTATACATACGTAACCTCGGACACTGCTCCTGGTTCCAATCCCTGATGATACCATCCCTTAAGTGATGAATTGTTAACTTATTCTCTTATTTGGTACGTAAAGATTACGAATAGTTACCTTATCGGCGTGGACCTAGTACCTCGAACACGGTCATCATACTTCTACTCAAACTCTTTCACTTCCCTTATGGCTTGACGCACCAAGTCAAGTCCGATTTACTCTGATTTTCCCCTTCCGAGCCACTGTCGATGTCTTTTGGAACATAACTGCAACCACAATAATTATTAGGAAGATGGGGGGTTATCCTAATGACATAGCTCTATTGCACGATCTACGAGATGAAAGAGTAGAAACCAATCCTAAATGTCCGGCAGCCTCCTGCGTATAAGTATGGTGCACAACATACCCATACACAAGACTCTACTAGACACGGTCTGTAGACATTCCGAGGACTAACTGCTCTGATACCATTTTTGTCACGACCCGACCCGACGGGCAGCGATTAACGTCCTAATTGGACGTCATTACTGACCTGTCACTCTTAAACCATTTAATACAGATGTCTATATAAATTTCGGCAGCACAATGCTGCTTTTACAACATATCCCTAAAAATGGGTGAGCCGACAAGGCTGCCAAAACAACAACAAAACAACATTCATAATAGGCTAGCCGACTAGGCTGCCACCAACCACATCACGCGCACAAATGCATAAGTCAAAATACGCAAGCCGGCAAGACTGCTACTAAATAACGACATCAAAATCTAAAACAAAGTACAAACATCCAACCCACAACTGTCTACAGACCTCTAAGAGCGCAATACTGACATATGACGGGATAGGACCCCGTCGTGCCCAAAATATGCATAAGTCTGAAAGATAAAAGTCTGTACCAAAAATAGCTGGCTCCGGAACAAAGGAGCTCTCCAACTGCTGTATAGAAATCCTAGACTGGCGGGTCCCTATTCAACACACGAACTGCGGGCATTTAACGCAGCCCAGGAAGGGGTCGATCTGAATAATGTCTTGAGTATGTAAAACATAAAATCTTTATCAGAAATCAATAACAAGCGTACCAAGTAAAGCAGAGTCATCAAATCATAAAGCGAGAATCATGCGAAAAGCATATCATATCTTTGAATCATAAAACATTGTGCTCGTATGCGTATATAAAAGCGTATAACATGTCTCGGCCTCATGGAGGGACTCGATGGAATCTGTATCTGCGCGCGTAACATGTCTCGGCCCTCTAAGGAGGGACTCGATGTAATCTGTATATATATAACGTGTCTCGGCCCTCTAGTGAGGGACTCGATGAATGATGCATGGTTGTGCACGAACATGATCTGGCCCGGGACTCAGTGGAATGAAATAGTAACACTTAGCACGAGTAGATATCATGAGCAACTGTATGCAGCTAAAATCATTATGTGACTCTCAATAAAATTACTACCATAAACTCTGTTACTGAATCACAATCATTAGTAAATAATCATTTTAAAACTGAACTGGTAGGAGTTAAGTACGTCCGCCGTACTTTCCTAAAAATCATGCCAAAAGAAAGAAGGGAAAGTCTCACATACCTTTTAAGCGAGCAAATCAACTAAATGCTAAGATATGCCTCATCCAGTATGTCAACCTATAATAATGACAATACGTTTGTCAATTCTACGGTCTCTAACGTAATTTATTCAGATAACGACTTCTTATTTCTATAAAAATTTGGGCAGCACTTCCTTTGTTTATGTGCGTATCCACAATTTTACCAATAATCCAAATCAACCAACAACTCAACTCCAACTAACAATCCAATTCAAACCAACAATCTAAATCAACCCAATGATCCAAATTAAACTAATAACCACTACCATTTCCATATGTAGTCAAAATTATCTAAACATTCAATTTATCAACTTCAATAACCAAGGGAATTTATACACTTACCTCTCATGTTAGTCAATCATTTAGTCATGTTAGAATTATCGTGGGGCAATCTAATCTCTTAACGACATCGCCAATTCAAGAATGTGAATTTAACACGTTTCTATACTTTAATCCTTTCGAGGCATGTATAGATAATTGCCTCAATAAATATGCATGTAGTAACTTATATTCACACAGTAATTCAGTCCGTAATACATTATCTAAATTTTCAACAATTTCTATCAACTTTCCGGTCATATCAACATTTTACAATTCCAAAGCTTTTTTCCAAAATTCCTTACTTTCCAATTAATCTCCCAACAACTTCAATTAACAACTTTAACTTTAAACATCAAGGTTTCATCTAAATTTTCACATGAAATTAGTAATAACATACCAACACAATTACTCAATTCCAACGTACGCCAAGAATAGGCTCTAAATCGGTGTATATATCCTTAATACCATCACATGCATTTCATATTTCCAATTCCATCTTAACACCAATTCATATCTTCAAATACAACAACATGCAATGTCATTAAACTATAATTTATACTTCGAATTCGTCCAAAACAGTCCCCAAAAACGTGACTGTCCAGATTTTTAGCCACTGCTTCGTCAGCTGAACTTGTAACGTCGATAACTCTCTACTCCAGTGTCCTATCGATGACAGGTTTGTTGAGTTGGAAACTAGACTCGACGAAATTTATTCTAGGCTTTTGAAACACCCAAAAACTCCTAATATGCTAGGAGATATACCTCTACAAAGTTGAATAAAAAATCTGCCCAACAGTCCCGAAATCAGCCCACTGCTTCGTCGATTTCTCTCCAATTTCTCACTTCTTTCCACTCCAAATTAACATGAAACCATTCTACAATATTAACCCATCATTCTAACATATTTTTCTTCCAAAAAAAAATCACCTAAAATCTGAAATTTTTAAGCTTGAATTCGGTCCAGCAGTGGTAATGATTTACCCACTGTTTGGTGCTTAACTTACTTAGAGTAGTAGAAGAATTCAACTTTAGAAGGAGGAGGAAAACCAACCTACAATGTTGCTAGGGGGAATGGGTGTCACGGATGGGGGAGAGGAATCAGAGAGGTGAGGAAGGGTTTGAATGAAAGGAGGAGAAGTTTTTAAATCTTTAGGCAAATCTGAAAATTGTTATTGTCTTTTAACCTCCTTCTCTTAATTGTTTAATAAAAAAGGTCCCTCTATTAAAAACAAGCTCCTCATAAGTCCTCATACCCCTCATGCCAAGATTTTATAATACCATACAAATCCATAACTCCACTGGAGCGATTTCTACTACTCGTATTAATTCTCGTCGTCACATTTATAGTGATTAGAAATTATTTCGTATCAACGTATAAAATATACTTAAATTCTAAAATTCGAATCTTAATTCTTAACGACGTTCTTAATCCCCGTCCTAACCTTATGAGGTGTAACAGAGTTGCAGAGAACACCCTTGCAACCCAAGGGGCTGGACTAAGATTCACATTGAATTAACCAGTATAAAAATATCTGGTGTCATTTACTTTCAGTTATTACTTACTGCACTATATCTGTCAACAGTTGACTAGCACCTTGAGATAGTCGACTAAGGAACAAAAAATTATAATTCACCCCCTCTTCTTGCACTTTCAACATATAAACCAAAAGGCAAAAACTTCAGACTAATCGGTGAGTAGGTACGTGACACAAATAGTTGATCGGATTTACGGTTTACTTTTTCTAGTCAATATATATTTATCTTATACACTAATTATACATAGTTGTACATATATTATATATCTGCTGGTTATTTTAGTTTATCGGTTGAGTATTGATCGGTGTATTTTATATACACATTTTGAGTCATTTATAGTTAGTATTTTACTCATTTCATTTATGTTTAGTATAGTATTAGGGTCGTTTTACTTTCTTTTGTGTCACAGCGGTCAGAAATGGAGAAATGACAAAAAGGAGATGAAATGAGCATAAATGAGATGGAATTGCACACTAAAAGGGCCAAGAAATGAAGCCTAAGAAGTTCCAGGAAGTATAGAAGAAATTAGACGAAGACCAGACGAAAAAAGGACGAAGAAACGAAAAATCCGGAAGAATGCCGTCACCGGCGCCTGGCAGCAGCGCCGCGGCGCCGCCCTCTGAATTTTCCGAAACGCCTCTGATTTTTCGGCCCCGTGGCGCCCATTGCGAGCCACGCAGCGCCCGGCCGATATTTTTGACGTTTTGGGCCGAATTTGACACGTTTTCAGGGTCCAAAAATGATAACTTTTCCTACCTACATAATCCCTAACCCTTGACCTAAAGGATTCTTGGGCTATATATATTCTCTACATCATTCTCTAGAGGGATTCATTTCATCCATTGTACATACAACACAACTTAGGAGGCTAAGATTTGAGGCTTTTCAAGTATTTTATTTTCTTTCTTTTGCTTTGTTTATTTCAGTTCATGTATGGAGATTGTATTAGTTCTTAGCGTGACTATGGCTAGGAGTTAATTACTTTATTAGGGATTTCCTTGTGATTCTCTTGAAACTCTTATTCATGAATTAATACATTAGTTGATTTCTTCTTCACTTGCTTAAGATTTATTCAATAATTGTTTTGATTGCTTGATAATTAATTGATCACTAGTTATCATCACTTATATGAGTTCTAATCGAAATCCGAAAGGGGAGATTGTGAATATGCTATAGTTGAATAAACATAGGTTTAAATCGTGGACGAAAGTACCCCGATACTTGTGTAGCTTAATAGGTTATTGCTCTTAATCCTCCTTTGTAGTTAATCTTGTCATCGAAAGATAGAAGGGTTCTACATTGGGGTTGAGTGTTTATATTACGTTAACAGGAGTATAAAACGGCTTAGTTAACCTGCTATCTTAACGTAGAAGAAGAAGTCAGTCTAATTGTATTAAGGATTGTATAGAGTGGATAGTTGATGATCTTGGAAGCTCTAATTCTCCATCATAACTGATTTAATTCAAAGTATTTTTATAATTAATTTATTTCCTGCATTAGTAGTCTAAAATTCCCAATCAATTAACGTTAACCAAATAGATACCATAGGATAGATAATCGATACTTGAAAACCAGTCCATGAGGACGATATTCGGTCTTATCTAGACTATATTACTTGTAACGATACGTGCACTTGCGTTAAGCGTGTGTATAAATCGCACATCAAGTTTTTGGCGCCGTTGCCGGGCAATGACGTACTTTCAATATCGATTTATCTATTCTTATTTCTAACTTGTTCTGCGAGAATCTTTTTATCGCCTTTTGTTGTTTTCTTATTTTTGCAGGTTAAATTCGAAAAAAAAAGAAAAAAAAAGAAAAAAAAGAAAAGAAAATTAAAATTAAAATTCAGGACACATGGACTACTACTATCATTGACAGTGGAGTCATCAACAACAACTTAACCCACATGTTCTAGAGGAAGATCTAGATGAGTTGCAGGCAGGCATACTCAGGCTCACCAAGTGCCAGACTCAGTTTATGGCTGAGACAAGGGAGTCCCTCAAAAATTTGGAGACCCACATAGGGCAACTGATGGATAAGATGAGCAATACACCTCAAGAAAATCTGCCAAGCGACATCATTATGGGAGGTGGTAAGCAAATTGAGGAGCCTGAACCACACCCAGCTATTGAGGAATCTGGCGAGATAGTTGGTGTAGAGAAAGAAAAAATTGCTGAGATCCAAGTATTCACCTTTTTGGATTCTGTGAAAATTCTTTTTCCTGCACCTATTGCAGAAGAAACACCACCAGCTATCACTGTTGATCCCCAAACAGAAAGTCCATACCTTCAAGGGCACCCCCAAAAGTTGAGAGATGTAGGGAGTTTCACCGATCCCTACATTATAGAGAGCCTAGAAGACAAGTCTGCCTTGTTTACTTGGGAGATAATCTTATATCTGAGGCCCTTGTTTGGAGCAATTGTTGTAGTTGAAGTGAGACCTGCAACAATAACGATGCGGATTGCAAGCGATTCGCGAAGGAAGCCGTAGCACTAGTAAAGGTTAACTGTGTCCGGCTAAAAGACGTTAAAGACAACGCTTGTTGGGAGGCAACCCAATGTTTTTAATTATGTTAGTTTGATTTGTGTCTTTAGTTTGTTTTATTTTGTCTTGAACAGTCTCACGGTCATGAGTTCTTGTTTTGTGTTGTTGGATGACAGGTGGACTGAAAGCTAACTCTGAGGAATAATGAGCAAAAACGATGAAAAAAAGAAAAAGTCGTCGTCAGCGCCACGGCGCCCAGAATCAGCTCTGTGGCGCCGGAACTTCAGAGAGCCGCAGTACTTGGGGCGCCATGGCGCTGAATCTCAGGGCCGTGGCGCCAAAAGTTCCGAGAGTCAGACGCAGTGCAAATTTCAGAATTTTTCCTCCCAGACCTCCATTATGACCGTTGTGTTGTGTCAGTAAGTTGTCCCTATTTTTAGTCTTCACACATTGAGGACAATGTGTTGATTAAGTTTGGGGGAGTGTCTTATATTTTGTTTTATTGTTTGAGTCTTTGTGATTTGTTTTGTGTGTTTTTGAGTATTTTTGAGTGATAATTTTTTTTAAAGATCATGCATGTTGTAGTTACTTAAAACGCCTAATGAAGTAAAGTGGGATAATGTAATGGAATTAGAAGCAGAAAATCTGAACACTTAGGATAGATATGCCAGAAATTCATGAAGTCAAACTATTTGGGGTATTTTGCTTGATTTATGCATTGTTAGTGATTAAACCTATGTGTCTGCTTGCTTGCTATTTGAGGCGAAATAGTTAGGATATGCATGTTAGGGAGATGACTCATATATTTCTTTGTTAGCCCTTTCTTACCATTTTTTTACCTATCCCTAACATTAAAATTGTATCCCTAGTCAGCCATTTGAGCCTAAAATTAAGATCTTTCTTTGACACCCTATAATTCCATACTTGTTCCATAAGTGAAGAAATTGATGTGTTTGGAATATAAAGTGTTGAAAAGAGACAAAAAGAGAGTGAACAATTTTGATGCACCCCAATGAAAAGTAATCATAAATAGGCAAAAACCTAAGTTTGGGGGTGCCTACTATTCATCAGACACCTTATTCTCTCAAAACAAAAGAGGGGAAAGATAGGTATGAGGTTAAAAAGAAAATCAAAAGAAAAGGGAAGAATCGAAAGCAAAAGAGCTTATGGTACGTAATATTGAGCCTAAAAGCCTATTTTTACCTACCCCTGCCTAAGCCTATATTACAATCTTAAAAAGTCCTAAAGATCTCTAATATGTGTATCCATGATTAGTGGAGAATAGCAAGTGAACAGGCCATAGGATTTTGAAATTGACATGCATAGTTAGGTATTCTTACTTTCATTGAGCATGATTAAATTGAATTTGCGAAATATCTGACTTGATGTGTTTAGAATGCTAAAAATCCATGTTATATGTTCCTGCATATTATCCTACTAACCTTCATGCTTTTCTAAGTGACAATTGTGCAACAAATTGATCAGTGTCTTTGAGTCATTTTATTTTCTTTTCTTTCCTTTCATGTTTTTATTTCTATCTTTTTGAGCTTTACTCGAGGACGAGAAAAGTTTAAGTTTGGGGGTGTTTGATCGGTGTATTTTATATACACCTTTTGAGTCATTTATAGTTAGTATTTTACTCATTTCATTTATGTTTAGTATAGTATTAGGGTCGTTTTCCGTTCTTTTGTGTCACAGCGGTCAGAAATGGAGAAATGACAAAAAGGAGATGAAATGAGCATAAATGAGATGAAATTGCACACTAAAAGGGCCAAGAAATGAAGCCTAAGAAGTTCCGGGAAGTATAGAAGAAATCAGACGAAGACCGGACGAAGAAACGAAAAATCTGGAAGAATGCCATCACCGGCGCCGCCCTCTGAATTTTCCGAAATGCCTCTGATTTTTCGGTGTCGTGGCGTCCGACTGCAGGGCCACGGCGCCGACGCGGTATTTTTGACGTTTTAGGCCGAATTTGACACGTTTTCAGGGTCCAAAAGGGATAACTTTTCCTACCTACATAATCCCTAACCCTTGACCTAAAAGATTCTTGGGCTATATATATTCTCTACATCATTCTCTAGAGGGATTCATTCCATCCATTGTACATACAACACAACTTATGAGGCTAAGATTTGAGGCTTTTCAAGTATTTTCTTTTCTTTATTTTGCTTTGTTTATTTCAGTTCATGTATGGAGATTGTATTAGTTCTTAGCGTGACTATGGCTAGGAGCTAATTACTTTATTAGGGATTTCCTTGTGATTCTCTTGAAACTCTTATTCATGAATTAATACATTAGTTGATTTCTTCTTCACTTGCTTAAGATTTATTCAATAATTGTTTTGATTGCTTGATAATTAATTGATCACTAGTTATCATCACTTATATGAGTTCTAATCGAAATCCGAAAGAGGAGATTGTGAATATGCTATAGTTGAATAAACATAGGTTTAAATCGTGGACGAAAATACCCCGATACTTGTGTAGCTTAATAGGTTATTGCTCTTAATCCTCCTTTGTAGTCAATCTTGTCATCGAAAGATAGAAGGGTTCTCCATTGGGGTTGAGTGTTTATATTACCTTAACAAGAGTATAATACGGTTTAGTTAACCTGCTATCTTAACGTAGAAGAAGAAGTCAGTCTAATTGTATTAAGGATTGAATAAAGTGGATAATTGATGATCTTGGAAGCCCTAATTCTCCATCATAACTGATTTCATTCAAAGTATTTTTATAATTAGTTTATTTCCTGCATTATTAGTCTAAAATTTCCAATCAATTAACGTTAACCAAATAGATACCATAGGATAGATAATCGGTACTTGAAAACCAGTCCCTGAGGACGATATTCGGTCTTACCTAGACTATATTACTTGTAACGATACGTGCACTTGCGTTAAGCGTGTGTATAAATCGCACATCAGGTATATGACTATTTAGGCTAATTTTCCTTCATTTTAGCTAGCATTTTTTAGTTTTCAAACTTAACTCGCATCACCTAAGACGTTGTGTCGTAAAAGAGATAGTGGCTTTCTTTCTATCTTTTGTTGAATCGCTCGATAGAGAATTTGATAAGCCAGTATACGCGATAAGTTTCAATGCTTGATAGAGTAAAGTAAAGAAAGAGCTTTCTTTAAAGAGTAAGTCAGTCCCTTTGAAAGATGCATCCAAATCTGCACTCAGGGTACGCGGCCTGAAAAAGTATGTGAGTTACCTTTCCATGAACTTCGGTAGGCTTTTTTCTTCAGGAAGCATATTGGGATTGATCCACATAAGTTGTCACACACTTCCTAAAATGGACGCATTTTCATAATTTTATACCATTTGATGTTAGGAAAAAATTGTATTTGCCATTGTCATTAGTGGAGAGTTCCAACATGAAATGAGTGAAGTTCATGTGTTTAAATTTGTTGAGAAAAAAAAAGTGTAAATATACCACTCAATTTTTTATTATGATTTAAAATTAACCTTAGGTTAGAGCTCCGTTAGGGGTCAAGGGAAAAATGAAACTTTTTTCCAGTGGCAGAGTAAGAGATTAGACCAAAAGCTTAACGGAAGGCAAAGTTGTTCAATTTCGAAAAATACAAGGACAAAATGGATCATTTTCCCTTCAAACAATCTACCCTTAATTTCTTATTTGTAAAACACAAAACTACCTTACTTCTCACATAGTATTACTTTAAAGGGAAGAGTTGCATTAATTTTGTGGATACTCAAAATCCTTTTCCTAAATATAACACCTAATATTATATGCCACCAGTAACAATGATTTTGCCATTGCTTTCAGAACCAATGTGAGTGCTGTAACTGGAAAAAAAGGTGTTGTAACTGTAGTTCCTTTGAGGAAAATCAGTGTTAGTGTCAATTTAGACCTTCAATATATAAATCATAATAGTATGTGAGTGGTAATGAGTAGAACGGAAAAATAACAACAACTATTTGTTAGAAATCTGGAAATGATAAAATATGAAGATTTGATGAGTCGATCAAATTCTTGATTTATCGTTAAGATAATATTGCCCCGTATATCCTTTCAACGGTTGTAATGACAACTTATCTCCCAAGATAAAACAACAATCAAATAAATTAGCAAAGAGAACTCAAGTGTTTGCTTTAGAAGAAAGATCTTTGAGTGTTTGTGATTGCAAGAGAGGAAGACAATTTCAGAGAATTGTTTAGTGAATGTCAAGTGTGTTTTACAAATGAGCCAAAGACCTCATTTTATAGTGTTGAGAAGAAGACCTCCAACTAGCCAATTTATGGCTTTGAATGACCAAGTAATGGTCATTAGTATGGAGTTACAATTCAGTCAAGTAATGGCTGAATTCAAGAGCAGAATAATGAAGAGTTAATTCTCCAAAGTCAACTCAAACGTCAGTTTTTATTCTTCTCAAACGGACTGAAAACGGTCATAGCACCGCGGCCCTGTAGGGAGGCTCCACGGCGTCAGAACTTGAGCGCGGCGCGCGGCCACTGCGAGTGGCGCCGTGGCGAAACCGAGGACTTGGCGCCGCGACATTGCATGAAAGGCACCGGTGCTCCGGCCGATCGCCCTTGCGCGCTATCGTTTCATCTTTTAACACATTGCACATGTCTTCCCTTTATTTACCAATGTGAAACCATTGTTATTTGGCCAATAACCATCTATTCTCTCATATCTCAAACAATTCGTATACGTACCAATATCTCTTCCATTTAAGAAAATTACGATCCTTGACACTTTATGTGCACGTGTGTGAAAACAATGTTTCCGACGTGCGGGACCCCAATTGTTTGAGTCATAATTTAATAGAAATTTATTTCACATTTAGTAAATTTCCAACATAATATACAAATAACTCAATTAAATTGAAATCGACAACAATAATGTTCAGCAAAAGCACAAACACATACTAACTTGTTTGTAGATAGAGGCCTGCTCGACACAGTGTCCTAAGATAAAAATTCACCCCCGCTTGTGCTGCAGTTTAACGGACGTTTGCCTTGAGGATACAACTATTTGAGTGATAGTTCTAGCACAAGAACTTCACTCCTGGCGAATCTACTTTATGTATTTTTCAGAAATTTCTTGAAGAGGAAGAAGAAGCAACAATGATCATCAAATGATTTGATTCTTAAATCATAAGATTAGATGTTGTTAATAGCATTGTCTATGTTAAACAAGTGATCTACATGCTTTATATAGCATGAATTTCGACCAGATGCAATAATTAGTTCAAAGGTTATGACTCTATGTGAAGAGATGCAACTTTTGGTTCAAAACTGGAAAATCCGTCGAAGGCACCGCGGTGCCTCCACAAGCCACCTAGGTGCTAATTCGATTTTTCTTTTCAGTGACTTACTGCCATCCAGGCGCCCCGGTGCCTCCACAAGGCACCTAGGTGCTAATTCGTCGAAAATTTCAGTGACTTACTGGAGCGCAGGCACCTCGGTCCTTCCATTAGGAATCGCGTTCCTTCGGCCAAAATTTCACGCATCCAACAATACCCCACATTTTCTATTCACACATCCTACAATACCCCCACATGTGGATAGAAAATAAGATAAATAGGAACTTATCGTTATTTCTGTCAAACATGATATGACATGCATCAGAGATGGTGTCTTTTGGACTTGAACTGCTCATAGTGAATACCTATCGGATCTACTTGTGAAGTAGTGGACGTAGTACCTTGAACTATTCACGTTTTGTAGTAAATCTAGACAACAAGTATCACACATATCATATCAACATATTTCAATTCTTACGGTTGTGTTCTTTTCGGTCATGAACAACTCCTTCTTCATGAGAATTTCTAGAGAACGTAGCCATCTCAGTTCTCCCAGATGCTACCCCACATCAATCTCACATAGGTAATATTAATCAAGAATAGTTCGTACTATCCCACCATAATGGCTATTAATATTATTGAGAACCAAGGTTCAGCCATATATCGTCAACGGATTAACACACTTAGTACATCATAGGAATGAACATATGTGTGTTTTATGCTCCTTGAGTCTTCCCCAACTAGTTTGCCTATTGAACCTAAACCATTGGATCTCCAATTATGATAGGTTAGGTTTCCACCAGTTCACAACTCATTGTATTGGCTTTAAGTCCATTCCCCTCGATGTAAATACGACTTGCTCTCTTGTAAGGCCTTTTGTCAAAGGATCCGCTATATTGTCCTTTGACTTTACATAATCAATGAAAATTATTCAATTCTTCAACAAGCTTCGTTTTGTATTATGGCAACATGCCTATCTTTACCATGGAATATTTTGGCAACATGCCTATCTTTACCATTCTTTGTAAGAAACGATAATTTACATGGCCTAATCGAGAATGCCATAAAGAAGAAAGGGAATCAATCACATACTCAGAAGCAGTTCTAGTGTCTGTATTTTCATTGATAACGACAAATGCCTTAGTACATACAACACTTAGTTTGAAGAGCCCTTCACTGAGGTAGCCCATTGATCGGTGTATTTTATATACACTTTTTGAGTCGTTTTTAGTAAGTCTTTTGTCCCTTTTTGTACAAATACGTGTCGTCTTAGGATAGATTTTCTTTCTTTTGAGTCAAATTGGTTAAAGTGGCTCTTTGGCGGAAAAGGAGCGAAAAGAGGGCAAAAATGGAGGTTCCAGAGCTCGAAATGCGGCGAACCAGCACACACGATTCTGTGCGCGGCGCTCCGGCCAGCGAGGCGAGCGCCCGGCCCAATATTCAGACGCTTGCAGAAGTTCCAGCGCCGTGGCGCCTCTAGACAGCCAATCTGCGCGCGGCTAATCGTCGAACAATCAGAACTTCCGCGCCGCGCCGATTCTGGCGTCAGCGGCGCCAGCGGAAAAATCGATTTTGAGCGAATTATGGGTCGAACTGAAGGAAAACCTTAATGTCGGTTTGGAGGCTATAAAAAGAGAACCTGGTCGAATTAAGGGTTCCCTTTCTTGCCAATTCACAACACATCTTGGAGTTCAAGATTGGAGACCATTCTTTAGTAATTTCTTTCTTTTCTTTTACTTTATTTTCAGTTTTATGTTGGATATTGAATTAGTTCTTGTCATGTCTATGGCTAGGAACTAATTCTAATATAGGGCTTTCCATGTCAATTCACTTGAACCTTATTTTATGAATTAATGCATGTTATGGTTGTTCTTCTTATTGTTGAGATTTATCCAATAGATGATTTGATTGCTTGGTAATTACTTGATCATTAATTATCATTACTTATATGATTTCTAACCGAAATCCGAAAGGGGAGGTTGTGACTATGCTGTAGTTGGGTAGACATAGGTCGAATTGGGGATGAAAATACCTCAATTACTTGTGTAGCATTAATAGGTTTTTGTTCTTAATCCTCCTCTAGAGTTATCCTTATCACCGAAAGGTAGAAACAAGTTGTACTGGGGTTGAGTGTTTATATAACCTTAACAGGAGTATAAAACGAATTAGTAAACCTGCTATCTACAAAAGAAGAAGAACCATAGTTAATTGCATTAGTAAGTAATATAAGTGGATAGTTGAGGAGATTTGGAAGCCCTATTTCCATCATTACTGAAGTAAACAACATAGTTTAATTAGTTTTCATAATTAGATTCTTAAACAACAAATCAATATTCGGTCACCAAATAGATAACAAAGAGTAGAAATTGGTAATTGAGCACTAATCCCTGAGGACGATAACTCGGTCTTCAAAGACTATATTACTTGACTCGACAACGTGCACTTGCGTTAAGTGTGTGCATTAAATCACGCATCAAGTTTTTGGCGCCGTTGCCGGGGATTGGCGTAGTTCAATATCAATTTTATCTATTCTTAATTTCTAATTTGGTTTTATTTTTTTATTTTATTTATTATTTTTATTTATTACGTGTTTTTCCAGTTTTTGTGAAAACCGATTCTTGTGATCCGTTATGCTTTTGATCCATTTGTGAACTCGGTTTATGCGAAGGAGAAGAAGCGGACACTCTTGTTCCCCTTGATCCGAATTGAGAAAACTTGTAAGCGAGCGAAGGAACCAACGAATTTCAGCTTTAATTGAGATGGAAGGCGTACAGAACAATAACGAGATGAATGAGGGGTTAGGTGATCATCAGCCTAATCAAAGAATGCCTCGGAGAGTGCCAATGGATGTAGAGGAGAGTTCGAGTCAGCGGAGAGAAGCAGGAGATTACGTGTTCAGGGTGAACGGAGCACAAACTTGTATTAGGCTCCCAGCAATAGGAGCAAATAATTTTGAGATCAAACCTGCAATTCTAAGTATGGTGCAGAATACGGTGCAGTTTGGAGGATTGCCGTCGGAGGATCCTCACATGCATATAGCTAATTTCTTGGAGTTGTGTGCAACATTCAGATATAACGACGTTACTGATGACGCTGTCAGATTGAGGCTCTTTCCCTTCTCACTCAGGGATAGAGCGAAAGTGTGGTTGAATTCTTTCCAATGATTCGATATTTACATGGCAGAGTGCGCGAAATTTCTAGCAAAGTTCTTCCCACCATGCAAAGCAACGAAATTGAGAGGGGAGTTGAATAATTTCTATCAAGCCGATGGAGAGTCTTTATATGAAGCTTGGGAGAGATTCAAGGACTTGCAGAGGAAGTGTCCACACCACAGTATTGAGTTGTGGAATTTGGTCCACATCTTCTATAATGAAATTTGGCGGAACGACCAGAACAATTATTGATGCAGGAGCAGGTGGAACATTTATGAGGAAAACAGCCCATGAAGCTCATGACTTATTAGAAGACATGGCCACCAATAACCATGTCACAGAGGATAGACAAGTGAGTGGGAGAAGAACAGTGGGAGTTCATGAGATAGATGCCATCACTGCCCTGAATGCCCAAGTTGCCCTTTTGACCAGCGGTGCACAACATACTGATGTCAGTAAATGCAGTGCAAATGCCAATGAGTTGTGAAATGTGTGGTGGTCCACATTCCTTCGATAGATGCCCATCAGCTGATCCTAACAACATGCCTATTGAGCAAGCAGAGTGCCAAGCTGTAGGGAACTATCAGAGGCCCCAGAACAACCCATACTCAAACACCTACAATCCAGGGTGGAGGAATCACCCAAATTTCTCATGGAGGTGGCGGGCGTGAGAATCGGTTTAGAGGCCGATACCAACATCGCCGACCATTTACTCAGGCCTCATCTTCATAGCAATTCAGCGCCCGCTTGACCGAAAAATCGAGCAGTGAGCGGCTTTGTTAACACTCACCAACTCCTTGACACAGTTCATGGCAGAGACTAGATCCTCGCTCTGGAACTTGGAAACACAGGTGGGGCAACTAGCAAAGCTATCGAACAACGAGCCACGGTACTGCGCCAGCAACAGAGATAAACCCTAGAGAACAATGTCAGGCAGTGCAGCTAAGGAGTGGCAAACAGTAGGAGCAGCATGCACCTCAGCCGGTAGTTCAACAAAGGGTAGAAATAGAGAGAGAGAAGGTGGTTGAAGCTCGCCGGATTAGAAAGCTCGGAGAAGAGTATCCGAGAAGATTCTGTTCCCACAAAGATTGCAGAGGAAGATAGTTGATAAACAATTCTCCAAGTTTTTGGAGACGTTCAGAAAGTTACATATCAACATACCCTTCATCGAGGCGTTGGAGCAATGCCTTCTTATTTCAAATTCATGAAGGAAATTTTGGGGAAGAAGAAGAAACTAGCAGAATATGAGATGGTGGCGCTGACTGAGGAGTGCAGTGTCATCCTGCAGAAGAAGTTGCCCCCTAAACTAAAAGACCCAGGGAGCTTTACATTTCCTTGCACAGTTGGCAAGGTGACATGCAATAGAGCCCTCTGTGATTTGGGGGCAAGTATAAATTTGATGCCTTTGTCGGTGTTTAAACGGTTGGAGTTAGGTGAGGCAAAACCAACCACGGTGAGTTTGCAATTAGCAGACAGAACGGTGGTGCACCCAAGGGGGAAGATTGAGGATGTGCTTGTTAAAGTATGAATTTTTTTCCCTGCGGACTTCCTCATTCTTGACATGGAGGAGGATGCAGAGATTCTCATATTCGGGAGACCGTTCTTGGCAAGGAGAGTCTGATTGATGTAGAAAGGAGAGGCGACCGAGGTAGAAAGTGAAGAGATGGTGTTTAAAGTGTTTAAACACATTATTGAGCCACCGGATGGCGGTGCTGCAATCAAGACCATCGTAACCTCATGAGCGGTCTGCAAGCCAAAACAAGTGGAGATAGGCCACCAAAGCAAGTTCATAATGTTGAACCTCCGCAAAGCAGGTATGTACCACTGAACCTTCGCTTGAAAATAACTATAAGAAGAAAAACAGAAGAAGAAAAAGGCGAATGTTAAAAAAATGGATTGGTTGTGGGGTTAATCTACCCAACACCTCTTGATTTAAGGAAGTTGCGTCCGGCTAAAAGACGTTAAAGACATCGCTACTTGGGAGGCAACCCAAAATGTTTTAAATTGTTTATTTTAATTGTAGTTAGTTTTTACTAAGAACAGTCTCACGGAGGTAGTGTTATGTGTTGTGATGACAGGTACAAGGCCAAGAACTTGGAGGGCGAAGATAAGCAAGGATTTCGAAAATCGTGAGCCGTGGCGCCAGGAAGCGGCGTGGCGCCAAAAGATCGTAAGAGTCGTGCGCGATACTTTGGTAGCGTGGCTGAAGCATGGCGGCGCGATTCTGGCGCGGCGCCACGACGGAAAATCTGAATTCTTTCTGAAGACGCCCTAATCCGACGGCCTTTCCTCCAAATCAAAATCCTAAGCCCTTCCCCTCTCACCGGATTGATCATTATCACACTTGCGCCACTTTAAACCAAGTTTGTAAGTGTCTTGTTTCTTTTATTTTCTTCGAGTCTTGCACACATTGGGGACAATGTGTGATTTAAGTTTGGGGGGGTGTCTTATTTGTGTCTTATTGTCTTAGTATGTTGGAGTCTTTTTGAATTGTTTTGTGTATTTTTGAGTCATAATTTTTTTTCTTTTTGAGTCATAATTGTTTGTCTAAGATCATGCATGCTGTAGTTACTAGAAACACCTAGTGAAGTAAGGTGGAATAATGTAATGGAATTAGAAGCAACTATCAAAACACTTAGGTTAGATATGCCAAAAACTCATGAAATCTGTCTATTTGGGGTTTCTTGCTTGAATTGTGCATGTTAAATGATTAAAACCTATGTGTATGATTGTTTGCTATTTGAGGCGAAATAGTTAGGATATGCATGTTAGGGAGATGACTCAGGCATTTCTTTGTTAGTCAATTCTTACCACTTTTTTCTATCTCTGACATTAAAAATATCCCTAGTCAGCCCCGTTGAGCCTAAATATTTAACTTTTTCTTTGACACCCTATATTCCCATACTTGTGCCATAAGGAAAAATGTGAAATAGTTGGAATAGAATGTGTTAAAAAAGAGACAAAAAGAGTGAACAAGTTTGATGCACCCCAATAAAAAAGTAATAAGAAATAGGAAAAAGCCTAAGTTTGGGGGTGCCTGTGATTTATAATACACTTCACTCTCTCAAAACAAAAGAGGGGAAAGATAGATATAAAGTGAAGGAAAGAAATCAAAAGAAAAGGGAAAAATTGAAAGCTAAAGAGCTTATGGTACACAAAATGAGCCTAAATGCATATTTTTACCTACCCATGCCTAAGCCTACATTACAACCCTGAAAAGTCCTGAAGATCTCTTATATGTATATCCATGATTAGTGGAGAATAGCAAGTAAAAATGTCATAGGATTTTTGAAATTAACATGCATAATTCAGTATTCTTACTTCAATTAAGTATGATTAAAATGAGTTTGCGAAATATCTAGCTTAATGTGTTTAGAATGCTACAATTTCATGCTATATGTTTCTGCATATTATTCTGCTAATCTTCATGTTTTTCTAAGTAACACCAATGCAGCAAAGTGATCAATGTCATTGAGTCTTTCTATTTTCTTTTTCTTGTATCTCTATTTCTTTCTTTTTGATCTTTGCTCGAGGGCGAGCAAAGGTTAAGTTTGGGGGTATTTGATCGGTGTATTTTATATACACTTTTTGAGTCGTTTTTAGTAAGTCTTTTGTCCCTTTTTGTACAAATACGTGTCGTCTTAGGATAGATTTTCTTTCTTTTGAATCAAATTGGTTAAAGTGACTCTTTGGCGGAAAATGAGCGAAAAGAGGGCAAAAATGGAGGTTCCAGAGATCGAAATGCGAAAGCGACAACCGAGCATTGCAGCATTGCGTGCATGGCCTCTCCAGCCAGGCAGGCGCCCGGCGCCAATATTCGACGCTGCGAAGTTCCAGTACGCGCGCTCTAAACAGCGAGTTCATAGTCGCGGCGCCTAATCGTCGAAGCGATCGAACTTCGCGTCGCGACGCTGAAAAATCGTGGTTTTGAACGAATTATGGGCGAGCTCGAAGGAAAACCTTAATGTCGGTTTGGAGGCTATAAAAGAGAACCCCAGTCGAATTAAGGTTCCTTTCTTGCCAATTCACAACACATCTTGGAGTTCAAGATTGGAGACCATTCTTTAGTAATTTTTTTCTTTTCTTTTACTTTATTTTCAGTTTTATGTTGGATATTGAATTAGTTTTTGTCATGTCTATGGCTAGGAACTAATTCTAATATAGGGCTTTCCATGTCAATTCACTTGAACCTTATTTTATGAATTAATGCATGTTATGGTTGTTCTTCTTATTATTGAGATTTATCCAATAGATGATTTGATTTCTTGGTAATTACTTGATCATTAATTATCATTACTTATATGATTTCTAACCGAAATCCGAAAGGGGAGGTTATGACTATGCTGTAGTTGGGTAGACATATGTCGAATTGGGGATGAAAATACCTCAATTACTTGTGTAGCATTAATAGGTTTTTGTTCTTAATCCTCCTCTAGAGTCATCCTTATCACCGAAAGGTAGAAAGGAGTTGTACTGGGGTTGAGTGTTTATATAACCTTAACAGGAGTATAAAACGAATTAGTAAACCTGCTATCTACAAAAAAAAAAGAACCATAGTTAATTGCATTAGTAAGTAATATAAGTGGATAGTTGAGGAGATTTGGAAGCCCTATTTCCATCATTACTGAAGTAAACAACATAGTTTAATTAGTTTTCATAATTAGATTCTTAAACAACAAATCAATATTCGGTCACCAAATAGATAACAAAGAGTAGAAATTGGTAATTGGGCACTAATCCCTGAGGACGATAACTCGGTCTTCAAAGACTATATTACTTGACTCGACAACGTGCACTTGCGTTAAGTGTGTGCATTAAATCGCGCATCACCCATGCCTACATACACCCACCTTTGATAAGTACAAATTTTTCAGATTCAAATACTAACTTAAAGCCCTTGTTGCTAAGAACAGGGCCAGAAATTAAATTTTTACAAATTTCAGACACATGTAGTACATTTGTGAGCACTAGATCATTCCCGGAAGTGAGCCTCAAAGTCATATTTCCTTTGTCTTCCACCTTCACTGAAACAACATTCTCAACAAAGAACGGTTCTCCATCCTTGATGGCTTGGTAAGATAAAAACATGTCCTTCTCTGAACATACATGCATAGTAGCACCTGTGTCCATCCATCAATCGGTTGAATTTGCAACCAGATTTGCTTGAGAAGCCACAACCCCAACGAATTGGTTCTTTGTTTCAATCCGGTTGGATTGGTTGACATTACTTGAACCTCCAACACCACCACCTTGACTCTTGAGAAGGCGACAATATTTTTCCCTGTACCCGAGTTTTCCACATACCCAACATAGTCCTGGTTGTAGTTTCTTGAATGCATTGCTCCTTTGTGGGGCTAAGCATTCCTCCCGGTTGCAAAAGATGGCTTGACACCAACAAATTTGCCCTTGCCTTTCTGAAACTTGGCCTTTGAAGCATTGCCTTCTACCATGTTGGCATTAGGCTCCAATGAAACAGCATCAGCCCTTTCATTCTTCCGGTTATCCTCTTCAACACGAATTTTCAGAACCAGTTGCTCAAAACTCATTTCCTCCGTTAGATGCTTCAAATAAACCTTAAAATCCTTCCAAGAATGATGTAATTTTTCAATAATAGAACCAACAAGGTTAAGGCTCATACCTTCAACCTCTAATTCATGAACAATTACTTAGAGTTCCGCCACTTGCTTGACAACGACTTTGGCATCGCTCATCTTGAAGTTTAGAAACTTGTCGATGACGAACTTCTTTGAACAAGAAACCTCTATCTTGTACTTGTTCTCAAGTGACTGCCATAACTCCCGTGTTGTCCCGAACGTGGAGTATATGTCATAGAGAGTATCATCCAAGGCATTGAGAATGTAGTTCTTACACATAAATTCTTGTGTCCACCAAGTCTCAATCGCCTTCAGCCTTTCGGTCTTTTCCTCCTCAGTTGGAGCATTCTCTCCTTCTCCTTCCGGCAGTGTCGTTGGAGCATCAGCAGTCAACACGTTTGCCACGTGAAGTGTTGTCAAATAGAACAATATCTTCTGTTGTCAGCGCTTGAAATCAGAACCCTTGAATTTCTCGGGTTTCTCCACATGGGTTTTCACCATTGATGATCCATATTGATCCATTTGTTTGCAAATAAGGAAGTGTATTCTCTGAAAATAATTTTGCAAACTCAACAATGTCAGAAAATTATATTTTCTGAAATTTTTTGTCTTAGATTGTTGTGTCAATCTAGACCTTCAATGTATAAACCACAATAATATACAAATAACTCAAGTAAATTGAAATCGACAACAATAATGTTCAGCAAAAGCACAAACACATACTAACTTGTTTGTAGATAGAGGCATGCTCGACTCAGTGTCCTAAGATAAAAATTCGCCCCCGCTTGTGCTGCAGTTTAACGGACGTCTTCCTTGAGGATACAACTATCTGAGTGATAGTTCTAGCACAAGAACCTCACTCCTTGTGAATCTACTTTATGTGTTTTTCAGAAATTTCTCGAAGAGGAAGAAGAAGCAACAATGATCATCAAATGATTTGATTCTTAAATCATAAGATTAGATGTTGCTAATTGCATTGTCTATGTTAAACAAGTAATCTACATGCTTTATATATCATGAATTTCGACCATATGCAACCATTAGTCCAAAGGTTATGACTCTACGTGAAAAGATACAACTTTTGGTCCAAAACTGAAAAATCCCGTCTAAGGAACCGCGGTGCCTCCACAAGGCACCTAGGTGCTAATTCGATTTTTCTTTTCAGTGACTTACTGTCATCCAGGCACCCCGATGCCTCCACAAGGCACCTAGGTGCTAATTCGTCGAAAATTTCAGTGAGAGCGCAGACACCTCGGTCCTTCCATCAGGAACCGCAGTCTTCGACCAAAATTCCAAAAATGAATTTTAATCAATTGTTTTCTTCTTCAATACACACAAGTTCCAACATAGATTATTCTGTTACTATTATTGCTTTCTTCATGTTAGCCATCTAACATATCTTAAGGCCGCACCAAGTTGTCATTTTCTAGTCAAGCATAAACTGCAGTGTAAAATGTGTAAAACTAAAATCAGGTAATCCATGTGGTTGGTACTTGAATTTCTCTTAAACTTTCTGATTCTAGAAAAAAGGAGAATAAAATAGATATATCTGGCAAAACATCAACAGAGATAATAGATAGCTCAAATTCATATTGATATCTCTTTTTAGCTGTTGCTGCAACACTGCCACTCCTGTAGGTATTTAGAGGATTCTTGAAATTCAAAAATAATAATAATAACTTTTGCAACCAAATATTTTGGTTTCAGATCACGATGTTAATAGGGTGCTCTGCATCACCAACAAGAAGGTAACGAGATCCTTCTTCGATCATCATTAATCCATCCTCATTAGCACTGCTAAGATGTTCACAAGGACTTATCTCAAACACAAGTTGAGAATTTTGTCCTGCCTTTAAGCTCACGGTCTGGAATCCAACTAACTGTTTGACAGGACTTCCATTTTGTGCTTTGTCCTGCTTCACAAAAAGTAGTACTGGATGCTTACCATCAGTTTCCCCTGAGTTTTCGACACTAACATGAGCTGAGAATTTCGCCTTCTCACAGTTATCACTTCCCATTTCATTCACAGACATGTAACGGATTGAATCCGAACCTTGAACTGTCTTTGCAGTTGATAATTGATTTAACTGGACTATGGTTGGATTAGCAGAGCTGAATTCATAGGAATAAGTTGTGTAGCTAAGACCATATCCGAACTCGTAAACTTTGGGACCTTTGTAGAATCGATATGTTCTACCGGGGTAACCTGTTTTCGGATCAGGTCTCATCCTCATATCTGTCATTGGTATTTTGGTAAAGGCTTGAGGATACCAAGTAACAGGTAATTTACCCCCTGCACATATGACATTTAAGAAAGGGAAAGTTACACATTTGGCTGTCCGTAAAAAATAATTACAACCGCTAGTCAAAATATACACTAGTTATGTATATATTTGCTAGCTATTAGTTTGGTGGGCGACTATACAGTGTGTAAAATCCCTTTAAGAAAAGCCTTTATTATTAAAATCAAGCATGTTTGTGGAAGGGGAAAAACAAAGAAGTGGTCAAGTCTTACCAGGATTATGTTCACCAAATATGATTTCTGCTAAAGCAATTCCTCCAGCTTCACCAGGATAGCCAGCCCACAAAATGCTTCCTATGTTAGGGTTGTATTTCGCGAAAGAAACATCGATTGGACCTCCAGAGAGAAGCACCAATATAACAGGCTTCTTTGCAGCTTTAGCAACATTAGTAATGAGATTTTCTTGCTGCCCCGGGAGCACCAAGTCATCGCGATCAAATTGTTCCCTCTCTTGACCTTGATCCAACCCCATGACCAAAACAACGTAATCTGCATTCTTCGCGGTGTTGACAGCTTGATCGATGGCAGCAGACGTGCAGTTAACCGCATTGCAGCCCTGGTGGTATTGCACCGTCTTCACATAACCCTGGAACGCCTTGAGAATTTCGATGAATTTGCAAGGAGGACCGTCATAGTTCCCACGAAGAACATAAGCACTGTTAGCATTAGGCCCAATGATAGCAAGAGAATTCGTTTTTGACTTGGAAAGTGGAAGAAGCTTGCCACTGTTCTTGAGCAAGACAATGCCACTTCTTGCAGCTTCAAGGGCCAGTTCTTGGTGTTGTTGAGCACAAACCAGGCTAGGACTAATGTTTCCAAAGAGCTGTTTTTGGGGGTTCCCATTGAATAATCCTAACCTCATTCTAATAGAGAAAAGATTGTGAAGAGCTCTGTCTATATGAACTTCTGAAACTTTTTTCTGCATTATTGCTGATTTTGTGTATTTCCTCAAGTAATCCCCACAGTCTACATCCATGCCTGTGAAATTTCAATTTACATCACATTTGTAAACAAGATAGCTAGTTCATTACATGACTTTATGGGTTTAAGTAATATCCAACGTCAGTGTAAAGATATTTTTACACTATTAGGTCACTCAAAGGATATTATTACATGTAAATAATCTCCTATGAGATTTGTAAAGAATATTTTTAGATAAATTTTCTTAAAATGTGAAATTTTTAATCTTAAAAATAAGACATGTTACATGTTAACAAGACATAATGTAAAAAAAAATTGCACCGACATTACATATATACAATTTAAACTTACTTTATTACTATTACACAAGTTATCTGTTACAACAAGGTCACATGATGTAAAAACAATCTGCCCCGACATGTAACAACTTAAACTCTTACTTTATTACTATTATCAAAGTTAGTTCATATTGCAATATACGGGTAACTATTGCCTCCATTTTCTTTTTATATTACTTTTAAAGAAAATTATCTGTTTTGGACCAATTTATCCCATTTTCCTTAATTCATTGGGCCTAGTGCACCTTCTTGCTCACTCAATACGAGTAATTATTAATATTTTTTTAAATTATCCAAAGATATTATTTTCTAGAGACGTTTCGATTGGGATATTGTCCCATTGATAAGGATAAGACAAAAATAAGTAGGTCCCCCTATTGGATTGTCAAAGATAGAAGTCCCCTTCTCCTGTCAATTTGGACTTTATTTGCCTTAGTGCCGGCCCACAAACCATTACTCTGGGCCCAAATACATAGCTAGTCCACATAAATTCAATAGATCAGGTTAAGATTGATGTAGGCCCAATCTAGCACAGAGAGCACGTGGATTGTTTCTAATTACAGTAGTAACCTTTTTTTGGGGGTGATATTGATTAAATCATAATTCAACAAATAATTAAAACATGAGTCGATTGGAGCTTCTGTCTTATTTTTTTCTGTCTATATCATGAAATAGTTGTTGGAAATATTTATTAAACGTAAAATAAAGTAAATCCTATTAATTATGAATCGAACAATTGGAGTCCCGCACGTCGGAAACATGATTTCCACACACGTGCATATTAAGTGTCAAGGATCATTATTTCCTTAAATGGAAGAGATATTGATACGTATACGAATTGTTTGAGACGTAAGAAAATAGACGGTTATTGGCCAAATGACGAATGGTTTCACGTTGGTAAATGAAAGGAAGAAATGCGTAAGAGATGAAACGAATCAGAAAAATCGTCGTGGAAATACTGAGAGGCACCGCAGTGCCTCCACCTGGGACCGCGGTGCCTCCACCTGGGACCGCGGTGCAAATTCAGTTTTCGGTTCCAATGACTTACTGGAATTTAGGCACCGCGATGCCTTCCCGAGGGACCGCGGTGCTACGACAGTTTTTCAGTACTGTTAGAGGCGAATTAAGGCTTATTCTTGGGCTGACTTTGAAGCAATTACTCTCCATTATTTGGTTATTGAATTCAGTCATTACTAGGCTGAATTAACCTCAATATCAGGGATACTCAAATTGCTCTCACTGACACCAGAGAAGGATATTGTCATTACTTGACATTGATGGTCATTCATTTGGTGAATTAAGAAGACTAAATCATCTACCTATAAATTGATGCCTTTGACACAATTGCAAAACACACATTCACTAAGCAATTCTCTAAAGTTGTCTTCCTCTCTTGCAATCACAAAACACTCAAAGATCCTTCTTCCTAAGCAAACACTTGGGTTCCTTTGCTCATTTGTTTGATTGATGTTTTATCTTGGGAGATAAGTTTCCATTAAAACCGTTGAAAGGATAAATGAGGCAATATTATCTTAATGATAGATTGTTCATCCAATCAACTCATCAAGACTATTTCTTTGTTTGATTTCCAGATTTATTTTTACTTGTTGTTGTTGTTACAATTCTCATTTCCTTGTTTCTACCAACAAGCAAGAAAGTACAACATGAAAAAAAAAAGGGTTTCAGGGTACAATCATACCAGCTTTAAGTGCAAACGCCACTGCATCTTCTGGTTGTTTGCCATACTTGTGGTTGTCATGCATAACTTGAACTGCGTCACAGTCGGATGTGATGTACCTATTATCATATTAAAATGAGTTTAACTTATATATATCGGAAGAGTGCAAGTTTTCCACTATTAAATTAAGACGGTATACAATAAATAACAATCTATAGTTATCCTAATTTGATAATAAACTTTTTTATACTGCTAGTATATATAAGTTAAGTTTTGTTATGAATGAGAACCACTCCTTAATAGTAGGGTAAATTATGTAAAAGTTTACTGTAGTAAATTTTAGAATTACCCATGAAAACCCCATTGTTGACGAGCTGTTTTTGTCAAAAGATTGTAATTAGCACAACTTGGGATGCCATTGACACTGTTGTAAGAGCACATTATTCCACTAGCTTGTGCTTTCTGTATGCAATCTTGGAAAGGGGGCTGAAATGTATCTGCCATATCTTGAGGGGTAACCTAAGTAATTATCAGAAGAATTAGGGGTCAGGATTGCAAAAAGGAAAAAGTGAAACTAAAATATAAACTTTCTAGTACAAAATTACATAAAAAAATTGTAGATTCCTTAAATCTTGAAGTTACTAGGTAACAAAAAGAATAACAGTACAAAGTGTAAAAAAGCATCATTTTCATGCTTCATTCTTTTCCCAAAAGTTGAATATTAAATACTCCAATTTCTCAATCTTAGGAGAAATCTAATGAGAAAAAGTGTAGAGCAACAACATACCCAATGTAATCTCATATCATGGGTATGAGAAAGTAGAGTTACATATATCTTACATTCATCTTGATAGGTAGAGCGGTTATTTTCGAGAGACTCTCGACTCAAGACAAAACATAATCATAAGCATGACAATTAAAATAAAGCAAAAATAAAAAATAAAAAGTAAAACAAGATAAACGATCATATTCATATTAGATAAATGAGAAAAAGTGTGAATCCTAAAAAGAAGACAAAGACTTGTTTATCTTTTGTCAATAGTGGGCAGTGGGCACCCCCACTTTTAGTCTTATTTTCTAAATTGTCCAACAGTGGCTCTAATCCACCCCGCTAATTGTGCAAGAATAAATAGATTAATCACTGAACCAATACTCAATGTAAATAAATAGCTATACACTTAAAATTACAATTTTTTCTATTTCTTTTTGGTACTGAAATTGCCATTTTACTTCTACTACTATTACTATATATGATTATAGTAGACAATGGAAGGGATTACTTTTCCAGTAATATACCTAACCCTGCGTACAACATTAGATAAAGGAGAAAAGCCAAAAAAAATAAAAATAAAGGGGGCAGCTATAATTAATAAAAGTCCAGTCTTTAGAAATTGGTCCATCGCAAGGTTGGCAAGACAAATTATATTTCAAATTTAATTTTCTTAATTGACATCCGACCGACAATATCAAAATAAATAAACAGCATTTCTTTTCCAGACCAATAATTCAGAATTATTTCCACTCAAATTTAAACTATACTCCCTCCGTTCCATAATAAGTGATTGTTTAGATATTTTATTTTATTTTTAAAAAATAAGTGAATGTTTAGAATTTAAGAATACTTGGGACAGACAATTCCAAAAATTTCCTTATTTAAATAATCAACATTCATTAACTATATTTATTTCTAGACATTTAATTATGTAAGCACAATATTTTATGTAAAACATAATAGTGTTCACTTGAGGTTTTAATGATACCCCTCTTTAATGATTTTACTTATTAATATCCAAATTTCAATGTCCAATGGCTAACTTAGAAGGTGATAAAAAATAATTAGGAATAAATTAATAAAAATAATCTTAATTATTTTTAGAAGAGAACACTTTTTAAAGAGTGTGCACAGTCTAAAGTCTAAACAGGAAATCATTTTTTCTTTAACAAAAGTCTGACAGATAAGGCTCCAAAATCAAAATTCCATCTCGGGGTTGTTAGGGTAATTAATTCAGAAAATCCCGTGACCATTGCTTTTATCCTGGGACAAGTACAAAACATACTAAACTTTGAAAGTAGTGAGAATGGTTGAATACTGATAACTGAACGTACACAATTATTGAGTTAAAACTATTGAATTTGTAACTTAAACTTTAACTCGGTAAAATTGAATCGGCCACCACCATTATAAAAAAATAAGTTACTTTTAGATGAAAGAAGAGTACTTACAATGGCATTGAAACTAAAGCGATCCAAGTTTTTCCATTGATCCAAGTCATAAGCAGTGAAATGTTTGCAGCAGGCAGAAGCTTGAAGGTGACCTCTCTTGAGTTGGCCACCATTAAAGCTGTCACCTTGTACTCCTCTCACATACCTAATTGCATATTTGCCAGTCATGCTTGGGTCCTCCCCTGGTGTCTCTTGCCCTCTCCCCCATCTTGGGTCCCTAAATATGTTTATATTTGGTGCCCAAAATGTCATCCCTACTGCTTGCCCTGCATTGTACACTGCTCTTGCCTCTCTTCCTATCACCTTCATCATTCAATTTTTGGGTAAATACAAATATAAGAACAAATAAATTCTCAGAAATTAATATGAATATATACATTGATATTGGTAAAACATTTTTACACCAGTTTAACCGATTATAACATCTTTTGTTTTAATTTTTTAAATTAACATATCAAACTGGTTATGAAGATGTATCTATTATATTATAGCAAACTTAACTTATGTGTAAAGAATATATATAACTATAATGCATAAACATAATTTCAAGGAAAATAACAACTATCAAATGACTCTTTACTTTGTGCCATATGAAATTCATAAATCCAAAACTTCACATTCGCCATTAAATTGACATGACTTTATCCAAATCGAGATCAATTAAGAGATTAGGGGAAAATTATGTACAGTGTGACATATTCTGGAAACAGTAAATTTTTAGGCATAACCCAAAAACTAGCTTATATGTGAGGATTGTTCAAATCCATATAAGGAGTTCATGTTCATATTCCATACCCGATGTGAGACTCTTAATACTCTCCGCATGCCCAGACCTTGTTAACTGGAGTGTGAATAATATAATTTGGAGGTCCAACATTAGTGAACAAAAAATTGGAATGGATCCGACTTGACTTTGATATCATGTAAGAGAATAAATCTTAGGCCTAACTCAATCTAAAAGAATTAGAATACTTATTTCTTTCACCTTTCTTTTTACGTGAAAACACTTCATCTGATTTAGAAGTACATTATACTAAACTTATCAAGCAATAATCGAGTTTCGAGACACTATAAAGATCTAGAGATCCGCCGACACGCGGGAAGCCTGGAAAATAAGTGAACTACATTACTAATCTAATTAATGTAGGTAGTTGTTCGTAACTATTTTTAGGATATATAATTAAAAGCGAGCTTTAATTTTAATTTTATGAATTATAAAAAATGCAGCTAATTAGATTCTGTATTTTTATAAATAAATACAGTTTTTAGCCAAAATTATAACTAGAGCACCGGCCCGATACATGATAGTGGGAGATTGTTTCTTAGTAATCGGTATATAAAAGTTAAATTAAAGATATAATAGTTATAAAAAAATTAAGGCATTTTTTCACGATTTTCACACTTCAAATATTAGTTGTTCCTTTTTCTATTTTGAATCATCACTATCTATTTATTAAATCATACCTCAAAACTGACTAAGTAATTATCGAGTTTTTTTTCTATTTGAACTATCACTACAAGACGTGTTTTAATACATAAATAATGATAGTTCAGTTAAAAAAGGAATCAACCGACAATCGAAATGTGATAGTGTGATTTTGAGCATTATCCATAAATATAATGAGCTGAGCTTATATTGGTTCTTACCTGACCAATGCGGTACCAAAGATTTTCATCAAAAGAAGCAGCAGTGAGAATAACTTGGGGAAAACTGGTAGCACCACCAATACTTCCATTAAAGAAAATACCTCTTCCGGCAGAACCAACGCCGTGCAACGACTCCGACCACCACTCATATGCCGGAATACCGAGTCTCGGTACGGCCGGAGCTGAGTTAACGAGTTGTGAAATTTTTTCATCAAGTGTGAGTCGAGAGACAAGGTCCTTTACACGTACACTTATTGGAAGTGCTGTTTGGCAGAACTTTAGTGATTTAGTTAGTGGTAGAGATGAGTCACAAGAGAAAGGTGGATGAGTTGACTCAGTAGTTGAAATGAGTGTTAGCCATAGGAGAGTAGTAGTACAAATGAGAGGTAAGATATGAAGTTTCATTGTAAACTGTAAAGTGAAAAAGTGGGAACAAAAGAAGTTGCAATTGTGGATAGATTGAGATTGGTAAGCATATTTATAAGGCCAAGAGAAAACTTTTTCTTTTTAATTTTTCTATAACCATGGTAATTACTTGACTCAAGTAGTCTGTGCTAAGTAGAAACTATTAAAGAGGAAACACTTCTTATCACAATAATGTGGAGCTATAATATTAAATAAGCGTTGGAACAAACTCCATAATTATTGCTTAGACCCTTTATTTTGTATTAATAAATTCATTAAATGTATTATAAATATCTAATTACAAACTCATTAACTTGGAGATAAAAGACGAAATCCCTCGCCCACAGGATCCATCTCTGTCCAACAGAGATTGATGAATGAGATAAATCATGATGACTCAGCGATCCACTAGATGAGAATCAAACTCATTAACTAATATGAGCTATGAGCATCATGGCAAATTTAGATTCCATTATCTTCAATCTTTACTCCATTTATGTTTTAAGAATTTTTCTGTTCTCAAAGTACAATTTCAAATTTATAATAGAAGTGAAAGAGCTTATTCATCTCATCATATACGCAGATAATAAAAAAAAAAAAACACTTGGGTTTGGTTAGTCATATTACCGACTTCATTAATTATCAGTACCTGTACAAAAAGAATACAATAAATTCTGATCAAATGACCTTTTTGGGCCTAACTACAGGCAGATTCTCGACCATCTTTTTCCGTTCTTTCTAACTAACGTTGTAGATGGAAATAAATAACTAAGACACGATTTTTTTTATTCCCGTAGAAAGCATGGGTGTTTCCTTAGTTAAACTAATTTACTTGTTATAACTTTAGGTAGAGAATGTTGGAAATATTTATTAAACGTCAAATAAATAAATTTTATTAATTATGAATCGAATAATTGGGATCCCGCACGTATGAAATCTTGTTTCCACACACGAGCACATGTAGACCGTAGTGCCAAGGATCAAAATTTCCTTAATTAAAGAGATATTGGTACGTATACGAATTGTTTGAGACGTAAGGTAATAGATGGTTATTGGCCAAATGACGAATGATTTCACGTTGGTAAATGAAGGAAGAAGTGTATAATGTGTAAAGATGAAATGAATCAGAAATCACCACGAAAGTATGGTCGCGCATCTCCGGCTGCGGCTCTAATTGACGTTCGATTCCATTATTTAGGCTGAAGCGCCGCGGCTCTCGATCAATTTCAATCTGTTGGAGGTGAATTAAAAACTGATTTTTGGGCTGACTTTGGAGTATTTACTCTCTATTATTTTGCTCATGAATTCAGTCATTACTTGGCTGAATTGTAACTCCAAATTCAAGGCATTAACATGACATTCACGACCATTACTTAGCCATTTGGAAGGTCATCATCTACCCACTATAAAATGAGACACAAGACTCATTTGGAAACACACTTGACATTCACTAGACAATTTTGAAATTGTCTTCCTCTCTTGCAATCACAAACACTCAATGATCTTTCTTCCAAAACAAACACTTGAATTCTCTTTGCTCATTTATTTGATTGTTGTTTTATCTTGGGAGATAAGTTGTCATTACAACCGTTGAACGGATATACGGGACAATATTATCTTAAGGATAAATCAAGAATTTGATCGACTCACAAAACCTTCATATTTGATCACTTGTTGTTGATGTTGCATTCTCATTTTCTTGTCTCTACACATATTTCCTACAGAGAATACATATGTTTATGTATATTGGACTATAACTTATTCTACATCTTAGGCAAACTATTAATTTGTTGTAACATTTGGGAAATAAATTAAGTAAAAGTAACTAAACGAAACACACAAATACGAATTCTTTGAAATTTATATTTTCCTATAACGATCTCAAGCTAATACACAAGAATTAGTATTACGTTCACAAACAAATTATAATATTTAGTGAATTAATTTCTTAATACTTATTTAGTGTCAGAACAAAAGTAATTAATTTCACGAGAACCATATATTATATTGTAAATCTGCCTCTAAAAGATTTTCTCTAAAATTGTAAGGCAAGGGCGGAAGTGGAATATTGATTTAACATTCTCTCTCTGGAGCAAAATAAAGTGAGCAATTTCTGTCCCAAGTATTTTTGGGCAGAAGTATTTTCACATTATCCAAATTCACACTCCATTAGGGGTGTCAATGAGGCTGGTTAGGACGGGGCAAGTCTTCGCCTGCTAAGATGTTAACCCGCCCTGCCCTGCTTTATTTAGTATTTTTAAAAAAAAAATTATGTCCTGCCCTGCCCCGTTAAGCTCTGTTATTTTTCATTTTTCACTCTTTTCTTATAAAAAAAATGAATGGAACACAATACTCTTTCCTTATAACCACATTACACATTACCCGATCAAAATTGAAGCCCAATGTCCACCATGATATTGTGCCAAAACTGCCAATGTCTTCTTCATTCTGCTAAGCAGCAGCCGTACTATTATTTTTTCAAATCAAAATTCAATTGTTTCTGTTATGTTAAATGTGGGAATGCTTCTGCCAATAATTCTAATATAGAAAATTTACCAGTATAGGATATTCAAGTAAGATTTTTATTAGTGCATTTGCAGCCAGTTCCCTCTCTAAATTGAATATAAACATTGACCACATGAATGCAACGTAAAATACAAGTCTAGTACTACTATGCAACGTAAGATTTATTGGTCATTTTATTACTAATATTTGAGCCTGATTTTCTTACCTTGCCCCATTTTAATTTTTAACAAAACTAATTTTGTCCTGCCCCGCCCTGCCCCGTTAAGAGCTTGCCCTGCCATGTTCCGTTAAGAGCTTGCCCTGCCCCGCCCTGTGTTGAGATACCACATAAATACATTGTATATATATATATATGTGGTTAGTTGGATAGTAGTCTGTTATAAGCTAATTAGATATAATTTTGATTAGATATTTTGTTAGTAGGATATTATTAGTGGGTATTATAAATACACCACATCTCTTGTAATTACTTTTTGAGCAATTATAATAAGAAAATATCTTCTGAAGAGCAGTTGCTCCCTAACCGACTCTCTCTCTCGTCTTTACGCTCATCTCTTCTCTTTCTCTCCAATTTCTTCATCAATTCTCATATACCTTACATGAATGATGAAAATTAACATGGTATCAGAGTAGGTTCATGCTTCCGAATCTGTGTTCGTTGTTTTTGGATTATAAACTTTGAAATTGAAGAAAAAAATCGCAGAAAATTAAAATCTCAGCAAAATCAAATCGCGTCAAATTTTCTGGAAATTAGAGTAACTGTTGCGATCCTGATTCAGATCGATCTACTGCTGAGTTCGATTGATCTATGAGGTAATTGTATTTCCGATTTCAACTGGCTTCGATCGATCTGGTTTATGGATTTCTGGTTCTGTTTTCAACTGGTTTCGATCGATCTATTAAAATTTTCTGGAATTTGAATCTGCGATCTGTTATCTCGGATTTGCAACTTATTACATTTGAGTATTATGCCTGGATCAGTTCAAGTTGAGATTCAATTATCAGAGATGTTATCGGTTTGTGCGGATACATTCTGTCTTTGATTATCATTGCGACGTCGAAGATCGCCAAAAATATTTCTAAAAATTCAATTTCATTTTTGTACTGGTTCCTGTGTTGGCAAATCGTTTTGTATTGTTAAAGTTGTATTTGTGTTGGTGAATTGACGAATTGGAGAAAAGGTGTCGAGTTCGTCGTTGTTGTTGTTGATAGTTGTTGTGTTGTTGTCCTCTGTTCTGTGTTGGTGAGTTGTATTAAAGTTGGATTTGTGTTGGTGAATTGGATGCACTGATGTGGTAGTGGATTCACTGTGGCTACTAGTGTTGTTGTAGTAGAAAATACAGAAACTTTAAACAGAGTAGGTTAAATTTCTCAGGTTGGTTACCGTTCTTGCTGATATTGAGGCTGGTGTGCAGGTTAATGTTGTTAGACATGCTCTCACAACATCTGAAATTGTAGATGTTGTTGATGTAATTGCAGAATCGTTTTTGGAAAGTGAGATAGAATCCATTATGCATAACCACACTTGAGAGTTGGCTGAACTTCCCCCAGGACACAAACATTTGGATTGTAAGTGGATCCTTAAACGGAAGTTAAAGGCAGATGGATCTATCGACAAGTACAAGGCTAGGTTGGTAGTCAAGGGCTATCGCCAAAAGGAGGGCCTTGATTACTTCGACACCTATGCTCCGGTGTCTAGAATGACATCCATACGTATGTTCATAGCCATCACCGCCTTGCGGGATCTTGAAATACATCCAATAGATGTTAAGACTGCCTTCCTAAATGGTGATTTGGAAGAAGAAATATATATGGACCAATCTGAGGGGTATGTAGTTCCTGGACAAGAGACAAAAGTATGTCGACTTGTTAAATCATTATACGGGCTGAAACAGGCCCCTAAACAATGACACGAGAAATTTGATAGTACTCTACTGTCAAAAGGGTTTGGCATTAATAAAAGTGACAAATGTGTTTACATGAAAGGAAATGCCGATTCATTCGTCATAATATGCCTTTATGTAGATGACTTGTTGATCACTGGTAGCAGTCCTAGTATAATCCTAGAGACTAAGAACATGTTAAAATAATGTTTCGACATGAAAGATATGGGGGTCGCAGATGTCATCTTAGGGATTAAGATCTAAGACATCTAATGGACTGGTCTTGTCTCAATCTCACTACATCGAAGATGTGCAGAAGAAATTTGAGATGTTTGACAGTTCACCAGTAAGGAAACTATTGGATAGAAGTTAAAAGATTGACAAACATTTTGGTGTACCTATACGCCATGAGCGATATGCAAAGGTGATTGGGAGTTTGATGTATCTCACAAACTGCACTAGATCAGATATCGCTTATGCATTCAATAAATTGGCTAGGTTTACCCGAAATCCAAGTGAGGATCACTGAAAAGCGTTGAATAGGGTACTACGGTTTCTGAAGTTCACGCTAAATTTTGGGTTACACTATTCGAGATATCCAGCTGTACTAGATGGGTACAGTGATGCAAACTGGATATCTGATAGCGACAACATCAAATCCACTAGCGGATATATTTTTACAATTGGTGGTGGAGCTGTGTCTTGGAAATATGCAAACTGGATATCTGATAGCGACAACATCAAATCCACTAGCGGATATATTTTTACAATCGGTGGTGGAGCTGTGTCTTGGAAATACTCTCGACAAACACTTATTGCCCGATCCACGATGGAGTCGGAATTTATCGCTTTAGACAAAGCAGGAGAAGAAGATGAGTGGCTTCATGGTTTTATAGAAGACGTCCCATGTTGGGATAAACCCGTGTCTTCTGTAATGATCCAATGCGATAGTCAGTCGGCTCTAGGAAGGGCACAAAGTTCTATGTACAACGGCAAGTCTCGTCATATTCGACGGAGACATGAGTCTGTTAGGCAGCTGATAACCTTGGGTGTTATTTCCATTGATTACGTAAAATCAAAGAAAAATATTGCAGATCTCTTGACGAAGGGAATGACCAGAGATCAGATGTTCTGTCTGTCTAGGGGAATGAGCTTAAAACCCAAACAATAAGAATCGATACAGTGGACACCCAACCTTACAGACTGGAGATCCCAGGAATAAGGTTCAATGGGAAAATTAAATTGTAAAGGTTCCGTCAGCGCTTCGGTGAAAGCAAGAGCACTTCGAATAATGTCTTCTTCTTAATAAACATAATCCAAGGCCGTTCCCGTGATAGACATAAAGTACTACATGTAAGAGGGGTAAATGATAAGTTTTCAAATTTTTAATGATCCTCAATACTTGAGGTTAGATTGTGAATTATTAATGGTTCCTAACATTTGTATAACAGGGTATTGCATGATACCTTGTAGGAGACCACCTATTTAAGTGCGAGGACAAGTCGCCTCAAATGAACGCACTTAAGAATCCAAGTGTGTCCACGGCCCACGATGGACAAAAATATAAGAAGGATTGAATATGAAAGGTGTCGTGTTGATACCATTGTCTTGACATATACTAAATACTGACGGTTCAAGACATCACGTTCATCGCGCAGTAAATATGTCCGATGGTATTCTACTATGGAAGGTTCAAAGCTCCGGCTACCTCTCCAGATACAACATCGTTCCGCCGAGTGATTGCTCGAAAGACACCATACGGGTGCACCAAAACCTCTTCCAAGAGGGGATTGCTGGAAATATTTATTAAACGTGAAATAAAATAAATCCTATTAATTATGAATCGAACAATTGGGGCCTCGTATATCGGAAACATGATTTCCATACACGTGCATATTAAGTGCCAAGAATCATTATTTTCTTAAATGGAAGAGATATTGGTACGTATACGAATTGTTTGAGACGTAAGAAAATAGATGGTTATTGGCCAAATGATGAATGGTTTCACGTTGGTAAATGAAAGGAAGAAATGTGTAAGAGATGAAACGAATCAGAAAAATAGTCGCGGAAATACTAAGAGGCACTGTGTGCCACAAGGACAGGACCGCGGTGCCTCTACCTGGGACCGCGGTGCAAATTAAGTTTTCGGTTCCAGTGACTTACTGGAATTTAGGCACCGCGGTTCTACGACAGTTTTTCAGTACCGTTAGAGACGAATTAAGGTTGATTCTTGGGCTGACTTTGGAGCAATTACTCTCCATTATTTGGCTATTGAATTCAGTCATTACTAGGCTGAATTAACCTCAATATCAATGGTCATTACTTGACATGATGACCATTCATTTGGTGAATTGAGAAGACTATACCTATAAATTGATGTATTTGTCACAATTGCAAAACACACATTCACTAAGCAATTCTCTAAAGTTGTCTTCCACTCTTGCAATCACAATACACTCAAAGATCCTTCTTCCTAAGCAAACACTTGAGTTCCTTTGCTTAGTTGTTTGATTGTTGTTTTATCTTCAGAGGTAAGTTGCAATTAAAACCGTGGAAAGGATATACGTGGCAATATTATCTTAAGGATAGATTGTTCATTCAATCAACTCAGCAAGACTATTTCTTTGTTTGATTTTCAGATTTATTGTTACGTGTTGTTGTTACAATTCTAATTTCCTTGTTTCTACACTTCATATCCAACAAGCAAGAAAGTACAACATGAAAAAAAAAGGTTTTAGGGTACAATCATACCAGTTTTAAGTGCAAACGCCACTGCATCTTCTGGTTGTTTGCCATACTTGTGGTTGTCATGCATAACTTGAACTGCGTCACAGTCGGGTGTGATGTACCTATTATCATATTAAAACGAGTTTAACCTATATATATCGGAAGAGTGCAAGTTTTCCACTATTAAATTAAGACGGCATACAATAAATAACAACCTATAGTTATCCTAATTTGATAATAATTTTTTTAATACTGCTAGTATATATAAGTTAAGTTTTGTTATGAATGAGAACCACTCCTTAATAGTAGGGTAAATTATGTAAAAGTTTACTGTAGTAAATTTTAGAATTACTCATAAAAACCCCATTGTTGACGAGCTGTTTTTGTCAAAAGATTGTAATTAGCACAACTTGGGATGCCATTGACACTGTTGTAAGAGCACATTATTCCACTAGCTTGTGCTTTCTGTATGCAATCTTGGAAAGGGGGCTGAAATGTATCTGCCATATCTTGAGGGGTAACCTAAGTAATTATCAGAAGAATTAGGGGTCAGGATTGCAAAAAAGGAAAAAGTGAAACTAAAATATAAACTTTCTAGATATAATTTTGATTAGATATTTTGTCAGTAGGATATTATTAGTGGGTATTATAAATACACCACATCTCTTGTAATTACTTTTTGAGCAATTATAATAAGAAAATATCTTCTGAAGAGCAGTTGCTCCCTAACCGACTCTCTCTCTCGTCTTTACGTTCATCTCTTCTCTTTCTCTCCAATTTCTTCATCAATTCTCATATACCTTACATGAATCATGAAAATTAACATGGTATCAGAGTAGGTTCATGCTTCCGAATCTGTGTTCGTTGTTTTTGGATTTTAACTTTGAAATTGAGGAAAAAAAATCGCAGAAAATTAAAATCTCAGCAAAATCAAATCGCGTCAAATTTTATGGAAATTAGAGTAACTGGTGCGATCCTGATTCAGATCGATCTACTGCCGAGTTCGATTGATCTATGAGGTAATTGTATTTCCGTTTTCAACTGGCTTCGATCGATCTGGTTTCTGGCTTTCTGGTTCTGTTTTCAACTGGTTTCGATCGATCTATTAAAATTTTCTGGAATTTGAATCTGCGATCTGTTATCTCGGATTTGCAACTTATTACATTTGAGTATTATGCCTAGATCAGTTCAAGTTGAGATTCAAATGTCAGAGATGTTATCGATTTGTGCGAATACATTCTGTCTTTGGTTATCATTGCGACGTCGAAGATCTCCAAAAATATTTCTAAAAATTCAATTTCATTTCTGTACTGGTTCCTGTGTTGGTAAATTGTTTTGTATTGTTAAAGTTGTATTTATGTTGGTGAATTGACGTATTGGAGAAAAAGTGTCGAGTTCGTCGTTGTTGTTATTGATGGTTGTTGTGTTGTTGTCATCTGTTCTGTGTTGGCGAGTTGTATTAAAGTTGGATTTGTGTTGGTGAATTGGATGCATTGATGTGGTAGTGGATTCACTGTGTCTACTAGTGTTGTTGTAGTAGAAAATACAGAAACTTTAAACAGAGTAGTTCCGAGGTCGCTCACCGGTTTTATTCGCCGCCGATATCGAGGCCGCGCAGTTAATGTTGTTAGACATGCTCTCACAACATCTGAAATTGTAGATGTTGTTGATGTAATTGCAGAATCGTTTTTGTGTTGGTATTATTATTGCTGAACACTGTGTTTCAGCTGTGGTTAATGCTGATGTAGTTGACTGTTGAGGTTGTGTTGGTATACAACAATCGTAAGGAATCGAAGCAGCCTGTTGTGAAACAGCAGACAACATGATGCCCAATTATGTGGCAATAGATTTCTACATGAGAATTGATTGAAGGATCGAGGAGTTCTTAGCGACAAATAGACTAAGAATTGAGGGATACTTTGTCAAAGACACTATGGATTGAGGTGAAGCTCAATTCAAAGAGTTATTCATAGGTCGATCAAGTGTTAGATTGCATGTTTTTATATGTGTAGCTCATGATATGAGAATCGAAGGATTTTTTGTCGGAATTGGACTAGAAATTGAGGGAGACTCCGCTGCGTATCTGAGCTTATTGAAATAGCTTGCGTGATGAGAATCGAGAGATTCTCTAGTCTGGATGAGATTAGAGAATGAGGGATTCTTGTCGTCTAGCTTGCGTGAGGAGAATCGAAAGATTCTCTAGTTCGAATGAGACTAGAGAACGAAGGATTCTTCATTATTGTTGTGGGAGTTGAAGCTCCTGTTGTTAAATGTTGGACAATGCTGATTTTGTTGGTGTTGTTTGGGTTGTTGTTGATGTTTCTACTGCAGGTGTTGTTGCTGCATCCTTAGGTGCAGCAGGTATTGCTGTTTAAGATCAATGGGTTCTTATGAGAGCAATGGTCGATATTAAATGTTGTAGTATTGGGTATTTAGTGGTTGGTGACATAAAATGGAACTTTAGACAACTTAAGATGGAATTCCAAATTGGTGGATGAAAGGTATCATTAAGGGGAAGCCCCCTAGTGATCCTAAGTTGATTTTTGAGTCTCAAATGTAGAAATTATTGGGTCAGTCAGGACAGCTGAGTATGATGATTGTGGCTTAAGTAAAGAGGATTTGGGATCAGGTGTGTGGTCACAATCTCAACAGGTGGATCTTCCTCATGGCCTGCAATAGCTTGTCGATTAATATTCATCTCGCTTGTTGCTTCTACCGCTTGCCCTGCTTGTTGCTCCTACCGCTTGCCACTTCACGAGATCACGATCACAAGATTATCTTAAAATACGGAGCTCCACCAAATAATGTTAGACCTTACAGATATCCCGATATACGTAAAGACGCAATAGAGGAATGATCCAAGAAATGCTTTATCTGGGGTTATCGTGCCAGTGGTCACAATTCATCAGATTCTTCATCGATCCACAACAAAATATTGTTGCTTTAAAGGTTTTCAATACAGAAGTACAAAATGCATCTACAAATGCTGATTGCTTCCGAGCTAGGATTGAAATCGTTGTTTTCAGTGCCTAGCTTGAGGGGGGTGTTGAGATATACCACATATATACATTGTATATATATGTGGTTAGTTAGTGGTTAATTGGATAGTAGTATGTTATAAGCTAATTAGATAATTAGATATAATTTTGATTAGATATTTTGTTAGTGGATATTATTAGTGGGTATTATAAATACACCACATCTCTTGTAATTACTTTTTGAGCAATTATAATAAGAAAATATCTTCTGAACAGAAGTTGCTCCCTCGACTCTCTCTCTCTCGTCTTTACGCTTCTCTCTTCTCTTTCTCTCCAATTTCTTCATCAATTCTCATATACCTTACATGAATCATGAAAATTAACACCCTACCCTGCCTCAATTGTCATTCCTACACTCCATAGATTATGAAAATAGTCTCATATAACTCTTGAAAAAAGAGAAGAAAAGAAAGTTGAAAGGGGAGTTCGACCATTTGTCTTGCTTAATTGCTGCTGTATTAGTTTATATTCACAACAAATAGAATATTTAAATGCTTGTTTGGTAATTTGAAAAGTATCTCTATTTGTAATAAAAAAACTTAGAAAAATATATAGAGTAAGTTTAAAGATTATTTTTATGCAGTTGGCGGAGGAAGCTACACGAGTTAGTAGGACAATGACAATCCATAAGCATTCAACCATAATTAATTGTGGCCCATCAAAGTTTTGGATTTTAAATAAATAAGTGATTTGGTATCAATAGAAAGGATAGGGACTAATCATCCTTTAACCTGTTCATTATAGGACGAAATTATCCGAAGCACTTGGCCCCGATGTTAGGATGTTGCAGATCTAGTGGTGTGGGTGAAATGTCAATGCCTCAAGTTCAATTCTCTACATAACCGACCTACCTTCACCTTTGAGCTCACACTGACTTGCTTGGTTAACTGATCGACGTGACTGCAGCCACGCTACCAAGGCACCTGCAGAGCGCACCTACGGATAGCGATTGCGGATTCCCATATCAACAAAAAATTATAGGACGAAATTGCCACTTACACTATGATCATTTTGAGAAAGGAGAGGGGTAAATGAGCTAGTGAAAACATGAAGTTACAATTCAACATCGATTACATCAGGTGGGCTCAATTCTCAAAAGTAGAATTTAAGATAAAGGATCAAAACTTAGGGCAGGTTTGATACGCTGTATTACGCTGGATTGTACTGGACAAAAAATAATACAGCGTGAGGTGGACGTTTTCAGTCGGATTGGGACTGTACTATTTCTAAAAATAGTACACTCCAACTGCCATTTTTTATACCCATCTGGACTATACTAAAAATAAAAAATACAAAAAAATATTGTTCATTATATATTAATACTCTAATACCGACAATTATATATTAATATAGTCAAGTTCATTACAATACAATACAGTTCAATACAAAAATATACAGTCCAGTGCGACGTACCAAACGAGCTCTTAAGACATAAAGTTCATTGATAGCATTTAAACAATCATCATTAATCCATCTTAACATACTTAAAAACAGTTGATCCAAAATAATAAGAATAAATAAGGATATAAAATACAAGTCAGAAGTAATACTATGTCTATTTTGAGGGGTATCTTGTTAATTGTGTCTTTTAAATTTTTTTGTTTTGTTAATTGTTTATGTTTAAAATATAGGTTATGACAATGTGAATTTTGTCACGACTTAAATCGGAGGGTCATGACGGGCATCCGGACCTTACCTGTCGAGTACCACTAACCATGCCGTTAACACCTATTCATAATTAAATAGGTACTAAACAAAAAAAAAAGGATTATGAAAAGTCTTAATCAGAAAGCCGTTAACACCTATTCATATATATATATATATATATATATGTCGACAAGGCCATATAAGATCACTACACACAGGACACATGTCTACGAGCCTCTAAAAGAGTGTACGATATTAAAAGGTCGGGACAGGACTCCGCCATACTCATATATACATGTAAAAATATACCGTACCACAATTAGACTGACACTCCGGACAAGGGGAGTGCTCCAAAATCCGCTGAGTCAACAACCTACTAACGTGAATCGTTGCCCTGTCTACGTGAACCTGCGGGCATGAAACGCAGCGTTTCCCGACAAAAGGAACGTCAATACGACTGATGTACCGAGTATGTATTAATTTTCACTTATTTATTTGTTATGATTAGAAGGAAAGTGAAAGTGATATACTCTCTATCCAGTTTTTGAGAAACTGATAAAGCTAAGGTAAAATGCAACTTTAAGAACAACTAGTTTTTACTCATCAACAGAAATCTTGATTTGGATTTTAATTAATACTCCTAAGAGAACTTTTTTTTTGCACATATTAGCAAATTTAGCATATTGGATAAATCACCTTCCACGATAATTTAATTTTACTTGGTATTAACTTAATTCTAATTGATAACTTAGATAATTATACAAACACAATAACATGATACTCCTCATCTCACACAAGAAGGAAACATTTTCTTTTATCAATAACTATTGTACCATATCTATTAACCCTAGTGAAGTGCTCACAATGTTCCGCATCAAATTCAATATTGTTATTTTCCCCTGCTTCCAAATTCACACTCTTAAATCCTATAAATGTCTTTCTTGGAATCTCATCCATTGTGTTGGAGTGCCTTAGAAACAACAACATAGGGTGCTTACCAGCCATTTCTTTCTGATTTTTCACTGCAACTTTAACTGTGATCATCGTGTTGTTGCATACCATTAGCACGGCGGGTGGTCTGCTGCTGCTGCTTAGCACGGCGGGTATCTTCGAACAACAACTGTGAGCGAACTTTGTTAAAGCTGGGTAACAGATCCGTCTGTTGAATCATGGTGGCCAATGTATCATATTCGTCTTTAGGGAGGCCAACAATCAATTGTAACACCATTTTGGTGTCAGTAACAGGCGAGTCGACAACAACAAGTTGATCCGTCAGGAGCTTTAACTGTTTGCAGTACTCAGTCACATTGGAAAAGTTTTCAAGACGTGTATTGTTAAATTACTCCTCTAAATACACAGCACGGGTGTGCTTGTTGTCCTGAAAAATTTTCTCCGCATTTATTCCACAAGTCACGATCAGGAGTCGATTTCATGATAGTAAGAAGTAGATCCTGAGAAATACTATCATATATCCATTGTTTGACGCCGGCGTCTAGGCGACGCCAAATAGAATCATCAACCTCCGAAGGGCACAGAATGATGTCATCAATATGATCAAGCACGTTACAAAGACATGCATGATTGCGAAACAGTTCAACTCAAGGATTATACTGACTGCTTTCTTGATCAAGAAGGATGGGGATATGGTTCTTGATGTTGGAAACAGTGAGAGCGGGATGAAAAGAAGGTGACGACTTGGTGGTTAGATTTGTGGAGGTAGAAGCGTCAACAACAGAGGGAGAATCCTGAGTATCCATTTAGAGAAGAGAGGAAGAAAAGAAACACCAAGAAATTTCTTGAAGAGAAGAAGGGAGTCGCGGCGCCGTGGGAGGGGGGTGGTGCTGGCGGCTGGGGAAGAAAATTTCTAGGATTTTGGAGTTTTAGACTCTTAATACCATGTAAGATGATATTAATCTCCCTTAGGGAGTCTTCTCATTAATATCTAGAGTACAATATTCATTCCTTATACAATAGGAATCCTAAGCCTATACAAAAGATGAATTTTAGTCTTATCATAATTAGATTTACACAATATATGAAAATATTCTAATTATGAGTAGGGATACAATTGTTTTTATAATATACATGTTTACACTTCTGACCCAACATTTGAAACAAAACATTTAGAACAGAACCGTTTTCATTTGTCTTGTTGACCTTCAGATTCTTGAATTAATGCAGCTCGACTTGGTTAGTAACTAGTGTAACTAAGACCATAGCCAAATTCATAAATTTTTGGCCCGTTGTAGAATATGTATGTGCACCCTAGATATCCATCGGATGATACAGATCGCATCATCATGTCAGTTATCGATATTATGTAGAATTCCTTGAGACACCACGTTATAGGTAGTTTACCCATGCAAAGTAATTTAGTCTTGTATGTTTAGCAAGCACTCATTCCAGAAATAGATAACAATTAAACATCATTCAAGAAAACGAAGTTCACCTGGATTGTGTTCACTGAAAATAATGTGCTAATGCAGTAGCTCCACCCTCACCCGGATAACCAACTCACAAGTTATCTAGTGTGTGGATGAAATACATTATGCCTTTATCCGCATAGGTTGCTATAAGTATTAGCAACTTATATTGGTAAAAGCATAAGTAACTTATATCTTTTACGATATAAACTTATGGGTTATTATGATAAAGGCAGTCCGGTGCACTAAGCTTTCACTATTTGCGGGGTCCGGAGAAGGATCATACTACGAGGGTCTATTGTACGCAACGTTATCCTGCATTTTTGTAAGAGACTGTTTTCAAGGCTTGAACCTGTGATCTCCTGGTCATATGACAACAACTTTATAGTTTTTTCAAGGCTCCCCTTCCTTGTGGGTTATTATGATGCAAAAATATAAACTTACGCCGCGCGAAAAAAATATGTAAAATTTGATATGAGGGGTATTTTCATCCCCTTATTTGCTACTTAAAGTACTAATGAGTAAAAATTAAAGATCACTTTAAGGGACGAAAATGAAAGACCACCCCAAAATAAGGACATTTGTGTGAATGACCCAATTAGAGTTGGATAATGTTTTTCATTTGGGCCTAAAGTGCCATGCGCGAGTCCAATCTTCTAAGGGCTTAGCTGGTAAGGCCCATGAGGAAACAATGATCAAAGAGTAGCCCAACGGTTCACCACTAAAGTACAGGGATGGTCTATATTTACTTCCAGTATTATACTAGTATTAACATTTATCCCAACCCTAACAGTTCACCACTGTGGCGTCGCCACGTCATTAAAATTGTCCACCTAAAACCAAGGTCATGGAAAAAATTGCTGAACACGTCGTAGCCTTTTGGTAATCACCACATGCACAGAGTATAGGATGATTTGGAGCATATTATCAACAATTTCACAAAACCCATTTGTGAATTGTAGAAGTTTTCTCAAACCCATTTAATGGAGTTTTGATTTCCTTTCAACAATTACTTCAAAGAAATAATTCCTTGATTATTTTCATTAATGTAGGAGTATATATACAATTTACAATTCATAATAGGAAAATCATATTCCTATTCTACTCGGAAAACGATATTCTAGTAGTACAAAAATTCTATAATTATGATAAGTGTACAATGCTAATTTAATATAATACTTGTACAATAAATAGGACTCTAAACCGTGGTATACACGGTTATATATACCGTGTATATCACAGTTTCACACAGGATATTTCCTTGCGAAATCGTGATATATATGGTATACAAAACCATGTATATCACGGTATGTTTTCACACCCCCGCAGTCATAACGTACGGTCTTCGTACGCTGAGATTGTCCCTAAAATCTTCAAATAGATTCGATGGAAGACCCTTAGTAAAGATGTCTGCAATTTTATACCTGGAAGGGACACGAAGAACACGTACTTGTCCACGAGCTACCTTTTCGCGAACAAAATGTATATCCATCTCAATATGTTTAGTGCGTTGATGTTGAATCGGATTGCTAGAAAGGTATACAACACTAACATTATCACAATAAATCAAGGTAGCTTTCTGAATGGGAGAGTGAAGTTCTAAGAAAAGATTACATAACCAACATGACTCAGAAACCACATTGGCTACCCCTCGATACTCAGCCTCTGCACGTGATAAGGTAGCCTGTCGTTTTGCAGACCATGAGACCAGGTTACCACCAAGAAATATACAGTAGCCAAATGTAGAGCGTCTGGTGTCCGGACAACCACCCCAATTTGCATCTGTATAAGAGACAAGTGTAGAAATCGACGATAGATATAGATGCAAATCATAATCAAGTGTGCCCTGTAAGTACCGTATAATGCGTTTGAGCACATTCACGTGCTCAATCCGAGGATCATACATAAGTAAACACACATGCTGCATGACATATGTAATATCCAGTCTAGTGAATGTGAGATACTGAAGGTCCCTAACAAGACTGCGATAGTGAGTGAGATCCTCGTATAGTGAGCCAGCCGCAACACCCAGCTTGTGTTTAGTATCAACTGGAGTAGATGTAGACTTACACGAGGACATATCAACCCGCTCAATTATCTCAACAACATACTTCCTCTATGACAGGAATAAGCCACATGCATGACGAGTGGCAACAATTATCAATAAATAACTCAAGGGTCTCAAGTCTTTCATAGCAAACTCAGAACTGAGCAGTGCCATGATTGACTAGAGTAAATCATCAGACGAGGCAATCAATATAATATCATCCACATACAATAGAATATATGTAAGGGAATCCCCACGTCGATAGATGTATAGAAAATTATCAGACCTGTTATGCGAGAACTCAGTAGTAGAGACATATTCGGCAAAACGCTTATAACAAGCCTGTGGGGCCTGCTTAAGCCCATATAAGGACTTTTTCAACAATTAGACATGATGTGGATACTTGGGGTCTCGAAAACCCAACGACTGATGCATATATACTGTCTCCTTAAGATCATCATGTAAGAACGCATTTTTCACATCGAATAGGCCAAGATTTCGAGAGATCTAAGCTGAGAAAAATGCGAATGGTAGTCGGTTTAACAATCAGACTGAATGTTTTTCCACATTCTACGCCAACCTGCTGAGTTTTTCTATCACCTACAAGATGAGTCTTATGCCTCGCAAAAGAACTTTCAGAATTATCTTTATGAGTAAAAATCCACATAGACCGAATAATATTAACACCAGACGGACGGGGCACCAACTCCCACGTCTTATTTTTAATTAGAGCATTATATTCGTCATTCATAGCCAATTTTCAATTCGGGTCATTTAATGCAGACACTGGGTTATGGGGTAGGGGAATTTAAGAACATTAGAATTTAGATTAAAATATCTTTTGGTTTAAAAATACCCCATTGACTACGAGTAACAAGTCTATGACTCGAGGAAGAATTAGATAGATTTTGGGAAACAGTGGGACCGGTGACAGACTGGCCAGCAGGAAGTGGGCCTGTTGGCCTAAAACTAGAAAGGAATCTGGAATAGAAATTGGATCAGTGGCTAGATCGGGAATGGGTTGGACCACTAGCCCACTTGATTGGGCAGAAACAATTGGAACCATGATCGGTGTATTTTATATACACTTTTTGAGTCATTTTTAGTTAATATTTTACTCATTTTGTTTATGTTTAGTATAGTATTAGGGTCGTTTTCCTTTCTTTTGTGTCACAATGTCAAATGGAGAAATGACAAAAAGGAGATGAAATGAGCATAAATGAGATGAAATTGCACACTAAAAGGGCAAGAAAAAAGCTTTCAAGAAGTTAGAAGTATAGAAGAAATCGACGAAGACCGAAAAAAGGACGACGAAACGAAAAATCGCTGTAAACGCTTTAGGCCATGCGCTGATGTTCTCATGAGTCCGAAAGTTGCAGATTCTTCAGCGTCGTGGCGCCGGACTTCAGGGCCACGGCGCCGACGCGGGATCTCTGAGTTTTGGGCCGAATTTAACACGTTTTCAGGGTCCAAAAGGGATAACTTTTCCTACCTACATAATCCTTAACCCTTTACCTAAAGGATTCCATAACTTTTCCTTAACCCTTTACCTAAAGGATTCCATAACTTTTCCTACCTACATAATCTCTAACCCTTTAGCTAAAGGATTCCTGGGCTATAAATAGTCTCTACATCATTAGAAGAATTCATTCCATTCTCCACCCATCATTCTACCATTCCATTCTATCTGATAAATATTCCACAACACAATCCTTGGATGCTAGAAGGCTTGGAGACTTGTTCTTGAGTATTTTTCTTTTCTTTCTTTTGCTTTGTTTATTTCAGTTCATGTATGGAGATTATATTAGTTCTTAGCGTGACTATGACTAAGAGCTAATTACTTTATTAGGGATTTCCTTGTGATTCACTTGAAACTCTATTCATGAATTAATATATTAGTTGGTTTCTTCTTCACTTATTTAAGATTTATTCAATAGTTGTTTTGATTGCTTGATAATTAATTGATCACTAGTTATCATCACTTATATGAGTTCTAATCGAAATCCGAAAGGGGAGATTGTGACTATGCTATAGTTGAATAAACATAGGTTTAAATCGTGGACGAAAGTACCCCGATACTTGTGTAGCTTAATAGGTTATTGATCTTAATCCTCTTTTGTAGTCAATCATGTCACCGAAAGGTAGAAAGGTTCTCCATTGGGGTTGAGTGTTTATATTACCTTAACAGGAGTATAAAACGGTCTAGTTAACCTGCTATCTTAGCGTAGAAGAAGAAGTTAGTCTAATTGTATTAAGGATTGAATAGAGTGGATAGTTGATGATCTTGGAAGCCCTAATTCTCCATCATAACTGATTTAAATCAAAGTATTTTCATAATTAGTTTATTTCCTGCATTATTAGTTTAGAATTCCAACTCAATTAACGTTAACCAAATAGAAACTAAAGCATAGATAATTGGTACATGAAAACCAGTCCCTGAGGACGATATTCGGTCTTACCTAGACTATATTACTTGTCACGACACGTGCACTTGCGTTTAGTGTGTGCATAAATCGCGCATCAAGTTTTTGGCGCCGTTGCCGGGGATTGTCGTACTTTCAATATCGATTTATCTATTCTTATTTCTAATTTGGTTGCTCTAAGAACAAGTTTCTAACTTATTCTGCGATCATCTTTTTATCACCTTTTGTTGTTTTCTTATTTTGCAGGTTAAATTCGAAAAAAAAATAAAAAAAAATAAATAAAAATCAGGACACATGGACTACTATTTCTATCAGGGGCAGCAAATTCATCAACATCAGCCTAACCCACAGGTTCTTGAGGAAGATCTAGATGAGTTGCAGGCAGGCATACTCAGGCTCACCAAGTGCCAGACTCAGTTTATGACTGAGACAAGAGTGTCCCTCAGAAATTTGGAGACACAAATAGGGCAACTAATGGATAGGATGAGTAATACACTTCAAGAAAGTCTGCCTAGAGACACCGTTGTGGGAAGTGATAAGAAAATTGAGGAACTTAAACCACACCCAGCTGTTGAGGAATCTGGCGAGATAGTTGGTGTAGAGAAGGAAAAGATTACTGATATCCAATTATTCACCTTTTTGGATTCTTTGAAAATTCTTTTTCATGTACCCATTGCAAAAGAAATACCACCAGCGGTCACTGTTGATCCCCAAATAGGAAGTCCATACCATCAAGGGCACCCCCTAGAGTTGAGAGATGTTGGGAATCTCACAGATCCCTACATTATAGAGAGTCTAGAAGACAAGTCTGCCTTGTTTACTTGGGGGATAATCGTATATTTGAGGCTCTTGTTTGAAGCAATTGTTGTAGTTGAAGTGAGACTTGCAACAATAACTATGAGGATTGAAAGCAGTTCGCAGAAGGATCCAATGGGCACTCGTAAAGGTTAATTGCGTCCGGCTAAAAGACGTTAAAGACAGCGCTTGTTGGGAGGCAACCCAATGTTTTTAATTATGTTATTTTAATTTTTGTTTTAGTTGTTTTATTTTGTCTTGAACAGTCTCACGGTCTTGGGTTCTTGTTTTGTGTTGTTGGATGACAGGTGGACTGAAAGCTAAACCAGAGGAAAAATGAGCAAAAACGCTGAAAAAAAGGAAAACTGCTGCCACGGCGCCAGAATCAGCGCCGTGGCGCGAACTTCAGAGCCGCAGATTGGCGCCACGGCGCCAATCTCGCCACGGCGCCGAAGGTTCAGAGGCCCAGACGCAATGCAAATTCCAGAATTTTTCCTCCCAGACCTCCGTTATGACCGTTGTGTTGTGTCAGTAAGTTGTCCTTATTTTTAGTCTTCACACATTGGGGACAATGTGTCGATTAAGTTTGGGGGGGTGTCTTATAATTTGTTTTATTGTTTTGAGTCTTTGTGATTTGTTTTGTGTGTTTTTGAGTATTTTTTGAGTCATATTTTTTTCTTAAGATCATGCATGTTGTAGTTACTGGAAACGCCTAGTGAAGTAAGATTGAATAATGTAATAGAATTAGAAGCAACCATCTAAACACTTAGGTTAGATATGCCAAAAATTCATGAAATCGGACTATTTGGGGTATTTTGCTTGATTTGTGCATTTTTAATGATTAAATCTATGTGTATGCTTGCTTGCTATTTGAGGCGAAATAATTAGGATATGCATGTTAGGGAGATGACTCAGACATTTCTTTGTTAGCCCTTTCTTACCATTTTTTTTGTCTATCCCTTACATTCAAATTATATCCCTAGTCAGCCCCTTTGAGCCTAAAAATAAGACCTTTCTTTGACACCCTATAATTTCATATTTGTGTCATAAGTGAAAAAATTGAGTTGTTTGGAATATAAAGTGTTGAAAAAGAGACAAAAAGAGATTGAACAATTTTGATGCACCCCAATGAAAAAATAATAATAAATAGACAAAAGCCTAAGTTTGGGGGTGTCGGCTACTCATAATACACCTCATTCTCTCAAAACAAAAGAGGAGAAATATAGGTATGAAGTGAAAAAGAGAATCAAAAGAAAAAGGGAAGAATTTAAAGCAAAAGAGCTTATGGTACGTAAATTGAGCCTAAATGCCTATTTTTACCTACCCCTGCCTAAGCCTACATTACAACCCTGAAAAGCCCTGAAGATCGCTAATATGTGTATCCATGATTAGTGGAGAATAACAAATGAACAGGCCATAGAATTTTAAAATTAACATGCATAGTTAGGTATTTTTACATCCATTGAGCATGATTGAATTGAATTTGCGAAATATCTGACTTGAGTGTTTAGAAGGCTAAAAATCCATGCTATATGTTCCTGCATATTATCCTATTAACCTTCATGCTTTTCTAAGTGACAATTGTGCAGCAAATTGATCAGTGTCTTTGAGTCATTTTATTTTCGTTTCTTTCGTGTCTTTATTTCTATCTTTTTGAGCTTTACTCGAGGATGAGCAAAGTTTAAGTTTGGGGGTATTTGATCGGTGTATTTTATATACACTTTTTGAGTCATTTTTAGTTAGTATTTTACTCATTTTGTTTATGTTTAGTATAGTATTAAGGTCGTTTTCCTTTATTTTGTGTCACATCGATCAGAAATGGAGAAATGACAAAAATGAGATGAAATGAGCATAAATGAGATGGAATTGCACACTAAAAGGGCCAAGAAATGAAGCCTAAGAAGTTCCGAGAAGTATAGAAGAAATCAGACGAAGACCGGACGAAAAAAGGACGACGAAACGAAAATCCGCCAGAAAAACGCCTCAGGCGCCGCGGCGCCCAATGTTCTGCGGAGTCCGAAAGTTGCAGATTCTTCAGCGCCGTGGCGCCGGACTGCAGGGCCACGGCGCCGACGCGGGATTTCTGAGTTTTGGGCCGAATTTGACACGTTTTCAGGGTCCAAAAGGGATAACTTTTCCTACCTACATAATCATTAACCCTTTACCTAAAGGATTCCATAACTTTTCCTTAACCCTTTACCTAAAGGATTCCATAACTTTTCCTACCTACATAATCCCTAACCCTTTACCTAAAGGATTCTTGGGCTATAAATAGTCTCTATATCATTAGAAAAATTCATTCCATTCTCCACCCATCATTCTACCATTCCATTCCATCTTGTAAATATTCCACAACACAATCCTTGGATGCTAGAAGGCTTGGAGACTTGTTCTTGAGTATTTTTCTTTTCTTTCTTTTGCTTTGTTTATTTCAGTTCATGTATGGAGATTATATTAGTTCTTAGCGTGACTATGGATAAGAGCTAATTACTTTATTAGGGATTTCCTTGTGATTCACTTGAAACTCTATTCATGAATTAATATATTAGTTGGTTACTTCTTCACTTATTTAAGATTTATTCAATAGTTGTTTTGATTGCTTGATAATTAATTGATCACTAGTTATCATCACTTATATGAATTCTAATCGAAATCCGAAAGGGGAGATTGTGAATATGCTATAGTTGAATAAACATAGGTTTAAATCGTGGACGAAAGTACCCCGATACTTGTGTAGCTTAATAGGTTATTGCTCTTAATCCTCCTTTGTAGTCAATCTTGTCACCGAAAGGTAGAAGGGTTCTCCATTGGAGTTGAGTGTTTATATTACCTTAACAGGAGTATAAAATGGTCTAGTTAACCTGCTATCTTAACGTAGAAGAAGAAGTTAGTCTAATTGTATTAAGGATTGAATATAGTGGATAGTTGATGATATTGGAAGCCCTAATTCTCTATCATAACTGATTTAAATCAAAGTATTTTCATAATTAGTTTATTTCCTGCATTATTAGTTTAGAATTCCAACTCAATTAACGTTAACCAAATAGAAACTAAAGCATAGATAATCGGTACTTGAAAACCAGTCTCTGAGGACGATATTCAGTCTTACCTAGACTATATTACTTGTCACGACACGTGCACTTGCGTTTAGTGTGTGCATAAAACGCGCATCAAACCATATCAGGGTGAGGTTGGTACATTTGTGGGCGATGGCTGGTCCGTGATCGGTGTATTTTATATCGCTTATGGTTATTTTTCTATTTATTGATCTATCAATATAATTTGAATTGAATTCTAATTAATTGGACATTCTTGGATTGAGGATGAAAATACCTCTAATCCTCCTATAGAGTTATTTCTCCAAAGAGAAAAATACCATAAGTTTAATGCATTAGTAAGCAAAATAAATCTTTATATTTAGATAGCTTGCATAATTCTTAGTTATAAAACACAAATCAATTATCAATTCACCAAATAGATACTAGAAAATTGTCACGATAACGTACGGGATTTGGCCAATAAATGATTTAAAATATATGGTGAGACTCCATCATCTAAAAAATTATACGAGTCAGGCACCAGACGACACACTTTGACAAATGGAAATTAAGTTTCATAGAAAATAACATGACGACTGATTATGGTTTTATTGGAAGATAAATCAAAATACTTATAACCACGATTTGACGGATAGGCTAAAAATACACAAGCGATAGAACGGGGTTAAAAATTGTTTATGGTAGTTGACGGAAAGAGTGGATATCATAAACATCCAAAAACTCTAAGATGAGAATATGAAGGGATTTTAGTGTAGAGAATTTAGAGGAGAGATTGAAATGCCAACCCTTTGTTAGGAACTATGTTAAGTAGATAAGTAGCCATTTATAGAGCATGATGCTAAAACGAAGGAGGTACGGAAACATGTGCTAATAAAGTACAGACAATATTATTAATAGTGTGATTTTTTCGTTCGACATTCTCATTTTGTGAGGATGTATAGGGACAAGAGAAACGAAAAACTATGTCATTCACATTACAAATTTCCGAAACACCTCATTATCATATTCTATGTCATTATCACATTAATTATTTTTTATTTCCCTTTGGAAATGTGTACGAATAAAAGCTCAATTTTTTTAAAATGTAGAAAAGACTTGAGATTTTTTCACTAACGGAAGAGTCCATAAGAAATTAGAATAATCATCCAAAAAAAGGAACATAATAACGATGACCCAAAGAACTGAGAACGGAAGATGTCCATAAATCACTATGAATAATGTCAAAATGCATCAATGTACGAGAATTAGAGGCTACAAACGGCAAACTAACATGTTTTCCTAAAGGACATGAATGACAAATCGGAGTATTACGCATACCCTTACAAGAAATAAAATTGTTCTTATGTAAGGAAGACATAATTGACGACTCTGGATGAGCTACGTGCATGACACAAGGACAGATCAAGAGCAACAAATGTGGATGGAAAGGCAAGGCTCGTGTAAGTGGAGGTGATTGGATAAAGCTCCCCCACACTATTGCATCTCATTAGAGGTATCCCCGTCTTGAAATTATTCACAGAAAACCCTAAAGGATCAAAATTAACAGACACCCAATTATTAATGGTAAATTTACGGACTGAGACTAAATTTTTTATTAGGTATAAGGCATGAAGTACATTTTTCAAGGCAAAAGAGGGATGTGGGGAAGATAGATTGGTATGACCATAACCACAAATTGGAATTAAATTGCTATTACCGATAATAATACCACGATTTTTTCTCAAATTAAAATAAGACGAGAGAGTACCTAGGTCTGATGTCATATGAGTAGTGACTCTGATGTCCATGTACCAATTGGCGTCCGGGGGAATCAATCCAAGTGTGTGCATTATAGTTTCAACATCGGTTGGGGTTGGGCCTGTAGCATGGTGGGCCTGGTAGGACCAAGGCCAAAGCACATCGGCTTGATGCCCCGACCCAAAGCTGCCTCTCGGGTACCACTGCTGACCAGAAAAATTAGGCCTGTTTGTTGGCAGAAACTGGGCCCAGTTTGGGTTGTGGGCATACGACATGTAAGAGGGGTTGTTTGGCCCAAGTCTACGACCATGGAGCCTAGGGCCGTGGCAAGTTAGCTTGCGGCCCACTACCACGGGGCCCATTGCCACTGGTCTTATTAACACTTCTGTTATTTTCACTACAGTTTTTACCGTTATTCTTTCGATTCGGACCCTTCTTGCGGTTTTGGCCGAAATTGTTGGAGATGGAGGGAGAATATTCAGACACGGTCATCGTTGTGACAGAAGGATCCCCAGTGGCTGCCTTCTAAGCCAAGTCTACTTCTTCGAGTGTGAGCATGAAACGAGCCTGATAGAACTGTGGAAGAGGATTGCTCAGACGAAGAAGCGTGCCAATGCGACTATAGGCCTGCAATCATTTGAAGGAAAAAACGATTATTGATAACGGACACGCCAACGTTGCGGAGTTGGTCCGCCAATTCTTTCAAACCTTTTTGCAGTAAGATGAAACGTTTGGGAAATCTTCCATGTTGACGTGGGAGAATTCCTTTTCAAGGGTAACATCACGATAATTTCGATTGTCTTGGAATATATCACGTATTATATTCCAAGTAGTCATTGCCGTAGCGTCTGGTTCAATAATATTTTGTAATAGGTCGATAGAGATAGTGGAGTAAATCCACCGAAGAACGATAACATCAAGGTTCGTCCATAATTTAGGATCATCCTTGGTTTTAGGCACCTCCGTATCATCAGGAGCCGAGGGGATTATGTGATGGAGGACTTGATGCGAGCGTGCATGAACTTTGAACAGTTCGACCCACATCGCGCATTGGACGTTTTCTCAAGAATGATAGGGATGTGATTCTTGATGTTAGAAACCGTAAGGGCAGGGTGAAACGTGTTCTTAGCCATAACAACAACGCAAGACGTGATGTAGGGATTTAGAAAAAAATTTGGGAAGAGAGGATGCAACACAAGGCACGAAAACCGAGAAGAAGGGCTCGGAAACCGAGACCAAGAGGACGAGTTTGGGAGAGAAAATTTGTGCCTAGACTTCTGATACCATGAAAGAATAATATTTTGATTATTTTCATTAATGAAAGAGTATATATACAATTTACAATTTTCATAATAGGAAAATCTTATTCTTATTCTACTTCCAAAACCATATTCTAGTAGTACGAGAATCCTATAATTATGGTAAGTTGATCGGTGTATTTTATATACACCTTTTGAGTCATATTTAATTATTCTTTTGCCCATTTTTGTACAAATATATGTCGTGTTAGGATAGATTTTCTTTCTTTTGAGTCACAATGGTTTAAAGTGGCACATTGGCGAGAAGGATCGAAAAGAGGGCAGAAATAGAAGTTCCAGAGCTCAAAAAGCTAAAAAGTTGGCAACCCGGGCGAGAAACAGGGCGGCGCCGCGGCGCCAACCAACCAGCAGCAGAAGAGCACCACATCACCCAAGAAGCATAGAGCCACAGAAGTTTGTGGCCGCGCGCCGATTGTAGGCCGCGAAGGCGGAAATCACCAAATCAGAATGGGTCAAGGCCAAGAAGGAAAAGGTTTTGGACGTTTTTGAAGTTATAAAAGGACCTTTTAGGTCAGATTTTGAGGAGGACAACACCTTACAATTCATCACAACTTGGAGATCAAGATTGGAGACTTACTTTTGTGTAATTTCTTGTTATTTATTTTATTTCTTTCTAGTTTATGTTGGATATTAGTTTAGTTATTGACATGTCTATGACTAGGAACTAACTTAATTTAGGGTTTTCCATGTCGAATCACTTGAACCTCTTTCTTATGAATTAATGCATGTTTTGGTTTCTTCTTATTATTGTTGAGATTTATTCAATAATTGTTTTGATTGCTTGGTAATTAATTGATCACTAATTATCATAACTTATATGATTTCTAATCGAAATCCGAAAGGGAAGATTGTGAATATGCTATAGTTGAATAAACATATGTTTAAATCGTGGACGAAAGTACCCCGATACTTGTGTAGTTTGATGGGTTATTGCTCTTAATCCTCCTTTGTAGTCAATCTTGTCATCGAAAGATAGAATAGTTCTACATTGGGGTTGAGTGTTTATATTACCTTAACAGGAGTATAAAACGGCTTAGTTAACCTGTTATCTCAAAATAGAAGAAGAACCATAATTATTTGCATTAACGAGTAAAGCGAGCGGATAGTTGAGGAGATTTGGAAGCCCTATTTCCACCACATCTGAAGTAAAGTAAAGTAAATTAGTTAGCATCTATAATCGTAGCTATAAACAATTCATTAAATTATCGGTTACCAAATAGATACTACAGAATAGAGGTTGATAATTGGACACTAATCCCTGAGGACGATAACTCGGTCTTCTAGACTATATTACTTGTCACGACACGTGCAATTGCATTTAGTGTGTGCATAAATCGCGCATCAAGTTTTTGGCGTCGTTGCCGGGGATTGGCGTAGTTCAATATCATTCTATCTATTCTTAACTTCTAATTTGGTTTTTATTTATTTATTTATTTATTTATTTATTTTTTGTGAAACCGTGCGTCGTGATCCGTTTGTTGATTTTGATCTGTTGCATGCGTCTAGTTTATGCGAAGGAGAAGAGGAGCAGATACACTTGTTCTCTTCAACCCGGAGATTGAAAAGACTTGTAAGCAGAACCGGAGAAACAAATGAATCTTGGGCTTAATAGCAATGGGAGGCTTGCAGAATAACAATGAGATGAACGAAGGGTTAGGTGATCATCAACCTAACCAGAGGATGCCCCGGAGGTTACCAATGGATGTGGAAGAAAGGGTCCAGGTCCAAGCTGAGAGAAACTTGAGAGATTATATGCTACAAAGGGTGAATGGAGCACAGACTTGCATCAGGCTCCCAGCAATAGGAGCAAATAATTTCAAAATCAAGCCTGCGATCCTGAGTATGGTGCAGAATACAGTTCAATTCGGAGGGTTGCCATCTGAAGACCCTTATATGCACACAACAAATTTCTTGGAGATGTGTGCAACTTTCAAGTATAATGGCTTTACTGACGACACCATCCGATTGAGGCTCTTTCCCTTCTCACTTAGGGATAAAGCAAAAATTTGGTTGAATTCCCTGCATACAGATTCTATATTCACATGGCAGGAGTTGGCACATAAGTTCTTGGCAAAGTTCTTTCCATCGTCCAAAGCCGCTAAGCTGAGAGGAGAGCTGAACAATTTTTACTAGGCTGATGGAGAGTCACTCTATGAGGCTTGGGAAAGATTTAAAGATCTTCAAAGAAAGTGTCCACATCATAGCATTGAGCTGTGGAATTTGGTCCATATTTTTTACAATAGGCTAAGCGGGACCACAAGAACCATCATTGACGCAGCTGCAAGTGGAACCTTCATGAAGAAGACATCACATGAGGCCCATGATTTGCTAAAATACATGGCCACCAATAACCATGTGACAGATGATAGAGGGGTAAGTGGAAGGAGAGCGATTGGAGTTCATGAGATCGATGCCATCACAACGTTAAACGCACAGATTGCTCTCTTGACCAAGTAACTGCAGCAGAACACAGTGTCAGTGAATGCAGTTCAGATGTCATTGAGTTGTGAGATGTGTGGGGGTCCTCATACCTTTGATAGGTGCCCATCAGCAGACCCCAACAACATCCCTATTGAGCAAGAATGTCGTCGAGCAGGGAATTATCAAAGGCCCGAACAACCCCTATTTAAATACTTACAATCCAGGGATGGAGAAATCACCCTAACTTTTCATGGAGGGTGATAAAGCGCGATAGAATCCGCCCGAGGCCAATACGAGAATCAAGAACCATTTAACCAGCCTCACATTTCCAATGGCATTCGACACCTGCTCGCAAGAAAAGCGGGCAATTGCGGCGGCTTGTTGACACTTACGAATTCACAAACCCAGTTCATGGCAGAGACAATATCCTCTATCAAGAACTTGGAGACGCAGGTGGGACAGTTAGCAAAGATGGCGAATAACAGGCCACAAGGCACTCTTCCTAGTAATACAGAGATGAATCCCAGAGAGCAGTGTTAGGCGGTTCAGCTGAGAAATGGGAAGCAGTTAGAATAGCCTACACCTCAGCATGTGGTATAAAAGAGAGTTGAAGCGCAGAGCGAGGCAGAGGAGGGTTACCGAGAACCGCCCCTATTTTAGAAGGCTCCAGCCCGGTGAGGAATACACAGAGAAGATTCCTTAACCTCAGAGGTTGCAAAGGAAAGCAGTTGATAAGCAATTCTCCAAGTTCTTGGAGGTATTTAGAAAGCTGCACATTAACATCCCTTTCATTGAGGCGTTGGAGCAAATGCCTACTTATTTCAAATTTATGATGGAAATTCTTGGGAAGAAGAAGAAGTTTGATGAGTATGAGACAGTGGAATTGACAGAGGAATGCGGTGCCATATTGCAGAAGAAACTGACCCCCAAGCTTAAGGATCCAGGGAGCTTCACATTGCCTTGCACAATTGGTAGGGTGACATGTAACAGGGCTCTGTGTGATTTGGAGGACAACATAAATCGCATGCCCTTGTCCGTTTTCAAGAGGTTGGGTTTGAGTGAAGCCAAACCAAACACTGTGAGCTTGGCGATTGACAGTGATGATCCGGGAATAATTGAAGATATATTGGTTAAGGTAGGAAATTTTTTCTTTCTTGCAGACTTCCTCATCCTTGATATGGAGAAAAATGATGAAATCCCTATCATCTTGGGAAGACCATTCTTGGAAACTGGGAAAGCCTTGATTGATATGGAAAAAGGCGAGCTAAAACTCAGAGTTGAGGAAGAAGAGATGGTGTTCAATGTGTTTAAACACACCGTTGAACCCCCAATCATAAACAAATGTTTTGCAGTCAGCACCGTTAACACATCAGTTGAGCCAGCATAGGCCAAAGCAAGGGAAATCAGTCCGCCAACACAGGTGAGCAACGCTAAACCTTCTCTTGAGAAAAAGGAGAAAAAGAAAAATAGAAGGCGGAAGAGAAAAATGATTATGAAATGGGTAGGTTATGGGGTTAAGTTACCCCATGCCTCTTGATAAGGAACCTGCGTCCGGCTAAAGGACGTTAAAGACAGCGCTACTTGGGAGGCAACCCAAGGTTTTTAAATTTATGCAATTTAGTTTTAGATAGAACAGTCTCACGGAAGGTATTGTTTACATGTTGTGATGACAGGTACAGAGCTAAAAAGTGGAGGACGAAAAACGGGAGAGAAGAAGGAAATCAGCCACGGCGCCAGAGGCCATGGCGCGAGAATGCAGAAAAGCGCAGAAGTTAGCCACACGGCGCGTTCTGGCCGCGACTCGAAGTCGAAGCGGCTCTGAAGTCCAGCGCGCGGCTAAATCGAGTGCCACGACGCCGAAAGTTCAGAGGGTCGCAGATGTTTGGGCGCCATGGCACCGATCTCAGGGCCGTGGCGCCGCGACGGAAAAACTGAAATTTAAAGTAGCCCTAATCCGGTTTCCTCCCTCCAAATCAAAAACCCAAAACCCTTCCTCTCTCCAAAACCCACGAAATCAGCCCCCATTACTCAAAATCTTCCACAAACTAAACTCAATCACAACCAAAGTACTTCAATCCCTTGCACCCTTAACCATTTCAAACAACAACCCTCATTCCATTGCCTCAATACATCACTAGGAACAAGAAAATTTTGAAAAACACCGTCCAAGGTAACTTTCATCACTTTTCTTGAAATTTTCGGAGCAAGTAGGAGAGGTAATTCATAAGTTTGGGGATGTGCTATATGGGTGGAGATTGTGGGGTGTTGAACCTGTGATTTGAGTGAAGCTTGGGGGTTGAATAGGTATTGTATTTTGCTGATTACGATGTGTGTTGATTGGTGTGATTGAAAGTTGCTGGGTAATTCCATCGACGCACTTCACCAGAGTGCCAGCGGATAGAATAACAATGATATATGGAATTATGGAAGGGAAGACGATTGATGTTGGGAATGAGATATTGCAGAACATTGGAGAAACCAGTAGGTTGGTCACTACAGGTGGGTTGGGACATGTATCACTTATTTGCAGTTTATGTTCTAGACATGGAGTCCCAACCCTAGCTACTGATACATATGAGAAGGTCCAACCTCCTGTGACATATGGGATAGTGCATGCCTTACCAGAACCAGTTCCTCCAGCAGCAGCAAGAAGGAGGCCAGCACCAGCAGCAACAGCAGAGGCTGTCATGGATGAAGATGAGCCTGAGACAGAGGCTCAGCATGAGGCAGTAAAGAGCGGCCAGCCACTGGAATTGGAACCCCGATGCACATGATGGAGCGATTGCTCATGAACCAGCGGAGGATGATGCAGAGTTTTGACACAATGATACAAGGTCAACAGGACCTGAGGCAAGGACATCAAGAAATAAGGCAGGAGCAACAACAGTTGAACCTGAGATTTAATGAGATGAGTTCCTTGTTCAACTAGTGGTCCATGTATTATCCGCTGCCACCGCCACCCTTTTAAACCAAAGTTTGTAAGTTGTCCCTCCTTTCTTTTATTTTTGAGTCTTGCACACATTAGGGACAATGTGTGATTTAAGTTTGGGGGGGAGTTCTTAGTTATTTTTGATGTGTTTTCTGAGTCTTTTTGTGTTATTTTTTATGTTTATTTGAGTCTAATTTTTTTTATGATCATGCATGCTGTAGTTAATTGAAACGTCTAGTGAAGTAAAGTTGAATAATGTAATGGAATTAGAAGCAACCATCTGAACACTTAGGTTAGATATGCCAAAAATTCATGAAATTGAACTATTTGGGGTATCTTGCTTGATTTATGCATTGTTAGTGATTTAAACCTATGTGTCTGCTTGCTTGCTATTTGAGGCGAAATAGTTAGGATATGCATGTTAGAGAGATGATTCAGACATTTCTTTGTTAGCCCTTTCTTACCATTCTTTGGCTATCCCTGACATTACAATTGTATCCCTAGTCAGCCCATTTGAGCCTAAAAGTAAGATCTTTTCTTTGACACCCTATAATTCCATATTTGTGCCATAAGTGGAAAATTGAGTTGTTTGAAATATAAAGTGTTGAAAAAGAGACAAAAGAGAGTGAACAATTTTGATGCACCCCAATGAAAAGTAATAATAAATAGGCAAAAGCCTAAGTTTGGGGGTGCCTACTATTCATCAGACACCTCATTCTCTCAAAACAAAAGAGGGGAAAGATATGTATGAGGTTGAAAAGAGAATCAAAAGAAAAGGAAAAAATTTAAAGCAAAAGAGCTTATGGTACGTAAATTGAGCCTAAATGCCTATTTTTACCTACCCCTGCCTAAGCCTACATTACAAAGTTGAAAAGCCCTGAAGATCTCTAATATGTGTATCCATGATTAGTGTAGAATATCAAGTGAACAAACCATATGATTTTTGAAATTAACATGCATAGTTAGGTATTCTTACTTCCATTGAGCATGATTAAATTGAATTTGCGAAATATCTGACTTGATGTGTTTAGAATGCTAAAAATCCATGCTATATGTTTCTGCATATTATTCTACTAACCTTCATGCTTTTCTAAGTAACAATGATGCAGCAAGTTGATCAATGTCTTTGAATCATTTTATTTTCTTTTCTTTTGTGTCTTTGTTTATATTTTTTATCTTTACTCGAGGGCGATCAAAGGTTAAGTTTGGGGGTGTTTGATCGGTGTATTTTATATACACCGTTTGAGTCATTTTTCGTTAGTCTTTTGCCCATTTTTGTACAAATATGAGTCGTGTTAGGATAAATTTTCTTTCTTTTGAGTCACAATGGTTTAAAGTGACACATTGGCGAGAAGGAGCGAAAAGAGGGCAGAAACAGAGATTCCAGAGCTCAAAAAGCTAAAAAGTTGGCAACCCGGCGAAACAGTGGCGCCAACCAACCAAGAAGAGCAGAGCCACGGCGCCAAGCGAGAGCGAAGTTTTGCGCGCTGATTACAGGCGGAGGCGGGAAATCAGCCAAATCCGAATAGGAATGGGCCAAGGCCAAGAAGGAAAAGGTTTTGGACGTTTTTGAAGTTATAAAAGGACCTTTTAGGTCAGATTTTGAGGAGGACTACACCTTACAATTCATCACAACTTGGAGATCAAGATTGGAGACTTACTTTTGTGTAATTTCTTGTTCTTTATTTTATTTCTTTCTAGTTTATATTGGATATTAGTTTAGTTCTTGGCATGTCTATGACTAGGAACTAACTTAATTTAGGGTTTTCCATGTCGAATCACTTCAACATCTTTCTTATGAATTAATGCATGTTTTGGTTTCTTCTTATTATTGTTGAGATTTATTCAATAATTGTTTTGATTTCTTGGTAATTAATTGTTCACTAATTATCATAACTTATATGTTTCTAATCAAAATCCGAAAGGGGAGATTGTGAATATGCTATAGTTGAATAAACATAGTTTTAAATCGTGGACGAAAGTACCCCGATACTTGTGTAGTTTGATGAGTTATTGCTCTTAATCCTCCTTTGTAGTCAATCTTGTCATCGAAAGATAGAAGAGTTCTACATTGGGGTTGAGTGTTTATATTACCTTAACAGGAGTATAAAATGGCTTAGTTAACCTGCTATCTCAAAATAGAAGAAGAACCATAATTATTTGCATTAACGAGTAAAGCGAGCGGATAGTTGAGGAGATTTGGAAGCCCTATTTCCACCATATCTGAAGTAAAGTAAAGTAAATTAGTTAGCATCTATAATCGTAGCTATAAACAATTCATCAATTATCGGTTACCAAATAGATACTACAGAATAGAGGTTGATAATTGGACACTAATTCCTGAGGACGATAACTCGGTCTTCTAGACTATATTACTTGTCACGACACATGCACTTGCGTTTAGTGTGTGCATAAATCGCGCATCATAAATGTATAATGTTAATTTAATACAATAATTGTACAATAAATAGAACTCCAAACCGTGATATATTTCACGGTAATGTATACCGTGTATATCACGGTTTCATTTCACAAGGAAATATCCTAAGTGTGAAACCGTGATATACATGGTATACAAAACCATGTATATCACGGTATGTTATCATTCCAATAAGTGATTATAGTTGACAACGTCTTTAATTTCGACGGCGAGTGGCAGTTCTTCATCGCCGTCCCGATCCCCCTTCTACCACCATCACCACAACCATCAGGTGTTTGAAAGACATTGATAGGATTCTATGTGGTTATTTAATGCAAAATTAATTGGAAATGATCACTAGGGTTCTATGTGGTTATTTAATTACATGACATTTTTAATTGGGAAGTCTCTTGCCATGGTGGACAACCGATGTGGACTCATTAATTGACATGACAACGCCACATTGGAGAGCCGTTAGGACTGGAGGTAAATATTAATACGTTATTAACATTAAGGATATGAACTAGTAATATAACTTACTAGGGGTAAATATAATTTTTTTCTTAAAGTAAAAGGGTAACTTTGATTCTTTTTCCTTTGAAGTTTGGTCAAATACATATAATACTCTTAAATTTAATATTAGACACATGAATTAAGACATGTACCTATTGAAGTAATATACGTTGAATATGTGTCTATTTAATGCCTAATTGACATTCTCTTAAAACAATAAAGTATGTTGAGTCCCACACATAGTGATATGCCGAAAAAGAAAAAAATCAATCTCTCGTCAAACTCTTTAATTTTGAAAATGTGTCTATTTAATACCTAATTGGTAATTTGGTATTCTCTCACAACTGTATATCATATTTTAGATCATGGACGAATTTTAAAAAGAATTAACGCCTTCCTAGTTTCCTTATAGTAAAATTGATATCCAAACACAATAACTTCAATTAAAAACTGAATCCATTTCATGAAAATGATGGGACTTTGTCTGCATGCAACTTAATGAAGGATTTGGTGATAAAATTCGCTGCTGGGACCAGCACGTTGCCTTGGGCACCAAGTTCATTTTTGGACCAAACTAGCTTATTTTATTAGAGCTAACACATGAACGATGACTATTTGTTTTTGTGGGGGGATTGGATGTAAATTTTGGTAAGGCATCTTTTCGTTTTGATTTCTATCTTAGTGTTCGGGTTTGTCTCCATGGAAAAAGTATTCCTCACGCTGGCGCGCCCATTTCAATTCGTCTTGCTGCTTGAGCAGTTCGGCGACACGTGGAGTCGAACATCTAACACGATTGTAGGAAGAGTGTGGAAGGTTTGAGTGGGCATTTTTTTATCTGTTATCATATCGAGACTATAAACAGAAGTAAATTGGGCCAAATAAGCGCTGGGGCTTGTAGCGGATGATATTATAAGATTGATGTTTGATTAAATTTGAATTCGCGTCAAAAAATTTCATAGTGAGTAAATCGCTCTAAAATAAAGATAATTTCATACGCAAAACTCTAACACGAGACCTTGAATTTGGTTAAGGGTGAAAGACTTTGACAAGACATCGATTAATGGATAAAGGCATGCTAAGAACTAGAAATATCTCTCTTTTTTTCGTTTTTACTTTTTCTACGAGTAACTAATTTCTTTGTCAACAATCACGTGATTGTGGATATTATTGTATTGATATTCCCCAAAGGAAAAAATAATCTTAACCCATCATAATTAAATTAATTTCTAGAATTTTTTTAGGAGTTACGCCAAGTGTGCGTACATTAAACAAAGTTTGGTGACATAAAAATAAAAAAAACCTACTAACTACAACTACAGAAAGACCTTTGTTGGGTCCCGGGATATGCTATAAAATAGTAAAAAACAAACTAAAAGTAAAATAAATTGAATGCTAATACAATTTGCAAATATCATCGATAATGTCGCCTGTCACAAGTGACAACACTTCGATAAAACAAAAAACTTTTAAGAGTAAATGCAACGGAAAAATAAAGAACACAAATATTTAATATTTACATAGATTATATTGATTATATAACCTATGACGGTCAGTGACCGAAAGTATTGTATATATTTATATACAATTGAATAAATTCATTCTTTTACAATATTACAAAATAATACAAAAGTAATTAAAAGTTGAAGTCGCAGATGACTTCTGCCTGAAAAATCTACCTAAATAGACATAGACAACATCTCATTACAATTGCTTCAATAAAGAACAAATCTAGAATCTGGGCAACAATTATAATGTTGAACAGAATGTTGTCGACACGCTCAGACAACACTTGTATCCAGTTTTCTGATGAATATATCGGAGAGCTCTCTTGATATTTTTTTTTAACTTTTTCTGGATATTGATTCACTGAAGCAACTTCTCTATTTATAGTACAGGGTCTTCCTTGAATAGCACATTGAATCGTTGTAGAGGTTGAGAGAAAAATGGGCAGCCGATAATGTTTGTTGGAGAAGATAATGTAGCAAAATCCTCTAATTTCTTGGACTTGTCCCCAAAGCTTAACAACAACTTTGAATTGTTTACCATATTTTTCATCAACTCCAAAATACCTTGCCAAGTCACTTTATCATCGGGGTAAAAATCCCACGAGAATTGCTCCAGTTCCGTGAAGTAAGGTAAAACTGTTTTACAGAATGTTGGTTCGAATGTCGTGACATTTGTTCCAACATTTATGAATTTTAACTTAGTACTAAAAATGATATGTTGGGTAAAATGTCACAACATCAAACCCAACATTGACATTCTTCCCCTTTTTGCCTTTCTTCACAAAACCTATTCTATTATGTGCAAGTGACTTAATGCAATGTCATATATTTTGTCCCAACAACTATGATTGCAATAATGCTTCTCTTTAACATGTGATGGCATATAAACAAAATATATACAAATAACATATATATATATATATATATATTATATTCATGTAGGATTAGAGAAATATAAAATAGGCATTTAAACACATCATCCAAAATAAAAAAAACATTGTCAGTAACATCATAACATATCTACCCCAAAACACAACCAAACATACAAACAAAATTCATCAACAACAACAACTCCTTCTTTGCTCATTATGCATCAGCAGCAGCTTCCAACAGCTTTTTACTTCTACATAATGTATCATCTGCACAAAACAACAGTCACTAGTCTTCTTCCTCTGCTCCCTACATCGCTTCTCCCCGCATCGCTTCTCCCGCATCAGTATCAACCCTTCCTTTTACTTCAACAATTTCATCATTTTCTCCTCCTTTTTGTGAAGAAAGCATTAACATGAAGTGGTCTCTGGCTTGAATCAGATTATTCCGCACAATATCAACACCATGATGTTTGATGAATAAAGTACAATTAGCTTCACCACGTTTAAAACCAAATTTATGAAGGAAGTTAGTTAGACGATCATACCATGCACGAATAGCTTGTTTCAACCCATACAAAGCATTTTTGAGCTTGTATACATACTGTGGATGGTAAGGATCTCCAACTCCTTTAGGCTGTTCAACATAAACTTACTTATCAAGATAACCATTCAAGAAAGCACCTTTAACATCCATTTGATAGAGAGTAATTTTAAGACAACATTCAATGAAAAGTAGTAGTCTAATTGACTTAATTCTAGCTACTGGAGTAAATGTTTCGTCATAATCAATCCCTTCGACGTGAGTATAGCCTTGAGCAACTAGACGAACTTTGTTTCTCACAATAATTTTTGATTCATCTGACTTATTTTTGAATATCCATTTAGTTTCAATTACATTGGTATTATTTGGGCGTGGAATTAAATCCCAGACTTTATTTCTAGAGAAATGTTCAAGTTCTTCTTGCATTGCTTGAATCCAACAATTATCATTGAGTATTCTGAAACATTCTTAGGTTCTAAAGTAGATACATAATAAGAAAGACTAACATTTTGGTATATGGTAGACATACACACATACTTTATCATATCTCTGTAATTGAGTGGTTATTTACCTCTTGTTCTTACTTCCTCACCACCTAACCTGTTGGATGATTCTTCCTAATCCTTGATGAGGGGTCCCTTCGAACTTGATCTGTCAATTCTATATTTGACTCCTCATTCGCATCCTCTATGGTCTCTGGTTCATGTTCAGATGTTGCTTAGAATGTGGTAATATTTGGGGCAACATCTGATTCTTCAGCAGTCTGCACATTTTTCACTGAAACTATAGTATTATTTTCAGTTGTTTTCCTGTAAAATTAGAAAAATTATCAAAAATAACATTTACAGACTCTTGTACAAATTTGGTCCTTACATTGTACACTCGATAAGCATGACTATTTTGAGAATGACCAACAAAAATTCCTTTGTCACTCTTAGAGTCCAACTTTGTCAAATGGTCTCTATCATTTAAAATGTAACAAATTCACCAAAAACATGAAAGTAACGCAAGTTAGGTTTTTTCCATTTATTAGCTCATAGGGTGTCATCATTGTTCCAAGCCTTAGATAGACTCTATTAATGATGTGGCTTGCAGTGTTCAAGCCTTAAGTCCAAAAACGTTTTGACATTTTCTTAGAACTAAGCATAACTCTAGTAATTTCTTGTAGTGTTCTATTCTTTCTCTCTGCTACACCATTATGCTGAGGAGTTTTGACAGCAAAAAATTAATGAAAAATATCCTTTTTCTCATAAAATTTTGAGAACAAGTTATTGTCAATTTTTTTTCCATGATCGGATCTAATTCGAAAAACAGGAGAATGAAACAAATTCCTTATCCTAGAGTGCAAGACTAAATATGACAAAAATTTGAGATTTTTCTTTCAAAAAATATATTCATGAATATCTAGAAAAATCATCTACAATTACATAGGAATACCTCATGCCTCATAAACTGTCTACCTCAATTTGACCCATTAGATCCACGATACATGAACAATGAATTATCAGACCTGCTGTGAGAAAACTAAATAGTCTGAAAACCTCTTATACCAAATCAGTGGAGACTGCTTAAGCCATATAAGGATTTTTTCAACAAACATACATGATGACGATATTTGGGATCCCTAAACCGCAAGGGCAGATGCATATAGAATGTCTCCTTGTGATCAACATGCAAGAAAACATTCTTCACATCTAACTGATGAATGAGTCATGCTTTCGAAATAGCCAAACTGAGAACAGTGCGAATGGTAGCCGATTTGACCACCGGACTAAATGTCTCACCACAATCTACACCAACCTGCTGAGTCTTACCATCACCTACAAGACGAGCCTTATGCCTCGCAAAAGAACCGTTAGAATTGTCCTTATGAGTAGAAATTCACACAGACCGAATAATATTAACACAAGATGGACGAGGCACTAACTCCCACGTCTTATTATCAATAAGAACATTATATTCATCAGTCATAGTAATTTTCCACTTCGGGTCATGTAAATCGGACACTGAGTTACGGGGTTGAGGAGATTTAAGAATATTATAATTCAAATTAAAATATTTTTTTAGTTTAAAAATGTCCCGTTGACTACGAGTGACTGGTCTATAACTCGGGGGAGAATTTGGCGGATTTTAGAAATTATCGGGGTGTGACGGACTGGCCAGTAGGCACTGGGCCTGCTGGCCTAAATCGGTAAAGGGTACTACCCGTGATTTCCGAATCAAAGTTGGGCTGGGCAAGAGGCCCAGTTACTGCCACTGGCCCAGTCACTGGACTGGGCAGTGGGACGTGTACTGTAGCAGTGGACGACGCAGTGAGGCCAGCGTGCAGTGGGCCCACTGAAGGATTTCCATATACCCCTTTCATTAAATCCAAGTGTGTGCATTAACAAGTTGGTGTAGATGGTAAGGACAACTCATGAGGCATAAGGCTGACATGTCACCAACCTATTTCATATTTTAACAATTGAATTAAGTTGAGGAAAAAAATCAAATTTACGTAGGATTATGGTTTCAACTTGACCCCTCAACTACAAGCTAGGATCCTAGCTAGTGTGATGCAATTTAAAGAAATCAGTATAAAATAAGTGTATTACATATAGTATATATACAATTAAAAAAAACCCTTTTATTATTTTGGTCAAATGGAAAAATTTAAAGTGCAGTAGCGGAGAATTTTCATTACTGTGCATTAATATAACCATATTGAGGCTTATCCTGTGATGATGAAGTTTTGCTTTATCAAATGTCTGTTTTAACTTCGAAATAACCAAAATAAACTCATGGGAATTAAGAATCGTTTAATCTTTTAAAGTGACGAAACATAATCCATGACGTAAATAAGCTTTGGCTTTTATTGACGGCACTAGCTAGGTACAACGTGTGGGGTACCCATTTAGTGGCGGATCCAGATAATAAAATCTGATAGTACAACACACGAAGTAACGCAAAAAATAATAATTTGCGAGACAATATACGAAAAAATGAAAAAGGGGCTCTAAATTTTTTCTTTTTTCGGGGCCCCTGTGCGGTAGCACACTTCGCACGGGTCCAAAGACGCTCCTTATTGTAACCTGTTGATGTGAACCGATCGACTAACTGAAATGCGATAATACATAAGAATTTCATGATTTCCGTAACATTACATTTTTTTAAATTTTCTTGAACTTCATCATATCACTCTCGTTGAGTCCTAATTCCGAACACATTAAACAAAGAAGAGAAAAAGAAACCATTGCTAGGTAGAACAGAAGTAGCTACCGGCCACAAGTCTTATTGGATGAGGGAGGAGCGGTACTGTTTGGATGGACTTTCTTGAATATATTCATAGGAGCAAAGCAACCACCCGAAGAAGATATATTACGTTGCTTCTTAATTTGCGCACCTTGAGTAGTTTCCATCTTCTCCTTGAATTGTTTCTTCATGACATAAGCTTCCGCAAGATAAGCACTAGCACTCGCCATTATAATATTATCCAACAAGGGAGTATTATTAATATGAAGAGAATAAAGGGGTATGTATTTATAGAGGTTTATTTCATAGGCTTGGGGGATACGAAAGATTGAGCTAATTTTCCGACTGTGCGAAAGCAACAGGTAAATGAATGTGGGCCGAGCGTCTTGTTTGGGTGTTAAGTTTTGACTTGGACATGATCTAGATTCATGAACATTATGGTATTTATAAACAAGAAAGGGAATGAGCAAAGAAATTTCGTGGCATTGCATAATTCATTAGGTTTGGTTGTTTTTGTTGATTGTTTTGGTAGATACTATGTTCATTGCTCTGGTTGACGACCTTGGAGCCAAAGTAACTTGACTAATTAGGTTTATTGTGGCCAACGCGAATAGGAATTATTTGTTCAGATTTTCTTGGAACATCTATGTTTACCCAAAAAAATTACAGTTCAATTTGTAAGTGATTTTAAAGATTCGTGGATTGATTTACAATATAGAGTAATAAACAATTAATAGTAAATAAGCAAATGAAAATAACAAGCAAGTAGATTAGCCTGGAATGTGATGAACTTGATTGAAACGACTTGATCAGTTTGTTCCGATCCTAAACTGATTTGCTTCGGGTCCGAGCCAACTGTGAGAGTTTTAGCAATTGTGATTACAATGAAATAGTGCAAATATTAGCAATGAGAGAATGAGATGTCCCTCCAACATGAAAGTTGAGTTCCTTTTATAGCTAACAATACAAGGCATTTATTCCCGAGAATCGTTCCTCATTAAATGCAATTAAATGATAATACACTACAAGAAAAAGGACCTACGATGACGGTTATTCCCGGGGGGTGCATCACGGTTATTTTAAGTGTCATTATAGCCGGTGTCACGAATTGATGATGGTTGTAAAAACCGTCACATCTTGTGACGGTTGTTGATGACGGTTATGTGTGACAGATATAAACCGTCACATCTTGTGACGTTTGTTGATGACGGTTATGTGTGACAGATAAAAACCGTCACATCTTTGAATTTTGGATTTGAATATTTCCCTCTTTTTTTAAAAATTTTGTCGCGAATTCTGTGTGACGGTTTTTGGTGACGGTTATATAACCGTCACATCTTTGCATTTCGGATCAAATTTTTAAATATTTAATAATAATTAAATAGATTTCTCGAATACGCATATTGTAACTAACAACGTACAAACTTTATAGAATTGTTCAAATACACTAAATTGAATAACAAAATACAAATAATGCTATCAAATTCAACAAAATAACATAATATTATCTAAATAAATATCAAAAACCATAGTATTGTCTGAATAACCCAAATACAAATATCTTTCAAACAATTATGTTGCACGGAGAATCTTTGAGAAGTGCAGCGCCCACTCCATCCGGATCTCATCCAGTTCATCTTGTGAAAAACATTCTTTTCCATTATACTATCAAACACAATAGAAATAAGTTAAATTTTCTAATCATAATTAAGTCATTCCACACAAATTAATACATAAAGAAGATGTAATATTAGATAATATAATACTTACATCTTTTTGAAGCAAAGATAAGTCATTCATCAAGTCTTTCATGAAACGAAGCATGTAGTATCCACACTTGTATTCGAAAGACTGTTGTGGTACCTTAAAACAAAATAAACCCAAAAATTACTTAACAAACAAATTTGAATTTATAACATTACATACCAATTAAAATCTTGAAAAAATGGATTACCTTAACGTTTTTCACCATTCTTGAGAAAGCCCATTTTTACTTACTTTTTTGAGCGGTATATATCAACATAGCACTACAAACCATGACAAAAATTAGAACATACTTGTCATTTTTATTCCAATATTATATCTAATAATATTAAAATAAAAAGTCAATAATAACAAGTAGGATCGGCGATGGTGGTCGGGTCGACCCGACCCGTCTGGCCCGATTAAATTAAAAAAATTAGCGGGTCCGGCTCGAACCGACGATACGGTATGGTCCTCCCGACTCGCCCTGGCCCCGCCTGATCCCCGCCACTTGCCAAAAAGAGCCGTTGCAATAACGACCATTTTACATTTTGGCCGTTAGACAACGTTCATTTTTGGCTTCCCCCACTCCCCCAACCCCCCTACCCCCTTTATTTATTTTTAACCCTTAGTTATTATATTTACACTTTAACCCAATTTTCCAACTATAAATACCTCATTTTCTCTTCTTATTTCTCACAAATCTTCCTACAATTTCTAATCTCTCAAATCTCAATCAATCTATTTCTATACAACATTGTCTACTACATATTCACTCTATTTATAAATTTGAGAATTGAGGGTGAAGTTGGCAACTAGCTTGAGGATTAATCTATCGAGCAAAGTTTCAATTTTCAACCTCTCTCGATTACACATCGACTCTACGTCGGCGTTTGATACATTCATTCTCTCATTAAATTATTATTTTGTTTTATTTCATTTAGCACATTTAATTTCATTATCTTTAACTTTTTAAGTCTTACTATTTATTACCATAATTAAAATGAAAAGAACAAAAAATGTTTTGGGCAAGGCCTTGGGTATCAAGGGCAAGGGTACTTCTTCTAGTATTCCTAGACAAGATGATTTTATGGATCCTAAACTGTTTCCTGAAATACCATATGATCTTGACACAAATGTTTATCCTCAAAATGAAGAAGATTTTAATTTAGATGACACTCTAGATGATGATACACCTACTAATGTAGATGATGATACACCCGCTAGTGAAATGCCTCCTATCCCCCCTAGTATGAGACGAGGTCCGGCAAAACGACCATTAACATCAGCTGTATGGAAATATTTTCACAGGGACGTACCGAATCAAGTAGCTATATGTAAAACTTGTAAATCTGTTTATACTTTTAAAACTGGACAAGGTCATGGTGGGACGGGGGGTTTAGCAAGACACCTATTGCAAAAAACAAAGTCTTGCATGCCCAATACCTTATTGGAAAAGATGGTGAGCAAGCGTTCTCTCAATCGGGACAAGGTTCACATACTGTTCCGGACAAAGTACAGGGTCAAATTAACCCTATGACGGGGGAAGTTGTAGGCCCTAAATACGATAAACATAAAGATAGGGAAGCACTAGCAAAATTAGTTGCTGTGGAGGGTTTGCCTTTTTTATTTCCTGAATCGCCTGGTTTTATTCATTATATTAGAGATATGTATAATCCTGCTTATAAAGGTTTTCCTAGAATCAACTGTTAAGAGAGACGTGTTTAAATTTTCACACGAATATCAATAATATTTGTGTTATTGATTATATCATTTAAATTGCAAAGTCTCTCTAACTTCTGATATAGGTCGTAGTACTAACGACCATGATTATTTAACGGTAACCTGTCATTGGATAGATTATAAATGGTCTATGCAAAAACGTATTTTAGCATATAGATATATAGATAGTAGGCACATTGGTGAGTTTATTTCACAAAATATTTATTTAGTCTGCGATTATTACGGAATAACTGATAAAGTTATGAGTATTACATTAGATAATGCAACTTCTAACAATTCTGCTATTTATGTTTTAAAAGAAGTTTTAACTCCGTCTTTTCCAAAACATTTTCATATCAAATGTGCGTGCCATATTTATAACTTAGTTGTAAAGGATGGTCTTTCACTTTTTCAAGAAATTCTTGAAAAAATACAATTTTCTATAAACTTTTTTTTAAAAAATAATAGAATTCAACAGAGAAAAGAATATAAAAAAACTTGTCACGATTGTGGACTATCTTACAGAAAAATTTCCGAAGAAGTACCAACTAGGTGAAATTCTTTATATGACCAACTAGTTGTTGCTTATGACTATAGAAAACCTATCACTTTATTTTTTAACCCCCATAATCAAAATCCAATTGATATAATTGTGGATAATGATTGGGACAAAATTAAAGAACTTATTGTATTTCTAGAGAATTTTCAACGAGCAACAAAAGAATTTTCTACTTTATATTATCCTACTATTTCAACTATGTTGTTTTATGAAGCTATAATATTTTTACTTCTTAAAGAATATATGGAAAAATCTTCTTATAAGGCAGTTATTAAAAAAATGTTTATGAAATTAAAGAAATATTTTATTCCTATTCCCCCTATTTATATTATTGGTGTTGTATTAAACCCGACTATTAAAGTAGACGGTTGTAAAAGTCTTATTGAAAATATTTGTAATTGTATGGACGTACTACCACCTCCAACTCTCAAAAATTTAAATGTTGAGCCACTTATTGAACAAACGCTAGAAGAAGTGTTGGATAGCGTAGAAGATGAATGCAAAAAAGTATATCGGCATTACCAGTAAGAAAGTGCTAGTAACCAACCGGCTTTCGTACCATCTTCTTCTGCTTCAACACAACCTAAAAAAAGACATGTTCTGCGGACAGTATTGAAAGCCTCAGAAATAGAATGTGCGGTGGTAGCACTGCTATCCAAATTAGCGAGTTCGATATTTTTATTTTGCAGGGCACTTTACCTTACCAAGCAGTTGTCAATGCAGACAGAAAGGAATACTTGCTGAAATATTGGATGCAGAATGAGAAGACATTATCGACACTTTCAATGATGGCCTGAGATATTTTAAACATTCAAGCGTCGTGTCGAAAGCGCTTTTCTGTGCAGATTTCAAATAGGAGAGCACAGACACTTATTAGCCGGAGACAGCTTGGAGATGGCGGTACTATTCAGAGATTGGATACGAGCGGAGCGAAGAAGGTGCGGTCACCCAGAGATTAACGAAGAAGAAGACGAAAACTACAACGACATCTTATCTGAAGGCATGAGTAGCGACGTGGAACAATTTGACCAAGATATACCAATTACAACCGAAGAACCACACAAAATTATAAAGAAACTAGAAAAAGTATTTTCAAATTGGTATTATATTTCATTGCAATTTTAGTATTTTTTTCTGTCTTTTCTTTTGCAATTGTTTTCAACAACAGTACATTACATTGTTGTAATTCTGAATCTTGTATATTTCAATGAAATAATTAATAATATAAGAGACACAAAAACAACATTGAGATGTTTTTTTAACACTATTCTTGTCTTTGTTTAATTATTTACTTTATAAATATATATGAGTATAATACTATAATAGTATAATATGAGTATATGACTATCACTATATGACTATATGTTACTTTGTTAGTAATTTAGTATTTTTAATTTAGTGGAATTTTTTTTTTAAAAAAAAATGTCTCGCCAATCGATCCGGCAGGCCGTCCCGTCCAACCAGCCTTCGGGCCGATCTTGGGGCGGGACGCGATATCGTCGCTTATGCGGTCACTTTGGCCGCCCGCCCCTAACCCGCCCTCCTCCGTCGTGCTGACACCCAATTTTGACCCTCCCGTCCAGTCATTAACTATAAAATTACACTAATTTTAAAAAATTTTTATAATAATAAAATACAACAATAATAAGATTTTTTTTTATAATAGCGCCGCATTCTAAAATATTAAGCGTTAACTAAATAGCACACCCGCATTTATTATTTAAATTTAAACTTAGGCTAATAGAACACCTAAATAATTTAAGCACAATTTATTAATTTAATTAACTAATTAATTACCTAAAACTAATACCCTTTTAAATAATTTACCCCTAATTAAATAACACTAACTACCCTACATTCTACCCAGCCCAGCTCCTTTGAAATGCGCGACATGACCCAATACGTCGCCCACGCCTATTTCCCTTATCAGTTGGCCCAAACCCCATTCACTTTCCTACTCGCCGTCGAGACAAAGAAACGAACTGAACCTAAAACGCACGCCGTCGAGATTCTCGCCGAGAATCGGCGACCTCTCCCTTACCTTCCTTACCCATGCACATCCAGCCAGATCTTCCTACCAAATCCTTCAAATCATTTACATGATCGAATCACTTCAAAACCAGCAAGTATCCTTCAAATCTCTCGATTTCGCTTACCCTTACATCGCGCAAAATCACACAAAATCAAGACTCAAATGGCGATAAGCTTACCATATTAGAACTCAAAGGAGGGCTATATAAGCACATGCAAGTCGAGCACATTAGGGGGCAGACCCATAGCATCGATTCAGGGCATCAGTCGAACACAGAGCTCAGTGGGGGGTAGCAGTCGGGTAGCAAATCGACGAGATACCTCTCGCAGCGAGTTAAGAACACGCATCGACAAGAGAGTTTATTCGAAGAACACAGGGTAATACAACACTCAGACCCTTTAGTTTTCATAAGAACAGGAGGTTTGAATCCCTTTCTTAGTCCAGCAAAGAAACCAACAACTAAATCTCGCCCTTCTATTCGCATCGCAAACCCAAAACCCGTCGAGTGGGACGACGACTTGATACGCTGCCCCGATTCGCTGTCCGGAGAAGGTAAATCCATTCTTCTTCGCGAATCCCTGATTTTGTATTCGATTATGTGAAGCTTGTTTTACCTTGATTGCTGTTGTTTCGTGTAGATTCGTATTTTTGTTTCAATATGTGGGTGTTCTGCATTTGTCTAATGAAATTCTGAAATATGGTCGGTTAAATAATTAACATAAGAGATACGAGTGATCATTCGCTTTACTTGTTGGTTCTCGATTATTGACGGAATATTTATGTCTTTGGTATTGTTTGTCTTAGAGATTGCCTAAGTAGATACATAGTATCATGACTCGTCTTGTATGAAAAGGTGTTTGTGAACTCACATATAGAAATCTGGGCGCAGTCATATACTCTTTACTTATTCGTCACAACATAGATTGAAAGAAACTGCCCCGTTTGTATTGAGATTTTTATACCTAATTTACTGTAAACTAAGATTTAGGGTATGAAAGGAAAAATCGGTTTGAGTTTTATGCGTTGCCTTTATCTGCATCTGCACCTGCATTCGTTTCCTTAGGGACATGTCTGACTCTTGCATATTTCTCTAGCCCTGCCTTCAGGAGTTTAATTCTGGTCGAATATTGTTTGCTCAGTGGTAACTTGTCTGACGGACTTTGAACTTGTCTTAGCCTAAATTGTTCTATATGCCCAAGTGCTACCTTATTCTGATCATTTGAACATCCTGGACTGTTCACGCAGTAATTAGACTGATTATATATTCACTTTACATAAGTCAGCAAACGTAAACATTTGGGATATATGTCTATATATGCTTGGTTTAATTATTAGGTTGTCATTGTCTGATATCTTAGATAGAAGTCATGCTATCTTGTTGCCAAATAGCTAGTAAGAAACACATATAATCTACAAAGGAATACATGTCTATCTTACTGCCTCAAGTGTTGGTTAGACTCCGTCTGAATGTCCCCTGCATGTTTAGAGAAGAAAATGCATTATGATAGTTCATATCATCATACAATCATATGGTATGTGCCTTAACTGTTAAGATTTCAAAATGATACCTAAATTAGGGCCAAGCACTCAATGGGATTGATTATGTCCTAATAAGTCTTGACATGGCTGCCTAGATTACATGTTTATCTTTGTGCAGATCTAAGATCCATGTTTGATATGAAAATTGTAGACTAGTTAAGTTGGAATGCACCTGCGTGTAAAACTCCTCAGTAGCCTGCTCACATTTTTATGGCTTCTAGTATGTTTGATGTTGATTTTGTCTTGAGCATATATTTATTCTATCTGGGATTATGTAGGAGTACTTTCATTACAAATGGCTAAGCGTATAATCTTTTGTAGAATAGCCCTAGATTTAGTTGCACGGGTGGTCTAGGTATCATGTTAGAATTTTGATTCCATCATATGCACTTCTGTTTAGTATTATACTAGGACCCGAGACATAATCATGTATTAAGACTTACTGTAATATGCATCATGTATTAAGACTTACTGTAATATGCATCATGTTAGCAATAACTGTCTGAAACTCTTCTATTCTCAGATTAGCTATACTCTATAAGAATTGTGTCTATTTGGCAATATATCGTATCGAGGCCGAATCTACTGTCATTTATTGTCTCTTCAAATATAAATCATATCGTTAACTTTTGGGCCAAAGGCTCGTTTATTTTTGGGCATATACTAATTCCTTATCTTTTCTTATTTTTTTTACATGAACCACATTGGGAGCGACGAAGAGTCTCATAATGAGACTCATCTTGACTTTCGTCAAATAAAGACCTGCATTCCGTGTTCACCATGTTCCCGCTTCGGAAGTTCCAAAGACAAATAGGCGGAGTGACACTGTCATCTTCCTTAGTAGTCATTCCTTACTCTCTCTTAATCCCATCCGCCACTCTTTTTATTTCTTGCTTATTTGCTTTAAGTTAATTGCTTAATTTGTAATTATAGGATACTTAACTCTATTAGTCTTTGAATGAATAGATTGGGGAGGGTAGTTTGAAACTTGAAAGTCACCTTTAATTTATTTATTTATAAATTTGTCATGCTTGTTTAAAATTTTCAAAACTTTTTAATCACTCTTTACTTTTTTTTCCTAAGAAAATAAGGGTTCATTTTGATAAAGTTCATAAATAAAAAATGTTTTGTTCTCATAATTCACTTAACATATTATGTATATAATTCTTTTCCATAATGAACTTTTGTTTTCTTAAAATGCAAAACATACATATCTTATGAGCTATCTATACAAATTCTTACTTGCATAAAAGATCAAACTTTACCTATAGTACATACTTTTCCAATAAACCCTTTTATGTGTTTATAAGCAAAACTCGTGCAAAATTTTATGGAAAATATATATTTCTCAAGTATTACTTGCAACATCTTTTCTTGAACTTTATATTTTCAAAACATGCGTTTTTAAACGTAATAATTACCCTAGGTTTGGCAGGACAACCGCAAGTTAGCGGAGCTTAGAGGGTGCCTTACCCCTTCCCTCTAGATTAATAAAGAACCCTTACCCAGAATCTCACCAGTTTTGGCAGACCATAAAGAATGGAGTTAATGTTTTACTTCAAACTAGTTAAACATTTAGGTGTCCTAATTCACCCAAATTAATTAGGTGGCGACTCCGCGAACCCTTTTTATATCCTAGCAACCCTTTTAAATTTTAGTATTCTTTTAACATTTAACACTTTTATTTACTTTCTAACACTTTTTACTTAAGCAGGGTTCGCCAGAATCCCGTTTTCGACTGCGGTTTAAAATGGGGTGTTACACCGACCCCGTCCCGACCCCGCCTATCTCGATCCCAGTGGGCCCGGCCCGGCCCACTGGCCAACCATAATAACAAGTAAACGATATAACATACCGTGTGATCATTTTGACCAAGTCTTGAGAGGGAGGAGTATTAAGTGAATCAAGGTAGTATACCTCATATTTTGACACATCAAAAACAACCACTACCCAATGATTCCTACAAATCATATATATTTAGTGTTTCTCAAACTAATTAAGACAAAAGAGACTTTAGATACAATATATATAAATATAAAGAAAACAGAATTGACGTACAGAGGATTATTATCATGACCCGACCTCGGGCTCGTGACTGGTGTCTTACCCCGGGCACCCTAGTGACACAACATCAGAGAAAAACCAGCGGAAGTAAACTCATAAACATGAAACCAATAATGTACCTGTGACGACATCCGTGGCGCCTCGCAGTCCTGACCATACCGACATAGCATAAATGCGCGGACGGCTGGAACTAGGACCTTGCCACGACCTCTGCCGCGACTGCTGGCCCATGAGTACCACTGGCCACGATCCGAACCGGACCGTGGATCGTGCCTTACCCGGGCACCCAAGTAGCCATACATCAGAGTAATCAGCGGAACATAAAACAAGACATGAAAATATTATGAAGTAAGAAACAGTAATCTGAGAAAACTTGCCTTTCGGCATATATATAAATCAATTAAATCCGAACAGTTACATCCCACTTACAACTCTGCCCACAACAGTACTACAGACCTCTAAGAGTGACATGACAACAATGGCGGGACAGGGCCCCGCCATACCCCTGAATGTAAGCACCTACTACGACAGGGGACTATACCACTGATAAGCCTCCGGAGAAACGGAGCTTCCCAAACGAATCAGACCACGAGCTAGGATCAACGGCGGTGTACCTCAACTGCGGCATGACGCACCCCGGAGGTCGATGCAGATACCAAGTATGTGAAACTGAAAATACTGTAAATGAAATCATAGTAGTCTATATAAAGCAGGAGACATGTATGATAACCAAACTACAGTTCACAATAAATAAGCAGTCATGTCAAGTCAGGGACTCACGCCCTCAAAGTCATCACTCAAATATAACTATGGGTCTCGCCCACAACATCAATCATGCCCGTGGAATACCTTCCTCACGGCGATCATGATATAAAAGCACCAGTACATATGAACACCGAGTCCCACTGTGTCGTAATAAAACCGTCTGAGTGAAATCTGAAGGCATAGCCGACTACTAAAACCCACCGTACCAACAAGGTCATAAAGCGTATCATGAGATCTGTCTAGGCGTCACATAATAAAAAGCCGCCACTCGCCGCGATATCTAATGTCGCGTCTAGCCACGGAACTTCCGCGACTCGCATAAGCCACTCAGATGGCGCGTAGGTATTCCCGCATCGGTAGCTCTCCCGACAACGCGTCTGGACTCGCGATCGCGTGGCCACATAGACCACATGACCATAAAGGCCGCACACTAACCGGAACTCGTAGCTCGCATAGGCCCCGGGACCGCGTGAGGTATTCTCGAATCATAGGTCACAGACACTTTGAGTCTACCCCGCATCGGAGGGCAGCTTAACCCCCGGGATCCAGGTGAGTGGTATAATACCAACATAACAGTTTATCGTTTAAACAACATAAGCACAATCAAGGGAAACCCCTTTACACAAACATTACAAGATACTAACACACGTATCATCCTAACATGTTTATTTATCAACTCAACAAGAAAGTATTACAAGGCTATCACAAACCAACACAATCAAGTTATTCACACGAGGTACTTTCTACTATATGATTAACAAGATCGGGTTTTTATCCCCAAAGTACTTCATACATTAACTCTTTAAAAGATACGTTACTTTCACAAAAGTCACACAATACCCGTAGTATATAAAAAATATACAGCGATTATCTTTTGAAGTAAATCAAAACACTTCTCTTTGTAAAATCAAGTAACATTCTTTTTCAAACGTTCAAGTTTGCCTAATTTCAATTACTCAAGTTTCTCATTTTCGAAAGGTTTTGTAGTTCATAGTATTAATCACTTAATAATATAAATCTCCTTTAAAACAATTTGAGAAACATATACCTTATATGTGAGTAGGTTATTCTTGTTTATAACAATCTTATAACAAAGACCGTGATCTAGGAAATGTAATATCATTTTGTCTCATCTTAGCTTCATGCGGATGGAGGTTTCTCTGGTTTTAATAATCCGATTAGTCAATACATTTCCCTTTATTAAGCGCTTTGTGGTTTGTTCGATACTTATTCTCATTTCAAATCGGTAAAACATTATTCTTTTAAAATCAAGTACTCATTACTCATGAATGAGGTTTTACAACATTTTAGCAAAATGTTACATATCAATTCAATTAGGTTAAGTCAAATATCTTTCAAGATCAATTCTATTAACTTATACAAAAAATAAACCATTCATTTACTTACATGAGTCGTTATAACTAACTTCCCATAAAGCTATTATAACACCCATGTTTTGAACCAACCAAACTCATTTAGCACGTATGCGTCTCGTCTTACATAGTTTACAAAACATGCTAGAAAGGATAGGAAGAGGTTCGCATACCTCGCGGACGATTATCGACGATTAGCAATATGCTCGCGATCTGTACCGCGCTAGCCTTTTCCACTCATCAAGTAGAATGCGCTACTCGTAGTACTTCCACCTATATAGGCCACAACCGCTCATTAACTTCTAAACACTCGGTTCCATATTCTACGAAAATTAGCGCCCCCGCAACAACGTATATCTCCTCTCAATCGAGGCTACCAAGCCAACGAGGGGTTTATATGTCTAACCGACGTATACAATTCTACTACGCGATAATACCACACAAGTCTCATGTCTGATCTATGTAATTCTGATTCGATTCTTTTCTTTATTGAGCTTAAGTCAAAAGACATTGCCGCGTATGAATCTATATATAGTATACTTCAACTATATAATCATACAACATGTAATTTCCAATTACAACAAGGGGACAAGAATATTTACCTCGATAAGCCCAAAATTATCCAAGTATAAAGTCGATCCTGAGCAACGTTTAGCTCTACTCAGGGTGCTCGACCGCTCGAACAACCCACAGAAGTTCTACGCAACTTCTTCTTAATACTCAACCAACTATGGAGATTTTCCTTAGGGTTTGATTTGAGACAAAAAAGGACATACGGTAGTATTTACGGGCTCTACGTATAGAGGTATCTTTGGAATACTACAAGGTATACGAATAAGGTATATTGGGTATAGTAACAATACTTTGGAGAGTATTTATACCAAGAGGGGGGGTATTTATATGAGACAACACCACAAGGGGGTGTATACCCTCGGCCAACCCCACTTAGGAGGTACTCTCCGAGGGGAGGGTTCTCGGCCAGGGCCTCACGAGCGGAGGGCGAGAACACTACAAGAGAGGATTTAGACTTAGGAAATTATTTTGGGTGAAGAAGTCTTCAAAGGGAGAGGTATTTATAGGCCAAGCAAAGGCCAACCAATGGCGAATCTAGCCAAGTGCTATGCAAGTGTAGGGCCAAGATGTGCCCAGTGCCCCTAGTCCCTACTCTTAAAACCCTCAAATATCTTGCCAAACCTTATCTTGAAATCGTCCCACTTGACCGCCAACTTCCGCCAATGAGAGGGTTCAAGTGGCGCCCTCGTTGGTCGACATCTTCGTCTCTCGGAAAAATCCATAAAAATTAAAAATGACATAGCGGAATTTTCCATGAAGTTATCAAAGCGTTTAGTCGAAACGACTCTAACAAGGTGTTGTGCACAAAATAATTCGGCCAGCCTACTTTAAGTTTCGAACTTTCTCGTGCGCCCCTTACGTCATACTCTGGAAAAAGGGTATAACATTCTCCTCGCCGAAACATTCGTCGAATGTTCCTTCTAAGTCTCAAAAAACAACCGTGCGCCAATTATAGTCTTCTACTATACTTACGAGAACAAAACCCGCCACACTGCCACGAGAAAAACTGCGCCAAAATGCTTACATCAAGTCCACGAGGAAACACCTCGACATCACAAAAGCCGCTTACTCGAGGTCTAAAATATACTTCGCCGTACCTTCTCCTTACAAAAGAAATGATCACTATGCTCGCAACATGCTCGCTTCTTCCTTACGTGTCGTAGCATCTTGCTCGAACTCTTTCTCATATCAGGGGTGGTACGCCCGAAGACCGACCGTCAACACGAACTCTAAGCGTCGTCGCCGATTATCCATACGATTTCTCCGAGTGCCAAAACCTCTTCTAGACAAGCTTACCCTATCGACGATCTGTGGAACAAGCTGAACCACTATCTGAACCTTGCAACATCGAATCAATCGGCCGTGCTTACACTTCCGCCCTACTAGGCCGTAAGGCAACATCAGAACAACGAAATGGTAGTTATAAAACACTCCTCAGCGGGAGGCAACAATCCTCACGGTATCCACGAAATCAAACAACGGCGAGGCGAATGCGGTCGAGACTCACTGAGTTCCTAACCATGCACAGTAAATCCTCTACAAAAAAAAAGCAGTACCACAGGCCCCATGCGACATAAGGTGAAAGTAGGCACCGTGCAACCTTACAACCTTTACGATATACCAACACGAGTGCGCGGTCTGGCGAGAAGAACACGATGGGCTGCCCCATCGGCGACTCTTTGGTTGAGCGCGCACGAACTTCGTCTGTTGGTTAACCAAACTGGGCCTAACACCCTCGTGACCCTATCACGGCGGGACCACCACCGACCCGCACCATACAGGCCGCGGGTTGACCCGCAACGTGGCCTCAACCCGACAACGCCAAACACTAGCTCCCGATCCGAAAACTCTGCTAATCACGTTACGAAAAACCAGTGGTCTTCTTAGCTCAACTACCTCATTCATTTCACACTACTCGGGGACTTATTATACAAACATAGCTCACGTGCACTATGCACTCAGATAAGGATCAAACATAACAATACATCTTTGCAGAGATGGCGCCTCTAAGGTCTACGTATAAAGCTCTAAGGCTCACTTTCTCTATCCCCAAATCTTCGGTTACTAACCATGATTTCTAATCACAATTTCCACTTATGTTATACATAATACTTAAGATATACTCATCTTACACGTACTAATCTCTGAGGTTAAGGATATACATGTCATTTGCGCTCCCTAAGTCGTTACAGTCAAACCTACCGTAGTGTAGCTAGGGAAGATGACGAACTACCCGCGATCTGAAGGTGAGTCCTCACTTGCATCCTCCTACTAGGACACCACCGACACGCAGCCACGGCGGCGCAGTACAATGTATCAACAAAGCGACATTCCGGGATGGCGTGCATCGCAATGAGCAAGAGCCACTGGAGCTCGACCAACTCGCCTACCCGAGCGTCCCCGAACCACAGCGGAGGACCTCTGCATGGTGGATGTGCATAATCTAATCTATTTGGTGAGGTGACTCGACTCGAAAGTTACCAAAGGACGCTGGCATTACGGCCTCTTCGCTTGGTTAACCCGTTGATCTCTACGTTTCTTGGACTGCTGCGCATAAGCCCGTACACAGGCCATGCTCAAGCCTAACTGAAGAATTATTCTTGTACAACCCTCTCTTAGATAGTCATCAAGACTCGCGGTACATCGATATACTCTCTGGTAGCCAAATCCATAGCTAATGTGAGGTCGCCTCTTTGCAATCTATATTTCTGTCCCGGTCGTGGGCGAAGGTTCAAATGTCATGGCGCGATGAGCTGCCGCCAGTGCTAAACTCTTTGGGGCTAGTGGCGTCGCAGAACTCCCCGAATGAAGCACTACGGTGATGATTGGGCTGTGCCTCATAACCCTCTGAACTCTACTCGCGGCTCCCTGCCTAGCCCTCTGGGCGGGTTGCCTTACGGAGGCATAGCGGTAAGGGAAAGAAATCGTTAGAGGGTCGACTTATAACCTGACTCTAGCGCGATCTCGAGTGAGAAGAATGAAACCGATCCTAAATATCCTATAGCCTCACGATTATTGGTGTGGTGCGGCACACGCGATAATCAAACTTATTGAATCGGTCTGTAGACACTTTCAGGATTAAGCGCTCTAATACCACTTTTGTCACGACCGAACGGGCAGTGGTAGTGCTGCGGGCACCCGGTAGCCATACATCAGTGTCAGTGAACATAAAACAAGGCGTGAAAATATTATGAAGTAAACAATAATCGAGAAAACTTGCCTTTCGGCGTATATATAAATCAATTAAATCCGAGCGATTACATCCAGCACAACTACGCCCGCAACTACCTCTAGAGTGGCGACAACAATGGCGGGGCGGGGCCTCCATACCACGAATGGCACTACTACGACGGGGACTATACCACTGATAAGCCTCGGAGAAGCGGAGCTTCCCAGCAATGACTGTGACCACGAGCTAGGATCAACGGCGGTGTACCTCGACTGCGGCGTGAGCGGCCCGAAGTCGATCTGGCGGTACCAAGTATGTGAAACTAAAAATCGTAAATGAAATCATAGTAGTCTATATAAAGCGGGAGACATGTATGATAACCAAACTACGATTCCTGATAAATAGCGATCATGTCAAGTCGGGGACTCGCGCCTCAAAGTCATCACTCGAATATAACTATGGGTCTCGCGCCACAACATCAATCATGCGAGTGGAATACCTTCTCCACCGGCGATCATGATATAAAAGCACCAAAGTACATATGAACACGGGTCCACGTGTCGTAATAAAACCGTCTGGGGTAATGCGAAGGCATAGCCACCACTAAAACCACAGTACCAACAAGGTCATAAAGCGTATCATGAGATCTGTCTGGCGTCACATGATCAAAGGCGGCCACTTCGCGCGATATCTAATGTGTGCGTCTAGCCTGGAACTTCCGCGACTCGCATAAGCCTCCGATGGCCCGCGTGAGGTATTCCCGCATCGAGGGTAGCTCTCCCGTGGCGTCACGGACTCGCATCGCGTAGCCACATGAACCGCGTGACCATAAAGGCGCGCTAACACGGAACTCTCGTAGCTCGCATAGTCCCCGAGGACCGCGTGAGGTATTCTCGAATCATAGGTCACACAGACCGCGAGTCTACCGCGTCGGAGGCGCTTAACCCGCAGGATCAGGTGAGTGGTATAATACCAACATAACGGTTTATCGTTTAAACAACATAAGCACAATCAAGGAAACCCTTTACACAAACATTACAAGATACTAACACGTGGCGTCTAACATGTTTATTTATCAACTCAACAAGAAAGTATTACAAGGCTATCACAAACCAACACAATCAAGTTATTCACACGAGGTACTTTCTACTATATTATTAACAAGATCGGGTTTTTATCCCCAAAGTACTTCATACATTAACTCTTTAAAAGATACGTTACTTTCACAAAAGTCACACAATACCCGTAGTATATAAAAAATATAGAGCGATTATCTTTTGAAGTAAATCAAAACACTTCTCTTTGTAAAATCAAGTAACATTCTTTTTCAAACGTTCAAGTTTGCCTAATTTCAATTACTCAAGTTTCTCATTTTCGAAAGGTTTTGTAGTTCATAGTATTAATCACTTAATAATATAAATCTCCTTTAAAACAATTTGAGAAACATATACCTTATATGTGAGTAGGTTATTCTTGTTTATAACAATCTTATAACGTGACCATGATCTAGGAAATGTAATATCATTTTGTCTCATCTTAGCTTCATGCGGATGGAGGTTTCTCTTGGTTTTAATAATCTGGATTAGTCAATACATTTCCCTTTATTAAGCGGCTGTGGTTTGTTCGATACTTATTCTCATTTCAAATCGGTAAAACATTATTCTTTTAAAATCAAGTACTCATTACTCGCGAATGAGGTTTTACAACATTTTTATCAAAATGTTACATATCAAGTCAATTAGGTTAAGTCTCTTATCTTTCAAGATCAAGTCTCTTAACTTCTACAATAAATAAACCATTACATTACTTACATGAGTCGTTATAACTAACTTCCCATAAAGCTATTATAACACCTATGTTTTGAACCAACCAAACTCATTTAGCACGTATGCGTCTGCATTTACATAGTTTACAAAACATCATGCTAGAAAGGATAGGAAGAGGTTCACATACCTCGCGACGATTATCGACGATTAGCAATATGCTCGCGATCTTGTACCCGCTAGCCTTTTCCACTCATCAAGTAGAATGCGCTACTCGTGATTTCCCTATATAGGCCACAACCGTGATTAACTTCTAAACACTCGGTTCCATATTCTCTGAGAAAATTCGTGACACCGCATGGCAGCGTAAATCTCCTCAATCGAGGCCGCTACCAAGCCAACGGGGGTTTATCGTCTAACGGACGTATACAATTCTACTCTGTGATAATACCACACAAGTCTCATGTCTGATCACATGTAATTACTGATTCGATTCTTTTCTTTATTGAGCTTAAGTCAAAAGACATTGCCGCAGCTATGTTGATATATATATAGTATACTTGACTATATAATCATACAACATGTAATTTCCAATTACAACAAGGGACAGAATATTTACCTCGATAAGCCCAAAATTATCCAAGTATAAAGTCGATCTGAGCAACGTTTAGCTCTACTCAAGGTGCTCAACCCGCTCCAACAACCACAGAAGTTCTACGCAACTTGTAATACTCGACCAACCATGGAGATTTTCCTTAGGGTTTCATTTGAGACAAAAGGACATAAGGTAGTATTTAGGGCTCTACGTATAGAGGTATCTTTGGAATACTACAAGGTATCTGACTAAGGTATTTTGGGTATAGTAATACTTTGGAGAGTATTTCTACCAAGAGGGGTATTTATGAGACAACACCACAGGGGGTGTATACCCTCGGCAACCCAGCTGGGAGGGTACTATCGACGGGAGGGGTTCTCGGCAGGGCCTCGCGAGGGGAGGGCGAGAACACTACAAGAGAGGGAGGATTTAGACTTAGGAAATTATTTTGGATGAAGAAGTCTTCAAAGGGGAGGGTATTTATAGGCCAAGCAAAGGCCAACCAATGGCAAGATCTAGCCAAGTGCTTTGCAAGTGTAGGGCCAAGATGTGCCCAGTGCCCCTAGTCCCTACTCCCCAAAACCCTCACAAATATCTTGCCAAACCTTATCTTGAAATCGTCCACTTGACCGCCCATGACTTCCGCCAATGAGAGGGTGCCAAGTGGCGCCTCTCGTTGGTCAACATGCTTCGTCTCTCGGAAAAATCCATAAAAATTAAAAATGACATAGCCGAATTTTCCGCCGCAGTTATAGCGTTTAGTCGGCGACTCTAGCAAGGTGTTGTGCACAAAATAATTCGGCCAAGCCTACTTTAAGTTTGAACTTTTCTACGTCGTCCTTACGTACATACTGCGGAAATACGGTATAACACGTACCTCGGGGTGAGTGGCCGTAGGAGATGAAGGCGACGAATGACCACAGGGTGAACCTACCATCTGTGCGGCGCCTGCGGTGGACGGTCCCGCCGAAATATGACCTGTTGGCCTGAAGTGTAACAAGGCCCCTGGTATTACCTGACTCGAAATGGGATCTACCGCATCGGCCGCGAGAAGGGTGGTCTCGATCGAGTAGCATCCTTCTCTAGGCTTGAAGCCACAGGGCCACGACACCTTCCGAATACCCTGGACGTCCGGAAGACGATGGAGGAGCGCTCTGAACCGGCTGAGGTGCAAATCCAGTCTGCTGCTGAGGTCGTCCACCTCGAAAACTACGAAGGACCTGCTGTCACGGCCTCTTCTGCGGTATCTATCAATCCGTCGGCCCTACGTTCGCCGCGCAAAGTGCATAAGCTGCGTGCGAGCAATGTCCATGCGGTGAAGAGCTACTCGAGCAACCCTCTGCTAAGTAATCATCGAGCCCTGTGACATAGCGGTGCACTCTGTCCTCCATTTCGGCCACTAAAGCGGGGACGTACCGAGCCAACGAGTCAAACTCTATGTTGTACTCCCGGATCGTCCGCCCGCTCTGTCTCAACGTCAGAAATCTATCGGCCCGAGCTCTCGCCATCTGCGGAGGCAATAAATGGATAAGCGCCTCGAGAACTCATCCCAAGCAATTTGAGCGCGTGCTCCCAGGGCGATTCCCGTGAATCAAACGATCAAGCTGCGATATCGCGCGGCCGATGTGAACCAATACTACCGACTGCGTCTCGAGGCCTTGATCACTCTCATGATCCGGCGCAAGCTTCGGATAAACTCTTGAGATCATCCTCGATCCTCGACCCATAGAACTACGGTGGGCCGACTCAAAAAGTCCCGAAGTGTCGCTATCGGATCAGGGAACTACGTACTGTCGGAACAGCCGTCTCCGTCTGTTCTCGCCTCACCACGATCTGGCTAATAAGCGGGCCATCTCGCGTAGCCCATATCCTCTGCTCAGGTGTAGCTGGAGGCTTAGGTCTGCGGTCTCGATGGCCGCTTCTTACGCTCCGAACTCTCTGAAATTTGGCGGCGTCGTGGAACTTCGCCGTCCAAACATCACCTCGGTAAAGGCGGGCTGTGCCTCGTAACCTCTGCGTCCTACTAGCGGCTCTCTCGGTGCCTTGCCGCCACGGGCGCGGTTGCCTTGCGTGGAGGCATAAGCGATGCATACAAATATGTCGAGAGGAGTTGACTATAACACGGCTCTCTATTGCACGATCTTAGAGTGAAAGAATGGAAACCAATCCTAAATATCTTGTAGCCTCACGATTATAGATGTGGTGCCTGACACACCGATAATCAAGACTACTAGATACGATGCGTAGACACTTTCAGGATTAAGCGTTACGATACCACTTTTGTCACGACCCGACCTCGGGCGTGGTAGTGTCTTACCCGGGCACCCTGGTGACCTGACATCGAGAGAAAAACCAGCGGAAGTAAACTCATAAACATGTAACCATATAAAATAAGAAACAAGCTAACCCAAAATGGTTACCTTTCGGTAACTATACATAACAAAAGCTGAATAGTTACATCCTTTACAAAACCCAATTTACAACAGGACTACAGACCTCTAAGAGTTTGTAACAACTATGACGGGGCAGGGCCCCGTCATACCCGAATGTATATGAATCTACAATGACAAGGAATCATACCAAAAGATAAGCCTCCGGAGAAATGGGGCTTCCCAGCGAAGCGGTGATCCTAGGCGAGGATCAACAACCGATGTACCTCGACTGCGGCATGAGCGCGGCCCGAAGGAGGTCGATCTGACGGTACCAAGTATGGCCGAAAATCTTGTAATGAAATCATAACATTTCCAAACCAAATCCACAATTATGTATGGAAAACCAATTAACCGCACACAGTGCCACAACATAAATAAGAGTAAGCGGTGTAGCAGCGGTCTTTTATAGGCCCGATGATCGTAGCGGGGCTATTCGCCCGTAGTATCATTATACGAGCCTAATCACGGACTTAGTAGTCGCATAGGTCCCGTTGACCGCGTGAGGTACTCACCGCGTCGGGGTAGCTAACGCGACATATCACGGACTCTGTAGTACGCATGGCCACTAGGACCGCGTGAGGTATTCCTCGCATCAGTAACACACGGAGTGATTCTGGATTACCGTAGTCGCGTAGGTCATGTGGACCGCGTGAGGTACTCTCGCGTCGGGGTAGCTAACCCGCGGCATCATAACAAGTCAGGGGGTAGGTGATATACACAAGCACAACCAGCTTATCGTAAAAGATATAAGCACAACGAGAGAACTCCCTTACCACAACAAAACTCAAGGCGCTAACACCCATAGTAACATAACATGTTTACTCCTCAAGCCAACTTACCACACATTCAAACATCATTACAAGGATTCTACAAACAAGTAAGTAAACCATTCTTTTTATCTTCCTTAAGTCACTATAACTAACTTCCCATAAAGTTAGTATAACACTTAAACTTTGTAATAAATCAAAACATTCACATTTGTTAGGAAAACCAAAAGAACTTGTTCTTTTAAAACCAAGTATTAATTTCCTTCCGAATAATGATTCATAACTCTTTTTGAAATATTTCAAGATTCTTAACATTTAGAACTCAAGTCAAAAGACACCAAAGTGAAACCAAATTTAGTTAATACACGTACGTCTACCGTACTATATATTTACAAATATCATGCTCAAGAGGATAAGAAGAATCACATACCTTCTTGGCTAAATCCACTTGCCAAGTCGAATGTGCCGCGCGTAGAGTATCAACCTATAATAATCGAAATACGTCTATTAATGTCTAGACTTCTTCGTCGAATATTCTAAGTATAAAGTTCCTTATGCTACAGAAAATTGGACAGCACTTCCTTTGTTTCTACATACTTTTCCACCTTTTCAAGGCTCGAATTTAACTACCAAACGCCACATTTAAGGCCCAACAATTCAGCAATACAAGAGGATTACACGCCTAACTTGGACGTGTAAAATTCTGCCCCACAATACAAATTAAATAACCCAATAAGTTTAAGATAGTATCTTGGCTATAACATGCTCACATATCATTCTTATCCAATCCTTTCAAATCCAAATCGTTATTCCTACATGCAATATACCTAAAAGCAATATTGACAACTACAAGTCCTTTCTTCCTCACATGCAACACAATTTACTTAAAAAGGAGAATGGATTGTTACCTTAGAGTTTACCCAAATTAATCCAACAAATTTCACTTTCCTTCTTTCCACAATCACCTCCACAAACCTCCTACAAGCTTGTCAACAAGTTTCCTTCTTTCCACCTTTCCGAAATTTTTCTAGGCCTTGGTTTCTTCTTGAATTTCTAGAGAGAAGGGAGAGGAATTTTTAGAGAGAAGGAAGAGAGATTTTTAGAGAGAAGGGGGTTTTGTGAAGAATGACCAAGACTTGGTCAATAAATAGTGCTTCCACACAATCAGATGGGAGGGACACTTGTCACCCTCCCAGGGCCCTTTTAAAAAAATCTTCTGATTTTTCCCCCAGATTTCGCAAAAATCCCGCCTCGGCGCCGCGGCCCTGCAGCCGGTGCCGCAGCGCTGAAACCTTCGAGAATTTCAGTACTTCCGGCGTCGCGGCCCTGCATTCCGGCGCCGCGGCTAACTGAGAGAACTCCCGATGCATCCGTGTGCGGCTCACGTGAAAATACTTTTACGCTCATTGCGCCGAACACGTAACTTCCATAACTTCCTACTCCGATGTCCTATCGATGAAAGATTTGTTGCGTTGGGAACTAGACTCAACGAACTACATACTAGGCCTTTGAAACACTTAGGAACTCCTATCGCAACTGGACATAAACCGCCTCAAAGTTGACCAAAACCCATCCGAGACATTCCGTCAACCTATCTTTCTAAAATTTTAAATCTTAACTCCTTTCGTACGTTATTATAAGCATGACCTGAATTACGGAGTGTAACAATTATATGCCCAATTTCTTTCATTCTCCTCGGGACTCCTTTTCTGCTCTCTTTCAACCTCTTTTTCGCCATTTTTCCATCTTAGAACCGTTGTGACTCAAAAGAACGAAAAACAATCCTACACTATACAAATTTCAAAGAAAAACAAGAAAAATACTAACTAAAAATGACTCAAAAGTGTATACAAAATTGACTCAACAAACACCCAACACTTAAACTTTACTCGCCCTTGAGTAAAACACTAAACAAAAACAAAAATAGAAACAAAGGCTATGAAATGGATCAGGTAGCTATAACAATGTTTTTTCAGAATCATTGATGAAAAATGAGATAATGTGTTAGAACATACATAACATGAATTTTTAGCAATCTAGAATTTCAAGTTAGATATTTCGCAAATTCAATTATATCATAATCACTGGAAATACAAACACATAACCTATGCATGTCAATTTCATTCCATCTTTTCCAAAATTCTATAGACATGTTTACTTGTTATTCTCCACTAATCATAGACATACACATTAGAGATCATCAGGACTTTCAAGGGTTGTAATGTAGGCTTAGACAGAGGTAGATAAAAATAGGCATTTTAGGCTCAAATTACGTACCATAAACATTTTTCATTCAACTCTTTTTCCTTCTTTTGACTTTCTTTTTAGTCTCAAAAACAAAACAATAAAACAAAATAAGACCCCCCAAACTTAAACGACACATTGTCGCCAATGTGTGTAAAGACTAAAAATAGAGGAACAACTTACAGACACAAAACAACGGCTCAAAATGATGGTGGTGGTTGGTAAGGTGACTGATATGCTGGCGGGTGTCCTAAATATTGCTCATCGGGAGCATCATCCACAGACATGTGCTGCATGAATGCATTAATTTGATCGACGCTTCTTACCTCATACTCGTGCCTTTGTTGCCTGAATGTGTTCATGTATTGGTCTGTCTGTATGAGGTTTTGAGTCTGCTGCATCTGGTGTTGCTGCATTCGCTCTAAGCGTTCTTGAGTTTGCATCATGCTTTGCTGATTTCGAAGCAGCTGTTCCATGATCGAGCGTGGGGGCTCCAAAGCTAAGGGCGGCTGGTGGTTGCTTTCGCCGGGCTCATAGTATGTGGCTGCTTCAGTATCTTCTTCCATTACCCTCGGCCAACGTCTTGGTGGGCCTTGGACACCTACCTCGGCAGCTGCATCTCCTTCACCTTGACCTCTTCTCATTTCTGTTGAGTTTTCTACAAGGTCATGGTAGGAATGGACTAGACAGTACGTCACAGGTGGCTGACTCTTCTCAAGAATATCTGTGGTGAAAATTGGGACTCTATGCCTAGCATATAAAGCAGTAATGAATGAACCATGTCCCAGTCTGCCGGTAGTAGTCTGCCTGCTAATCTCTCTTATACTCTGCACTATCTCCAGCCCGATATCAATAGTCTTGCTCGTCATTATGCCATATATAAGCTTGATTCTGTCCGTGGGTACATTGGAAAAATGTGTCAACGGAATCAAGTGGACACTTACAAAATATAGTCAAGCCTTGGCTACTCTGTTAAACTGACACCGGGAAAGTCCCCTGCACTGGTTGCGGGAATAACGAAACTGCGCTCCTGGGTAGCATAGGACATCAACAATTCTATTCCAGTTTATGTGGCTGACATCCCTCGACCAACTTCTGAAATGGGCTGGATTGTAACCCTTGTCCCCAACGTTAGCAATCCCAAGAGTGCGTTCACTTCCTCAGCGTTAATGGGCACATACCACCCTCTTACAAAGCATCTCCTATCACATTGTTACAGATAGTTGGCGTAGAACTCTCTAACAAGGCTGACATTTTGTTGCGAAATAACTTCTGGATCAATGAACATTTCCCAACCGTTTGCCTCAATAATAGCCCTAATGGGCTCGTAGTCATCATCAACATCGTATGGCATGTCCTGATATTTCATTCCTCTCTCTTGTATCACCGCCCTAACACTTATTCTATTATACCGATCCTCTGCATTCCTGTTGGTGAATCGGGTAACATCATAGTCTGGGACAGGGGGAGTGGAAGAGGTTATGCTAGTACGTCTTTGGGAGGCCATATTTGGAGATGTTGTTGGAAAAATTTCGACAGGGTTTCCTTTATATTTCTTATGATTTCCTCAACAACAAATCAACCACAGCAATAACTACCCGCAACACCCTCGTAACAACAATCAACACTCAACTACGCATAAATCACGACACATACAACAACACCCAACAACAATCAACAACCAACAGTGCACCAAATTTAAAATTCAAATCCCATAGTAATATCCAACCACAACAACAATATCCAAGCACAACAACAACCCATAAAGCTAGTTCAAAAGCGTACAACACCCACACACCGAAAATAGGAATTCTCAACACTCGAAAGTGATATCACTAACTTGGGGAGAAGATGTTACCTTTTTAAGATTGTTTCCTGTCAATATGCCATAGTCCAAGTGATTGAGGTGATTGTGGAAGACGTTAGGAGTTTTAATAGTAATGGTATGTAGGATTTGGAAGATTTACTGTGAATCTGTGGAGGATTTTGTGGAGAAGGGAGTGTTATTTTTCGGCTCTTTGGAGTAGGAAAAAGGGTTTCTGTGAATGTGGGAAGAGATTGGGGAATTAGGGTTTTTTAATCTTGAAACGCGACTTGGCCATAGAAATCAAAAATTCCGCCTCGGCGCCAAAAGTACTGTAGCCTCCAGGAGTTCCGGCGCCGTGGCCCTGCTGGATGGCGCTGGCGCCGTGATTTCCCAAAATTCATCATTTTTCGTCCTGACTTCGTCAGATTTCTTTTGTGTTTCCCGGGACTTCTTAGACTTCATTTCTTAGGCTTTTCTTGTGCAATTACATCCTCAAAAGTAGTATCTTCTCCTTTATAACCGTTGTGACACAAACGAAAGAAAAACACACCTAACACTATACTAAATGCAAAATAAAAGAGTAAAATACTAACTAAAAAGGACTCAAAAGAGTGTATAAAATACACTCAACAGAACGCTAGAATTAGGTTATTTTATGTGTATTGGGTAGAGACGGGTCGGGTCGGATATGGTCGGGTCGGGTATTACATTTAAAAAATAAATAAATTATATATTAAAAATCGTCACAAAGATATGTGACGGTTAAAATAACCCTCATAAAATTGTCACAAAGACTGACAGTTATTATAGCCGTCACACAATTGTCACAAAGTCTGTGACGGTTATAAAAACCGTCACATGATTGTCATAAAGACTGTGACGGTTATAAAAACCATCACACGATTGTCATAAAGTCATGTGACGGTTATTATAACCGTCACATGATTGTCATAACTTGTGACCGTTTTTATAACCGTCACATAAATGTCATAAACACGGAAAAACTGTCATAACATGTAACGGTTAAAAAACTGTCACACGCATACTGTCATCGCAGGTCCTTTTTCTTGTAGTGATAATGGTCACTTAATGAGCAAATAGTAACGGTTGACGCCATATCCATAGCGGGTAGGCGCTGAACTCCTTCGATCTTCCACTCGATGTTACTAGGCTCGGTCGCTATTTGGTGTCATCTGGATCGGTCATCAGCCGATCTTGTTTGATACCCGAGCTCACCACAAATGTAACCTGCATCCGGTGCAAAATATTATTACTTCCTTTGATTTCCAGATTCAAACTGTGCCACATGTCGTGCCGATTTTCATTGTATACAAATAGTCTCCGCACTTCTCGGATCAAAATTTACCAAAGTAATGGGAAGTGGAAATGACTTCTTCGATGTCTTACCTTGCAAGCTTCCTTTCAAATTGCATCGAAACAGGAAAACGAAACGCTTTCAATTCCCAAAATTTGACTCACGTCTTATCACTCTGTGACTTCGAACACATGTCACCCTCTGATTAAATTGTCACTTCAGTTCATGAACCGAAGCATTTCATAATGATGGAAATGCCACTACAAAACCCCGTCTCCTTTCCTTCCATAATTTTTACTTTCTGAAAAGTTTCCCACATTTTCAAATTTTCAACTCTTCTTATCATCATACCTTGAAATCTTCATATCTCCATAGCTTCAAAATCTTCAACCGGAGTAATTGTTAAGAAAACTCAGCATCTCATGCCCTATCGTAGGATCAATAATTCGATCGATATGCGGCAAAGAAAAAGAATCTTTTGGGCATGCATTATTCAAATCTTTAAAATCTATTCATATTCTTCGTTTATTACCTTTTTAGGTATGACCACTATATTTGCTAACCAATCCGAATACTATACCTCCCGGATGGAACCTATGCTTAAAATCTTGGTTACCTCTTCCTTGACAAACTTATGTTTGAAGTCGGCCATAGGCCTCCTCTTTTGCTTTATCGGGGGAAAGCTCGAGTTCAAACTCAATTTGTGAGCCGTAATCTCCGATTTGTTACTTGTCATGTCTAAGTGGGATCAGGCAAAACAATCATCATTTGCTTTAAGAATTTCAATTAATTTAAGCTTGAGCTTCAGGGATAATCTGGTGCCCAGATATACCATTCTATCCGGTAGATGCACAAATAAAATGACTTGCTTTAGTTAATCTATAATCGACTTCGTGGCATCTGAGTCATTTGGCAGCACAAATAATCTCGGGACGCGAAAGTAGCATAAGTTAATGATGAAGAAATAATCATTTTGAATCCTTAAGTCTCTTTATCTTCAGTTCTTTCAAACCAATTCAACAAAGACGGAATAAGTTAACAAACCTTAGTATAATCACCAGCAAAAGCCAATACATAGAATTATATCAATTTTAACTTGTTATTGTGAAATCATACATGAGAGTTAGCTAAGTTACTAGAGGAGAAGAATACATTGCAGAATAAATGGGTCTACAGGATAAAAGAAGAACACAATGGAAGTAAGCACTATAAAACGAGGCTTGTTGTGAAGAGATTTCAACAGAAAGAAGGCATAGACTACACGAAGATCTTCTCTCCCATAATCAAGTTGGTGACAATCAGAACTGTTATTGGGCTGATAGCAAAAGAAGATCTACATCTTCAACAGATGGACGTGAAAACTACTTTTCTTCGCGGTGATTTAGAGGAGGAAATCTACATGAAATAACCTGACGGATTTGAGGTCAAAGGGAACTAGAAACTGGTGTGCAAGCTTCAAAAGAGCCTGTACGGATTGAAACAGGCTCCAAGACAGTGGTATAAGAAGTTTGACAATGTTACGAAGAAAGTCAAATTATTAAGGTGCGAAGCAGATCAATGTTGTTACTTCAAGAGGCTTGAAGACTCCTACATGATACTGCTCTTTTATGTTGATGACATGTTGATCGTAGGAGTAGACCTATATGAGATTGATAGGTTGAAGAAGAAGTTGTCAGAAGAATTTGTAATAAAGGATTTGGGACCCGCAAAGTAAATCCTTAGGATGAGAATCCTCAGGAGTAAGGAGGGCCTCAACCTTTCACAAGAAGAATACGTGAAGAAGGTTCTCAAGAGGTTCAACATGGATGATGCCAAGCCAGTTAGTACTCCCTTGAATATACATTTTTATTTGTCCAAAGATCAGTCGCCGGTGACTAAGGACAAGATGGAGTATATGGATAAGGTTCCTTATGCCTCTGCTATTGGCAGTCTTATGTACACGATGGTATGTACGAGGCCAGACATTGCATATGCAGTGGGAGTTGTTAGCAGGTTTATGAGAAATCCGAGAAAGCAACACTAGGAGGCTGTGAAAGGGATTTTCAGGTATTTGAATGGCAGCTCAAGTTCAATTTTGTGTTTTCAGAAGTCAGAGACAAGATTGCAGAGATATGTTGATGCTGACAATGGTGTGATGTTGATAGCAGAAAGAGCACATCCGGGTATGTTTACACCTTCGAAGGTACTGCGATTTGCTGGGTTTCAAAGTTGCAGAAGATAGTAGATCTCTCTAGTTGTGAGGCTGAGTACATTACCATGATGGAGGCCATGAAGGAGATGATGTGGCTACAATATTTTCTGTGGGAATTGGATCAAGACCACGAGGGGAGTGTGCTATACTGTGATAGCCAGAGTGCCAATTATTTGGCAAATAACTCGGTCTACCATGCTCACATGAAGCACATACAACTCCGGTACCATTTCATCAGATAAATTTTGGAAGATGAAGTATTAGTGCTTGAGAAGATCACATGGTGTCAGAATCCAGCAGACATGCTGACGAAGGCCTTACCGAATGATAAACTGAAGTTGTGTGCAATTTCAGTTGGACTTTTTGGATGAGGATCGGAGTCGCTATTGCATATGAAGACAAATGATTGAAATTAGTCTCTAAGTTGGAGATTATTGAGTTGTAGAGCCTAATTCATCGCCGACATTATGAAGACCCTATGCAGAATGTAAGATTATTTAGTGGAGGGTATTTTGGGAATTTCAGGTTGTGTTATGTTCGCCCTAGTTTTCGCTATATATATTCTAGGGCGCCATTTTCTTTTTCAGAGTGTGTGTGTGATGAGAGAAAAAAAGAGAATTATAAACACAAACTCCCTACTTTGATAATAGTGAAATCTGTAGCGGCAAAGTGGATGTAGCTATCGCATTGAGAGTGAACTACTATAAATCGGTATGCGTTATTTGTTCTTTGCTTATGTACTATTTTCTGATTAGGTCCGATTTGGAATTCAAATCCTAACACTGAAAAACGTGACGATCGTTTGTGACGGGCGTGCCGACGTTCTTGAGTTGATTCGACAACTCCTTGAGCCTCTGACAATAGGCTGAGACATTCGGAAAATCCTCCATATTTATATGAGATAATTCTTGCTCAAGGGTTACGGCACGAGAATTCTTGTTATCTTGGAATATATCACGCAACCTATCCAAGCTTTCATTGTCGTAGCGCCGGGTTCGATAATTGTCTATAAGAGGTCCGTAGAGATGGTGGAATAGATCCATTGAAGGACTGTAGCATCAAGAGTTGCCCACAACTCAATTCCATCATCCGTAGAAGACACATTCTCCTTGTCTTTTGCGGGTGGCACGATGTGGTAGAGGACTCTATTAGACCGTGCGTGAATTTTAAACAGTTCTGCCCACGTCGCGTATTGGACGTTTTCCATCTCAAGGACAATAGGAATGTTGTTCTTGATATTGGAGACTGCAAGGGCAAGATGAAATGTGTTCTTTGTGGTAGACATGATGGAAGAACAAGAGGAGAATTAAGGGATTGGATTTTTTTTTGAAGGGATGGGGGATTCGGCCGGCGGCCGAGAAGAGGTTTCCGATTAGGGCGGCGGAAGAGTGTTAGGTTCGGGGAAGGAAAAATTTGCTCTAGATTGGTGATACCATGAAAGAGAATAATCCATTTATTATTTTCATTGTGTTTATATACATGATATACAATAGTAAATCTAGCCTATAATTATGAAAATCAAATATACATTTACCTAATACAAGACTACTATCATAATTACACATGTATAAGAAGATCTTTAATAATATCAGGGAATATACGTAGTATATTAGGAATATATTACGTATATTCTATCAGAAATTTGTGGTCTTTTCTGCATTCTTGCAATCCTTTGGTCAATCTTTTCGGTATCAGGTATTTCTTTTATCATACTTGCAAAAGATGTATCTAAAAACCAGGATTATTGTGTGTTGATGTTGCTTAAAGTGTGTAGATGGTTAGATTTGTCATAGCTCGTATCTATCTGCTGTGGAGTACAGTACTTTCTTTTTGTTGTTACTGGTTTCTGCATGCTTAACTAGTTTCATTGGGATTATTGTACCAGATGTTGTGCATGTCGCAGTTCGAAGGGGTGCTACTTCCAGAATTGAAATGCAAATATCTAACCCTAGAGTTGCATATAGAAAAGTTTAATTTGTATGGAGTAGCTGGCCTTTTGCGAGCGTCACCTCATGTGGACACACTCAACATAAAAATAGCAACTATATGTGTAAGAACTTTCTCTATTCTTTCTACAACTGTCCATTGTACGAAATTTTAACACCCCCCTCCCAAAACACACTCACACAAACACCACCCCTGGAAAGTTATTTCTGGAGAATGCAAAAATATAATGATTATTAGTACTAGGCTTTGCTACATCCGGAAAGCTTCACGTTAATCTGGCCTGGCGCTGTGGCTTTTTATGTGCCAAATTGTTGGAACTTGTGTGGATTGAAGAAGAAAACAAGTGATTAAAACATTTTTTGGAATTTTGGCCGAAGGATCGCGATTCCGGATGGAAGGACCGAGGTGCCTGCGCTCCAGAAAGTCACTGAAATTTTCGACGAATTAACACCTAGGTGCCTTGTGGAGTCATCGGGGTGCCTTGATGGCAGTAAGTCACTGAAAAGGAAAAAATCGAATTAGCACCTAGGTGCCTTGTGGAAGCACCGCGGTGCCTTCGATGAGATTTTTTAGTTTTGAACCAAAAGTTGCATCTCTTCACATAGAGTCATAACCTCTGGACTAATGGCGACATCTGATTGAAATTCATGCTATATAAAGCATGTAGATCACTTGTTTAACATACACAATACAATTAACAACATCTAATCTTCTGATTTAAGAATCAAATCATTGGATGATCATTGTTGCTTCTTCTTCCTCTTCAAGAAATTTCTGAAGAACACATAAAGTAGATTCGCCAGGAGTGGAGTTCTTGTGCTAGAACTATCACTCAAATAGTTGTATCCTCAAGGCATACGTCTGTTAAACTGTAGCACAATCGGGGGTGATTTTTTGTCTTAGGACACTCCGTCGAGCAGACCTCTATCTACAAACAAGTTAGTATGTGTTTATGTTGTTGCTGAACATTATTGTTGTCGATTTCAATTTACTTGAGTTATTTGTATATTATTGTGGTTTATACATTGAAGGTCTAGATTGACACTAAAAATCTAAGACAAAAAATACTCAGAAAATATATTTTTATGACGTTGTTGAGTTTGCAAAAATATTTTCAGAGAATACAATTCCTGATTTGCAAACAAATGGATCAATCTGGATCATCAATGGTGAACAACCATGTGGAGAAACCCGAGAAATTCAAGGGTTCGGATTTCAAACGCTGGCAATAAAAGATGTTGTTTTATTTGACCACTCTTAATATGACAAATGTATTGACTGCTGATGCTCCTATGGCATTGTCGGAAGGAGAAGGGGAGAATGCTCCTACTGATGCGAAGAGAGCCGAAAGGCTGAAGGCTATTGAGACTTGGGGGAGCCAAGAGTTTCTTTGGAAGAACTACATTCTCAACGCCTTGGATGATACTCTCTATGATATATACTCCACGTTCGATTCAGCACGGGAGTTATGACAGTCATTGAAGAACAAGTACAAAACTGAGTTGCTTGTTCTAAGAAGTTCATCGTCGGAAAGTTTCTGAACTTCAATATGAGCGATGCAAAGCATATTGTCAAGAAAGTGGAGGAACTCCAAGTCATTGTTCATGAACTAGAGGTTGAAGGTATGTGCCTTAACCCGAATTTCCTGGTTGGTGCTATTATTGAGAAATTACCTCCTTCTTGGAAGGATTTTAAGGTTTATTTGAAGCATCTAGCATAGGAAATAAATTTTGAGCAACTAGTTCTTAAAATTCGAGTTGAAGAGGATAACCGGAAGAATGAAAGGGTTGATGTTGTTTCATTGGATCCAAATGCCAACATGGTTGAAGGCAATGCTTCTAAGAACTAATTTATTGGTGTTATTGCTGCATAAGCAAATTTGGTTACTAACTCGACCGATTGGTGGATGGACACGGGTGCTACAATGCATGTATGTTCAGAAAAGAACATGTTTTTATCTTATCAAGCCGTCAAGGATGGAGAACCACTGTTCGTGGAAAATGTCGTTGCTGTAATGGTAGAAGGGAAGGTGACGTTGAGGCTCACTTCCGAGAATGATCTTGTGCTCACAAATGTGTTGCACGTGCCTGAAATTTGTAAGAACCTAATTTATGGGCCTGTTTTTAGTAACAAAGGCTTCAAAATTGTAATAGAATCTAACAAATTTGTACTCACCAAAGGTGGGGTGTATGTAGAAAAGGGTTACCTCAGTGAGGGGCTCTTCAAACTAAGTGTTGTACCTACTAATGATGTTGCCATTATTAATGAAAATGCAGGCACTAGCACTGCTTCTATGTATATGGTTGATTCCCCTTCTTTATGGCATTCTCGATTAGGCCATGTAAATTATCGTTCCTTACAAAGAATGGTAAAGATAGGCATGTTGCCAAAATGTTCTATGAACAAAATAACCAAATGCGGTGTATGCATAGAATCTAAATATGCAAGTCATCCTCATAAATCTGTTGTGAAATCAAATAAAGTGCTTGGTTTAATTCATAGTGTTTTGTGTGATTACCAAGCAACCCCATTTCGTTGAGGAAAAAAATATTATATATCGTTTATCGATGATTGCAGTAAATTTTGCTATGTATACTTAATACATATCAAAGATGAGACTTTGAACATGTTTAAAACATACAAAACAGAAGTGAAAAATCAACTTGACAAAAGAATTAAGATTCTAAGGCCAGACTGAGGTGGTGAATATACGTCGAATGAGTTCAAAGAATTCTGTTCTACTCATGGTATAGTTCATCAAACCACTGCGCCATATACTCCACAACAAAATGAAGTTGTCGAATGAAAGAATAGAACATTGAAGAATATGATAAATTCAATGTTGATTAGTTCGGGTGCACCTCTTAATCTATGGGGTGAGACATTAATTACTGCAAATATGATATTAAATAAAATTCCTAAAAAACAATGATCAATCTCCATACGAACTATGGAATGGAAGATTGCCTACTTTCAAAAGGATGAAAGTATGGGGTTGCCTAGCAAAAGTACAAGTTCCTTTACCAAAGAGAACTAAACTTGGACCAAAAACAGCGGACTGAATTTATGTTGGTCTTGCCAATAATAGTGCAGCGTATAAGTTTTTGGTGTATCATTTTGATGTTGAAGGTATCCACAAAAATACACTTATGGAATCTGCGGAAGCATAATTCTTTGAGGAGATCTTTCCTTACAAAGACAAGGATAAAAGTGTTCCTAATAATAAGAAGAGGACACTGCCTCAAAATGAATCAAACCAAAATGATGATAATCTTACTTCATCAGTTCAAAAAGAAAATTCTGAACCAAGGAGAAGTAAACGTGGTAAAATGGCCAAAGATTTTGGATCAGACTTTATGACTTTTTCCGTTGAAGGAGAACCTCAAACGTATAAGGCTGCAATGGAATCATCTGAAGTACCTTATTGGAAGGAGGCCATCCAAAGTGAAGTAGAATCCATTTTACAAAATAATACATGGATATTGGTTGATCTTCCTCCGGGACAAAAATCAATAGGCATAAATGGATCTTTAAACAGAAATTAAGACCTGATGGTACTATAGAGAAATACAAAGCTCGGATATAGCAAAAGGATTTCGACAAAAAGAAGGTGTAGATTTCTTTGATACCTACTCACCAGTGTCTAGAATTACGTCTATAAGGACGCTAATTGCTATAGCAACGATTCAAAATTTGGAAATTCACCAAAATGGATATGACGACTGCATTCTTGAATGGTGAACTAGAGGAAGAAATATATATGGAACAACCCGAAGGGTTCGTTGTTAAAGGTCAAGAGCAGAAAGTCTGTAAATTGGTTAAGTCGTTATATGGACTTAAACAAACGCCAAAGTAATGACATGAGAAGTTTGATAATACATTATTATCAAATGGTTTTCAAATAAACGAATGTGACAAATGTGTCTATATTAAGAAATGTAAGAATGCATGTGTCATTATATGCTTGTATGTAGATGATATGCTAATTATGGGAACAAATAAGGATGTATACTTAATCAAACCAAAAATATGTTGCATGCCACTTTCAATATGAAAGATATGAGAATAACGGATGTCATTCTTGGTATTAGAATTCAAAGGAATTCTGAGGGTTATATATTAACTCAATCCCATTATGTAGAGAAAGTCCTTAGAAAATTCGGACACTATGATGATAGGCCGGTTGTTATGTCATTTGATCCCGCTTGTCACCTTAAAAAGAATGAAGGTGATAGTGTGTCTCAATTGGAATATACGCAAGTTCTTGGAAGCTTGATGTACATAATAAATTGTATGAGACCGGATTTAGCATATACAGTGAGTCGACTTAGTCGATACTCACACAATCCTGGAAATGATTATAGGGTAATGCTAATACGGACACTACGATATCTCAAGCATACAATGAACTATGGGCTGCATTATACAAAATATCCTCCCGTGTTAGAAGGATATTATGATGCTAATTGGATTTCCAACCATTCAGAAAGTAAGTCCACAAGTGGGTATGTTTTTACACTTGGTGGAGCATCGATATCTTGGAAATCATCAAAGCAAACGGTAAATACGAGATCAACTATGGAAGCAGAGTTTGTAGCCTTGGATAAAGCTGTCGAAGAGGCAGAATGGCTAAGAAACTTCCTAGAAGGTATTCCGTTGTGGAAAAAGCCAGTGACCGCCATTTGCATACATTGTGATAGTATGGTTTCCCTGACGAGGGAAAATAATCGAATATATAATGGTAAATCAAGGCACATAAGACGACGTCATAATACAATACGAAGCTTACTGAAGAATGAAACAATTTCCATCAATTATGTAAAGTCAAAGGAGAATATAGCGGATCCTTTGACAAAAGGTCTTACAAGAGAGCAAGTCGTATTTACATCGAGGGGAATGAGATTAAAGTCAATACAATGAGTTGTGAACTGGTGGAAACCTAACCTATCATAATTGGAGATCCCATGATTTAGGTTCAATATGCAAACTAGCTGGGGAAGACTTAAGGAGCATAAAACACACATATGCTCATTCCTATGATGTACCAATTGTGTTAATCCGTTGACGATATAGGGTTGAACCTTGGTTCTTAATAATATTAATAGCCATTATGGTGGGATAATACGTACTATTTTTGATTAATATTACCTATGTGAGATGATGTGGGGTCGCATTTGGGAGAACTGAAATGACTACGTTCTCTAGAAATTCTCATGAAAAAGGAGTTGTTCATGACCGAAATGAACACAACCGTAAGAATTGAAATATGTTGATATGATATGTGTGATACTTGTTTTCTCGGTTTACTATAAAACGTGAATAGTTCAAGGCACTTCGTCCACTACTTCAAAAGTAGACCCGATAGGTATTCACTACGAAAGGTTCAAGTCCAAAAGACACTTTTTCCGATGCATGTCATGTCTCGTTTGACAGAAATAATGATAAGTTCCTTTTATCTTATTTTCTATCCACATGTGGGGTATTTTTGGATGTGTGAATAGAAAATGTGGGGTATTGTTGGAACTTGTGTGGATTGAAGAAGAAAATAAATGATTAAAACATTTTTTGGATTTTTGGCTGAAGGCACCCCGGTGCCTCCACAAGGCACCTAGGTGGCTGCGCTCCAGAAAGTCATTGGAATTTTCGACGAATTAGCACCTAGGTTCCTTGTGGATGCACCGGGGAGCTTTCGACGAGATTTTCCAGTTTTGAACCAAAAGTTACATCTCTTCACATAGAGTCATAATCTTTGGACTAATGGCTGCATCTGGTCGAAATTCATGCTATATAAAGCATTGTTAAGTGTATTTTGTATACACTTTTGAGTCTTTTTTACTTAGTATTTTACTCTTTTATTTCGCGTTTAGTATAGTGTTAGGTGTGTTTTTCTTTCATTTTGTGTCACAGCCATCATAAAGGAGGAAGTACTTAATCGAGGATGAAATGAGCTAATTGAGATGGAGTTGCACACTAAAAAGGCCAATAAATGAAGCCTAAGAGGTCCCGGAAGCATAGAAGAAATCTGACAAAGTCCGTACGAGAAAATGATGAAAAATTGCGAAAACCGGGAAAGAACGTCGCCGGCGCCAGCCAGCAGGGCCACGGCGCCGGAATTACTGGGAGCTGACGGAAATCAATGTTGTAGGCGCCGCGGTACCAGCCAGCAGGGCCGCGACGCTGAGGCAGAAAAAGTCCGAAACTGGGCCGAATTTTGACACGATTTTTAGGGTCCGCAATGTATTTTTCCCAACTATAAATCCCTAAAACCCTGACCTTATGGGGGATCTTTTAATCAACTTTTGGTCATACTTTTGGAGGCTAAGAAGGAGGCAAGGGCAAGATTAGAGACATCTTCTTGTTCAAGTTATTTTCTTTCCCTTATTTTATTTCAGTTTATGTTGGATTGTAATTTAGTTCTTGACATGACAATGTTTAGGAGCTAATTACTTTAGTAGGGTTTTCCGTCGAATCTTCTTGAAACTTTTTCATATAGTTAATGCATAGTTATTGATTCCTTCTTCAACATATAAAGATCTATTCAATATTGTTATGATTTCTTGATAATTAACTAGCTATTAATTGTCATAAATTATATGATTTCGAATCAAAAGTCTGAAAGATGAGATTTGAATATGCCGTAATTGTCAACCCCGATACTTGTGTAGTAATTTAAGGTTATTGTTCTTAATCCTTATGTGTGGTAAAATCTATCATATAAACATAGAAGATTTATGCACAAGGTTGAACTCTTGTATGTCCTAACCGGAATATAATGACAGATTAGTTAACCTGCTATCTTAATAAGAAGAAGAGTCATTAGCATTACATTAACACGTGAAAGAGTGGATAGTTGAGAAGATTGAAAACCCTATTCCTTCATAACTGTTATAGACCCAAAGTGTTATAATCTTTAGTTTATTTTCTCCACTTAGTCATAATTCTTAGTTATAGTTCTCAAACTAAAGAACGTCAGCAGATTGGAAATAAAAAATATAGTAATTCAAACTATAATACATAAGAGTAATTCAGATTGATCAGAACAAATACATAACCAAATAGATACCATAGAATAGATAATCGATACTTAATAAATCAGTCTCTGTGGATGATAAACTCGGTTTTACAGATCTTTATTATTTGAACGATACATACACTTGCGTAAGCATCTAGAAATATCGCAACAAGTTTTTGGCGCCGTTGCCGGGGACTGACATACTGTTAATATTGATTTATCTATTCTTATTTCTAATTTGGTTTTTATTTTTATTTTGCTTTAGTGCTGTTTGTCGTGATTTGCGTTGTTTTTTATTAGTCTCAAGAACTTGGTTTATGCGAAGTAGGAGATGAGCTGACATTCCTATCCCTCTGAACCCTGAGATTGAGAGATTGTGCAGACAGAACAAGAAAGAGAAAAGAGCAGCTGATTCCTTAGCAATGAGAGATCAGCGAAACAACAATTTGATGGATGATGAGTTACCGCCTGTCTTAAGACAAGTCCCTGTAGAAAGGAGTTTGGGGAACTATGTGTTGCCTACAATCACAGGGGTGCAGACTTGCATCAGGCTTACAACTGTTGAAGCCAATAATTTTGATATTAAACCAGCCATATTGCACATGGTTCAAAGCTCAGTTCAGTTTGGGGGATTACCTTATGAAGATCCTCATTTGCATCTAGCAAACTTCCTGGAGCTATGTGCTACTTTCAAGTACAATGGTGTTACTGATGACGTCATTCGGTTGAGACTTTTCTCATTCTCACTCAGGGATAGAGCAAAATGCTGGTTGAATTCATTACAGGTGAACTCCATCACTACATGACAAGACTTAGCCCAGAAGTTTCTTGCCAAGTTCTTCCCCCAGCTAAGGCAGCGAAGTTCAGAGGTGAGTTAAATAACTTTTATCAGTTGGAGGGAGAACCGTTATATGATGCATGAGAGAGGTTTAAAGACATGCAGAGAAAGTGCCCACATTATGGGATTGAGAAGTGGTTTCTAGTCCACATATTTTACAATGGTCTGTGTGGTACAACTCGTACCATTATTGATGATGCAGCAGGAGGTACGTTTATGAGAAAGAGTGCCAATGAAGCACATGATTTGCTAGAAGATATGACCACAAACAACCATCAGGGGACGATGAGAGAGAAATGAACAGTAGGAAAATGGCTGGAATTCATGAGCTAGATGCTATCACTGCATTGACTGCACAGGTAGCCACTTTGACAAAGCAGATGCAACAGAGTACCATGTCAGTTAAAGCGGTTCAGACACCAATGAGATGCGAAATTTGTGGGGGTCCCCATATTTTTGATAGGTGTACAACAGTGGACCCAAATAATGTTCTCATGGAGCAGGTTCAGACAGTGGGTAATTTTCAGAGGCCCTACAACAATGCATTCTCTAACACATATAATCCGGGGTGAAGAAATCACCCAAAATTTTCATGAAAGAATGAACAAGGCGTGACCACAATTTGAGCATCGTCACAGCGTGATTCAGCCCGCGGATCCACAAGAGAAGTCAGATAAAATAAGAGAAATAAGAGCAGCACTGATGACCTTGGCTAAATCCCAGACAGAATCCAACAACTCCCAGACTCAATTCATGAAGGAGACTACCTAGTTCAGGACCGAGACTAGGTCATCCATCAGGAGTTTGGAAACACAGGTGGGACAGCTGGTGAACACGTTGAATAATAGAGAGCAAGGTAACCTTCCTAGTAATACAGTGATGAATCCAAGGGAGAAATGCCAAGCAATCAGTTTGATAAGTGGGAAGCAGTTAGAGCAGAGGGCACCCCAACCACTGGTTGAAAAGGAGAAGGATGTAGGGAAGACAGTTGAGGTAGAAAATGAGGGGGTTACTGATGACCGCCCTCTTTTAGAGAAGGCTCCACCCGCAGTGATGAGGGAGTATACAGATAAAATTCCTTACCTTCAAAGACTGCAGAATAAGACTTTGGATAAGTAGTTTTCAAAATTTTTGGAGGTATTCAAAAAACTGCATATCAATCTTCCATTCATTGAAGCTTTGGAGGAGATGTCAGCTTATGTGAAATTCATGAAAGATATCCTGTTTAAGAAGAGGAAGCTGACAGATTATGAGACAGTGGTTCTAACAGAGGAGTGCAGTGCTATATTGCAGAAGAAAATTCCCCATAAGTTAAGAGACCCAGAGAGTTTCACCTTACCTTGCACCATAAGGAGTGTTACATGCAAAAGGACTTTATGTGATTTGGGGGCAAGTATCAATCTTATACATCTCTCTGTGTTCAAAATACTTGGTTTGGGGGAGGCGAGACCGACCACAGTCACCCTGCAACTAGCTGATCGCTCAATAAGACACCCCAGGGAATTATTGAAGATGTGTTGATACAAGTGGGTAAATTCATGTTTCCTGCTGATTTTCTCATTTTAGACATGGATGAAGATAAAAATATGCCCATGATCCTTGGGAGACCATTCCTAGCCACAGGGAGAGCCCTCATTGATGTTGAAAAAGGGGGAGTTAAAACTCAGAGTCCAATGTGGGGAAATGATGTTCAAGTTTTCAAGCAGCTCACTGAACCTCAAGTCGATGCTAGATGTTTTGCTATTGGGGGTAGTTGACAAGGTTGTGCCTGAGAAAAGCCTCACGAGTACTGATGCTCGTGGGGTACCACCAAACCAACATGAAGAACCTGATGGTAAGACTTCTGAACTAGCAATTGATGAAAAAAAATTGAACTCCTCTAAAATCAGCACTGTGAAAAAGAAGAGAAGGAGGAGAAAGAGAATGGTTCTAAAATGGATATGCGGAGGGGACACTCTACCCCCTTGATTTAGTAAGTACCATGCGTTCGGCTAAAATACGTTAAAAACAACGCTACATGGAAGGCAACCCAATGGTTTTAATTATGTTATTTCAATTCTTGTTTTAATTGTTTTATTTTGTCTTGAGCAGTCTCATGGTCTTGGTTTTTGTCTTATGTTTTTATGGCAGGTGGACTAAGAGAATGACCCTGAGTGGAGAAGGATAAAAAATGCTGGAAAAGGGCAAGTGTCGTGCACAGCGCCGTGGCGCCAAAATGCAGGGCCACGACGCTGAAACTTTAGAGGGCCCAAAAGCTGTGCAATGTCGATAATTTCCTCTCAGACCTCCGTTATAACCGATGTGTTGTGTCAGTAAGTTTTCCCTTCATTGTTAGTCTTCACAAATTGGGGACAATGTGTCGATTAAGTTTGGGGGGGGGGTGTCTTATTTTGTTTCATTATTTTGTTTTTGAGTTTTTTTTATTTGTCTTTGTGTTGTTTTATGTGTTTTTGAGTCATAATTGTTTTTTGGATCATGCATGTTGTAGTTGCTAACGATATTGGTGGAGAAAGTGGGATAATGTAACAGAATCAAAAGCAACAATTTGTGTGCTTAAGTTAGATATGCCAAAAATTCATGACATCTAATTCTTTGAGATATTTGTGCTTAGCTTATGTGTGTTAGTTATGGAAAGAACGGTTAAAAATGTCTAAAAAATTTTTTTGCTTGTTATTTAAGACGAAATAGTTAAGATGTACATGTTTAGAGAGATGATTCAGGCATTTCTTTGACAACCCTTCTTACCATTCATTACCTACCCTGACATAAATGATATCACTAGTCAGCCCCTTTGAGCCTAAAATAAGATCTTTCTTTGACACCCTATGATTCCCGATTTGTGCCATAAGTAATAATGGAAAACTAGTGGAATGAGAAGTGTTGAAAAAGCAATAAAAAGAGAATGAAAAATTGATGCACCTCAATGAAAAATATGCAAAAACCTAAGTTTGAGGGTGCCTGTTATTATAATACATATCATTCTCTCAAAAGAAAAGAGGGAAGAAAATAGGTATGAGACTAAAAAGAAAGTCAAAAAGAAGAAGAGTTGAATGAAAAATGTTTATGATACGTAATGTGAGCCTAAATGCCTATTTTTACCTACCACTGTCTAAGCCTACATTACAACCCTTGAAAGTCCTGATGATATTTAATATGCATGTCTATGATTAGTGGAGAATAACAAGTAAACAGATCTATAGCATTTTGGGAAAGATGGAATGAAATTGACATGCATAGGTTAGGCGTTTGTATTTCCACTGATCATGATCTAAGTGAATTTGCGAAATATCTAACTTGAAATTCTAGATTGCTAATTATTCATACTATGTATGGTCTAACATATTATTCCAACTTTCGTCCATAATTTTGAAGGAGCATTGCTATGACTACTTGATTCATTTCATATAATCTTTGTTTTTTTTTTTGTTTTTTTAGTACTTTACTCGATGGCGACTAAAGTGTAAGTTTGAGGTGTTTGTTAAGTGTATTTTGTATACACTTTTGAGTCCTTTTTAGTTAGTATTTTACTATTTTATTTCGCGTTTAGTATAGTGTTAGGTGTGTTTTTCTTTCATTTTGTGTCATAGCGATCATAAAGGAGGAAGTACATAATTGAGGATGAAATAAGCTTAATTGAGATGGAGTTGCACACTAAAAAGACCAAGAAATGAAGCCTAAGAGGTCCCGGAAAGCATAGAAGAAATCTGAATAGTCCGTACGAGAAAATGATGAAAAATCGCGAAAATCGGGAAAGAACGTCGCCGGCACCGCGACGCCAGCCAGCAGGGCCACGACGCCGTAATTACTGCGAGTTGACGGAAATCAACGTTGCAGGCACCGCGGCGCCGAGGCGGAAAAAGTCCAAAACTGGGCCGAATTTTGACATGGTTTTTAGGGTCCGCAATGCAATTTTTCCCAACTATAAATTCCTAAAACCCTGACCTTATGGGGATCTTTTAATCAACTTTTGATCATACTTTTGGAGGCTAAGAATGAGGCAAGAGAAATATTAGAGACATCTTCTTGTTCAAGTTATTTTCTTTCCCTTATTTTATTTCAGTTTAGGTTGGATTGTAATTTAGTTCTTGACATGACAATGTTTAGGAGCTAATTACTTTAGTAGGATTTTCCGTCGAATCTTCTTGAAACTCTTTCATATAGTTAATGCATAGTTATAGATTCATTCTTCAGCATATTAAGATCTATTCAATATTGTTATGATTACTTGATAATTAACTAGCTATTAATTATCATAACTTATATGATTTCGAATCAAAAGTCTGAAAGATGAGATTTAAATATGCTGTAATTGTCTAGACATAGGTTAAAATCGTGGACGAAAGTACCCCGATACTTGTGTAGTAATTTAAGGTTATTGTTCTTAATCCTCCTGTGTGGTAAAATCTATCATAGAAATATAGAAGATTTCTGCACAAGGTTGAGCTCTTGTATGTCCTAACCGGAATATAATGACAGATTAGTTAACATGATATCTTAATAAGAAGAAGAGTCATTAGCATTGCATTAACACGTGAAAGAGTGGATAGTTGAGGAGATTGAAAGTCGTATTTCTTCATAACTGTTATAAATCCAAAGTGGTATAATCTTTAGTTTATTTTCTGCACTTAGTCATAATTCTTAGTTATAATTTTCAAAGTAAAGAACGTCAACCAAATAGATACTATAGAATAGATAACCGGTACTTAATAAACCAGTCTCTGTTGACGATAAACTCGGTCTTACAGATACGTACACTTGCGTAAGCATCTAGAAATATCGCAACAAGCATGTAGATCACCTGTTTAACATACACAATACAATTAACATCATCTAATCTTCTGATTTAAGAATCAAATCATTGGATGATCATTGTTGCTTCTTCTTGCTCTTTAAGAAATTTCTGAAGAACGCATAAAGTAGATTCGTCAGGAGTGAAGTTCTTGTGCTAGAACTATCACTCAGATAGTTGTATCCTCAAGGCAGACGTCTGTTAAACTGCAGCACAAGCGGGTGCGAATTTTTGTCTTAGGATACTGCGTCGAGCAGGCCTCTATCTACAAAAAAGTTAGTATGTGTTTATGCCTTTGCTGAACATTATTGTTGTCGATTTCAATTTACTTGTGTTATTTGTATATTATTGTGGTTTATACATTGAAGGTTTAGATTGACACTAACACAAATGTGCTCTTAAATGAAAAGGATTTGGCACCATCACCTTTTCTCGGTTTACCTACGCCACAAATCTTTTAGATTGAACAACAATCATAATCATTTTACAAGTACCATTAACATTTTTTTGTTCTGAACAGACACTTATACTTTGAAATCATTTCTTGTCACTTTTGTGCAATTTCCATTAGGCTGACCTGCATTTAGTCTTGATTATATTATTTGTCTCCTGTTTGATTATTCCGAGTGCCACTCTGCGTTAAGATATTTGGCCAAAGGAAATAAAGTTGATTTGCAGAGATGGATTTCGAGCTTTGTGTTCCCTAACCTCAAGAATGTTAAGATTGTTAACTCCTTTGGGGTCTGTTTGAAGGATCCTTTCAAATGGCGGAATGTCAAGATGCTTTTCAAGCTTTCAGAATTTCTGATAATGAATGCATTGGTTATGGAGAAGTTCGTAGATCCTCCACCAATTCTGTGATTATCTTCCATGAGTGAGCTTTCCATGACTTTGACTGCTAGTAGTTTACAGTCTCAAGATACTAGAAATGCCGCCTTATATTGAGTTTTTGATAAGCTACTCATGCAATCATGAATCTTTAATTTCTCTATGTAAGTTTGTTACTAAATACTAACTTTACTATTGGACTTACCGTTCTGGTATACCAATGTTATGGTATCTTGGGTTCTTATGGATAAACAGATGTCCGTACCGTGATATACATAACGTGTATATCACGGTTTGGTGAGTATATTACGTAACATAGGTTTTGTATTAAATTAGAATTGTACACTTACCATAATTGTATAATTATTGTATAAGTAGAACAAAATTTTGGGAGTAGAATATGAATAAGATTTTCCTATTATGTAAATTGTAAATTGTATATATACTCTTTCATTAATGAATATAATTAAGGGATCATTTCTTTCATGGTATCAGAGCAGATATTACGTATGTCGTACAACAGGTGTGTCTGTTTATGGATGATACTAGAGTTGAGCGCAGTTGAGCACATGAATGCGCTCAAACGCATCATTCGATACATTCAGGGGACACTTGACTATGACTTACATTTATATCCTTCCTCGACATCTACACTTGTCTCGTATACTGATGCTGATTGGGGTGGTCGTCCGAATACCAGACGTTCCACATCTAACTATTGTATGTTTCTTGGTAATAACTTGGTCTCATGGTCTGTGAAGCATCGGTCTACATTATCACGCTCTAGTGCAGAGACCGAGTATCGAGGGGTAGCCAATGTGGTCTCTGAATCCTGTTGGTTATGTAATCTTCTTTTAGAGCTTCATTATCTTATTCAGAAAGCTACTTTAGTCTATTGTGATAATCTTAGTGCCGTCTACCTTTCTGGTGATCCGGTTCAACACCAGCGCACTAAACACATTGAGATGGATATTCACTTTGTTCGCGAAAGGATAACTCGTGGACTAGTACGCATCTGTCATGTCCCTATCAAATTGCCGACATCTTTACCAAGGATCTTCCGTCAGTATTCTTTGAAGATTTTAGGGACAGACTTAGCGTACAAAGACCGCCTACTATGACTGCGGGGATGTGATAAACGTCTGTTCCGTGATATAACATGTATATCACAGTTTGGTGTGTATATTAGGTAACATAGGTTTTGTATTAAATTAGAATTGTACACTTACCATAATTGTATAATTATTGTACAAGTAGAATAAAATTTTGGGAGTAGAATAAAAATAGTATTTTCCTATTATGGAAATTGTATATATACTCTTTCATTAATTAAAATAATCAAGGGATTATTTCTTTCACGAAGCATATTTTTTGTTGCATAGATGTTGTACATGCCCATTGAGATTTTGCAACTCTTATTTTTCTGGATCTATTAAGATGAACAGTTGTGCAAGTCACATATTTTATGATATTAGCTTACATGAAATGTTGTGTTTGCTAACTTGCTTTTTCAATAGCATCAAAGTATATGATTGTGAAAGAGATCTGGCATTGCTTACTTTTAATTTTTAGCAGTCGTCATTGAGGTTTAGAATGCTGTTGTATCTTTGTCCTTGAATTTAAAGTCATGTGATTAGATCTATCTGTTTGATTTTCCTGAAATCTACATTCTTCAGGCAGATTTTAGTTGGCCGGGACAACTTACAAGAGGTTGTGGAGAATTTTTTGGGACAACAACTCTCTTGATAAATGTCGTGAGAAATAGTTTAGTTTCTGTTGTCCCTTTGTTTTAGTAGAACCACTATTCTGGGTTTGCTTGAACAGGATATTAAGGACCAAATTAGTGAACAATGCAGAAGTGTCTGGTGGTATTGGAATCAATGTGTATTTCTGTTGATTTTAGGTTACAACTTTATAGTTTGTCAATACTTGGCCAACTATTTGAAAATTTTGCGTTAAAGCCTAGCTACATTTTCTTTATTCTCTTTGATATCAGTGAGTGAAAAAAATCTTGTGTTACTTCTCAATCTTCACTTTTGATCTATCTTGATGACACAAAATACTATGATCAGTCAAACAGGTAAGAGTGTATCTAACTTTTGATGAACCTGATAAATTTTTGTGAAATAATTGTTTGACACGTGCTCTATTATTTGTGCATCATCAGTTTGAAAAGCTACCTTGGAATGAAAAACCAAAAACTGGAAAAACTCTGATGGCAATACCCTCTGTTCAATCCAGATAGCAAGAGAAGAGCTAGCTCTTTCTCAAAGCTATGATCTCTTTTTCCTTCATCTTCTAGTTTTCGATACTCTTCCTCTATTTCCTCGGTTATAATCACACTCCTACAAAGTGGACAAGTTGCTTTTATATCCTTCTGCATTAGCCATTTCTCCAAGCAGCTTTGATGGAATATATGCTGGCAGGTTTCCAGCTTTCTCCCCTTTTCGCCGTGCTGAAATTCTGATAAGCATATTGCACAATCAATTGACCCTTGATCAAAGATTCTTCCAAACACAAATTTAGAGCTCTTCTTGTTTAACATTTCCTTATACTTGTAATTCGCGTTAGCATATCTACATGAGTTCCAAAAAACAATAGTTGCTAGTATCATGAACCTTAGCACTTGAAGAAGCCATGAACAGAACAAAATGGGATATGCTTTATAGAAAAAAGAGAAACATCTACTGAGAGCTGCCATTGGAAATGGCTGAGGTACTATTTACAAGAGAAGCAATATATATATATATATAATATTGTGGGAAGAAGGTCTGTGTAAACTCTACCCTTTTCAGACCCCACGTCGTGTGATTTCACTGGGTATGTTGTTGTTGTATTGTGGGAGTAACAAATATTGTCCAGTGATTATAATATAACCCCTTCTTCGAAGAAAAGTTAGTATGTAGTGGTTAGTTTGTTCATCTAACCTGTGGACTATAATGATGAATCCATACATACCCGTACCGTAAAAGCATAAAATATGAAGCAGAGTTTTAGAAAGCATTTCTTGGGAGCAAAAAAGGCGAAATCCCTCGCCCACAGGGCCCCACCCCCCGAGCCGACAGAGATTGGTGGAGAAAGGTAAATCATAGTCTTTCGCGCTAGGTGGGGCCATGATCTTATGAGTCATCCCCACAAAGGAAAAATGAAATTCCACATGCGGTGCCAAGGAACCCGCTTTCTGTGTTCACTATCAATCAATCGTTACACCCATACGGGTCTTAGATGAGTATTCTATTGAACATGAGACAACTGCTACATGTTTAATGCAATGTGTTAATTCAATAGATGAGTATATATGCATGGTTATATATATAATACTAAATTATGTTCTAATATATGCATTATATGGCAAAATTACTGGAGTATTATTGTGTAATATGTTGTCTGTGGTTCTGTTTACAAATGGCATTGCGTAGTGCAATTGGTCCTTTTCCCATTTGTAGGGATCACATAGTCCAAAGAGGACTTAAATATTTCAATGGCGTGTACCATTTCATGAGTAATATATTGTAGTGCAAAGGAAAAATGATTAGTGCTACAAATATTTAACCTGCAAATAAGCTATCAACATTAGTAGAAATTCAAAAAGTTAGGTAATAAACCTCATAAATGGTCTTCCGTTTTCATTTTAAATTTAGCAATGTACATCATGTTTACCAAAACTTGAAAAAGAATCAAGGTAATCCTTCTTTTTCATTATTACGTACGAAATTACTTCTAAGTTTTTTATCTTGGAAGTAGTGGTTCAAATAATCCATCTATCTACATATGGAAATTTCATAATTGAAAAGGTTTGCTTCAAATAGTCCTAATTCACTTATAGGACCATTATCTGTACCAGTTCGACTTGTAATAAATGATGGTGTGTGAACATTCGTTCTCTAAACGTGGATATCATTGAACTTTCTAGGAAAAAGGGTCATATTTGCCCTTAACGTTTAGAAAAATGTTTGAATTTGTCCTCCATTAACGTTTGGGGTCAAATATGTCCTTCGTTAGTCTAAACCTTTTAAATTTACCGTCGCTGTCCAGCAACACATGGCTGGTCGGAAATTTCAATGTGTCATCCACGTGGCTGTCACGTGACAGATCCGATAAAAATGAGTAAATTTAAAAGGTTTGGACTAACGGAAGACATATTTGACCCCAAACGTTAACTGATGACAAATACAAACCTTTTCCTAAACGTTGGGGACAAATATGACCATTTTCCTACCAAGCAATATCGGTTCACAATAAAATATTATATATTGTATATGTAACTAATAGTTTTATGCATATATATATATATATTGTATACATATTCAAGAACTACACATAGATGCATATTTTAAAACACATACGGTATATTATATATTCAATAGTTTTTTTTCCAAGTTCAATATAAATATATTACGATATTATCCGGAGAAGATGTACCTTTTCTGTATTGCATAGTGTTTTATAACACTGACAAGTGTGTCTTTGTCTTTGTATAATTGGCCTTCCTAACGGGTTTCGAATTATACCATTAGGAGCGGAATGGATGCCATACATCAAAATCTTCTACATTTTTCATCATATGGTATATTAATTATTGTCATGTGAAGACATTGCGGTACTGTTTAGAAATTCTCTTTTGAACTGTGCTTTCCTTGAACGTTATGCATAACGGATATGAAGTGATTTTTGTATGTTTCAAACTTCAAATCAACGCATAATCGTGCATCCACATCATTATATATTGAAATTGGAGAATACCTTTCTTGAAATATGTATCTCATTTCGATCAACTTTCTACCTGTATCACTTTTAATCTGGTTTGATATAATCACCAACTCTTCAAAATTGATGCTCGAATTGATCGAAATTCTGTCTGCATCAAATTTTACATATCTTCAATCGGTTGCCACACACTATTGTATTGGATCAATGTTTATATATTTACTATTTTCTCTGTCCTAATTTATTTGACACACTTTTCTTTTTAGTCAGTCCAAAAAAAATGACATATTTCTTATTTAGCAATAATTTTACTTTAAACTTTACATTTTACGTTTAACGATATAATCTATAATCACACAAACATCTTTGACTTATTTTAGACCACAAAATAAAAAATCTTCCTTTATTTCTTAAACTTCGTGTTGAGTCAAACTACATCATATAACTTGAGACAGAGGAAATATCTTTTTTAGAGTACATGAAATAAGAAACAAGAATCCACAATGAAAGTGTTGGAACTTGTACAAGAAAGAAGAATAAGTGATCAAAAATATTGTCCAAGCACCGCGGCGCCCAGGGAGAGGGTCGCGTCGCCATATGTCCAGTGTGCAGGAAAGAATTACCATGCTCAACGCTGGGAAGCAGCGCCAAAAGTTGAGACAGCTCTTACAGTAATTAGCGCCGCGATGCCTAGATGAAGAGTCGCGGCGCCAGGGCAAGCGTCGCTGTGCTGAGGACAAAGAGTCACGGCGCTGTCCAACGGTAAAATTTCTGGAATGGTTCATAAGTTGTATCTATTCACAACAGTCACAACCTTTGGTATGAAAGGTTGCATATGTTCGAATATACTGCTTTATAAAAGATGATGATCACTTGGTAGAAGATAGACATGAATCATACACATGAATCAATACATGAATTAATCTTATGAATTGATCTCATTACTTCTTCTCCTTCTTCCAAAAAAATATTTCTGAAAAACAATATAAAATAAATTTTCCAGGGTCAAGTTCTTGTGCAAGAACATGCACCAGATAGTTGTATCCTCTAGATAGACGTCCAGGAACTACAACATAAGTGGAAACGAATTTCTGTCTTAGGACACTGCAACGCAGACCTTTACCTATCAAGTTAGTATTTGGTTTTTCCATTTACTGCATATTTTCGTTGTTGATTTCAATTCAATAGTTATTTCAAGTCTGCGGCACAGTTCACTACCCAAGACCGCGGTCCAGTTCATTGTTCATCCGTGAACATTGATTTTGTATATTTGGTATATAGTTTTGTACCTTAATTATAGTTGTAATATTACCATAAGAGTAGTGTTATTCTTCATATAGAATAGGGATTTAGATGATTCTCCTATTGTAACTTGTATATATATGTCTTCAATCAATAAGAATAATCAAGAAATTATTTCTTTCATGGTATCAAGAGTCTAGGTTCTCTTTACCCTGCTTCCGCTCCTCAAATTCTCTCTCTCGATTTTTTCTATTCAGTGCACAGCCGTGGCCCTCTCAACTTTCTTCCCTCACGCCGCGACCCTTCTCTACATAAAAAAATCATTTCTCACAAAATCCCTTCTCCGAATCTTGTTGTTTTATTCCATGTGACTGATAAGAACACTTTTCTTCCTACCCTCACAATTTCTAACATCAAAAGTGTTATCCCTATCGTTCTTGACCTAGAAAACGTCCAATATGGATGTGGGCGAAATTATTTAATATTCATGTTTTGGCACATAAAGTCCTCCACCACATCATTTCTCCAACTCCTACAAAGGAGAGTGATACGACGTCTACTTCTACGACGGTTGTGCCCACTAAAGAAGCAGATCCTGAATTATGGGTCATGCTTGATGCCAAGATTCTTCAGTGGATTTATGTCACTATCTCCTTAGATCTTTTACATACGATTATGGAATCCAACTCCACAGCTATGACGGCGTGGAATCGATTGCGAGACATATTTCAAGATAATAGTCATTCTCGAATAGTTATCCTTGAGCAGGATTTTCATATGTGGCTATGATGGATTTTCAAAACGTTTCTTCTTATTGCAAGCGCCTCAGGGATTTTTCCTTTTTTTTTGTTGAAAAAGAGTGTCCACTTACCAAATTAAGAAATAATTAATCTTATTCTTCCAAAACTTGCCCTTATTAAGTATTAACTGATCAAATTCCAATACCTATTTAATTAGGGGTAGCATAGTCAATTACTTGCGTAGGAGTTTGTATTTTCTTAAGAGGTGTACAAATGACTAAGTGAACACTTGGAGTATTATCCTCTTTCTTAAATGTCGTATTCAGTAAAACTCTGCCTTATATATTAAAATTTGGGGAATAATAAAAAATTTAAGTTGATAAGGAGTAATTTTTCCCTTATTGTGATACGAGGAGAATTATATCTTAGCTCAAACCCCTTTCAACTCAGTTTTCAAATACTTATATTTTTTACTTTTAAAAAGATGAATTAATCTAGTCCTTGAGCTTTTAGAATTTGTCAATATTAAATCACTCTTGATAATTGGAAAGATTTAAACAAAAGTATTACTGCATATTTTTTATTCTGGCCATCACAGTGTCCACCTTTGGGAGTTTCCTTTTCTCACAATGAAGACAAAGGTTCCCTTCTTCAGCAATTTAATCCTTTAATCTAATGTTGTGACTAGTTCTAAATCATGCACTACATTATACTTGTTCTATTTTTTTTATCTATTTCTTTCTTTTTGGCTTCTTTTGCTCTTTGGAAGCTTGGCAATTTTTGCGATTAATTAAAAGGGTTTCTGAATTAAAAAAGAGACTCAAGTTGAAAGTTAGAGTAAAGATTGTTCAAGTCCATATAAGGAGTCCATACTCCCATTTCATATCTGATGTGGATTCTAATACCATGTAAAAAATGTATCTTGGGCCTAACTCAACTCCAAAAGCTAGCTTGTAGGGTGAGGATTTTCCAAGTCCATGTTCTCATTCTATATTCGATTGTTTGCTCATGCCGGAGGAGATTCCTTAGAAATTCTTGCCCCGTATCTTCACCATTTGAAAATATCAGGAGATCTTTATGATCTTAAGTGTAGACATGTAGATGTGTCATATGTGGTAATGCTAAGCTTACTTTCAACATTGTATGCATCACAGACATTGATAATGGTAATGAATCTAATGATGAGGAAGATAGTTGTCGTGACTATCATCAAGTAATATATACCCTCGTCCAAGGTTATAATCTTCAGAAGTTGAGTTGTGCAACCAATCTAACTATTGGAGCTTGGTTTATAACTCAAGAGTCCTTAAATATACTTGTTGTATTTTTGGTATAAAATTGACTTGTAAATGATATAAATCAGATGTTAGACTTCATTAGTATCCTCAAATAGCTAAAACATGGATGATTTTGATCAGTTGTATGTAACTTGCGTAATTCAACACTCACTAGGTGATGTCAAGTAACTTATAATTGCTATCTTTATTCTAGATTAAGCTTATTGTTCAAGCGATTGTAATGAAGATGTTGTCTTTTATCTTTTAGACTTTGTAACTTTAGGCGAAGTCATCTGCGACTTCATTTTTGTTTGTAATTTCTTATTCGTTTGTAACGCTCAATTTGTAAAAAGAAATTCATTTGTAATTGTATATAATTTATACAATTCTTTTGATCATCGACCATCAAGGAATATATTTATATATACCCTTGAAAATATAAACCTTGTGTCTCTTTACTTTTTCCGCTGCATTTACTCTACAAAGATTTATATTGTTTTATCACAATGACATCCAGTAACTGTTTTTGTTGTTCTAGTTATTGCGATTTTAATCTTACGCTTTTACTAATCCGTAGCCCCGGGACCCAACAAGTGGTATCAGAGCATGCACTTGATACAGTAAGTGTTTGATTCTGAATATTACGGCTATGGACTCAGCTTTACAAAACGTTGGTAGACTTCCAATACTTGACGGATCTAACTACGCCTACTGGAAAATTTGACTACGTTCGCACATCAAATCCATTGATGTTCGAACATGGAGATCAGTTTCCGAAGGCTATGTAATCCCCAAGTACCCAGCAGACGAGGATGGTGATGTACTCACTAAATCTGAGTCTGAATGGACCCAGGAAGAAATCAACACTGCAAGCTTTAATGAAAAGGCTCTAAATGCGATATTTGAATGAGTAGACATATATATGTTCAAGTTTACCAGAATTGCACAACGGCCAAAGATGCTTGGGAAACCTTACAAATCCATTGTGAGGGAACCTCAAGTGTTCGACGTACAAAGTTTCGCATGATCTTGAGTCAATACGAACACTTAAAGATGGAAGAGTCTGACGACATAAAATCCTATTTTGAAAAGTTTATTGAAATTGCTAATCAGTGTCAAGTGCTTGGGTCACCTTTAACCAACACACAACTTGCGACAGTGCTTGAAGAATCATGTCAAATGGGACTTTGACAAGTTCTTCAATCTTTTGGAATTTCCGTTAAAGAATGCAACAGTATTGGAGAAGTTCGTTATCGTATTAAAGAGAAGAATGTGCGGGATGTGTTCAATGAATTGTTTGTCCCAATATTTATTTCAATTGGCCGAGAAATTGTCAGGTTGCCCAAGATCCTCCACCAAATTTATGATTACTTTGTTTTTGATAAACTGCTTCATGCAATCATGAATCTTTTAACTTTTCTATGTAACTAACTAGTACTACTCTTTTGGACTTACCCTTATGACAAAGAAAATTTAATGTTCGCTTGGTTACTCATGTGCATTGAGATTTCTTGGTAACTCTTGTTTTGTTGGACCTATTAAGATGAGATCCACCAGCCACATAATTTAGAATAATTAGCCGCATGAAATGTTGTGTTCTGGTAATGGTGTCGTTAATAGCATCAATGTCCTTGATTATAAAGTGGCAGGTACACCATGAAAGAATGATGATGTGGTGATGACATGCCGGCACTGGAAATTTGATTTCTAGTTATTTGTATTTTCTAAGAAACTAACACATAGTTTAGTAATTTTTTTGTTCACAAAAATGAAGCATTGCTGATTAATTTCACTTATTTATTTGGTATGATTAGAAGGAAGTCAGTGAGGGGTGCTTATCGGATGGTTCCGTTCGATTTTTGCACTTAATGTTTTGGCTTATCGTTTATTGATTTTTATATGTGCTAAACCGTTACCTAACCAATAAGATATCAGTAGTTCATTCGGTTTAGCTTAACGGTTATCCGTTTGTTATCGGTTCGGTTTATCGATTAATTGGTTAAATTGCAAGATGAGCGGAAAGCAAAAAGGATCTACTATCTCAAAATAATTAAATTGAGTCAGTATTTTTTCTTTTGCATCTTGAAACAATACTTATATTGCCTTACAATCTATAACCTTGAAGAGCTACTGAAATTAGCCTTCTCTCAAACTTACAAACTACTATAAATTAAGGATTTTTCCACCGATATTAGGTGAAAAGTTGTGCTATAAAACATGATTTTTTCACCTCATTCCCACCGAACTCGCTCATTGGGGAATTGTTTAAATTCTAATTTGGTTTTAATTTTTATTTTTATTTTTTTTATTTTATTTTTTATTTTTTTTACGAAAATTCGAGGTGCCGTGATTTCTTTGTTGGTTTTGATTCGTTCAGAACACTTTAGATATGGATTTTTACTGTCCATATGATAGAGAGCCAACCATAGAGAACAGAGGAGGAATTACGAGAAACCTACTTAGTCTCACGAGGCGCCAAGCTCGATTCGGGACGAAATGAGGTCGGGCATAAAGAGGTTGGAAAGCGAAATAGCGAACTCGCGGTCATATTCAACAATAACCGCAAGAGCAATCTGCATCCGAGCTAAGCAATGAGGACACACAATGTCGAATAATTGACGAAGGAGGCCGAATCGGGAGAAGAGAAAGTTCACGCAGAGCCATGGCGCCTCGATCGTGGCACGGCGTCGAGGATTCTGAGGCAGTGCAGGAGATAGTACAGCAAGTTCTGGTCTCCAAAAGGCGAGAAAGTGAGGCCACGCGCCTGATCGTAGTCGCGCGCCGCATCCGTAAATTGAGAAAATAACACGGCGGTGTAATCGCACCCCTGTGATGATACCATATCCCCGTTAAAAATGCACTCTTGACAAGCAATTCTCCGGTTCGTAGAGGTTCTCAAACAATTGCAACTCAATATCCCGTTTGCGGAAGCACTAGAACAAATGCCGAGCTACGTCGAGTTCACGAAGGATGTGCTTAGCAAAAGAGGAAGATAGAGGATTACGAACGGTGATGCTAATCAAGAATGTAGTGCCATCCTACGAGACAACTACCTCGGAAGTTACAAGACCGGGAGTTTTACCATCCCATGCACTATTGGAAAGTTTGAATGTCAAAAGGCACTATCGACCGGGAGCAGCATAAATCGATGCCACTATCTAGTTTTACGCAAACTAGAAATGGGAGAAATCAAACCTCTGAACATCACTGCGGCTGGTGATCGCTCAATTGTTCATCCGGAGAGTCATCGAGGATATACTAGTAAAAGTGGACAAGTTCATCCTCCCCCGATTTCATTATCTTAGATATACAAGATAACGATGGAATACCTATCATCTTTGGCACCTCTTAGCCACGTGGCGTGCTCTCATTGATGTTCAAAAGGGAATTGAAGCTTGAGTAGATGAAGAAGAGGTAACTTTAACGTTCTTCAAACAGCACGTTTTCCAGAGGCCAAAGATAACTGCTCAGCCATTGATCTTATCGAAGAGACAATGTCAAACAAAGAGTTCGAATATGAGGATACGCTTGAAGAAGTACTGACCACATGGGATGATGATAGTAAAAACGATCGGTCGATGGAGTATGCAAATTGGATGAATGCTTATGAAAAATGGGATACAAGGACAAAGAAATATGAGGAGTGGGGACAGTACGTAAAGATCATTACCATCCACAGAAGGCCCGAGTTAGAGTTAAAAATCTTACCTAATCATCTACAATACGATACCTAGGTGAAGAAAACCACGCGATGATCATTTCATACCGCCCACCAAGAAATTGATAAACTGCTAAGAGTACTAAAGAATCACAAGCGGGCTATTGGATGGACATTAGCAGACATAAAAGGACTAAGTCCATCAACAGTAATGCATAAGATCCGCCTAGATGAGGAGAGCAGACCATCCATCGAAGCCCAGGCGACTGAACCCAAATATGAAAGAGGTAGTAAGGAAAGAAATCCTAAAATGGCTCGATGCGAGTGATTTACCCATATCCGATAGACGTGGGTAAGTCGGTACAAGTGGTGCGAAAAAGGGTGGAATAACGGTGGTGGCTAACGAAAGAAACGAACTCATTCCTCGAGAACGATCCGGTTGGAGAATACGTTGATTATCGCAGTTGAATAAAGCAACGAAAAGATCACTTCCCGCTGCCATTCCTAGATCAAATCTTTGGACAGACTCGCAGGGCACAACTACTATTGCTTTTTGGATGGATACTCAGGGTATCACCAGATTGCAATAGCCCCAGAAGATCAGGAAAAGACGACATTTACTTGCCCTTTTGGCACATTTGCATTTAGAAGAATGCCATTTGGACTCGTGATGCACCTGCTACTTTTCAAAGATGTATGATGGCAATTTTCTCAGATATGGTAGAGAGGACTATAGAGATCTTTATGGATGACTTTTCGGTCTTTGGAGCATCATTTGATGAATGTTTAAGGCATCTAGAAGCAGTGTTGAGCCAAGTCGAAGAATCTAACCTTGTGCTAAATTGGGAGAAGTGTCAACCATAGTATGAAGGAATCGTCTTGGGGCATAAAATATCAAACCAAGGTATTGAGGTAGACAAAGCAAAGATTTCAGTAATCGAAAATCTACCACCTCCAGTATCAACAAAAGGAGTCAGAAGTTTCCTTGGGCATGCAGGCTTCTATAGAAGATTCATCAAGGACTTTTCAAAGGTCTCAAAGCCCCTCTCCACATTGTTAATGTGGGGTAGCCTTCGACTTCAATAAAGAATGCTTATCCGCATTTCAAACGCTCGAGAGAGCTTACCTCAAGACTATAGTCATCGCACCAAATTGGGAGCTCCCGTTTGAACTCACGTATGCGATGCAGCGACTATGCAGTTGGAGCAGTACTTGGACAGAGAATCGACAAGGTATTTAGATCCATTTACTATGCTAGTAAAACTCTAAATGACGCACAATTAAATTATGCAACCACGGAAAAAGAACTACTAGCTATAGTATATGCGTTTGAGAAATTCAGGCCATACTTGATTGGAAATAAAGTGATAGTATACACTGACCACTCTGCTATAAAGTACTTAATGACAAAGAAGGATGCAAAGCCTCGTCTCATTCGATGGGTCCTACTTCTACAAGAATTTGACGTAGAGATTCGTGATAAGAAAGGCAGAGAATTCATTCTGACCACTTGTCGATGGAGAACACGAGCCGAATACCAAGGATGTGCAAATAAATGATCACTTTCGGACGAACAAGCTTTGAGTAAGTATGAATTCTAATTTACCTCGTACGCTGATTTTGTTAACTTTCTTGCAGCTAAAGTTCTACCCCCAGGCTTGTCAAGACAGCAAATAAAGAGGTTTTATTCTGAGGTAAAACATTACTATTGGGAAGAACCAATGCTATACAAATCTTTGTCTTGACCAAGTCATCAAAGCGATGTGTACGTAGGAAGAGATGCACCAGTTCTCACCCACCGCCACACCTTAGCATGTGGTGGACACTTTGGGGCATCAAGAAACGGCAAAGGTATTGCAATGCGGATTCTATTCGCCAACTCTTTTCAAGGATGCCCACACTGTGCGAGAGATGTGATAATTGTCAAAGAACGAGGAACATCTCAAGACGAAACGAGATGCCTTCGCGGGATATTGGAAGTAGAACTATTCGATGTGTGGGAGTTGATTTCATGGGACCATTCCCGCCATCTGGATATCAATATATCCTTCCGCGAGACTACGTGTCCAAATGGGTAGAAGCGATGGCCACCAAAGAAAACGACAAGAAAGCGCAAAAATTTCTCGTAAGAATATTTTCACAAGGTTCGCACACCAAACTCTTATCGATGATGAAGGAGCCATTTCGCAATAGGTGAAGTCATTGCTTTCCGATATGGAGTTTACTATCGCACTACAATGCGTATCATCCTCAAGCTAATGGGCAGCGGAAGTGTCAAATAGAGAAGTGAAAAGCATATTGGAAAAGGCGTGAACGGCTCGAGGAAAGACTGGTCGATCAAATTAGATGACGCGACATGGGCATCTGGACAGCGTTCAAAACACCAATTGGTATGTCACCTTATAAATTAGTTTTTGGTAAAGCTTGTCATTTGCGATAGAGTTGGAACACGAGCATATTGGGCAATGAAGAAGTTGAACATGGATACCACGGCGTGGACAAAGGAGGCTACTACGGTGAGCGAATTGGATGAATTCCGACACAATGCCTATGAGAATGCAAAGATCTACAAGAACGAGCGAAAGCATGTACGATAAGAATTTGATACCAAAAGATTTTCAGAAGGACAACAAGTGCTGCTATTCAACTCAAGGTTGAGATTGTTTCGAGCAAATTAAAATCACGTTGACAGACCATACACGATGGTAAGAGTATTCCCATGCGAGCAATTGAAATAAAAGGAGAGAGGAGCGCGCTTCAAAGTAAGCGGACAGAGGTTAAAACCCTACCTAATCGATGAAATGGAATACATGAACTTGGTAACTTCTCAATCCACTCGAAAGAATAAGAACGTCGTCCGGCTAAAAAAGACAGTAAAAACCGGTTGGGAGGCAACCAACGTTTTCAATTATGTTATTTTAATTTACATCTTTAAGTTTATTTTATTTTTGTCTCGAAACGATCTCGCGGTCTTGGAGTCTTGTGTTTTGTGATGTGATTGACAGTGCAGGAAATAAATCAAGAAAGCGAGATTTCGAGCAAAGCGGGTAGCGCGCGCTGAGGCAGGCGCGCGGCGAAATATCGAAAAGGTGTTGAAGTTTAAAGCGCGCCCGGGAAGCGAACGCGGCAGCGAAATCGAAAAATGTGCGAAGATAGCGCCGCTTCCAGTAACAAGGCGCGTGAAATCCGATGGGCCGAAGGATTGAGCGCGCGCCTGAAAAGATCTCAAGAGTGCGGAAGTTTAAGCGCGCGGTGTCGATTCAGAGAATTGAAAATACTTTGATCCAAAAGCCCTACCGCCAAATCAAACACCAGGGCTCTCTCCTCACGAAATTAAGCACTACCCACCGCCACTCATCATTTTTAGCCAAAAGCGTAAGTCTTTTTGTCTTTAGTTTTTCCTTTGAGTCTACACATTGGGGACAATGTGTAATTTAAGTTTGGGGGTGTTTTTTATGTGTTTCATTTTTATGTTTTATTCGAGTCTTCTTTTTGATTTTTTGTTTATTTTGAGTCACCACAAATTTTTTCGTTTTTGAGTCATAATTGCTCACAAAGATCATGTATCTTTGTAGTTGCTAGAAACACCTAGTGAAGTAAGGTAAAATAATGTAACTAATTGTAGCAACTATTTAAACACCTAGGTTAGATATGCCAAAAACTCACAAAATCTGTCATTTGGAGTTTCACGTCAATTGTGCATACTAAATGATTGAAAACCTATGTGTGTACGATTGTTTGCTATTTGAGGCGAAATAATTAGGATATGCGTGCTAGGGGAGATGACTCGCATTTCTTTGATAGCCAATTCTTACCTCTTTCTATCCCGCACTTTAAAAATATCACTAGTTAGCCCCATCGAGCCTAAAATTTGAAACTTCTTCTTTGACACCTATATTCCCACAAAGTGTACCATAAGTGAAATTATGAAACAGTAGGAGTACATTGTGTTAAAAGAAAACAAAAAGAATGAATAAAGTCTGTTGCACCAATACAAAAGTAATAAGAAATAGGCAAAAGCCTAAGTTTGGGGGTGCTTATCATTATTATATACTTCATTCTCCCAAAACAAAAGAGGAAGGATAGAATTGAAGTGAAGTAAAGAATCAAAAGAAAAGGGAAAAATTGAAAAGCCAAAGAGCTTATAGTGCAGAAAAATGAGCTTAAATGCCTATCTTTACCAACCCTACCTAAGCTGCATTACAACCCCAAAGTCCTCAAGATCTCTTTTATGTATATCGAATTAGTGGAGAATAGCAAGTAAGCATGCCATAGGAATTTTTGAATTTATATGCATACTTGAGTACACGACTTCCATTTAAGCATGATAAGTATGAGTTTGCGAAATATCTAGCTCAACGTGTTGAAATTCCATGCTATATGTTCCTGCGTATTATTACGCTAACCTTCATGTTTTTCTAGTTAACATTCATGCAAGAAAAGTGATCAATGGCGAAGTCATTTATTTTCTTTGTTGATTTTCTTATTTATTAGTCTGTCATTTTATTTCTTTCTTTTTATCTTTGCTCGAGGCGAGCAAAGGTTAAGTTGAGGGTATTTGATCGGTGTATTTTATATACACCTTTTAGTCGATCTAGTTAGTCTTTTGTCCCGTTTGTACATACAAAGTGTCGTATTAGGATAGATTTTCTTTCTTTTGAGTCAAAGTGGCTAAAGTGGCCAAATGGCGGAAAAGGAGCGAAAAGAGGAAAAAGAGAGGTCTTAGAGTGAAAACGGAGAAAGTGGCAAACGAGTGAAATCGGACTGCGCGGCCTCCTGCAATCGAAGCGAGCCGCGGTGCTATTATTCGAAGAAGTGCAGAAGATTGGCGCGCTACTCGAAGACGAAGCAGCCGCGGCGCTAAACATCCGGGAGAAGCCACAGAGTTGCAGGCCGCGCCTCGAACAGCGAATATCGAGCGCGGCGCAAAACACCCGGTATTGCAGAACTTTAGCCGCGCGCCGATGCAGCGGCGCAGCGGAAAAATTAGGTCTTTTGTGATTTTTGGGCGAGCTGGAAGGAAAAGAAGGAGGCGTTTTAAAACTATATAAGGAGAACCCTAGGCGGTTTTGAGGTTCCCTTTCTTGCACAACTCAAGATTCTTGACTTGGAGTTTGGATACCATTAGCTTAGTAATTTCTTTTTCCTTTCCTTTATTTATTTCGGTTTTGCATGATGAACTTTGAATTAGTTCTTGTCATATTCATGGCTAGGAACTAATTCTCTTATAAGACTTTCTATGTTGAATTCTTGAACCTTATGTTATAAAGTAATGCATGCTTATGGTTATTATTCTTATCGAGAGATCTACCCAATAATTGAGTTGAATTCTTGGTAGCTAATTGACAACTAGTTATCACTATATGATTTCTAATCGATTCGAAAGGAGGATTGTGAATATCTTTGTAAGTTGGGTAGACGGTCTTGAATTGGGGATGAAAATACCTCAATTAGATTTGTAGCGTTGATGAGAGGCTTAACAACCTAATTTTGCGCATTGTGCGTGACGGTCAACTAGGTTTTGTGCTTAATCCTCCTATAGAGTTACCACTTATCGAAAGTTAGGTAAGGAACAATCGGGGTTGAGTGTTTATATAACCCTAACGGAGTATAAAGCGATTTCGTAAACCGCTTTCTCCAAAGAAGAACACCATAAGTAATGCATTAACAAGTAACATAAGCGGATAGTAAGGATACATAGAAGCCCTATTCTCATCACATCTGAAGTAACTCCTTTATATTTACGTCTCTTTAATAATTCTTAGTTATAAATAACCAATCAAGTATTAATTCGCCAAATAGATACTATAAAATAGATAGTTGGTACTTGAACCCTAATCCTAGAGGACGATATTCGGTCTTATCTAAGACTATACTACTTGATACGATAACGTGCACTTGCGTTTAAAAGTGTGTGCATATTACGCGCATCATTCACACTATTATTTAAGTTTTTTCCCACCGACATTCAGTGAGAATAATCAGTGGAAAAATAGTGATTTTTTAGTAGTGACATGTGTAGAGAATATATATATATATATATAATATGAAGTTAATAGCTATTCACATTTACATCATCTACAACCAAGTTTTCATTTTCTTCTTTTCCTTTTTTACATAATTATCTTTGATTCTTTTTGTTACAAAATGAGATTAAAAAGTGAGTAGGAGATGCTAAAAAAATTAAAGATTGCAGCAACCAAGCTATAGATAACTTTATAAGTCAAGGGTAATATTGTAAGCTACGTAGGAATTAACGGGTTGTCTAGTTATCCAATATAAAAATTAGACAATCCGTTCCCGAACCAATAACCCATTATTTATAAAATTCTAAATCGCCCTCAAACCATTAATCCGATAATTATAACCCGATATCAATAATTCAGTAACACTTTTTTTATTTGGGTTATCGATTATGGTTCGGTTTTTAACACCCCTAAAGTGAGTGATTTATTTCTCTATATCCACATATTTGTACAAAAATGGGCAAAAGACTAACTAAAAATGACTCAAAAGGTGTATATAAAATACACCGATCACCTCCACACATCAAAACCAGTATAACAGGTTTTTTGAGGAAGCTTGCGTGATTGCTGTAACGAGACTCTCTTGCATACCAGGTAGCCCCAATTATGTCCAATCAAGCTCCTCCCTTTCAAGAGTCTGATCTAATCCCATTACTAGAACAATATAGTCTGTTTTTTTTGCTATATCAACCGCTTCATCTATTGTAGAAGAAGTATAGTTGGCGAAATTGCAGCCTGGATGGTACATTGTATTTTTCAACATACCCCTGAAGTCCTTGGAGTAATGAAACACTCTCGCAAGGATAGCCTGCATAGTTACCTAGAAGTACATTGGAATCTTTTGCGTTGGGACCTATTACAGCAAGGGATGTTGTTTTTATCTTTGAAAGTGGAAGGAGCCTCTCAATGTTTTTAAGAAGGAAAATGCCATTTCTTGCTGCTTCAAGGGCTAGTGCCCGGTGCTCTTGACTACAAACCTCTGTTGTAGAAATGTCTCTGTATTCCAATTTTCTTGGGTCACCATTGAATAATCCTAGCCTCATTCTAATGGAGAAGAGATTGTGCAGAGCTCTATCTATGTCATATTCTTGTACTTTCTGCTTCTCTAGAGCTGATTTTGTGTATTTCTGCAAGTAGGCACCACAATTCACATCCATGCCTGAAATTTCATTGCCAAGAAAAAAAGTTGCATTTAGTCTTCATCAACGAAGTTTGCGTTAATTAAAAGAAATTTCTAGTTTTCATACTTTTTCTCAACATCTTGTTGCATTATGCAGCATTTAATCTACATTTTCTTTTATTATTGTTCTGCCTTACAAGTAGAATTTGACTGCATTAAATTGAGTATTCGACTAGAACAAAATGCACTCAAAACAAGAAGATCATTCATGTTAGTCCTCATCTTCATTACTTCATATTAAATTGTAACTCATAGATCACAATCTATAGATGCTTTAGCATGTAAATGCAGGGTACGCCAGAACAATCTCAAAGTAGAACAATGTTCGCTTGGTTAATCCACCAGCCACATAATTTAAAATAATTAGCCGCATGAAATGTTGTGTTCTGGTAATGGTTTCGTTAATAGCATCAATGTCCTTGATTATAAAGTGGCAGGTACACCATGAAAGAATGATGATGTGGTGATGACATGCCGGCACTGGAAATTTGATTTCTAGTTATTTGTATTTTCTAAGAAACTAACACATAGTTTAGTAATTTTATTGTTCACAAAAATGAAGCATTGCTGATTAATTTTCACTTATTTATTTGGTATGATTAGAAGGAAGTGAGTGAGGGGGGCTTATCGGATGGTTCCGTTCGATTTTTGCACTTAATGTTTTGGCTTATCGGTTATCGATTTTTATATGTGCTAAACCGTTACCTAACCAATAAGATATCAGTAGTTCATTCGGTTTAGCTTAACGGTTATCCGTTTGTTATCGGTTCGGTTTATCGATTAATTGGTTAAGTTGCAAGATGAGATTAATTTTTCTTCCGCCTGAAAGCAAAAAGGATCTACTATCTCAAAAGAATTAAATTGAGTCAGTATTTTTTCTTTTGCATCTTGAAACAATACTTATATTGCCTTACAATTTAGAACCTTGAAGAGCTACTGAAATTAGCTATCTCTCAAACTTACACACTAGTAGAAATTAAGGGTTTTTCCACCGATATTCAGAGAAAATTTGTGCTATAAAATATGATTTTCCACCTCATTCCCACCGAACTGGCTCATTGGGAAATCACTGGGATAACGCATGGTGGAAACAAATTTCCATTAAAACACTGGAAATGTTTTAAATTTTTTCGTGTGTTCACACTATTATTTAAGTTTTTTCCCACCGACATTCAGTGAGAATAATCAGTGAAAAAATAGTGATTTTTTAGTAGTGACATGTGTAGAGAAGATATATATATATATATATATATAATATGAAGTTAATAGCTATTCACATTTACATCAGCTACAACCAAGTTTTCATTTTCTTCTTCATTTTTTACATAATTATCTTTGATTCTTTTTGTTACAAAATGAGATTGACAAAAAAAGTGAGTAGGAGATGCTAAAAAAAATCAAGATTGCAGCAACCAAGCTATAGATAACTTTATAAGTCAATGGTAATATTGTAAGCTCAGTAGGAATTAACGGGTTGTCTAGTTATCCAATATAAAAATTAGACAATCCGTTCCCGAACCAATAACCCATTATGTATAAAATTCTAAATCGCCCCCAAACCGTTAATCCGATAATTATAACCCAAATCAATAATTCAGTAACACTTTTTTATTTGGGTTATCGGTTATGGTTCGATTTTTAACACCCCTAAAGTGAGTGATATATTTCTGTGTATCCAGTTTTTGAGAAATTGATAAAGCTAACATGAAATTGTTAATACAATTTTACTACACAACAGAAATCTCGAGTTAGAACTAAATTAGTATACTCTTAAGAGAACCATTTTATTGCACATATTGACAGATTTATCATATTGGATACATTACTTTCCATGACAATTTAATATTACTTGATATTAACTTTTTCTAACTGACAACCGAGATCGGGGAGATCATACAAATACAGTAACAGGATACTCCTCATCTCCCGCGAGAAGGAAATATTTCCCTTCATCAATAACTAATGAACCATATGTATTAGCCCTAGTAAAGTGCTCACAAGGTTTCACATCAAATGCAATATGGGTATTTTCCCCTGCTTTCAAATTCACACTCTTGAATCCTATCAATGTCTTTCTTGGAACCTCATCCATTGTGCTGGAGTGCCTTAGAAACAACAACACTGGGTGCTTACCAGCCATTTCTCCCTGGTTTTTCACCTCAACTTCAACTGTGATAATCGCGTTGTTGCATACTTCTGATCCAATGTCTGAAAGAGCAACGCTGAAAACAGAACCAGTTTTAATTTCCTTATTCGCCTTCAGGTTCTTGAAATGCAGTTTGTCTTGGTTGACAGAGGCAAACGCGTAAGAGTAACTAGTGTAGCTGAGGCCATAGCCAAAATCACAAACTTTTGGCCCGTTGTAGAATCTGTATATATCCAGCAGATGATACAGGCCGCATCCTCATGTCAGTCATCGGTATTTCATTGAACTCCTTAGGATACCAAGTGACTGGTAATTTCCCCCTGCAAAGTAATGTAGTCTTGCATGTTTATAAAAGTGATCCATAACAATCGAACATCATTCAAGGAAATGGAGTAAATGAAGTTCACCTGGATTATGTTCACCGAAAATAATCTCTACTAATGCAGCAGCTCCACTCTCACCAGGGTAACCAACCCATAAAATGCATCTTATATTTTGGTTGTCCTTAGCAAAAGATACATCCACTGGACCTCCACACATCAAAACCAGTATAACAGGTTTTGAGGAAGCTTGCGCGATTGCTGTAACGAGACTCTCTTGCATACCAGGTAGCCCCAATTCTGTCCGATCAAGCTCTTCCCTTTCAAGAGTCTGATCTAATCCCATTACTAGAACAACATAGTCTGCTTTTTTTGCTATATCAACCGCTTCATCTATTGTAGCAGAAGTACAGTTTACGAAATTGCAGCCTTGATGGTACATTGTATTTTCAACATACCCCTGAAGTCCTTGGAGTAATGTAACGCTCTCGCACGGATAGCCTGCATAGTTACCTAGAAGTACATTGGAATCATTTGCTTTGGGACCTATTACAGCAAGGGATGTTGTTTTTATCTTTGAAAGTGGAAGGAGACTCTCAAAGTTTTTAAGAAGGACAATGCCATTTCTTGCGGCTTCAAGGGCTAGTGCCCGGTGCTCTTGACTACAAACCTCTGTTGTAGAAATGTCTCCGTATTCTAATTTTCTTGGGTCACCATTGAATAATCCTAGCCTCATTCTAATGGAGAAGAGATTGTGAAGAGCTCTGTCTATGTCATATTCTTGTACTTTCTGCTTCTCTAGAGCTGATTTTGTGTATTTCTGCAAGTAGGCACCACAATTCACATCCATGCCTGAAATTTCATTGCCAAGAAAAAAGTGGCATTTAGTCTTCATCAATGAAGTTTGCATAAATTTAAAAGAAATTTTTAGTTTTCATACTTTTTCTCAACATCTTGTTGCATTATGCATCATTTAAACTACATTTGATTTTATTATTGTTCTGCCTTACAAGTAGAATTTGACTGCATTAAATTGAGTATTCGACTGGAACAAAATGCACTCATAACAAGAAGATCTCATGTTAGTTCTCATCTTCATTACTTCATATTAGATTGTAACTCATAGATCACATTATAATTGCTATCTTTATTCTAGATTAAGCTTATTGTTCAAGCGATTGTAATGAAGATGTTGTCTTTTATCTTTTAGACTTTGTAACTTTAGACGAAGTTATCTGCGACTTCATTTTTGTTTGTAATTTCTTGTTCGTTTGTAACGCTCAATTTGTAAAAAAAAAAATCATTTGTAATTGTATATAATTTATACAATTCTTTTGATCATCGACCATCAAGAGATATATTTATATATACCCTTGAAAATATAAACCTTGTGTCTCTTTACTTTTTCCGCTGCATTTACTCTATAAAGTTTTATATTGTTTTATCACACTGTTGCCTCAGATGTTGACACAACATTGAAGGCAACATCCAGTGACTATTTTTGTTGTTCTAGTTATTGCGATTTAATCTTACGCTTTTTACTAATCTGTAGCCCCGGGACCCACAAGTGGTATTAGAGCCTGCACTTGATACAATAAGTGTTTGATTCTGAATATTACGGCTATGGACTCAGCTTTACAAACCGTTGGTAGAATTCCAATACTTGACGGATCTAACTACGCCTACTGGAAAATTTGACTACGTTCGCACATCAAATCCATTGATGTTCGAACATGGAGATCAGTTTCCGAAGGCTATGTAATCCCCAAGTACCCAGCAGACGAGGATGGTGATGTACTCACTAAACCCGAGTCTGAATGGACCCAGGAAGAAATCAACACTGCAAGCTTTAATGAAAAGGCTCTAAATGCGATATTTGGATGAGTAGACATATATATGTTCAAGCTTACCAGAATCGCACAACGGCCAAGGATTCTTGGGAAACCTTACAAACCCATTGTGAGGGAACCTCAAGTGTTCGACGTACAAAGTTTCGCATGATCTTGAGTCAATACGAACACTTAAGGATGGAAGAGTCTGACGACATAAAATCATATTTTGAAAAGTTTATTGACATTACTAATCAGTGTCAAGTGCTTGGGTCACCTTTAACCAACACACAACTTGTGGATAAAGCTCTCAGATCTCTTCCTGAAAGATTCAATACTAAGATTTGTGCTATTGAAGAGGTACATAATCTTGCTACAATGGATCTTCATGCCTTGATGAGCATCTTTCAAACATATGAGATGAACATGAAGAGCCAAAGAGATCAGTACAAAGACAAGACGTTGGCACTCCAAGGACAAACCTCGAAATTTGAATTGGAAAACGAGGAAGAAAACCAGGAGAAAATGGGAAGCGATGCAACTGTTGCCTTACTCACTTGTCGATTCAATTCGATGGTGACAAAAATCAATACTGACCGTAACAAAGTCAATTATAATAAGCATCAGAACCCTCTCTTTAATAAGCAGCCAATTAGGTCACCTTCTGAACAGAGAAATCGTAATCCACTGAGGAAATCCAATTCCGATGGTACCAATTACAATCTCAAACAACTCGAGGAAGTGCAGTGTCATGCATGCTCGGGTTGGGGACACTACGCTAATGAGTGTGCAAACACCCTTAGAAAAATTGGTAAGGTTATGTGGGTAACCCTCAGTGATGATGAGAACGAAGAGGAAGAAGAAGAACAATCACAGGCAATGCTTGCAGCCATGTTTGAACACTCACTGTCTGACGATGAGGTCGCAACATCGTCAATAACATCTTCATCCACATCTGGAATGCATGCACCATCAGAGAGGTATGTATACTTTGATTATTCTGATGTAAATTGTTTTAGTGGATTTATTTCTTCAATTGAGGTTGTAGATTTGGATCTAGTTGACTCCAAAGACGAAACGATAAAGGAATTACAAAATCTTTGTAAATTCTTAATCACTAACTTGAGCAACTAGACTCAAAAGCAAAACATTGGCTCTTGAGAATAGCAATTTGAAAGGAAAAATTAACTGATTAGAGGTGACACTTACCAAGAAGGATCTAGAGCTTGGTAAGATTCGTGCACGATTGAACACATTTGAGATCACGTTTCAAAAGCTCAACATGGGAACCTCCAAACTGGATGAAATACTGAACTTCAGCAATCCCACAAGGACTGGGCTTGGTTACCAATCTCCTAGGAAAACCAATACTTCCAGGATCCATAGTCAGACTGAGAGGATAAACTTTTTCAAAGAAAATGCTTGTAACTCTCAGAGCACTATGATTGGATCAAAGTTTGTATATAGCTTCTGTAAAAAATCAGTACATCTTATGCCCTACTACTACAAACTTCTAAACTCCGCACTCAGACTATTGCTTAAAGTGTTGTCATCAATGTTTTCCAACATCATTGACAACATTCAAAACAACAAGCCTGAGAGCATAAGGAAGAAAATGTTTGAAAAGGAGTGGGTACCCAAACTAAATCTGAAATGTAATGTGTGCATAACTGTCTTGCGTACCAATATTACAAGTTCTTGGTACTTCGATAGTGGGTGCTCACGTCATATGACAGGTACCAAAAGTCTCTTGAAGGAGTATGGAACATTCAATGGAGGGAACATGACTTTTGGAGGAGGAAGTAAGAGTAATATTATTGGTAGAGGAACTCTTAATGTTCCAAATGTACCAGCCTTGAAGAATGTGCTTCATGTATAAGGTTTAGTTGCTAATCTCTTTAGCATAAGCCAACTATGTGATGACGATCTAGAGGTGAAATTCAACAAGCTTGGATGCAAATTCCGCAGGACCTCCCCTACAGTATCGTCACTGCAGTAGAGTTTAACCACCAAGTTCGGGATGGATTGATGTAGTTCCTCTACGCCTAGGACACCAGAATATCGAACCATGAACGAAGAAAAAATCACTCTACTGACAGAGAACCTAAGAGCTACCAATAAGCCTTTAGGCAGGCAGCGGAAATGGTAAATGTCGACTTCCTTTACAATGACTTCTTCTTTTTCTCTTCACCATAAAAAATTATAGCTCACCCTCGGATCAGGGGATACCTTAAGTCAGCAGCTTCCTTTGTAGATAGGACATTTACATAAACTCTGAAACTGTACCCAGGGAGAAAACTTGAGATAATGGGTGTAAACCGAAAAAGGATTCATAAGTAGTTGTTAATGGAGTTGAGGTTACCATTACAAACTCTGCAAACAAGTGTGTCATGTTAGGAATCCGAACCGGAGATAACTGCTATCTAGTAGGTAGACAAGAGTTTTGCAACTCCGCAAAGGTAGGTGACTTGACACTTTGGCACTGCACTGAGACATATCAACTACGCACCTTGGGAAGGCGATCGTTTGAAGCTGTCAAAGGTATTCCCACACTTGATTCAAAATATAAAACACTGTGTGAAGATTATTTGAAGGAAAAGCAGACCCGAGTCTCTCACAATGTTATCCAACATGACAGACAACATTTAGGTACGTCTCATTATTTCTAATTGTTGCATATGGATCATATGGGTCCAATTGAGGTAGATAGCCTAGGAGGAATGAGATACTCTTATGTAATTGTTGATGATTTTTTCAGATTTACTTGAATATATTTCTTAAAGGAAAAATCACAAACCTTTGAGATGTTTAGAACACTTTACTCTAGAATTAGAAACTTATTTTGTTCTTCAATTTTCAGAATAAGATCTGATCATGGAAAAGAATTTGAAAATCAAATCTTTGCAAAATTCTGTGAAAAGAAAGGCATATTCCATGAATTATTTGCACCAAAAAACCTCAACAAAATGGGGTTGCCGAGAGAAAGAACAGAACTTTATAGGAAATAGCAAGATTAATGTTGAGTTCTAAGCAATTATCAAAGAAGTTTTGGGCAGAAGCCTTGAACACAACATGTCACATAAGTAATATAGTCTATCTAAGGTCAGAGACCAAGATGACACCCTATGGACTATTAAATGGAAAGAAACCTATAGTGAGGTACTTCCATGTCTTTGGGTGTGTGTGCTATATTCTTAATGACAGGGATAAACTAGCTAAATTCGACTCTAAGAGTGACAAGGTTGTATTCGTCGGCTACTCTCAGAATAGCCATGCATACCGAGTATACAATCTTCCGACAAAAACCATACATGAGTTTGTTAATGTGATTTTTGATGATCTGCTGGATATATCTGGAATATCTTCAGAAAACAACATTATGGTTGCAGTTGAAGAGGAGCAACCCACCGAATAATCAGATGTTATCCCAACATCAGTAGCCACATCTGAACCTCAAGAAGAGAACACAGGGAATGAAGTCGAGGAGGAGTCTGATACTGAACTGAATGATCAAGTGAGAAGAGACCCTCCATCGAGGATTAGAAGGAACCACCCGCCTGACCAAATGATAGGGGGAGTCTTTGAGAAGAGGCGCACAAGAGATAAGGAACCAGTCAACTACCGAGAGATGGTACGGTATGTGTTTATGTCCACCATATACCAAAAGGTTAGTCTTTCTTGTGTTATATCTACATTGGAACCTAAGAATATTAGGGAAGCATTGAAAGATAATTTTTGGATACAAACTATGCAAGAAGAACTTGAGAAATTTTCCCGAAATGAGGTTTGAGACTTGGTACCACGACCCAACGACACTAATATTATTGGGACTAAGTGGATATTTAAAAACAAATCGGATGAATTAGGGAAGATTGTGAGAAATAAAGCTAGACTTGTTGCTCAAGGATATACACAAGTCGAAAGGATTGACTATAACGAGACCTTCGCTCATGTGGCTAGAATTGAGTCAATAAGACTAATACTTGTTATTGCTTGCTATCTAAGGATTACCTTACACCAAATGGACATTCAAGGTGCCTTTCTGAATAGATACTTGGACAAAGAAGTGTATGTTGAACAACCCAAGGGATTTAAAGATCCTCACCATCCACAACATGTATACAAGCTCAAGAAAGCCTTGTATGGATTGAAACAAGCACCACGTGCATGGTATGTCCATTTAACCAACTTTCTTGTCGAATTTGGTTTCACCCGTGGAGAAGCTGACAGAACCTTATTCATCAGAAGACACGAAGTAGATGTGATAATAGCTCAGATCTATGTCGATGATATTGTATTTGGTTCGACTTCGAAATCATTCTTGAAGTACTTCGCCGAGGCAATGTCGACCACATTTGAGATGAGTATGATTGGAGAACTAACACTTTTCTTAGGCTTGTAGATTAAGCAAAATGAAGAAGGAATGTTTGTATCCCAGAACAAGTATGCCAAGAATCTGGTTAGGAAGTTTGGTCTGGAAAACGCTAAACACATGAAGACTCCAATGGGCTCTACGCAAAAGGTATGTAAAGACGATGTTGGACAAGATGTTGACCCAACATTGTATCGATCTATGATAGGTATCCTTTTGTACCTTACTGTCAGTCGCCCTGATATCATGTTTAGTGTGTGCACGGTTCCAAGCCAGTCCCAAGGTATCTCATCTTAATGCCGTGAAACGTATCATACGATATATTGCCGGTGTTGACAGTCAATTTTGACCCGTTTTTCGTATATTTATTGCAATTTTATGTGTTTTAGGACACCACATTTTAATCATCATTTTTTGCATTTTTTACATAATATTCTATGTTTATTTCTTCACAAAATGACATTGCATCTTTTTATTTTAATTTAAGCATTATGTTTTTGTTAATATTATGTTTTTATTATTGTTACACCGTCGTTTTATTTTAATAATATTTGCATCTCTTTAAATAATTAATTGACATCTCGTTTTTACTTTTAATCAGGCATTAAACATGTCTTAAATATTGCATTTTATAATTATTGCATCGGCATTTGGATTTTAATAATTTTGCATCTTTTTAAATAATTTTGTTTTAAATAATTAATCCGCCTTGCATTTTGTCAAACCAGTCCAGTCCAAGACACAATTTGAATCCAATCAACACTATTTTTAATTCCATCAAACACCTCTTTTATTCCCCTAAAATCAAATACCACTTTTTATTTCCCCCCCCCCCCAAAACCTAAACCCAAACCTAAAATATCTACCCTATAAATAAAACATTACACTCCCACTTTCCCCCCAACAAAAAAAATCAGCCCCCAGCCGCACAACATAAGACCACCCTTTTCATTTTTTAAATCCCTCACAGCAGCCCACATTACCCATCTTCCTAACTCCTCTCCTTCCCGTCGCCGCCACCGGCGAACCCGCTGCTCCTCTCACCTCTCCCGTCGACCACCCTCTCACCATCCCGTCTCACCTCTCTCCTGCCTTTCCGTCGCATCGCTGTCGCCATCATCGCGGAGTTGAGCTCCGTGAACCTCACCGCTGTTTCTCGAACCCCCTTTAACACCTGAACCACCACTATCACCCCACTTGAACCATGAACCCCTTTTCGCCACCGGACCTCTCCCTCGCCCACCGATTGGCGATGGCGTCGCTCCGGCGACTTTGTCGTGGAAGTGATGCCGATTGCCCCTCTCTGCTAATAATGAATCACGGTGGGGTTCAACTCGGACGGCGCCATCGCTTGTTTTCGGTTTTGTTGCTATTATGTTGTTGTGGTTGTTGTACTGATTGTTTTGTGATTTGCGAATCTTGTTTGCTTTATTTCGAGATCTATGGCATTGGTGGGCTGATTTCTTTCGACTTTGGTTTTCATGGAGTTAGGCTCGGCATTGGTTCAATTCTTGATTCTAATGTTTTGTTATTTGTCGGATGGAGTTTTCACTTTGTTTGGTCAGCGATTTTCGGCCATTTATTGCTCTTGATTGGGGCATTTTGTCACCGATTTTGGCCATTTATTGCTCTTTGTTGGGGCATTTTGTTGGGTGATTTTCGATCATTTTTGCTCTTGTTTTGGCCATTTATTGGACTAATTTTCGGCCATTTTTTGCTACTGTTTTGGCCATATTATTTGACTGGTTTTGTCCATATTGCTATTGATTTTGGACATTTTTTGCTGGTTTACTGATTTGAACAAGATGCTACACTTGTTTGGCCGATGAAAAATTTATCCGTCGATTTTTGAGGCCTCCACAGTTGCAAAGAGGGAAAATAAAATAAATGAAGCTTTCTGGGCGTTGATGATTTCTTCTACTTACACAGGATAACCAACATGCGCTGGCGAGGTGAATTTTCGCAGCCGGACTTGTTTAGGATGTCCCACTTTATTTTTATATATATCTGAGCCCTCCGTGTTTAAAACTACTATTGTTTTGGCGCGGATCTGAAGGTTTTATTTATTTTATTGTTTTTAATAATATTGGCCGATGAAGGAATCTCCGTCTGATTTCCAAGGCCTCCTCTGTGCAAAAGACGTATTTATTTATTTATTTATTTTTGCTTTACTTATTAATTCTTGTCATTGCTTTAAAATTATTTATTCTACTATTAACACGTTTACTAAGTGTTTATGCAGGTACCCGGAGATCATCTTGTGCAGAAGGCCTAAAAAGGGCTAAAAGATGTCCCAGTGTTTTATTTTATGTCGCATTTAATTTTAGTTTTTATTATTTTGTATTGCATTTTATTTTAGCTATAAATTATGAAAAAATGCTTAGAATACGTAGAATAAAATGGGCAATAAATAATTAACCTAGGTTTGAACGAATAACCGCAAGTTAGCGGATCGTAAAGGATGTCTAACCTCTTCCCTTTAGGATAATAAAGAACTCTGATTCAGAATCTCACTAATTTCGCAGATCATTAAATGGAGATTAATTGCAGTATTTTATTGCAATAAATCAAGTGTCCTAATTCACTTAAATAATTAGGTGGCGACCCCTTAAAAACAGAACTATTGCTCCATCCACGGAACTGCGTCAAAGAGCAACGTTGCGGATACCGTTCAGACCCCGAGGACAAAAACGGGCGCGACAGCATGGCGTCTCCGCTGGGGATATCAGGTTCTTGATCATAGCAAACCTAGGTTAATTAAATATTGCACTTTATTTTGCTTTTATATTTGTTGTAAATATTTTATATTGTTTGATTTTATTTTGTAATTAACTACTTTAATTGCTACATTATTTTATTGTTTTCCTTAAATTGACATTCCGCTCATATTTCCTTCATTCTGGAAAATTAACACTATCACACACTACACGCGAGGTGTGTTATGCGACCATAAAATTTCTTTCAATTAACCAATTTTAGGAGAGTTGGCAAAGGCGCGGAGAATCTGGTCCAACCGGTGGCCGCGTAGCCTTCTCACTCGAGTAGTCCGCTCGGGAACCTTGCGTCTAGTCAACCAAATCTTAGCAAAAGTAGGATAGAGCTATACCTCTTTATTTTAAGTCATGCATGCATACACCCTAGGTGGGTTGATCCTTGGTATCGTCTCCACGATTAGGAAATCCACCAAATTGTCGTTGAGTTTCACAACCCGTCGACCAATAAGCATATATGTGTAGCGTGATAATGATAGACGGATCCAAGCCTGGTCATGACACGCCAAAATTGGAAAAAGTGCACCATCATTTGTTCGCCATTTTCAACAAAACATTGCAGTTTAACGGCTTGGACTTATTTATCATAATCCCGCATATTTGGCGTTTAGGCTCACCTCTGGCATAAGGGAGGTCCCATGCATGTTAGGGCGCGCGCTTGATTTGCATTCTTTTGTTTACTATTGTTGTCGCTAGCAATTTTGTACATATTATTTAATGCAATAATTACCCTTTTGTGATTTCGGGCTCGAGCATTTGCCTTTTTTGCACTTTTGCTGTCATTGCAATCAGGACTTCTACTGCGTAAATCACTCTTGAATAGCGCGACTTGAACTTTGTGAAGCATCAACCACCAGTCCGGTCAAACCAATCAGGGAAGTCTTTGACTATATTGTCACACCTTTGCATTTTTATTATTTTTGTCATTTTCCTACTCACCTTTCTCATATTTGTTTGCAGGAAGGTCGTCCTCAATCAGCCTAGGGCGGTCGAAGAAAAACAAAATCATCACAAAAATGAGCGGTAGTTATGTTGACTAATAGAAGTTAGTTTATATCAGATTCAACGAGACAACATCGCTCTCAGTTCTTCTATATTTTGTATATTTATTTGCAAATTCAATTGATATGTCTAGTGTTGAAGTTGATTACATAATTATTTATCATGTATTTTACAGCATAATTATTCCGAACTACGCGTGTCTGATTCTTACCACACGGTGTGATACGTAGGCAACTCATTTTGGGTTCGACACCACCACAAAAATAAAAACCACAAAAATAAAAATCACAAAAAAATAATAATAATAAAGAGCGCATTTCTCACTCATGCATCTCATTCATCATGTTTTCGGGCATTCATTTTACTTTGCATTCGTCCACAATGGACAATCATTTCTTTTGCACAGCTTTATATTGTTATCCTTTCATTGATAAATTGTTTTCAGACATACATTTTATAACATATTTGAATGAACTACGCGCACCTGATTCTCTCGGCGGGATACGTAGGCAGCCCTATTCGGGTTCGGTACCCTTTATTCAAAAAAAAAAAAAAACTTCACAAATACAAAAAAAAAATGTTATTCAAAAATACAAAAATATTTTTTAAGTATTATTGTTTGAATTTGTTGATACAAACACATTTACAAGTGTGCATAAAAAAAACAGTATGGGTTGACTTTGTGGTAAACCATAAATTATTTTGGTACCTGATCGGTGTATTTTATATACACCTTTTGAGTCATTTTTAGTTAGTATTTTACTCATTTAATTTATGTTTAGTATAGTATTAGGGTCATTTTCCTTTCTTTTGTGTCACAGCGGTCATAAATGGAGAAATGGCGAAAAGGAGATGAAATGAGCATAAATGAGATGGAATTTCACACAAAAAGGGCCAAGAAATGAAGTCTAAGAAGTTCCGGGAATTATAGAGGAGATCGAAAGTCGGACGAAAAAGGACAACAAAGCGAAAATCCATGAAACGCCTCGGCGCCAGCGGCAGTCTTGCGGCGCCCAATGTTCTGAATGTTCTGAAAGTTGCTGATTTTGGTAGCGCCATGATTTATGAAGTTCTGGGCCGAATTTGACATGTTTTAAGAGTCCTAAAGGGATAACTTTTCCTACCTAAATGGATAACTTTTCCTACCTTAAAACCCTTACCTAAAAGGATTCTAATAACTTTTCCTACCTACATAATCCTTAACCCTTCACCTAAAGGATTCTTGGTCTATAAATAGTCTCTACATCATTAGAAGAATTCATTCTCCATTCCACCATTCACCATTCTACATTCATCTATCCACCAATCCATCTTGTAAATATTCCACAACACAACCCTTGGATGCTAGAAGGCTTGGAGACTCGTTCTTAAGTATTTTCTTTTCTTTCTTTTACTTTATTTCAGTTTATGTTGGATATTGAATTAGTTCTTGTCATGTCTATGACTAGGAACTAATTCTAATATAGGGCTTTCCATGTCAATTCACTTGAACCTTATTTTATGAGTTAATGCATGTTTATGGTTGTTCTTCTTATTGTTGAGATTTATCCAATAGTGTTTTGAATGCTTGGTAATTACTTGATCATTAATTATCATTATTTATATGATTTCTAATCAAACTTCGAAAGGAGGAGGTTGTGACTATGCTGTAGTTGGGTAATCATAGGTCGAATTGGGGATGAAAATACCTCAATTACTTGTGTAGCGTTAACGAGGGTTTAAATACCTAAATTAATTACGTAAACGTTAACAGGGTTTTTGTTCTTAATCCTCCTATAGAGTCATCCTTATCACCGAAAGGTATAAAGGAGCGCTACTGGGGTTGAGTGTTTATATAGCCTTAACGGGAGTATAAAACTAATTAGTAAACCTGTTATCTCCAAAAGAAGAAGAACCATAATTTATTGCATTAATAAGTAATATAAGCGGATAGTTGAGGAGACTTGGAAGCCCTAATTATCCATCATAACTGATTTAAATCAAAGTATTTTTATAATTAGTTTATTTCCTGCTTTATTAGTTAGAATTCCAATTCAATTTACGTTAACCAAATAGATACCATAGGATAGATAATCGGTACTTGAAAACCAATCCTTGAGGACGATATTCGGTCTTACCTAGACTATATTACTTGACACGACACGTGCACTTGCGTTAAAGTGTGTGCATTAAATCGTGCATCAGTACCTCTTATTCACACCCGTAAATGACATTGTCTTGCGTGTTTCCAAGATAAGGACGAAATCAACCTCATCGTTTCATATGCATTGTGTGGTGAGTGTTTGAATAAGTTCAATTGCGTTGCATTGTGATCTAGAACTTGACCTGAATGTTTGTTGAGGCGAAATCCTGAGCAACACTCGGTGTAGGAAATGATCGTAGGCTTTCTTTGACCCGCTTGAGCCTTTTCAGCCTACCAAATAACATTATCCATAGTACACCCCCTTTGAGCCTAAACCTATTTCTTTCGACAACCGCATATTACACCTATAACCTTTCTGAGTGCGTACGCACTATCCCTCTCTTGGCCCGACCTCCTCGAGCGCTTTAGAAATGTGCAAGTGGCTGACAAAATCCTGCGTTGAAGTTTGCAAAGACAAAAATTGTCAAAGTCTCAAAAAGAAAAGAAAATAAAAGCAGAGACGACTTCACACAAAGAGGAAATCAATAACCCTGAAAAAAAGGGGGGGGGGGGGGTCTCCAAATGAAAGATTCAAAAGAAGTCAATGCAAAAAAAAAAACTGAGACAAAAAGAAAGCAAGTCAGCATTAAAGCGCACAAATATCAAGCATGGACGTAGTCCAACTCTCGAGGAATGCTTAGTCACTTTTATCCAAATGATATCCATCCCTTCCCCAAGCATACATTACAAGCCCGTGACAAGCCCTACATGATCTTATACTGAGGGTTATCACATTAGTGGATACTTACATGACGGCCAAGCCTATGGTATCACAATTGCATGCATTGAACATCTTTTTGAGTGTGAGCGTATTTCTCCAAACGTCCCAAAATTCAAAAATACTAGAATATATGTGAGAAATGAGACTTTCTTCAGTGAGGGCATTTGAAACGCGAGATTACGTGTAGTTCGAAACCTTGGATGCAAGCAGGTGTGTCGACACTCAGGTATGTCTGAGGTACTATCTGAAGCTGTGTGAATTACACCGGAGTCAATCTCGGTTAGACTGAAATCAATAAAAGAAAATCCTTATGCACAATACTAATTGTCGGTATCAACTGAAGTCAGAACGTAATGTTGTGTTCCATTTTTGCAAAAAAAAAAAAAACAACAACAACAAAATGTATATTACATAAAAAATTCTTATTTTGCATCACGAACTACGTCTCGACCTGATTCCCTCAGCGGGATACGTAGGCGGCACATCGGCTTCGGTCCCGCACCATTTTAAAATCATAAAAAAAAATCTTATTTTTTGCATCACGAACTACGTCTCGATCCGATTCCCTCGGCGGGATACGTAGGCCGCCACATCGGCTTCGGTCCCGCATCATTTTAAAATCATAAAAAAAAATCTTATTTTTTGCATCACGAACTACGTCTTGACCTGATTTCCTCAGCGGGATACGTAGGCGGCCACATCGGCTTCGGTCCCGCATCATTTTAAAATCATAAAAAAATCTTATTTTGCACCATGAACTACGTCTTGACCTGATTCCCTCGGCGGGATACGTATACAGCCAATCGGCTTCGGTCACACCATTAGAAATATTTCTTCCTTGCTTCGCACATGACTCGATTTTGTCCATTGGAGAGTTTAGCCTCCTCATATATTTTGCATTCATGACTACCTACACATGACTGAGGCATATTTTGAGGGTTGCATTCTCATCTACTCAATTGTACATTGTCCATATTATCGCATTAGCTTTTAATAATAATAAAAAAAATTTGTTTACCCAGTTGAAAATTCAACATCTTCATTACCAGAAACTGAGACATTTTAAGGATTCACTGCAAGAAAATGACAATGAAGCGAAAAAAAGCGAGCCAACTAGGTCTTGGTGCAAACCAAGAATCTGGCGTCGAGCAGAGCCAAAGCTACAGAGTCGACGCTAATCAACTATTCCTTTCCTAAAACTCACAAGTTTTCTTTGAGTGCATGATCTTCATATCAGCAAAGGCAGGAGCACAACAATAAGCCCATGCGGGTTACAAACGCACAACGTCTATCAATGACATTATCTCAATCCAGAGGGTCACAAAGCAGGTACACTCATAAACCAACATATTTCATAAAAGTCTATGCAACGACTTCATTCATGTTTCGTCTATGCAACGACGAACATCTGCATCACGTCTATGCAACGACGTCATTTCATTTAAGACTATGCAACGACTTCATCTATGTTTCGTCTATGCAACGACGAACATCTGCATCGCGTCTATGCAACGACGTCATTTCATCTAAGCCTATGCAACGGCTTCATCCATGTTTCATCTATGCAACGACGAACATCTGCATCACGTCTATGCAACGACGTCATTTCGTCAAAGCCTATGCAACGGCTTCATCTATGTTTCGTCTATGTAACGACGAACATCTGCATTGCGTCCGAAAATGACGTCATTTCATATAAGTCTATGCAACGGCTTCATCTATGTTTCGTCTATGCAACGACGAGCATCTGCATCACGTCTATGCAACGACGTCATTTCATTAAAAGCCTATGCAACGACTTCATCCATGTTTCGTCTATGCAACGACGAACATCTGCATCACGTCTATGCAACGACATGATTTCATCAAAGCCTATGCAACGACTTCATCTATGTTTCGTCTATGTAACGACGAACATCTGTATCGCGTCTATGCAACGACGTCATTTCATTTAAGCCTACGCACGGCCGTCCATGTTTTCGTCTATCAACGGCGAACATCTGCATCACGTCTAACGGCGTCATTTCATCTAAGCCTATGCAATACCATCCATGTTTCGTCTGCGACGAGCATCATGCGTGCATCCAAAACGGCGTCATTTCATATAAGTCTATACAACGGCATCTATGTTTTCGTGCATGCAACGGCATGAACATGCATCAGCGTCTATCAACGGCACGCCATTTCATTTAAGCTTTATGCGACGATTTCGTCCATGTTTTCGTCTGTGCAACGGCGAACATCTGCATCACGTCATCTAACGATGCCATCTCATTTAAGCCTATGCTGACCGTCCATGTTTTCGCTCTGACGGCGAACATGCGTCGGCGTCTATGCAACGACTCCATCTCATTTAAGCCTATGCAACGGCTTCATCCATGTTTCGTCTATGCAACGACGAACATCTGCATCACGTCTATGCAACGACGTCATTTCATCTAAGCATATGCAACAGCTTCATCCATGTTTCGTCTATTCAACGACGAGCATCTGCATCGCGTCTATGCAACGACGCCATCAACATCTACAAGCACCATGTCTGTTACAACACCACATCACCTGCAACCCAGTGTAAATCATAATTCGACACTGGGACAATTTTGAATCGGCGTCTACCTGCTTTAATTTTCTAGCATCGCAGCAACCCAGTGTCCTCATAATTCGACACTGGGACAAATTTTAAATTCGCATCAGTTTTGTCTTTTAATTTTAGCGTCGCAGCAACCAAGTGTCCTCATAATTCGACACTGGGACATTTTTAAATCAGCGTCAGCTTTGTTTTTTATTTTTTCGCATCACAACGACCCAGTGTCATCATGATTTGACACTGGGACAATTTTGGGTCTGCATCATCCCTATTTTTGAGTTCTAGTTTATTAAACAGGACAAAATTGGCTACAAGTCAACATCTTTGTCCGAAGACTCTTCTATCATCTCCGTACAAAGAGAGACATGCTGTTGACAGTCAATTTTGACCCGTTTTCGTATATTTATTGCAATTTTATGTGTTTTAGGACACCGCATTTTAATCATCATTTTTTGCATTTTTTACATAATATTCTATGTTTATTTCTTCACAAAATGACATTGCATCTTTTTATTTTAATTTAAGCATTATGTTTTTGTTAATATTATGTTTTTATTATTGTTACACCGTCGTTTTATTTTAATAATATTTGCATCTCTTTAAATAATTAATTGACATCTCGTTTTTACTTTTAATCAGGCATTAAACATGTCTTAAATATTGCATTTTATAATTATTGCATCGGCATTTGGATTTTAATAATTTTGCATCTTTTTAAATAATTTTGTTTTAAATAATTAACCCGCCTTGCATTTTGTCAAACCAGTCCAGTCCAAGACACAATTTGAATCAGTCCAATCCAACACTATTTTTTAATTCCATCCAAACACCCTCTTTTATTTCCCCTAAAATCAAATACCACTTTTATTTCCCCACGAACCTAAACTCAAACCTAAAATATATACCATATAAATAAAACATTACACTCCTTTCCCAACAAAAAAATCAGCCCGCCCGACATAAGACCACCCTTTCATTTTTAAATCCTCACAAAGACCCACATCACCCATCTTCCTCACTCTTCCGTCGCCTTCCGGCGAACCCGCTTGCGTCTCACCTCTCCGTCGACCACCCTCTCACCATCCCGTCTCCCTCACCCTCTCCCGCTTTCCGTCGCCATCGTCGCCCGTCATCGCGAGTTGAGCTCAGCAAACCTCACCATTGTTCTCATCGAACCCCTTTAACACCCACAAATACCACTATCACCCCACTTGACGAACCATCGAACCGCTTTCGTCGGACCTCTTCCTCGCCTGACCCTCTCCCGACGAACCTCAGTGGCAGTGGCGTCGCTCCGACGACTTTGCCGTGGAAGTGATGTCGTTGTTGCCCTCTCTCTGTTGCTAATAATGAATCTGGTCGGGGTTCAACTCCGGCGACGGCGACACTACTGTTTGTTTTCGGTTTTGTTGCTATTATGTTGTTGTGGTTGTTGTACTGATTGTTTTGTGATTTGCGAAGCTTGGTTGCTTTATTTCGAGATCTATGGCATTGGTGGGCTGATTTCTTTCGACTTTGGTTTCTCGCCGGAGTTCCGACTCCGGCATTGGTTTGGTTACTGATTCTAATGTTTTCTGTTGTTTGTCGGATGGAGTTTTCACTGGTTGGTCACTGATTTTCGGCCATTTATTGCTACTGATTGGGGCATTTTGTCACTGATTTTCGGCCATTTATTTCTACTGTTTGGGGCATTTTGTTGGACTGATTTTCGATCATTTTTGCTACTGTTTTGGCCATTTATTGGACTAATTTTCGGACATTTTTTGCTACTGTTTTGGCCATATTATTGGACTAGTTTTGGCCATATTGTTATTGATTTTGGACATTTTTTGTTGGTTTACTGATTTGAACAAGATGCTACACTTGTTTGGCCGATGAAAAAGTTATCCGTCGATTTTTGAGGCCTCCATAGTTGCAAAGACGGAAAATATAATAAATGAAGCTTTCTGGGCGTTGATGATTTCTTCTACTTACACAGGATAACCAACATGCGCTGGCGAGGCGAATTTTCGCAGCCGGACTTGTTTAGGATGTCCCACTTTATTTTTATATATATCTGAGCCCTCCGTGTTTAAAACTATTACTGTTTTGGCGCGGATCTGAAGATTTTATTTATTTTATTGTTTTTAATAATATTGGCCGATGAAGGAATCTCCGTCTGATTTCCAAGGCCTCCTCTGTGCAAAAGATGGATTTATTTATTTATTTCTGCTTTACTTATTAATTCTTGTCATTACTTTAAAATTATTTATTCTACTATTAACACGTTTACTAAGTGTTTATGCAGGTACTCGGAGATCATCTTGTGCAGAAGGCCTAAAAAGGGCTAAAAGATGTCCCGGTGTTTTATTTTATGTTGCATTTAATTTTAGTTTTTATTATTTTGTGTTGCATTTTATTTTAGTTATAAATTATGAAAAAATGCTTAGAATACGTAGAATAAAAAGGGCAATAAATAATTAACCTAGGTTTGAATGAATAACCGCAAGTTAGCGGATCTTAAAGGATGCCTAACCCCTTCCCTTTAGGATAATAAAGAACCCTGATTCAGAATCTCACTAATTTCGCAGACCATTAAATGGAGATTAATTGCAGTATTTTATTGCAATAAATCAAGTGTCCTAATTCACATAAATAATTAGGTGGCGACTCCTTAAAAACAACACTATTGCTCCATCCAGGGAACCGCGCCAAAGAACAACGTTGCGGATACCGTTCAGACCCCGAGGTCAAAAACGGGCACGACAACCGATACACGTGACATGGGAATTTGGTATTTTAGAGACATTAATCCTAATCTAATAGGGAATAGTGACTCGGACTGGGCCGGTGATGTAGACGATGGGAAGAGTCCTAGTGGTGGGTGTTCTATCTTGGCAATAGTCGAGTCTCATGGTATAGTCGTAAACAGAATTGTGTGTCACTTTCGATTGCCGAATCCGAATATGTAGCTGCCGGAAGTTGTTGTGCTCAATTGGTTTGGTTACGACATATGCTAGATAACTATGGCTTTTCTAACAACTCCATAATTTTGTACTGTGATAATCTGAGTGCTATTAATATTTCCAAAAATCCTGTTCAACATTCACGTACAAAGCACATAGACATAAGACATCATTTTTTGAGAGACTTAGTGAAAAAACAGCTAGTTCAAATCGAACATGTTGATACTCTTCTTCAGCTAGCTGATATTTTTACCAAATCTTTAGATCATGAGAGATTTTCAACTTTGAAGAAATCTCTTGGTCTCTGTTTTCTCTGAAGATAAGCTGTGTAGGCAGATGATGTCCTAAATGTTGACCTAACATTCTGGGTAACATTTGCTGATGAATCAAAATACTGGAGATGAGTTGTGAAAATGTTGCAATATCCTTCAAGATAATCAAGCATGACTTCCAAGGATAAGGTTTAAATGTGATACCGTTCCCTGTGATGAAGTGCATAGACAATCATGTATTTCATAAAAGGGAGTATCAAGAAAAGGCGAAGCCTCCATCAAAGATTTGGATGTTTGTCAAAAAGAGCAAAGCTCTAAGGTTGGTATCGTTCCTATTCTATATGAGTACTATGTGCTTTAAAAAGAAAAAGAAAATATAGGTGAAAACACCTCAAATTTGTATGTGTTCAACTAAGTTGATTAAGGACAGTGATAAAATGTTACATTAGTCCAGCGATCAGTCTCATAGGCAACATATGCAAGGTTTTTATACCAAATCAGAATAACCTTGAAGTCTAATGTTGCTTGCTTAAACTGAAATGTTGCCAACATTCGTAACAACATTGTGTTCCAGTGCTTGATTGATATTTGCTTATCTTAATTTTATTTTATTTGATTTTTTCTTAAGTCTCATCCGTAACAGAAAATCCCAAAAAAATATGGATTTTTTTAAAATGATGTTATATGCTATTGTTAGCGATTTATCCACACGCTTAACGCAAGTGCACGTATCGTGACAAGTAATATAGTCTGGGTAAGACCGAATATCGTCCTCAGGGATTAGTGTTCAATTACCAATTTCTATCCTATGGTATCTATTTGGTGATCGATATTTTGATGGTTGTTTGTATCTATGACTACTAAATAATTATAAAAGTTAACTAATTTACTTTACATAAATCAGATATGGTGGAAATAGGGCTTTCAATCTCCTCAACTATCCGCTCGCTTTAATCTTTAATACAATGATAAAAGTTCTTCTTCTATATTGAGATAGCAGGTTAACTAAGTCGTTTTATATTTCGGTTAGAATATATAAACACTCAACCCTGATGCAGAACCCTTCTATCTTTCGATGATAAGATTTAGCACAAAGTAGGATTAAGAACAATAACCTATCAAACTACACAAGTATCGGGGTACTTTCGTCCACGATTTTAACCTATGTTTATTCAACTATACATATTCACAATCTCCCTTTTAGGATCTCGATTAGAAATCATATATGTGATGATAATTAGTGATCAATTAATTACCAAGCAATCAAAGAAATTATTGAATAAATCTCAACTATATAAAGAAGAAACCAAAACCATGCATTAAATCATAAAACGAGGTTCAAGTGATTCGAATGGAAAGTTGATGCGCGATTTATGCACAAACTAACGCAAGTGCACGTGTCATGACAAGTAATATAGTCTAGAAGACCGAGTTATCGTCCTCAGGGATTAGTGTCCAATTCTCAAATTCTATTCTATGGTATCTATTTGGTAACCGATGATTGATGAATTGTTTATAACTATACTTATGAATGCTAACTAAATTGCTTTTGTTTTACTTCAGATATGGTGGAAATAGGGCTTCCAAATCTCCTCAACTATCTGCTCATCTTACTTATTAATGCAATTAATTATGGTTCTTCTTCTATTTTGAGATAACAAGTTAACTAAGCCGTTTTATACTCCTGTTAAGGTAATATAAACACTCAACCCCAATATAGAACCCTTCTACCTTTCGGTGATAAGATTGACTATAAAGGAGGATTAAGAGCAATAATTTATTAAACTACACAAGTATCGGGGTACTTTCGTCCACGATTTAACGTATGTTTATTCAACTATAGCATATTCACAATCTCCCCTTTCGGATTTCGATTAGAACTCATATAAGTGATGATAACTAGTGATCAATTAATTACCAAACATTCAAGACAAATATTGAATAAATCTCAACAATGATAAGAAGAAACCAAAACATGCATTAATTCATAGGAATGAGTTTCAAGTGATTTGATATGGAAATCCCTAAATTAAGTTAGTTCCTAGCCATAGACATGCCAAGAACTAAACTAATATCCAACATAAACTATAAAGAAATAAAACAAAGAAACAAGAAATTACACAAAAGTAGTCTCCAATCTTGATCTCCAAGTTTGTGATGAATTGGCAAGGGTTTGGAACCCTTGTCGACCTAGAAAGCGCTTTTATAGCCTCCAAGTCGTTCTTAACCTTTTCCCTCTAGGCCTTGGCCAATTCCCATTCAAATTTGGCAAAATTCCCGCCTCGGCGCGCGACCAGCTGGCGCGCGGCTGAAACTCTGCGATTCTACGTATTTTGGGCGCGGCCTCTGATGTTGCTGGTTGGAGGCCGTGCGCCGCCACATGTTCTTGCCGGTTCGCCAACTTTCTAGCTTTTGAGCTCTGGAACCTCTGTTTCTGCCCTATTTTTGCTCATTTTCACCAATGAGCCACTTTAAACCATTATGACTCAAAAGAAAGAAAATCTATCCTAAGACGATACATATTTGTACAAAAATGGGCAAAAGACTAACTAAAAATGACTCAAAAGGTGTATATAAAATACACCGATCAAACACCCCCAAACTTAACCTTTGCTCGCCCTCGAGCAAAGATCAAAAGAAAGAAATAAGGACACGAGAAAAAACAATAGACTGACTTAAAGACACTGATCAAGTTGTTGCATCATTGTTACTTAGAAAAGCATGAAGGTTAGCAGAATAATATGCAGGAACATATAGCATGGATTTTTAGCATTCTAAACACATCAAGTTAGATATTTCGCAAATTCACTTTAATCATGCTCAATGGAAGTAAGAATACCTAACTATGCATGTCAATTTCAAAATCCTATGGCATGTTTACTTGCTATTCTCCACTAATCATGGATACACATGTAAGAGATCTTCAGGGCTTTTCAGGGTTGTAATGTAGGCTTAGGCAGGGGTAGGTAAGAATAGACATTTAGGCTCAATTTACGTACCATAAGCTCTTTTGCTTTAAATTCTTCCCTTTTCTTGTGATTCTCTTTTTCACTTCATACCTATCTTTTCCCTCTTTTGTTTTGAGAGAATGAAGTGTATTATGAATATCCGGCACCCCCAAACTTAGGCTTTTGCCTATTTATTATTACTTTTCCATTGGGGTGCATCAAAATTGTTCACTCTTTTTGTCTCTTTTTTAACACTTTATATTCCAATCACCTCAATTTTTCACTTATGGCACAAGTGTGGAATTATAGAGTGTCAAAGAAAAGTCTTATTTTTAGGCTCAAAGGGGCTGACTAGGGATATAATTTGAATGTCAGGGATAGACAAAAATGGTAAGAAAGGGCTAACAAAGAAATGCCTGAGTCATCTCCCTAACATGCATATCCTAACTATTTCGCCTAAAATAGCAAGCAAGCAGACACATAGGTTTAATCACTAACAATGCATAAATTAAGCAAAATACTCCAAATAGTTCGATTTCATGAATTATTGACACATCTAACCTAAGTGTTTAGATGGTTGCTTCTAATTCCATTGCATTATTCAACTTTACTTCACTAGGCGTTTCCAGTAACTACAACATGCATGGTCTTAAAATAAATCATGACTCAAAAAAAACTCAAAAATACACAAAACAAATAAAAAAAACTCAAAAAAACAATAAGACGCCCCCCCAAACTTAAATCACACATTGTCCCCAATGTGTGAAGGACTAAAATAAAATAAAATAAAAGAAAACAGGACAAATTACAAACTTGGTTTAAAGTGGTGGCGGTGGCGGCGGATAATGCATGGACCACTGGTTGGAAAAGGAACTCATCTCATCAAATCTTTGGTACAACTGTTTTTGCTCCTGCCTTAGTTCTTGTTGTCCTTGTCTCAGGTTCTGTTGACCTTGTATCATTAAGTCAAAGCTTTGCATCCTCCTCCTCTGGTTCATGAGCAACTGCTCCATTATAGGTACTGGAGGTTCTAATTCTGAGGGTTGCTGCTGGCTTCTTCCTGCCTCATGCTGAGCCTCTGTCTCAGGCTCATCTTCATCCATGGCAGCCTCTACTGCTGGTGCTGTTGCTGGTGTTGGTCTCCTTTGTGCTGCTGCTGGAGGGATTGAGTTTGGGAAGGAATGCACTATCCCATATGACACAGGAGGTTGGCCCTTCTCATATGTATCAGTGGGTAGGGTTGGGACTCCATGTCTGGAGCATAAGCTGCTAATGAGTGATCCATGTCCCAACCCACCTGTCGTTACCAACCTACTGGTTTCTCCAATGTTTTGCAATATTTCCTTCCCAACGCCAATCGTCTTCCATAACATGATTCCATATATCATTTTATTCTATCTGTTGGCACTCTGGTTAAGTGCATCGATGGAATTAAGTGGGCACTGATGAAATATAACCAACCCTTGGCTGTTTTGTTGAACTGACATCTTCTCAGTCCCCTCGATCCATTTCTTGCAATATCATACTCAGCCCCAGGGTAGCATAATGTGCTTGCGACGACATCCCAGTCGATGTTGTTGGTGTCTCTAGACCAAGTTCTAAAATAGCTCCGATCGTCACCTCTTTCTTCAACATCGGCTGTTCTTAATAGCACATTCACCACTTCGGCCGTCACAGACACATATTGTCCTCTCACAAATCATCTACCATCTACCCTCTCTGGAAAGTTAGCATAAAATTCTTTCACCATTACAGTGTTCTGCGGTGCTATTCTTTCTGGGTTAACAAATCTCTTCCACCCCATGACCTCTATCATCGCCCGAATAGGCTCATAGGCATCTCCCTCCTCAAATGACTCCCTTTGGTACTCCATTCCTCTCTCCGGGATCTAGGGTCTAGTATTAAGTTTTTGATATCTATCTTTAGCTTTTTGACTGACAAACGTAGTAGTATCATATTGAGGGACGGAGGTGGATGTGGAAGCTCTCATCTTCTTGGCAGACATTTTTTTTTAGATAAATTCGGCAGCGTTTCCTTTGTTTCAGTGATATTACCCAACACTATCAATCAAACCAACCAACACACGGTAATCGGCCTCTGACACTCTTGACCCACACTTCACTCAAAGCTCCGGTACAACACCCCACGCTCACTTCGTATAATCTTCCGCGAAATCTCACACCCAAATTCAACACACCACACACCATCCACCAATAAAGCACCTCCTCAAACCTATTACCTCCCCTGATTGTATTGAAGATTTCAAGAAAAGTGATAAATGTTACCTTGGACGGTGTTCTTCAAGATTTTCTTATTCCTAATGATGTATTGAGGCAATGGAATGAGGGTTGTTGTTTAATATGGTTAAGGGTGTAAGGAATTTAAGTACTTTGGTTGTGATTGAGTTTAGTTTGTGGAAGATTTTTAGGTAAAAGGGTTAATTTCGTGGGTTTTGGAGAGAAGGTTTGGGTTTTGATTTGGAAAGAGGAAAATCGGATTAGGGCTCCTTTAAAATTCAGATTTTTCGTGGCGCGTTCCTAATCAGCGGCTGCCCAAACTGCGACACCTGAACTTCCCGCATCGTGGCGCTCGATTTAGCCGCGCTGAACTTCGTAGTTCTTACGGACTTTAGGCTCGCGGCCCGTAGCGTCATGGCGTCGAATTTCTGCGCCGCCAGATTACGCGCCACGACCCTCTGCTGGGCGTCGTGGCGCTGAGCCGATTTTTTTTTTCTCTTTGATTTCTCCATTTTCGTCCTCCAAATTCTTGGCCTTGTACCTGTCATCACAATATGCAAACGATACCTTACGTGAGACTGTTCTAATTGAAACTAAATTGCAAAAACAAAAAAAATAAAATAACCTTGGGTTGCCTCCCAAGTAGCGATGTCTTTAACGTCTTTTAGCCGGACGCAAGTTCCTTACTCAAGAGGCATGGGGTAGATTAACCCCACAGCCTATCCATTTCATCAACATTTTTCGCTTCCGCCTTCTGTTTTTCTTTTTCTCTTTTTTCTCAAGAGGAGGTTTAGCATTGCTTATCTGTTTTGGCGGAATTATTTCCCTTGCTTTGGCTTGTGATGGCTCAACCGATGTGCTGACAGTGCTAACTGCAAAGCACTTGCTCATGACTGGGGGTTCAATGATGTGTTTGAACACCTTGAACACCATCTCTTCATTCTCCACTCTGAGTGTCAGCTCACCCTTCTCCACATCAATCAGGGCTCTCCCGATTGCCAAGAATAGTCTTCCCAATATGATAGGGATCTCATCATCTTCCTCCATATCAAGGATGAGGAAGTCCGCAGAAAAGAAGAATTTTCCACATTAACTAAGACATCTTCAATCGTTCCCCTGGGATGCACCACTGTCCTATCTGCTAACTGCAAGCTCACAGTGGTTGGTTTGGCCTCATGACTGACCTCTTAAAAGCAGACAAGGGCATAAGATTTATGCTAGCCTCCAAATCACAAAGGGCCACTATTACATGTCACCGCCAGTGTGCAAGGCAATGTGAAGCTCCCTGGATCCTTGAGTTTGGGGGGCAATTTCTTCTACAGGATGGCACTGCATTCCTCTGTCAGTGCCACCGTCTCATACTCCGCCAACTTCTTCTTTTTCCCAAGAATTTCCTTCATGAATTTAAAATAAGTAGGCATTTGCTCCAATGCCTCAATGAATGGAATGTTAATGTGTAGCTTTCTGAATATCTCCAAGAACTTGGAGAATTGCTTATCAACCACTTTCTTTTGCAACTTTTACGGGTAAGGAATCCTCTCAGTGTATTCCCTCACTGGGACTGTTGGAACTTTCTCTAACATAGGGCGGTCTTCAGTAACCCTCTCCCTCTCTGCATCTACTCTCTGTTCAACCACAGGCTGGGGTGTAAGCTGTTCTAACTGTTTTCCATTCCTCAGCTGCACCGCTTGGCATTGTTCTCTGGGGTTCATCTCTGTATTACTAGGCAAAGTGCCATGTGGCCTGTTGTTTGCCATCTTCTCTAGTTGTCCCACCTGCGTCTCCAAATTTCTGATAGAGGATCTGGTCTCTGTCATGAACTGGGTCTGTGAGTTGGTGAGTGTCAACAGGGCTGCTCTCAACTCATCTAGCTTCTCTTGTTGAGCAGGTGCACTGAATTGTTGTGAAGGTGAGGCCTGAGTGAATGGTTGCTGATTTTGGTACTGGCCTCGAAATTGGCTCTGCTGCCCTTGATCACCCCTCCATAAAAAGTTAGGGTGATTCCTCCACCCTGGATTGTAGGTATTTGAATAGGGGTTGTTCTGGGGCCTTTGATAATTTTCTACTGCTTGGCATTCTGCTTGCTCGATCGAGATGTTGTTGGGATCTGCTGATGGGCACCTATCAAAGGTATGTGGACCTCCACACATCTCACAACTCAATGGCATTTGAACTGCATTCACTAACACTGTGTTTTGTTGCAGTTGCTTGGTCAAGAGAGCAACTTGTGCATTTAATGATGTGATGACATCATTCTCATGAACTCCTATTGCTCTTCTTCCACTCACTCATCTGTCCTCTGTTACATGATTATTGGTGGCCATGTCTTCCAATAAATCATGGGCTTCGTGTGCTGTCTTTCTCATGAAAGTTCCACCCGCGGCTACGTCAATGATAGTTCTGGTGGTCCCGCTTAGTCCATTGTAGAAAATATGGACCAAATTCCACAGCTCAATGCTATGATGTCGACACTTTCTTTGAAAATCTTTAAATCTCTCCCAAGCCTCATAGAGTGACTCTCCATCAGCCTGATAAAAGTTGTTCAACTCCCCTCTCAGCTTAGCGGCTTTGGACGGTGGAAAGAACTTTGCAAAAAACTTTTGTGCGACTCGCGCCGTATGTGAATATCGAATCTGTGGGCAAGGAATTCAACCAAACTTTCGCTCTATCCCTGAGTGAGAAGGGAAATAGCCTCAATCGGATGACTTCGTCAGTAACGCCATTGTACTTGAAAGTTGCACACAATTCCAAAAAGTTCGCTATGTGCATGTGAGTATCTTCTGATGGCAACCCTTCGAATTGAACAGTATTCTGCACCATACTCAGGATCGCAGGCTTGATTTCGAAATTATTTGCTCCTATTATTGGGAGCCTGATGCAAGTTTGTGCTTCATTCACCCTTGGCAGCACATAATCTCTCAATATTCTCTCAGCTTGGACCTGGACCCTCTCTTCCACATCCATTGGAAATCTCCGGGGCATCCTTTGTTTAGGTTGATGATCACCTAACCCTTTGTTCATCTCATTGTTGTTCTACAAGCCCCCCATTGCTATTAAGGCCTAAATTTGTTGGTTTCTCCTGTTCTGTTTTCAAGTCTTTTCAATCTCCGGGTTGAAGGGAACAAGTGTATCTGCTCCTCTTCTCCTTCGCATAAACTAGATGACTGCAACAGATCAAAATCAACAAACGGATCACGGCGCACGGGTTTCACGAATAAAAGAGAAAAATATAGTAATAAATAATAAACAAAAAACAAAAAAAAACAAATTAGAAATTAAGAATAGATAAAATGATATTGAACTACGTCAATCCCCGGCAACGGCGCCAAAAACTTGATGCGCGATTTATGCACACACTAACGCAAGTGCACGTGTCGTGACAAGTAATATAGTCTAGAAGACCGAGTTATCGTCCTCAGGGATTAGTGTCCAATTCTCAAATTCTATTCTATGATATCTATTTGGTAACCGATGATTGATGAATTTGTTTATAACTATACTTATGAATGCTAACTAAATTGCTTTGTTTTACTTCAGATATGGTGGAAATAGGGCTTCCAAATCTCCTCAATTATCCGCTCATCTTACTTGTTAATGCAATTAATTATGGTTCTTCTTCTATTTTGAGATAGCAGGTTAACTAAGCCGTTTTATACTCCTGTTAAGGTAATATAAACAATCAACCCCAATATAGAACCCTTCTACATTTCGGTGATAAGATTGACTATAAAGGAGGATTAAGAGCAATAACCTATTAAACTACACAAGTATCGGGGTACTTTCGTCCACGATTTAACCTATGTTTATTCAACTATAGCATATTCACAATCTCCCCTTTCGGATTTCGATTAGAACTCATATAAGTGATGATAACTAGTGATCAATTAATTACCAAACATTCAAGATAAATATTGAATAAATCTCAACAATGATAAGAAGAAACCAAAACATGCATTAATTCATAGGAATGAATTTCAAGTGATTTGATATGGAAAACCCTAAATTAAGTTAGTTCCTAGCCATAGACATGCCAAGAACTAAACTAATATCCAACATAAACTATAAAGAAATAAAACAAATAAACAAGAAATTACACAAAAGTAGTCTCCAATCTTGATCTCCAAGTTTGTGATGAATTGGCAAGGGTTTGGAACCCTTAATCTGACCTAGAAACTGTTTTTATAGCCTCCAACTCGTTCTTAACCTTTTCCCTCTAGGACTTGGCCCATTCCCATTCAATTTTGGAAAAATTCTCGCCTCGCGCGCAGCGCCTGGCCCAGCGTATGGCTCCTGCGATTCTCTGTATTTTTGGCCGCGGCCTCGATCTTCTTTGGTTGGGCGTCGCGCCGCCGCCCTGTTTCTTGCCCGGTTCGCCAACTTTCTAGCTTTTTGAGCTCTGAAACCTCTGTTTTTGCCCTCTTTTTTCTCTTTTTCACCAATGAGCCACTTTAAACCATTATGACTCAAAAGAAAGAAAATCTATCCTAAGACGACACATATTTGTACAAAAATGGGCAAAAGACTAACTAAAAATGACTCAAAAGGTGTATATAAAATACACCGATCAAAAGCCCTACTTAAAGTTTAGCTCCTAGACATAGACATGCTAAGAACTAAAAGATTATCCAACATAAACTGAAAAATAAATAAAGTAAGAAAAAGAATTACTCAATAACAAGCCTCCAATCTTGAAGCTTTCAAGAACTATGTGTTGTGTAGAGTTAGGGATTGTGGAACCCCTCAAAATCTACCCTAAGACCTTTTTATATCCTCCAAAAATGTGCCCAACTTTTCCCTCTTGGTCTTGGCCCATTCTCATTCGGATTTGGCTGAAAATCCACGTCGGCGCCACGACCCTGAGACCGGCGCCGTGGCGCCGAAACTCCTGCGACTCGTCAGATTTTTGGGCGCCGTGGCGCTGCTTTTGCTGATAGAGTGGCGCCACGGCGCCGCCTTGTCCTTCGTCCGGGGTACCGACTTTTCGTCTCTTTTGGCTCTAGAACCTCTCTTTCTGCCCTCTTTTTGCTTCTATTCGCCAATGTGCCATTTTAAATCACTGTAACTCAAAAGAAAGAAAATCTATACTAACATGACACGTATTTGTAAAAAAAATAAGCCAAAGACTAACTGAAAATGACTCAAAAGGTGTATATAAAATACGCCTAACATCTATGCAAAGTCCTTTATTTTAGGAGTGTAAAAGAGTTTGTAGTCTTGTACACTATCTAATTTTAAGGAAAAAAGAGGTGTATGTACTTATATGTTTCCATAATTAAGCCCCCAAGTTTTCTTCTTCTTGAACCGTCACATCACTGCTGCCTACTCAGTCCATTAATCAATGGAACATCAACCATCAACTTCACACTTTCCAACCCAAAACGTCTCCAACACACCACCTTCTTCAAAACCCTCTCCCATGTCCATATTCCCTAAATCATCCAAATCCAAAGATTACTCTCCAATGTCAACAAGCCCCAAAAATAGCAACAAAATGTACAAACACTATGTAGCTACCAATGATAAAAAACCTGCTGAAGAATATATCTCGGTAGCAATGATTTTGCTGGATTCCGACCAACCCTTGAATGTATGCTACCCTGGAGACTCCGAAAACCCTATAAATGTTGATACAACATCTGATTTTATAAAGTTTGTATCGAGACATTCCAAATCGACAATGTCGATAAGAAGGTCGAAGAGGGTTTCTGAACAACGATTCAGTGAAGGCCAATCTCCAAGTGGACCAGGGTGAAATCGACCTTTCCTGTTGAAGAGTCAACTTTTCCTGTTGATTCCACCACTTCCACCAGCACTGGCCCTGACTTTAGTACCGAGAGTCTACCCAGGACACCAACAGCGGCTTGACCACTCCAATCCGGCCGAAGGAAGGAGAAGAGGAAATGTCTGACGACATTCCTCTAAGGAACTTCATACCGAAGAAGGTTCGAAGGACATACTGGAACTTCGGTTCAAATATTGCCTCAACATCGAAGGCAACAGAGGAAAAAGAAGACACTGACCCTGACTATGTTGCCCCAACATCCGAGGCAACACCAGCATCCACACCACCAGAACAGAAAATCCAGAATCTGATTTGGATTCTGAGGTAATGCCTTACTCTTCTATGTTCCACATTAAAACATTCTCTAGTAGACGGAACTGGTTTAAGAATAGAGGCATTAGAGAATAAAAAAGTGATAGATCTGTTTTCATTTTTGGAATATGGTTTAACTGAATTTTTAAGCCGTCATAGGGTTCTTAGTTCTGTGACTGGAAAGAATACTTATTGTGAAAAGATTGTTAGGGTGTTTTATGGTAATTTGAGACACCTTGCAAGGGACACAACCTCAAAGAAATTTGGGAGAGTGTACCTTTACAACAAGGTATATGAATTTACCTCTGAGATCATAAATGTCACACTAGGGATCCCTCATATTGATAGAACCCCTGAAACTACCCCTACTGCTGAAGAACTTAATGGGATGATCAACTATCTCACTGGAAATTTGATCACCACTTGGACTCCTCGTAGTCCAGTGTCGAAGCTCACAACACTGTTTGCCACCCTGCATAGAATTGTCATTTACAATTGGTTACCATCTTTGAACGAAACTGTTGTTACCCTGGATCAAGCAACACTATTATATAAGATTGGAAGAATCATAGAGTTGATCTTGGAACACTGATTTTCAACCATGTCACAAACCTGGCTGAAAGATAATCTAAATTTGCCCTTCCATATCCCTCCCTCATTTTTCAAATACTACTTAACCAAGGCTTCAAAACTCCGAAAGGGGAAATACTGAGTAAAACCTTAGATGTTTATTCAGTACAAAGAGTGATAGTAAACAACAAGGACATGGTTATAGACATGCCCTGGAAGGAAGAGAATTGGGACACTGAACCAACACAGGATGTTGCCAACATTCCGGCAACATCAAGAGTACTGTCCTTATGTCCAAAGATTGGCTAAGGAAGCACATTGCTGAGTTAGAGAGACAGATTCTGGAGTTTGTGCGTGCAAAGAGATACTATGAGGACATGCTTTCTTCACAAAAAAAGGGAGAGAGTGATGATGATGTTGCTGCTGGGAGGAGCAAACAAAAAGGGGGAGATGTTGTTTTTGGGCCAAGCACGCAGGGGGAGAGGAGCTGAAGACTGCTTGATGATGAAGATAAAGATGAAGATGATGCTGGTTGAGGTTGATCAATCACAGAAAGCGACTGGAAGCTACTGTAGTTCGATCAATCCTGTCTAGAAGAATCGGGTTTCTGAATGGAGGGTTGTTTATGCTTAGTGATGTTGTTAGCTGCTAGGTGAAAAATTACCTTGTTGGTGGTTTGTTTTTAACAGACTTGGATACTGTCTTATTTTTGGTTTTGTAATAATTTTGGGATATTTTTGGTTAATGCTAGATATAGTTACATGTTATGGTATGTTATGAATATTTACTACACATCTGTTGTAAGTAATGAGTAACAAAACGTAACACCTATCTAATCAAAAACATCGATACAACATTGCTTGAAATTTGTAACTGTAGGTTAAGGAAGAGCACGACACTGATCTTACTATTTCTTATATTATCGAGGACTACATCAAGATTCAGTATCCTAATCATTTTTTGGATTGCATGGAGTTTTGTGAAGAAAGGCAAAAGGGGGGAGATTGTTGACATTGGATGGATGTTGAGGCAACATCTGAAAAGTCTCTTGTGTAGACAAGAATGTTGCCTGCAATGTTGCGACAACATTTCTTCCAACATCTCTATAACAGTTTTGCCTATTCTTCCGCCGAAGCAGTTGATATTATTGCGAGTAAAAATGACTTAGGCAAGTTTACAAAAATGTTGTGTTTAAAATGTGGTGAAAGATGCAGTCAAAGCGTGGAGAGAAAGAAGCGTATGACAAAGTCCATATCATTGAGGATTTCCAGGAGGAAGACTCGGTCCAAGCTGTTGTCATCTTTTGCTCAACCTCCGCAACAATCAGTGAGGATTTCAAGAGAAGTTTCACACTATAAATAAAGGGGAACTTCAGTGTATCGATCATCCAGATTTACAAAGAAAATAATTGCCAAGAGAGCTCTCGGATTTTATCTTAAAAAACTTGATCAACACACCTAGCCTAAAGTTGTTTTAACAACATCTAGTCCCACATTACAATTACTATCTTTATTCTAGATTAAGCTTATTGTTCAAGCGATTATAATGAATATGTTGTCTTTTATCTTTTAGACTTTGTAACTTTAGGCGAAGTCATCTGCGACTTCATTTTTATTTGTAATTTCTTGTTCGTTTGTAACGCTCAATTTGTAAAAAGAAATTCATTTATAATTGTATATAATTTATACAATTCGCTTTGGTCATTGACCATCAAGGGATATATTTATATATACCCTTGAAAATATAAACCTTGTGTCTCTTTACCTTTTCCGCCGCATTTACTCTACAAAAGTTGATACTGTTTTATCACAATGTTGCATCAGATGTTGACACAACATTGAAGGCAACATCTAGTGACTGTTTTTGTTGTTCTAGTTTTTACGATTTTAATCTTACGTTTTTTACTAATCCGTAGCCCCGGGACCCAACAGATGCTTTAGCATGTATTTGGTACGCCAAAACAATCTCGAAGTAGATCAATAGTACCAAAAAGCTTAAAGATAGAGGAACTTTGCTATAAAGTATTTAACATATATACACCTAATTTATAAATAGGGCCAGAAAGTATGACAATAATAGTAATGCTAGATCATCCAACTGAAGGATCATTCTGTTTAAGCACACAATGGACCAACTCATGGGCATGCCAATGGTCCTATATTTTCAAAACATGTGCACTAGCTAGAGAATGAATTTTGTCTTAATCAACTTTTTGCCACAGCATGTACTGTGTTTCACACTTCACACTTTGGAATAAAGCGTGCAAAGACATAATTGAGGTGAGTCTTTCAATCTTCAATTTCACAAACACGCAAAATACTGACTTTTTAAATTGTTCTTTTGACAACAAAGTAATAGAAGCAGAAAATAGACGAGTTACCAGCATTGAGGCTAGCAGCTACTGCATCTTCTGGTTCTTTAGCATAACCTTGTTCATTATGCATAATAGAAACTGCATCACAATCTGATACAATGTACCTTTAAATAATATACAACAGTAGTTAGTGATACGGACATGCAATTAGATTTCAATTAGGAACAAAATGAAACATGATTCAACATTCTCTTCTTTTTGGGAAAATTACCCTTGCAAACCCCATTTTTCACGAGCAGTCGTAGTCAAAAGATCAAAGTTGGCACAATTTGGTATCCCATTAACAAGATTGTAAGCACACATTATACTGCTGACTTTCCCTTGTTCCACACAACTCTTGAAGGGTGGTTCATATGAATCTGCAAAATCCTGCTTCAAGACCTGAATAGTTCTCCATGTGTATTAGAACAGAAATAGTGTTGAACAATCTTGTAAATGTTAGTCTTGAATTGTGTGAATACCACCTCATTTACAACTTAATTGAATTGTATGAATTGTCTAATCTAAAAGCTTATATTATTGGAGAAAGGGACCTTTAGTTAAGTATTTTATATCTGTAACACATCCTCTCACGTGCGAGCTTTCTTGGTGCGGCATGTGTATTTATATTAAAGGGAGCCTAAAGAAGTAATTTTTCATTCCAAAAACGGAAATTTCCTCCATAAAGAAACTTGAACAGTTGAAAGCCATCAACAAGGCAACGCTAAATCAATGCACTGTAGCAACAGAATTAGTTAAGACTTACCTGAGCATTGAACGTGAAGCGATTGATGTTATTCCAATTATACACATCTTGAGCAATGAAGTGCTTACAACAAGCTGAGGCTTGAAGATGTCCGTCCTGAAGCTTCCCACCTTCAAAACTATCACCTTGAAGTCCTCTTACATAAGCCACCCTATATTTTCCCACCATCATAGGGTCTTCCCCTGGTGTTTCTTGGCCTCTCCCCCACCTTGGGTCCCTGAATATGTTTATATTTGATGCCCATAATGCCATTCCCTTTAGCTGACCTGCATTGTACACTGCTCTTGCCTCTCTTCCAATTGCCTAGACAAAGCAACAAGGTCGGAAAACTATTTTTTTTGCTTTTTTCCAAGTAAAACGTACTTCTTCAGTCCCATTTATCAAGTGTTGGGTAGTAGTAGTGTTTTAAAACCTCAATCAGTTAAACCACTATTACTACCCAACAAAAAATGTATAATAAACAAGTTGGGGTCTGTTAATGTTGGGTTTGGTGTTGTGACATTTTGCCCAACATATCATTTTTAGCTCTAAGTTAAAATCATAAATGTTGGAACAAATGTCACGACATTCGGACCAACATTCTGTGAAACAGTTTTGCCTTACTTCACGGAAACTGAAGATTTCGTGAGGATTATTACCACGCTGGTAAAGTGACTTGGCAAGATGATTATGAGCTGATTAAAAACATGGGAGGGTCAAGTCAAAGTTGTTGCTAAGCTTGGGGAACAAGTCCAAGAAGTTAGAGGATCTTGCTCCACAATTCTCTCCAACAACCTTATCGGCTGCCCATTTTTCTCTCAACCTCTACAACCAATCGATGAGCTTTTCAAGAAAGACTTCTACTATAAATAGAGAGGGAAGATCAGTGAATCGATATCCAGAATCAAAATGTAAAAATATCAAGAGAGCTCTCGGGATTTCATCTCAGAAATCTGGATCAACAAGTGTTACATGAGTTGTGACGACATTCTGTCCAACATTACAGTCGTTGTTTCAGATTCTAGATTAGCTTTGTATGGAGCGATTGTAATGAGATGTTGTTCACTTCTATTTAGATAGATTTTTCAGGCATAAGTCATCTACGACTTAACCTTTTTGATTCCTTTGTATTATTTTGTAAATTTTGTAAGAGAAGGAATATATTCAATTGTATATATATACACACACAATACTTTTGGTCATTGACCATCATAGGTTATATTAATATATAACCTATGTAAATTAAACCATTGTATTTTTATTCCGCTGCATTTTACTTTTCAAAGATTTTTCTGTTTTTAACTGAACATTGTTTTTTCTGAAATGTTGTCACTGGCGCTGAACGACATTATTGCCGATATTTGCAAACTGTTCCAGCATTCGACTTTATTTTATTTTCAGTTTGCTTTTTATTGTCTCATAGCATAACCCCCGGAGCCCAACAAGTGGTATCAGAGCCAACACTTGACATAATAAGTGATTGGTCCTATTATTCAAAGCTATGAATCCGACTAATTCAAATATTGGTAGAATTACCATTTGAAATGGTACAAATTATGCCTATTGGAAGATTCACCTACGTTCTCACATTAAATCAATTGATGTTAGGGCATGGAGATCTATAACCAATGTGTATGATTGTTCAAATGTTGTCGCCGGATGAGGAAGGTGACATTATTTTTAAACCCGAATCCAAATAGACGGCGGAAGAAACCAATAATACTAGCTTAACGAAAAGGCCTTAGATGCAATTTTTGGATGAGTTGATCTTTACATGTTTAAACTCGTTCAAAACTTCCCAACGGCTAAGGATGCATGAGATACTTTACAAATTCATTGTGAAGGTAGATCAAGTGTTCATCGAATTAAGCTACTGATGCGCGGTAAGATGCACACACTTTAAACGCAAGTGCACGTTATCGTGACAAGTAGTATAGTCTTGATAAGACCGAATATCGTCCTCAAGGATTAGGGTTCAATTACCAACTATCTATTTTTTTTGGTATCTATTTGGTGAATTGATAATTGATTTGTTGTTTATAACTAAGAATTATGCAAGCTATTTAAATATAAGGATTTATTTCAGTGGTGATGAGAATAAGGCTTCCATGTATCCTTACTATCCGCTTATGCTACTTACTAATGCATTAACTTATGGTATTCTTCTTTTGGAGAAAGCAGGTTTACGAAATCGTTTTATACTCCCGTTAGGGTTATATAAACACTCGACCCAATGTCGCGCCTTACTACCTTGCGGTGATAAGGATAACTCTATGGGAGGATTAAGAACAAAACCTAGTTGGCCAAGTCGCGCCTGATGCGCAAAATTAGGGTTGTTAAGCCTCTCATCAACGCTACATAAATAATTGAGGTATTTTTATCCCCAATCCAAGAATGTCTACCCAACTTACGTATTCACAATCCCCTTTGAATCGATTAGAAATCATATAGTGATAATTAGTTGTCAATTAATTACCAAGAATTCAACTCAATTATTGGATAGATCTCACAATAAGAAAAATAACCATAAGCATGCATTAATTTATAACATAAGTCTCTAGAAATTCAACATGGAAAGCCCTATAAGAGAATTAGTTTCTAGCCATTGACATGACAAGAACTAATTCCATGTTCATCATACAAAATAGAAATAAAGAACAAGAAAGGGAAAAGAAATTACTAAACTATGGTATCCAATCTCCAAGCAAAAAGCCTTGTGTTGTGCAAGAAAGGGAACCCTTAAAAACTGCCTAGGGTTCTCCTTTTTAGGTGAAACCGCCTCCTCTTTTCCTTCGTTGACCCAGAATTTCGTCCAAAAACCTAATTTTTTCGCGTCGGCGCCGCGGCCCTGCAGACAGGCGCTGTGCGCCGGAAGTTCTGCAATCCGTCGGGTGTTTTGGCGCGCGCCGATATCTGGCATGCGAGCGCGCGGCTGCAACTCTGTAGCCGGATGTTTAGCGCGCGACCACGCATTCGCTGTTCGAGCGGCGCGTGCCAGTCTTCTGCGACCTCTCGAATAGTGGCGTCGCGGCCTGCTTTTACTGCGAGGCCGGCGCTGGTCTGGATTTCACCCTCGTTCGCCACTTTCTCTGTAGATCTTTGAACCTTTTTTAGCTCCTTTTCCGTCATTTGGCCATTTTAACCACTTTGACTCAATAGAAAGGAAAATTATCCTAATACAACACTTATATGTACAAAACGGGACAAAAGACTAACTAAAACTGACTCAAAATGTGTATATAAAATACACCGATCAAATACCCCCAAACTTAACCTTTGCTCGCCCTCGAGCAAAGATAGAAAGAAATAAAATAAAAGACTCAAAGAAACGAAAATAAAAGACTCACTGTCATTGATTACTTTTGTTGCATTAGTGTTAACTAGAAAAACATGAAGGTTAGCAAAATAATATGCAGGAACATATAGCATGACATTTCAGCACATTAAGCTAGATATTTCGCAAACTCCTATTCATCATGCTTTAATGGAAGTCAATATACTAAATCATGCATATAAATTCAAAAATCCTATGGCATGCTTACTTGCTATTCTCCACTAATTCTGGATATGCACAAAAGAGATCTTCATGACTTTTAAGGGTTGTAATGTAGGCTTAGGTAGGTAAAAATAGGCAATTTAGGCTCATTTCGTGTACCATAAGCTCTTGACTTTCAAGATTTCCCTTTTCTTTTGTTCTTTTCTTCATTTCGATTCTATCTTTCCTCTTTTGTTTTGGGAGAGTGAAGTATATAATAATGACAAGCACCCCAAACTTAGGCTTTTGCCTATTTCTTATTACTTTTGTATTGGGGTCAGCAGACTTATTCACTCTTTTTGTCTCTTTTTTAACACAATGTATTCCCCTATTTCATATTTTCACTTATGGTACAATTTGTGGGAATATAGGGTGTCAAAGAAGAAGTTTCAAATTTAGGCTCAATGGGGCTGACTAGGGATATTTTTAAAGTACGGGATAGAAAAGAATGGTAAGAATTGGCTATCAAAGAAATGCACGAGTCATCTCCTAACATGCATATCCTAACTATTTCGCCTCAAATAGCAAGCAATCATAACACATAAGTATTTATCATTTAGCATGCATAACTCAAGCAAGAAACTCGAATAGGCAGTTACGTGAGTTTTGGCATATCTAACTTAGGTGTTTAGATAGTTGCTTCAATTAGTTACATTATTCCACCTTACTTCACTAGGTGTTTCTAGCAACTACTGATACATGATCTTTGTGAGACAATTATGACTCAAAAGAAAAATTTTGGTGACTCAAAATAAACATAAAACAATCAAAAGACTTAAGTAAAACATAACATGACACAAAGAAAATAAAACACAAATAAAACACCCCCGAACTTAAATCACACATTGTCCCCAATGTGTGCAGAACTCAAGAAAAATAAAGAAATAGGACTTACAGACTTTGGCTAAAATGGTGGTGGTGGCGGTGGATAATGCATCGACCATTGGTTGAACAAGGAACTCAACTCGTTGATTTGTTGCCTTGTTTCTTGCTGTCCTTGTACTACTGTATCCAAGGTCTGCATCATCCTCATCTGATTTTGAAACAATTGCTCCATCGTGGGCGTTGGAGGTTCTGCTCCTGTGGTTGGCCGGTGGCTAGGTCCTGCCTCGTATTGAGCCCCTATTTCAGGCTCATCTTCGTCCATGGCGGCCTCTGCTATTGCTTTGTACCTGCTTGGTACTCTTCGTCGGTTCTGGGGCTTGGGTCTGGGAAAGAGTGCACTATCCCACAGGACACCGGCAGTTGGTTTCTCTCATGAGTGTCAGTGGGTAGTTGTGGGACCGCACTCATGTGGCAAAGACTGGTAATGAGTGAACCGTGTCCCAATCCACCTGTTGTCACCAGCCTGCTGATTTCTTCAACGCTCTGCACTATTTCTTTCCCCACATCAATCGTCATTCCCCTCATAATTCCATATACCAGTTTAATCCTATCCTCTGGCACTCTGGTGAAGTGCGTGGATGGAATCATCTGGCGAAGAAATATAGCCAACCTTTGGCCACTTTGTTGAATTGCACTGCTCGGTGCTCTTGATCCATTTCTCCCAATATCAAAACAGCCCCGTGGTAGCTCACGATGTCTGCAGCGGCATTCGGTCGATGTGGTCGATCTTACGACCATGTTCTAAAGTGATTCCAATCACTTCTTTCTTCAACATCAACCGTCTTCAATTGTGCATTTACATTCTCTGCTGTCACAGGCACATAAGCTCCCCTAACAAAGCATCCCCTTTCCACCTTCTCCGGAAAGTTGGCATAAAATTCACGCACCATTGTTGTGTTCACTGGTGCTATCTTCTCCGGATTTACGAATCTCCTCCACCCCCTTAACTCAATCATAGCCCGGATGGGCTCATAAACATCTTCCTCCCCATATGACTCCCTCTGGTAGTCCATTCCCCTTTCTGGTATTATGGGTCTGGTATCAAGCTTTTTGTATCTTTGGAAGGCTTCGTAGCTCACAAACCTAGTATTATCGTAATGTGGGGTTGGGGTGGATGTGGAGCCTCTTCTCTTCCTGGTGGCCATGGTTTAAAATAGTTTCTGGAGCTTTCAATTTAGTGGCACAAATGTTTCCTACACAATCTACAACTAGCAGCGAACACAACACCCCCAAACTTCAACTTTTCTACCCAATACCCACACTCCTTTTCTACTCTTTTCTCCAAACTTCACAATCAACTTTTTAGTACCCAATTACTTCAACTATAATACTCCTTCAAACTACTACCTCCTGTGACTTGAAAGGATTCAAGAAACGTAAAAGAGTACCTTTTATGAGAAGCTTCAAGTTGTTCTTGTTTCTAATGGTGGTTTGAGGCTATGGAATGGAGCTTTGTTGGTTGAGATGGCTAAGGGTTTTTAGGAATTTAAGAGTTTTGGTTGTGGTTGGGTTTAATTTGTGGAGGATTTGTGGGCAAATTTTTGGAATTTCGGGTTTTGGAGAGGAAGGGTTAGGTTTTTGAAATTGGATTTGGGAAAATCGATTAGGCGTTTTAAGTTCGGATTCCCGGCGCCTGCTTCCTGCTTTTTAGCGCGGCGCTGAACTCTGCGCTTGGGACTTTCACTGTGGCTAAATTTGGCAAATTTTACGGAATTTTAGCCGCTTGAACTTCTGCTGTTCAATTCTTTTCGCGCCGCCTGCTCTGGCGCTACCCGCTTTTCTCGAAATTCGGCTTTTCTTTTTCGCCCTTGGTTTATTTCCTGCACTGTCAATCACAAAGACAAACACAAGAACCCAAGACCGTGAGACTGTTCTTAGACAAAATAAAATAAACTAAAGATAGAAAATAAAATAACATAATTGAAAACGTTGGGTTGCCTCCCAAGTAGCGATGTCTTTAACGTCTTTTAGCCGGACGCAAGTTCCTTAGACTTAATAATCTTGGGGTGGATTCCATTTCCTCCACATTTGGCGTTTTCTTTTTCTTCTTTTCTTCTTAGCATTATCAGTAAGGGGGAGTTCAGGAATACTTACCTCCTTTAGTGGCATTTCAGCAAACCATGCCTGCTTTCTTGGGCTCATCGCTCTTTGGTTGACTTGTATTGGCTCGCATGGGGATTTGATGGTGCTGATTGCAAAGCACCCACTCATTGTTGGTGGCTCAATGACGTGTTTAAAAACTTTAAACACCATTTCTTCATTCTCCACCCTTAATGTTAACTCTCCTCTTTCAACATCAATCAACGCTCTCCCCGTTGCTAGGAATGGCCTCCCCAATATGATAGGGATTTCCGCGTCTTCTTCCATATCGAGGATGAGGAAGTCTGCAGGAAAGAAGAATTTTCCTACTTTTACAATCACGTCCTCGATCTTGCCTCTTGGATGAACCACTGTCCTGTCGGCCAGTTGCAGGCTTACTGTGGTTGGTTTGGCCTCACCCAACTCCAATCTTTTAAAAACTGATAAGGGCATCAGATTTATACTCGCCCCTAAATCACACAAAGCTCTGTTGCAAGTCACCCTGCCCACTGTGCAAGGTAGTGTAAAGCTTCCAGGATCCTTTAGTTTTGGTGGCAACTTCTTCTGCAAGATAGCACTACACTCTTCTGTTAGTGCTACTATTTCGTACTCTGCCAGCTTTTTCTTCTTCCCCAAGATCTCCTTCATAAACTTAAAATAGGAGGGCATCTGCTCTAATGCTTCTATGAAAGGTATGTTGATATGCAGCTTCCTGAATGTCTCCAAAAATTTGGAGAATTGTTTATCAACCGCCTTTCGCTGTAGTCTCTGGGGGAAAGGGATCTTCTCTGTATACTCCTTCTCCGGAGTTTTCTCTACTACAGGGTTGGGCTCAATCACCTTCTCTTTTTCTAACTCGCTTTCTTCTCAACCATCGTTGCGGATCGCCGCTCAACTGCTTGCCGCTTCTCACCGATTTGCTGGCATTGCTCCTTGGATTTAGCTCTGTGTTGCTTGGCAATGTCCCTGTGGCTCTTGTTTACTGCTTTGCTACCCACTGAGTTTCAAGTTCTGAATGAGGATCTAGCTTCACGCGAATCGGTGCATTGGCAAGTGTTGCGGTACCGCCACTCGTCGGCTTTTCTTACAACCGCATTGAATCGTTGATGCTGTGGGGCTTGAATGAAGGGCTGCTGATTCTGTTCGCTGCCTGCATCGCCTGTACTGGTTCTGCTGCCCATGGTACTGATTCTGTTGCCCTTGGTATTGGTTCTGCTGGTTCTGGTGCTGGTTCTGCTGCCCCTGGTCTCCTCTCCATGAGAAATTTGGGTGGTTCCTCCACCCTGGATTATAAGTGTTGGAGTAGGGGTTGTTCTGTTGCCTCTGATAATTACCTATGGCCTGACACTCTGCCTGCTCCATGGGTATATTGTTGGGATCCGCTGAAGGACACCTATCAAATGTATGTGGGCCACCACATATCTCACAGCTTTTAGGCATCTGCACCGCATTTACTGACACTGTATGTTGCTGCAACTGTTTCGCTAGAAGGGCCACTTGGGCATTCAAGGCAGCAATAGCATCTATTTCGTGGACTCCCACTGTTCTTCTCCCATTTGTCGACCTCTCTTCCGTGACATGGTTGTTAGTGGTCATATCTTCTAATAACTCATGAGCGTCGTGGGCTGTTTTCCTCATGAATGCTCCATCTGCCGTCTATAATAGTTCGGTTGTACGGCCGTTGTAGAAGATGTGGACCAAGTTCCACAACTCAATGCAATGGTGTGGGCACTTTCTCTGTAGATCTTTGAACCTTTCCCAAGCTTCATATAAGGACTCTCCATCTGCTTGGTAGAAGTTGTTCAACTCCCCTCTCAGTTTTGCTGCTTTACACGGGGGAAAGAACTTGGCTAGGAATTTCTGTGCCAGCTCGTGCCATGTAAAAATCGAATCGGCCGGCAGGGAATTCAACCATACTTTTGCTCTATCCCTGAGTGAGAAGGGAAAGAGCCTCAATCTGACGGCATCATCAGTAACGCCGTTATATCTGAAAGTTGCACATAGCTCCAAGAAATTAGCTATGTGCATATGTGGATCCTCCGATGGCAGTCCTCCGAATTGCATCACAGTCTGTACCATGCTCAGAATCGCTGGTTTTATCTCGAAGTTGTTGGCTCCTATTGCAGGGAGCCTAATGCATGTCTGTGCTCCATTCACTCTTGGCAGCACATAGTCCCCCAAACTCCTTTCTGGCTGGATTTGGACTCTCTCCTCCACGTCTATTGGCATTTGCCGAGGCATTCCTGGGTTATGTTGATTTTCACCTAACCCTTCTCTCATCATGTTATTGTTTTGACCTCCGTCCATTTCTATCAAAGTTGCAATCCGCTGATTCTTTCTGTTCTGTTTGCAGGTTTTCTCAATCTCTGGATTGAAGGGAACAAGAGTGTCTGCTCCTCTTCTCCTTCGCATAAACTAATTTCCTGAAATAGATCAAAAACAAACAACCAATCACGATACCTCGAATTTTCCAGAAATAATAAAAAAACGTAAAAATTAAAAATTAAAATTAAAAACCAAATTAGAAATTAAAAATAGACAAATTTGATATTGAACTATGCCTAATCCCCGGCAACGGCGCCAAAAACTTGATGCGCGGTAAGATGCACACACTTTAAACGCAAGTGCACGTTATCGTGACAAGTAGTATAGTCTTGATAAGACCGAATATCGTCCTCAAGGATTAGGGTTCAATTACCAACTATCTATTTTTTTTGGTATCTATTTGGTGAATTGATAATTGATTTGTTGTTTATAACTAAGAATTATGCAAGCTATTTAAATATAAGGATTTATTTCAGTGGTGATGAGAATAGGGCTTCCATGTATCCTTACTATCCGCTTATGCTACTTACTAATGCATTAACTTATGGTATTCTTCTTTTGGAGAAAGCAGGTTTACGAAATCGTTTTATACTCCCGTTAGGGTTATATAAACACTCAACCCCAGTATCGCACCTTACCTACCTTTCGGTGATAAGGATAACTCTATAGGAGGATTAAGAACAAAAACCTAGTTGACCGTCACGCACAATGCGCAAAATTAGGGTTGTTAAGCCTCTCATCAACGCTACATAAATAATTGAGGTATTTTCATCCCCAATCCAAGAATGTCTACCCAACTTACGAGATATTCACAATCCCCTTTCGAATCGATTAGAAATCACATAGTGATAATTAGTTGTCAATTAATTACCAAGAATTCAACTCAATTATTGGATAGATCTCACAATAAGAAAAATAACCATAAGCATGCATTAATTTATAACATAAGTCTCTAGCAATTCAACATGGAAAGCCCTATAAGAGAATTAGTTTCTAGTCATTGACATGACAAGAACTAATTCCATGTTCATCATACAAAATAGAAATAAAGAACAAGAAAGGGAAAAGAAATTACTAAACTATGGTATCCAATCTCCAAGCAAAAAGCCTTGTGTTGTGCAAGAAAGGGAACCTTAAAAGCGCCTAGGTTCTCCTTTTATAAGTAACCGCCTCCTCTTTCCTTGAGGCCTGGCCAATTCGTCCAAAAACCTAATTTTTCCGCGTCGCCGCGGCCTGCGCAGAGGCCATGCGCCGGAAGTTCTGCAATCCGTCGGGTGTTTTGGCGCCGCCCCGATATCTGGCATGAGGCGCGGCCACTGCAGCTCTGTAGCTCGGATGTTTAGGCGCCGCGCCCTGATTCGCTGTCGAGGAGCGCCGTGCCGAGTCTTCGCAGCCTCTCAATAGTGGCGCGCCCGCTTTGATCGCAGGAGGCCGCGGCGCCGTCTGATTTCACCCTCGTTCGCCACTTTATCTGTAGATCTTTGAACCTTTTTTAGCTCTTTTTCCGTCATTTGGCCATTTTAACCACTTTGACTCAATAGAAAGGAAAACTATCCTAATACAACACTTATATGTACAAAACGGGACAAAAGACTAACTAAAACTGACTCAAAAGGTGTATATAAAATACACCGATCAGCTATACATGATTATGAGCAAATATGAACATTTAAGGATGGAAGAAGCGGATGATATTAAATCTTATTTTGAAAAAGCTCTCTATTCTCTTCCTGAAAAGTTTAATTTAAAGATTTATGTCATTAAAAAAGCTCACATCTTGATACTATGAATCTTCATACCTTGATGAGCATTCTCAAAACGTATGAGATGAACACTAAGAATCAAAGGGAACTATATTAGAGAAAAAATGTGACACTTCAAGTTCAATCCTCAGAGAATCATATTGATGAAGGGGATGAGAATCTTGAAGAAATTGGTGAAGGTGCTAATGTTGTCTTACTCACTCGAAAATACAATTTGATGGTGAGGAAGTTCAATGAGAAAAATCAATCTAAATCTGAAAAGCATCAAACCAATGCTTCAATCAAAAGTCCACCAAATTCCTTCCAAGTACTCAAAAAGAAAGGCAAAAAGAAGGAGAAGATGAAGGATATCAAGAAGTTGAATCACAAGCAATGCTGGACACTGTTTATGAACAGTCTCTGTATGATAATGAAAATGTCGTCTGTAATGTTTCCTCATATGTCACGACATTTCTGGCAACATCTGCAACGACATCTGCATCTCTAGGAATATCTGAAAGGTAAATATTCTTTAACTATCCTGATCTTAATTGCTTTAGTGATTTTATTTATAGTGGTGAGGCTGAGAGTATGGATCAAGTTTAATGCAAAGATGACATGATTAATGAATTACCAAATATTTTTAAAACATAAATCGTAAAATCCAAGCAACTTAAGACAAAGGTAAAATCTTTTACTCGTGAGAATGTAGATCTAAAAGACACAATAACCCGACTAGAGGTTGCACTTACCAAATATGATACTAAATTTGGTAAGATTCGTGCAATATTGGATTTAGCCAAGCAACCTTCCGTGAGCTCAACTCAGAGACTTTCAAACGGAATGAGATACTCAGCTTTAGGAAACCTACACATGCAGGTATGGGGTACAAAAACTCTCTTGAAACTTCTGCTCTAGTTTGTTTGACAAAAAAGAGAAAATGTGCTTTGTAAAAGAAATATGATTAAATAATAGGTTCTCATATATGTCAAAAAGAATATAAAGTTTGTGTGTCATCATTGTAACTGTTTCAAACTTCAAGATTCTGTGAGCGAAATGTTGTCTAAAAGGTTGTCAAACATCTCGGACAACATTTGAAGCAACATTTCTGAGCTGAAATGTAAAAAAAATGTTTTAAAAGAGTTTGAATTCCTAAAATGTTGTATCTTGTAATGTGCGAAAACTGCTTTAAGAACTAATATTTCAGGTTCTTGGTGCTTTGAGAGTAGATGTTCTCGTCACATGACAGGTACAAAAGAGTTTCTAAAGAACTGTGAGTCATTCAATAGAGGTAACGTAACTTATGGAGGTGGAAGTAAAAGAATTGGAAAAGGAATCCTGGATGTTCCTGGAAGTCCAACTTTAAGAAATGTCTTACACGTTGAATGTTTAATGGCTAATTTGATGAGTATTAGTCAATTGTGTAATGATAATCTTGAGGTAAATTTAATAAGAATGCTTGTGAAGTTACGAATGAAGCTAATGAATGTGTCATGTCAAGTACTAGAACAGGTGATAATTGTTGTCTTGTTGCAAGACAAGAAACGTGCAACAGTGTCAAGATCGATGACACAACTCTATGTCATCAAAAGTTGGGGCATGTCAACTACCGCAATCTGGAAAAATTGGTCTCATATGGAGCGGTTAGAGACTTACCCAACTTCAGTCATAAAGGTAAAACAGTCTGTGCAAATTATCTCCAATGTAAGCTAACCCATGTTTCCCATAATGTTGTCTAGAATGACGACAACATTCAGGTATGTCTCACTGTTTTCTATTATTGCACATGGATCTTATAGGTCTAATTGAGGTAGACAGTTTAGGAGGCATGTAGTATTCCTATGTAATTGTAGATAATTTTTCTAGGTACTCATGGATATATTTTGAAAGAAAAATCACAAACTTTTGACATGTTTAAAATTTTGCACTCTAGAATTAGGAACTTGTTCTACTCTCCTATTTTTTGGATTATATCCGACCATGAAAAATAATTTGAAAACATCTCCTTCACAAAATGTTGTGAGAAAAGAGGAATTTTCCATGAGTTTTTTTTTTCTGCTCCCAAAAACTCTTTAACAGAATGGTGTAGCAGAGAGGAAGAATAGAACATGGCAAGAAATGGCTAGAGTTATACTTAGTTCTAACAAATTGTCAAAATGTTTTTTTACTGCATGTCACGTCACTTATAGAGTCTACTTAAGGCCTATAACAAAGATGACATCCTATGAAATTTTAAATGAAAAGAAACTTAATTTGCGTTGCTTTCATATTTTTGGATGTATTTGTTGCATTTTAAATGATAGAGATTATCTGGCTAAGTTTGATTCTAAGAGTGAAAGGAATTTTGTTGGCTATTTCCAAAATAGTCATGCTTACTGAGTGTACAATCGAAGGACAAAAACTATACAAGAGTCTACTACTGAAGAACCAGATGTTGCCTCAAATGTTACCACATTCGGAGCAACATCTGAACCTAAACCAGAAACCACAAAAGGTGTGAATGAGGAGTCAAATGCTGAATTGTTAAATCAAGTTCGAAGGGACCCTCATCAAGTATTAGGAAGAATCATCAAACATGCCAGGTGAGAGGGGGAGTGTTTGAAAGAAGTAGAACAAGAAGCAAATAACCACTAAATTACAAAGACATGGTAAGGTATGTGTGTATGTCTACCATATACCAAGAGGTTTGTCTTTCTTGTTTTATATCTGCTTTAGAACCATTTGTGCATGATTCTAAGCCTATCCCAAAATCCCCCACTTAAATATCGTAAAATGTGTCATTAGATATGTTGTCGGCACATGTGAGCTGAGAATTTGATATTCCAAAGACACTAATCCTAATTTAATAGGATACAGTGATACGGATTAGGTTGATTGTTACACCCCGTAAGTCTAGGGCATATAAGTGAGAACGTAAGAAAGGAAATAAGATTTGAATGTTGGAAGGAAAGTATATTTACATTTTCTATATGGAAAAAATTTGGGTACAAAAAAATGTGACGACGAGAATTAAAATTAGTGGTTGAATTCTTCCCAAATGGAGTTATGGACTTAGGATTGTATTATTAAATCTTGGCTTTAAGATTTGAGCCAATCGAAAATTTTCACAATTTTGGGGGGGGGGGTGCCCATCGAAAATTCTTGGAATTTTGGCTAAGTGTGGAAGATATTTTGTGGAGGGAAACACAAGTGGACAAGTGGGTCTACTTGGGTCCCCCTCCACTTATGCTACATACACTTGATATATTCAAGTCTTGCAAGACTTTGTTCACAAATATCTTAACCATCCAAACTCTCTTCTCTCTCCCTTTACCTTCACATTTTCTAAATCCATGGCCAAGTGAAGAACAAAGTTAACTTATTTTCCATGATTAAGCTCCTTAACCAAGTTCTAAGCCAAGTTAACCTTCCAAAGCGGTTGGTCACGATTTTGGCCAAGAAACTTCTTGAAACTCTAAGCTTGGAAATGAACTTTTTGGAAGAATAACAAGAAAGTAGGATGGTTACAAGCTAGTAGGGGATACATGTGTGTTGTTGTAACTTGAAGAAGTGGTGGTGGCCGAAACTAGTGGACTGATTTGGCTAAAAACTAAGGTAAGATTTTTTCTTCCTCTTGAAGTATTTGGAAGTTACATGATGTTATAGTTAAGAGATGAACTTGTGTTAAGTAAAATGGAGAATAAGAAGTGCATGTCACAATTTTGAGAAGTTCGCCGATTGTGGACAATTTTTGGTATTGTTGGATTCGTTGGTTATTGTTGTTATTATCGTCACTACTTGAATGTTAAAATGAAGGAAATCTTGTTATTACAAGTTGTTATGGTTTATATAAATGTGTTGCAATGTGAATTGGATTATAAGGAGTTATGAAAAAGACTTTGGTTTGGTTGTTGGCCGAAAAACTGCATGAAAATGTGGGACGTTGTTGTGCTGTTTTAGGGACTATTTTGAACGTGTATAAAGCTGGAAATTCAGTTACCATTATACATGTTTAATGTGGTAAATTGCTAATGTATGCCCTAAAGGAATAAGGGTATAGAAAGGTGTAGAAAGCTTTACATTTTACCCTCATTGTTGTTGGAATAGGGACTGTTTTAAATGGATTAAGAGGTCGGATTAACATGAGAAATAGGTGTGTAACTCACCTTGGTTGCTGTTTGGTTGTGCCCTTAATTGGTCCTTGATTATTTATGTTATTGGTCGTATTTGTACGGTGGAAAAGTATGTATAAATAGGGGAAGTGCTGCTCAAATTTTTATATGAAAGAAGAGTCATTATGTGGTATAGCGTATACTAGTGTTCATGAAGTTGATAGACGTGTTATTGTGGTTAGGTTGAAGTACTAATTGGACTTGATATGTGATTTATCCACACGCTTAACGCAAGTGCACGTATCGTACAAGTAATATAGTCTGGGTAAGATCGAATATCGTCCTCAGGGACTGGTTTTCAAGTACCTATTATCTATGCTTTAGTTTCTATTTGGTTAACGTTAATTGGTTTGGAATTCTAGACTAATAATGCAGGAAATAAACTAATTATGAAAATACTTTGATTTAAATCAGTTATGACGGAGAATTAGGGCTTCCAAGATCATCAACTATCCACTATATTCAATCCTTAATACAATTAGACTGACTTCTTCTTCTACGTTATGATAGCAGGTTAACTAGACCGTTTTATATTCTGGTTAGGATATATAAACACTCGACCCCGATGCAGAACCCTTCTATCTTTCGATGACAGGATTTACCACAAAGAAGGATTAAGAACAATAACCTATAAAACTATACAAGTATCGGGGTACTTTCGTCCACGATTTTAACATATGTTTATTCAACTATAACATATTCAGAATCTCCCCTTTCGGATTTCGATTCGAAATCATATAAGTGATGATAATTAGTAGCTAATTAACTATCAAGCAATCAAAACAACTATTGAATAAATCTTAATCAAGTGAAGAAGAAAACAAACTAATGTATTAATTCATGAATAAGAGTTTCAAGCGAATCACAAGGAAATCCCTAATAAAGTAATTAGCTCCTAGACATAGTCACGCTAAGAACTAATACAATCTCCATACATGAACTGAAATAAACAAAGAAAAGAGAAAGAAAAGAAAATATTTGAACTATGTCTCAAATCTTCGCCTCATAGAGTTGTGTTGTATGTACAATGGATGGAATCAATAATGAGCAGGGTTTTAGGGATTATATAGGTTTCGTAGGTAGGAAAAGTTATCCCTTTTGGACTCTGAAAACGTGTGAAATTCAGCCCAAAACGTCAAAAAATCCCGCGTCGGCGCCGTGGCCCTGAGATTGGGCACCACTGCGCTGAAAAATCTGCAAGTTTTCGGAAATTTCAGGGGCGGTGCCGCGGTGCCACGGCGCTGTTGGCAGGCGCTGCGGCGTCGGTGACGGTATTTTGGCAGATTTTTGTTTCGTCGTCCAATTTTTGTCCGGGCTTCGTCTGATCTCCTCTATACTTCCCGGGACTTCTTAGACTTCATTTATTGGCCCTTTTAGTGTGCAATTTCATCTCAATTATGCTCATTTCGTCTTATTTTCGTCATTTCTCCATTTCTGACCGCTGTGACACAAAAGGAAGAAAAACGACCCTAATACTATACTAAACATCAACAAAATGAGTAAAATACTAACTAAAAATGACTCAAAAAGTGTATATAAAATACACCGATCAGTAACTGACCATGGTTGTTGTTTGGTTGTGCCCTTAATTGGTCCTTGATTATTTATGTTATTGGCCTTATTTGTAAGGTGGAAAAGTATGTATAAATAGGGGAAGTGCTGCTCAAATTTTTATATGAAAGGAGAGTCATTATGTGGTATAGTGTATACTAGTGTTCATGAAGTTGATAGACGTGTTATTGTGATTATAGGTTGAGGTACTAATAGGGACGTATTCTACTTATCATGTTGGTTAATTGTCAATAAGGTATGTGAACCTCTTCCTTCTTTCTTTGGCATGTTCTACGTATGAACCATAATTGTGGTATTGTTTCAACAGTTATTCTACTCTTAGAAGTTAAAGAGTATTCATGTTATTGACTCTATGCTGAAAGCATGTCTAAATTGTTCCTGAATCCTTATTAAGGCATATATGAGCGGTGTTGTTAAGTATTAAGTACTGAAACCAGATTAATAAATAAACGGGTATGTATTAATAGACGCGTTAAAATAAGTCATTGCAGCGTTAAATGAAAAAGGTATCGACAATCAAATTATTATATTGAAATGATTAGAATTTCATCTGCATAGAAACTAAGATATAACCAGTTTATTTTACATTTGCTAGTTCACAACTGATTAGATAAGATCATTATGAATAATACTCATGGCCCATATAAGGATTAATTAGGAAAATTCGGATCGGTTATCACCATTCAGACGTTTCCATAATGTTAGCCAGAGGAGCGAGACGAATTTAGATTATCAAGTGGTATAAATGACAAGCGGTATGTGAACTATCCTTCTTCTTTTGGCATGATTATTATTTATATGTAATGGGTGTACGGAGGACGTGCGTAATTCCATTGAGTTCTACTTTCTAGTAGTATATGATATGATAGTGTCTTGATTTTAAAAAGTGAAAGTGTCTTGATTTCAAAAGTAAAAGTGCCTTGATTCTACAAGTTCTAGTGCCTTGGTTTTTCTAAAGTGAAAGTCCATTTTAATGAATTATACATAATGTGATAGTGCTTTGGTTTTTCTAAAATGAAAGTTCATTTTAAAGAGATTATATGGAGAGTCAAAGTGGTGATTTAAATTGCATATGGTTGCTCGTGATAGATATTCGTGCAAGTGTTATTTCATCACTTCGCCGAGTCCCACGATTGGGCCGGCAAAATTATATTTGATTCTATGGACAAGATCCATGATGCGAGTACAAGATACTCATGCGGCCCTATGATTCCATGGACATGTATCCATGATGTGAATACAAGATACTCATGCGGCCCTATGATTCTATGGACATGTATCCATGATGTGAATACAAGATACTTATGCGGTTATATTTGATTTCATGGACATGTATCTATGATGTGAGTACAAGGTACTCATTCTGTTATATTTGATTTCATGGACATGTATCCATGATGCGAGTACAAGATACTCATGCGGCCCTATGATTCCATGGACATGTATCCATGATGCGAGTACAAGATACTCATGCGGTTATATTTGATTTCATGGACATGTATCCATGATGCGAGTACAAGATACTCATGCGGTTATATTTGATTCCATGGACATGTATTCATGATGCGAGTACAAGATACTCATGCGGTTATATTTGATTCCATGGACATGTATCCATGATGCGAATACAAGATACTCATGCGGTTATATTTGATTTCATGGACCGACCTCCGTGATGCGAGTACAGGATCATGCGTTATATATGTAATATTATTCCATGGATCGACCTCCGTGATGCGAGTACAGGATACTCATGCGTTATATATGTAATATTATTCCATGGACCGACCTCCGTGATGCGAGTACAAGTTACTCATGCGTGTGTATATATATGTATTATGATTCCATGGACCGATCTCCGTGATGCGGGTACGAGATACCCATGCGAGTATAGATGTATTTATTTTGATTATAGGGGTAGGCATGCATGATCTTGATATAACTCTTATTGTTTTTAAAAGGTACAGTTATTTTTGAGTGGTACAGTGATACAGTGGTACAGTGATACAAGGTACAGTTGGCTCTTATTTTACATGGCACGGTCCGATCTGGTATTTGATTTTCATACTTGTCCCTGTCATCTTTTAGCCAGTTATGATCTTATTTACTGTACTTTATGTTTACATACTTGGTACCTTGTTGTACTGACCCCCTTCGGGGGGCTGCGTTCATGCCCGCAGGTATAGGTACTCAGTTTGGTGATCCTCGAGCTTAGGATCCTTGCCCAGCTTGTTGAGATAGCTTCTTTGTTCCGGAGCTTGTCATTTTGGTACAGGTATTTGATTATAGACTTGTGTATATTCAGGGGTACGGCGGGACCTTGTCCCATCACATTTCATTTTCAAACTCTTAGAGGTCTGTAGACATGTATGGGTTGTATATGTAATTGGAAATGTATATGCTTCAACTCATTTTGGAAAATTTTATGCACATTGGCGGCCTTGTCGGCTTGCCTGTTTTATTATTCGAGTTGTTATCACAGTTCAGGGGACAAAATCCCTTTTGATATGAGATTGTGAGTTTTTCTTAAGCTTCCGCTGGTTATATGTGATTTGTGTGTATAAGGGTGCCCAGGTAGGGCACCAGTCGCGGACCCGTCGGCTCGGGTGGTGACAAAGGTGGTATCAGAGCAGTTAGTTCTCGAAATGTATACAGACCGTGTGCAGTAGAGTCTTGGTTATCGGTGTGTTGTGCACCACACCCATAAACAGGAGGCTACATTACATTTAGAATTGGTTTCTATTTTCCTTACTCTAAGATCGTGCGATATAGCTGTGTTGTTAGGGTAGTCCCTCCCTAACGTATTATTGTGGTTGCAGCTATGCCTCCAAAGAAAGAGACATCAAATCAGAAGGGAATATATGGACTTGTATACAGGTTGGTAAGATTGTTGCATATTAGTTGTGAGGATTCTTTGTTTTAAGTATAAACCACTTGTGTTGTTAAAGTTGAAGGTAATATTGAAACTGGAAATAAGATTTTGAAGGACCGTATGGGTGCTTGGGAGGTACATGGAGGTACACTGGTTTAGATGAAAAACAGAAGACATCATTGGAAGGTTTAGTAGGTTATAGGGATCCGCACGTTTTACGGTGACACCTGCTGATTAGAATTCTAGAGGGAACTGCAATAGGACCTTATGAATGTGACTTTTTTTACAAAGGGAGTACAATGTGCTAAGGACTATCAGAGGTGGAATGAGACTGTGTTATATTGTGGCCCTGTGAGACATCTATGGTTTGTTGTATATGGGTTGATATGTATAGTTAAAGGGGACTATGCCGAAATTTGTATAGCTTGAGACATTTGAGGAACATTCGAGGACTAATGTTTCTAAAGGGGGGAGAATTTTACACCACGTAAGTCCATGGCATATAAGTGAGAACGTAAGAAAGGAAATAAGATTTGAATGTTGGAAGCAAAGTATATTTACATTTTCTATATGAAATATTTTGGGTACAAAAAAATATGACGACGAGAATTAATATTAGTGGTTGAATTCTTCCCAAATGAAGTTATGGACTTAGGATTGTATTATTAAATCTTGGCTTTAAGAAATTTTCACAATTTGGGGGGGGGGGGGGGGTCCATCGAAAATTCTTGGAATTTTGGCTAAGTGTGGAAGATATTTTGTGGAGGGAAACAAAAGTGGACAAGTGAGTCTACTTGGGTCCCCCTCCACTTGTGCTACATACACTTGATATATTCATGTCTTGCAAGACTTTGTTCACAAATATCTTAACCATCCAAACTCTCTTCTCTCTCCCTTTACCTTCACATTTTCTAAATCCATGGCCAAGTGAAGAACAAAGTTAACTTATTTTCCATGATTAAGCTCCTTAACCAAGTTCTAAGCCAAGTTAACCTTCCAAAACTGTTGGTCACGGTTTTGGCCAAGAAACTTCTTGAAACCCTAAGCTTGGAAATGAACTTTTTGGAAGAATAACAAGAAAGTAGGAAGGTTACAAGCTAGTAGGGGATACATGTGTGTTGTTGTAACTTGAAGAAGTGATGCAAAAGGAAGTGGTGGTGGCCGAAACTAGTGGACTATTTTGGCTAAAAACTAAGGTAAGATTTCTTCTTCCTCTTGAAGTATTTGAAAGTTACATGGTGTTATAGTTAAGAGATGAACTTGTGTTAAGTAAAATGGAGAATAAGAAGTGCATGTCACAATTTTGAGAAGTTCGCCGATTGTGGACAGTTTTTGGTATTGTTGGATTCGTTGGTTATTGTTGTTACTATCGTCACTACTTGCATGTTAAAATGAAGTAAATATTGTTATTACAAGTTGTTATGGTTTATATAAATGTGTTGAAATGTGAATTGGATTATAAGGAGTTATGGAAAAGGCTTTGGTTTGGTTGTTGGCCGAAAAACTGCATGAAACTGTGGGACGTTGTTGTGCTATTTTAGGGATTGTTTTAAACGTGTATAAAGCTGGAAATTCAGTTACCATTATACATGTTTAATGTGGTAAATTACTAACGTATGCCCTAAAGGAATAAGGGTATAGAAAGGTGTAGAAAGCTTCACATTTTACCTTCATTGTTGTTGGAATAGGGACTGTTTTTATGGACTGTTTTATATGGATTAAGAGGCCGAATTAACATGAGAAATAAGAGTGTAACTCACCTTGGTTGTTGTTTGGTTGTGCCCTTAATTGGTCCTTGGTTATTGATGTTATTGGTCTTATTTGTAAGGTGGAAAAATATGTATAAATAGGGGAAGTGCTGCCCGAATTTTTATATGAAAGGAGAGTCATTATGTGGTATAGTGTATACTAGTGTTCATGAAGTTGATAGACGTGTTATTGTGGTTATAGGTTGAAGTACTAATTGGGACGTATTCTACTTATCATGTTGGTTAGTCGTCAATAAGGTATGTGAACATTTTCCTTCTTTCTTTGGCATGTTCTACGTATGAACCATAACTGTGGTATTGTTTCAATAGTTATTCTACTCTTAGAAGTTAAGGAGTATTCATGTTATTGACTCTATGCTGAAAGCATGTCTAAATTGTTTCTGAATCCTTATTAAGGCATATATGAGCGGTGTTGTTAAGTATTAAGTGTTGAAACTGGTTTAATAAATAAATGGGTATGTCTTAATAGACGCGTTAAAATAAGTCATTGCAGCGTTAAATGAAAAAGGTATCGACAATCAAATTATTATATTGAAATGATTAGAATTCCATCTGAATAGAAACAAGATATAACCAGTTTATTTTACATTTGCTAGTTCACATCTGATTAGATAAGATCATTATGAATAAGTTACTTACGGCCCATATAAGGATTAATTAGGCAAATTCGGATCGGTTATCACCATTCAGACATTTCCATAATGTTAGCCAGAGGAGCGAGACGAATTTAGATTATCAAGTGGTACAAACGACAAGCAGTATGTGAACTATCCTTCTTCTTTTGGCATGATTATTATTTATATGTAATGGGGGTACGGAGGACGTGCGTAATTCCATTGAGTTCTACTTTCTAGTAGTATATGATATGATAGTGCCTTGATTTTAAAAAGTGAAAGTGCCTTGATTTCAAAAGTGAAAGTGTCTTGATTCTACAAGTGCTAGTGCCTTGGTTTTTCTAAAGTGAAAGTCCATCTTAATGAATTATACATAATGTGATAGTGCTTTGGTTTTTCTAAAATGAAAGTTCATTTTAAAGAGATTATATGAAGAGTCAAAGTGGTGATTTAAATTGCATATGGTTGCTCGTGATAGTTATTCGTGCAAGTGTTATTTGATTCAATGGACATGTATACATGATGCAATCGACATGTATCCATGATACGGAGATACTCATGCGGTTATATTTGATTGAATGGACATGTATCCATGATGCGAGTACACGATACTCATGCGGTTATATTTGATTCCATGGACATGTATTCATGATGCAAGTACATGATACTCATGCGGTTATATTTGATTCTATGGACCGACCTACGTGATGTGAGTACAGGATAATCATGCGTTATATATGTAATATTATTCCATGGACCGACCTCCGTGATGCGAGTACATGATACTCATGCGTGTGTATATATATGTATTAAAAGGTACAGTTATTTTTTAAAGGTACAGTAATACAGTGGTACAGTGTTATAAGGTACAGTTGGCTCTTATTTTACATGGCACGGTCGGATCTGGTATTTGATTTTCATACTTGTCTCTGTCATCTTTTGGCCAGTTATGATCTTATTTACTGTACTTTATGTTTACATACTTGGTACCTTATCAGATCGACTTCTTCTTCTGGGCCGCTCATGCTCGCAGTATAGGTACTCACCAGCGATCCTCGAACTTAGGATCCTTGTCCAGCTTGTTGAGATAGCTCCCTTGTTCCGGAGCTTGTTATTTTGGTACATGTCTTTGATTATAGACTTGTGTATATTCAGGGGTACGGTGGGATCTTGTCCCGTCACATTTCATTTTCAAACTCTTAGAGGTCGGTAGACAGGTGTGAGTTGTATATGTATTTGGACATGTATATGCTGTAACTCGTTTTGAAAAATTCTATGCACAGTGGCGGCCTTGTCGGCTTGCCTATTTTATTATTCGAGTTGTTATCACAGTTCAGGAGACAGAATCCCTTTTGATATGAGATTGTGAGTTTTTCTTATGCTTCCGCTGGTTATATGTGATGTGTGGGTATAAGGGTGCCCAGGTAGGGCACCAGTCGCGGACCCGTCGGCTCGGGTTGTGACACTGATGATGTGAATGATATAAAAATACCAAGAGGCTTGTCTTTCTTGTTTTATATCTTCTTTAGAACCAGTGTTTGTGTTTGTGCATGATTCTAAGCCTATCCCAAAATCCCCCACTTAAATGTCGTAAAATGTGTCATTAGATATGTTGTCGACACATGTGAGCTGGAAATTTGGTATTCCAAAGACATTAATCCTAATTTAATAGGATATTGTGACACGGATTAGGCTGATGATGTGAATGATATAAAAATACAAGTAGAGGATATTTTTATCTTGGCAATAATCTTGTTTTTTTTCTAGCAATATTTTTTTTGTACTTTGATAATTTGAGTGCTATAAATATTTCCAAAAATCTAGTTTAGCACTCACGTACAGAATATATTGGTATTAAACATCACTTTTTAAGAGATTTGATTGAAAATCAGCTAATTCAAATTGAACATGTTGACATTCTTCATCAACTAACTGATATTGTTACAAAAGTTTTGAATCATAAGAGATTATCTAGTTTGAAGAAATTTCCTGGTATTTGTAATCTCTAAAAAGGCATTTAGACTATATTACTCATTTAAACTCATCATGCAAATAATAAGTGCAACTTGTTAAAACACTGACAACGTAAAACTAGGGGGGAAATGTTTCAACAAACATAATGACTGCCTACAAAGGCCATGCACATAATTAAGTACGTACCTGAGCAATACGATACCAGAGATTCTCATCAAAGGTAGAAGCAGTAAGAATAATTTGCGGGAACTGAGTTGCAGCCTTAATAGTGCCATTGAAAGCCGTGCCTCTTCCACTCTTAGAAACACCGTGTAATCCCTCCGACCACCATTGATAGGCGGAGATACCGAGTCGAGGTATTTCAGGTGCAGTATTAACCAGCTGTGAGATTTTTTCGTCCACAGTAAGGCGCGATACGAGGTCATGTACCCTTTGGGTGATGGGCAAGGACTTGTTACAGAAGGGAAATGAACTGGTAACTTGGTTAGACTCGTCACATGAAAATGGAGGCTGAGCTGACTCAATACGGAAGAAGAACACTGAAATGAAGAAAATGATAAAGGTAAGGACTTCTTCCGTTATTTGGTGTCCCATTTTGTATGTAAAAGTTGGAGGTTTTAATGATGTTTCTTTTGTATGACATTCACTTATATATACTATGTAAACGTGTATGTAGTAGTAACAATTGTATCTCTACCCATAATTAGAATATATTTCATATATTGTGTAAATATAATTACGGTAAGACTATGATTTCTCTTGTGATTAGGTCTAGGATTCCTATTGTATAAGGGATGAATATTGTACACAATATATACTTTGATATTAATGAGAAGAATCCCTAAGGGAGTTTAATATCATCTTACATGGTATCAGAGCCTAAACCAAGAACCCTAGAATTTTTGTGCAGTCGCCGCCGCTCCCCCCCCCCCCCCACTCGGGCATCTCAGCCGCAGCGCCTCCCCCTCTCCTCTCAAAATTCTTTGTTTTTTTCCTCTCTTCTCTAAATGGATACTCAAGATTCTTCCAATACTTCTGACGCTTCCACCTCCACCAATCCCACCACCATGTCATCATCCCCTTTTCATCCCGCTCTAACTGTTACCAACATCAATAACTCTATTCTCATTCTTCTTGATCAAGAAAACAGTCAATATTCTCCTTGGGTTGAACTATTTCATAATCATGCATGTCTGTATAACGTGATTGATCATATTGATTACACTATTCTGCGCCCTCCGGAGGTTGATGATTCTACTTGACGTCGTCTAGACGCCGGCGTCAAACAGTGGATTTATGGTAGTATTTCTCAGAATCTTCTTCTTACTATCATGAAATATGGCGCCATCCCGTGATTTATGAAACCACTTGGAGGAAATCTTTCAAGATAACAAGCACACTCGTGCGGTGTATTTGGAGGACCAATTTAACAATACACGCCTTAAAAATTTCTCCAACATGACTGAGTCTCGCAGATTGAAACTATCGCGATCAACTCTCCAACGTCGACACGCCTGTCTCGGACACTAAAATGGTGTTGCAATTGATTGCAGGCCTTCCCAAAGGCGACTATGATACGTTAGTGTTACATCCCGTGAGTCCAGGACTTGTAAAAGAGAATGCACGTAAGGAATCAAGACTTGAAAATTGATACGAAAGGAAGAATTGTTTTTCCGACGGAAAATGTTCCGAACGTCGGAAAGGAAAAATGTTCGTTGTTGAGAATTGGATTCTCAAAAATGTATTATTTGAAGAATATGGAACTTATTAATATTATGGAAATCTATTTTTACGGATTTGGTCACGGGGCCCACCCGAGGAATTTTACATTTTGTGGGGCCCACGAGGTTACTGAATTTTATGGACGAATGAGAGGCGACACGTGGCACCCCTACATGGTCTTGGTCGAAATTATAGTAAGGGTAAAATGGTCATTGACCATCTTGGAAGATAAGTCTTCAAGCTTGATATATTTGACCAAAGTCAACTTGTCCACATGGGCTTAATCCTTGTGAAATTCATCCTAGCAACCCATTTGTTTAAATCTAAGCCTTCCAATGTGTTTTAAATACTACACTAGTAGCAAGACTTGGCATTTCTACACTTAGAAAAATTAGAGAACACTTTGTTCCTCTATAGTCGCTTCTCTCGGCCAAGGCCACTTTAGGAAGAGAAAATTTTGTAGTTTTGATCCATTAGCCACAAGACTTTAACCCAATGTCCCTTAGGGTATTGTAAGGATATCTCAATAGAAAGATTTCGGAAAAACGGCGTTTTCGTATTAGTCGCAAGGCGGAAACCTAAGGAGTTCTTCAACTTTGAAGTTGGAACTTGAAGATGGGTTCTTCATAGGCCTCTAAGGAGTGCTTGGAGCGGATTGGAACTTAAGGAAAGGAGCTAAGAATTGCTAAGGCGCGACTTTGAATCTTATAAATTTTAAGGGCTTGGAAAGGTATAAATTTTGTCGTTTTAGCAATTAAGTTTACTTATTGATTGTAGCTATGGTTATTAGCAAGCATGAGTTATATTATGTAGTTGGATTAGTGTATTGGCTATTGGAACCCTAAATCCGAAAACTAGCATGTTAGCCCTAAGATTTCAATTCAAGTCGATTATTAGTAAAGTCGTCGCATGTTGTAAAGAAGAAGGAAATTGTAGTTGTTGAAGTTGTTTATGACTATATAACATGTTAGACCTTAAAACTTGGAATTAGGAAAGAATTGGAAAAGACCTTAGTATTGTTGGTTATAAGATTGGCCGAGAATGGCTTGGATTTTTGTACTACTTCGTATGAATTGTGGGGTGAATTTTACACGTATTGTAAGGCGTGTAATCCCCTTTGTTTTGGTTGTTGTTTGGAGCCTTAAATGTGGTGTGTTGGGTATTGTATTCGACCTTGAAAAAGGTGGCAAAGTGAGTAGAAACAAAGGAAGTCTTTGCCCGATTTTCAGAGAATTAGAGACGTATACTTAGTATTATTCTACGTTAGAGACTAGAAGTCGATAGTCTTGTTGTGACCATTATAGGTTGACACTTCTACGCGGCGATTCGGCTTAGCTTGTGGATTTATCCGAAAGGTATGTGGACTATCTCCTCTTCTAGCATGATTCCTTAAGATAAAGAAAGTAAGTTCTACTCCTTAAACGATCCATTCCTTGGTTGTATTTGGATTGCCTAAAATAGAATTCGCTCTATGTACTCCCTTGATTGTACTTTGATGTTTAAATTGTAAGTTGTATAATCCAATTCCTTAGTGAAGTTTTGATTCTTAAAAGTGAAAGTATTTTACTTAAAGTACATGTAGTCTTGAAAAGGAAGTGGTTTCCAAACCTTTTGGCTAGTGCTTAGTTCCAAAACCTAAGGGTTGTTGTAATGACTTTAGGGAGTTAAAGGAGTGATTTACTTAATTGTTTTAAGAGAGGAGAAATGACATGATTTAAGAGAAGTAACTTGTTTTAAAGGTGTGAGTTACTTGAGGTTTAAAAGTAGAAGAAACTTGTTTTCTAAATATTAAGAGACTCGAAGTATTTTGAAAGTTAAGAGACTCGATTTGAAAGTTTGTGATACTTGGTTTTAAGTATAAGTCTCTTAATTATAAAAAGAATGAAATTGTCTAAAAACCATAAAGGGTGATAACGGCTTTATGGGAAGTTGGTTATAACGGCTTTATGGAAGGTTTAGAAAGTTGTCTATTTTGATTAATGGGCATAAGTTGCCTAGATTGTAAAAATTTGAAGTTACTTGGTTTCAAGCTTTGAAATGAGTTTCTAAAAGTATAGTAACTTACTTTGAAAAATAGACACACCTTGATACTACGGGTGTTAGTATCTTGGGTATTACACAAAAAGGAGTCTCTTGAAAAGAATGTACGTACGTAGTACTTTGGCTTGATAAATTGAGAATTTGTCTAAGTATGCCTTGATTAGTACTTTGGCTTGATAAATTGAGAATTATTCTAATTGTGCCTTGAGAAGTACTTTGGCTTGTTAAATGAGAATTATTCTATTTGTGCCTTGATAAGTACTTTGGCTTGTTAAATGAGAATTATTCTATTTGTGCCTTGAGAAGTACTTTGGCTTGTTAAATGAGAATTATTCTAATTGTGCCTTGAGAAGTACTTTGGCTTGTTAAATGAGAATTATTCTAATTGTGCCTTGAGAAGTACTTTGGCTTGTTAAATGAGAATTATTCTATTTGTGCCTTGATAAGTACTTTGGCTTGTTAAATGAGAATTATTCTATTTGTGCCTTGATAAGTACTTTGGCTTGTTAAATGAGAATTATTCTAATTGTGCCTTGAGAAGTACTTTGGCTTGTTAAATGAGAATTATTCTATTTGTGCCTTGATAAGTACTTTGGCTTGTTAAATGAGAATTTTTCCATTTGTGCCTTGGTAAGTACTTTGGCTTGTTAAATGAGAATTTCCTATGTGTGCTGGCGATAGCCTTTGAGTGCAAGGACTATGTTTTATTAAGTTGTCGCGACTCTCGGTTGGAGGGTCTTGTTATAAGTTACTTGGACGTACCGACAGTGATGTGGGATTCCACGGGTATGCTTCCGTTATTTGTAGTACTTGGTTAAATTCCCGGATGTTTATAGAAGACATGGTAGTGCTTCCGCTTTGTTCGACACGGTTGAGATAGGGTAAGAGTATAAGTGAGGGGTAAAACCCCCAAGATGCTATACCACCTTCTTCAGGGTAAGAGTATAAGTGAGGGGTAAACCCCCAAGACATTATACCCCCTGCTTGTTTTGTTTGATGGTCGGTCGAGATAGGGTAAGAGTATAAGTGAGGGGTAAACCCCCAAGATGCTTTACCACCTTCTCCAGGGTAAGAGTATAAGTGAGGGGTAAACCCCCAAGACGCTATACCACCTGTTTTACCTCCTTCTCCAGGGTAAGAGTATAAGTGAGGGGTAAACCCCAAGACGCTATACCACCGCTGGACTTGGTGTTCATGTATGCCTATTGGTGTTATCTTATATCACGGATCGGTGAGGAAGGATTCCACGCATGATTGATGTTATGGGCGTGAGACCCATGGTTATATTTTAGAAATGACTTGAGGCACGCGTCCTCGACTTGTTATGATCGCATGTGTTTGTGCATCGTAGGTCGCTATCATACATGTCTCCTGCTTTGTTTAGATCGTTATGATTTCATTACAAGATTTCATCGTTTCACATACTTGGTACATTCTTCGACCTTCCTCGGGCCGCGTTCATGCCGCAGGTTTAGGTACGCAGTTTGGTGATCGGCAGGTGTAGGACCCTGCTCAGAGTTTTGGATAGCTCCTTCTGTTCGGGAGTTTATCTTTTTGGTATGAGTTCTTTCAGTACAGGCTTTTGTACAGTTATGGGTACGGCGGGGCCTTGTCCCGTCATATTTCAGTAAAACTCTTAGAGGTCTGTATTCATATGTGGGATTGGACTCATGTACGGTGTAGTGTCTTTTGTTTATGTATATATGGCAGCCTTGTCGGCTTTGCCCTTGCACGTACGTTGGTTTTAAAAAAAAATGAGGTGTTATTTAATTTCCGCAGTTTACTTGTGTTGTTAAGGTAGAAGGGTGCCCAGGTAGGGCACCACCACGCCCGGTTCGGGTGACAGAGTGGTATCAAAGCAACCCTCTGAATGTCTACAGACCGTGTCTAGTAGAGTCTTGATTATCGGTGTGTTGCGCGCCACACCCATAAACAGGAGGCTACAGGACATTTAGGAGTTGGTTTCTATTCTTCTCACTCTAAGATCGTGCCCTAGAGCTGTGTTAGTAAGATAATTCCTCTCTGACGTAATTTTGTGTTATGCCTCGCTTAGGAGGGCAACAAATGCCTGAGGGCAAAGGAGTAACAGGGGCTACTAGTCAGACTCAGAGAGTTGATAGGGCTTGTGCCGAGGGTATACCAGATGTTGTACCACAGTCGGCGAGTTTTTCTGCGCCAGGTTTTGAGAACACAGCACCAGAGCCTACAGCTTCGCCAGGGGCACTTTAGGGTCACGGGCGAAGCCATTATGTTATCGACCAAGATAGCAATGCTACGCTTTCTCACAGAGGTTATTCGGCCAAAGACATGTGTGTACAGAGGGTAGAGGTCCAACGCGGAGATCTGCGTAAGAAGGCTAGGCCGGTTGGTTATCCCGGTGAGTTTTTGGATGAGCCGCCAAGAATGAGTGAGATATTCGTCCCACCTACCCAAAGACATACCCCGCAGCTCACAGGTGGGAGATTTTATCCCACAAGGTATTTAGGAGCCGGTCCGAGCTCCAGGGGTCGAGGTTCTCAAAGGAGCAGGGGAATTTCTCAGTCGAGGCCACTTATTCCTCAGTGTTTCCATTATAGTAAGCGTCATTTGGGGAAATGCCATCTCGCACAGTGTTTGTTATTATTGTGATCGTCCCGCCATATAATCGAGGGTATGTCCTTTTAGAAGCGGGCACCGGAGGTGGCTCACTATGAGGCCGATGGTCGTTCCTTTCCTCCGCACTGCGCTCCTGCAAGGTGGTGTTCAGATGTTAGCCAGCCGTGGTAGAGTTCAGGGTGGAGTTTATAGTTCTGGCGGTCCTTCGAACCGCATAGATGACGCGACTACTGGGCAGGATCAGGAGGCGACATCGCACGGGGTTACAGGTATATTTCGATTCTTTTGAATCATACGTGTGTTGATAGATTCAGATTTTACCCTAGCGTATATGTTTTCCCTTTGTTGCTAGAGTTGTAAAGTGATAGTACCCCAGGGGTAGGAATACTTTGATTAGTAAAGTGAGAAGTTAAGAATGTTGACAAGAATGGTAAGTGAACTGAGACTATAGTTGTGTAGAGTTCACACGTAGAAATTGCCCCATGACAGTGTAAGACCAATAGGGAAGATTGTACAGTAGAAATACTTCGGCTTATGTGACGAACCTCTAGTGAATAGGAGGATAGGGTGAGAAGTACCTTGAGAGAGAGAAAGATTTATTTCAGACTAAGAATGAAAAGTTAAGGGTGACGATGAGTCGGGTTATGGACCCATTTCGGGTCAACCGATAGTATGGAATGGGGTGATGTCAGTTAGAAATGGTCCCGCTATGTGATAGGGTCACGAGGGTGTAAGGCCAGTCTAGTTGATCGTTATGCGAGTTCGTGGATGATTCCACCTAACTAGGTCGTAAGGACCGAGAAGAGCCTTAACGGGAATGTAAGTAACAATATGGCCAAGTTTGGATAGTAACTCCAAGGATTGGAGAACATAAACAATATTTGAGATTTTGTGCGTGTACTAGATAAGTTTGGAGGTACGAGAAAGTATGACAAGTAAGGAAAGAAAGTAACCTCTAAGGATCCCGTGTTTGAGAAGACTGTAACCTTCGAGTTTTGTGAGAAGGGACCACGGACGGAAGGACCATTGTTATGTTTACGTATGTTGTGGTGGCCATGTGTGGCATCGTTGGTCCTGTGCAGTTTTGATTGATAGGCATAGTATAGAGTTTATGCCGGAGTTTGTATAGCTTGACAACCGACTAAGAACATTCGGGGACGAATGTTTCTAAGGGGGGAAGAATGTTACATCCCGTGAGTCCAGGACTTGTAAAAGAGAATGCACGTAAGGAATCAAGACTTGAAAATTGGTACGAAAGGAAGAATTGTTTTTCCGACGGAAAATGTTTCGAACGTCGGAAAGGAAAAATGTTCGTTGTTGAGAATTGGATTCTCAAAAATGTATTATTTGAAGAATATGGAACTTATTAATATTATGGAAATCTATTTTTACGGATTTGGTCACGTGGGGCCCACCCGAGGAATTTTACATTTTTGTGGGGCCCACGAGGGTTACGGAATTTTATGGACGAATGAGAGGGCGACACGTGGCACCCCTACATGGTCTTGGTCGAAATTATAGTAAGGGTAAAATGGTCATTGACCATCTTGGAAGATAAGTCTTCAAGCTTGATATATTTGACCAAAGTCAACTTGTCCACGGGCTTAATCCTGTGAAATTCATCCTAGCAACCCATTTGTTTAAATCTAAGCCTTCCAACGTGTTTTAAATACTACACTAGTAGCAAGACTTGGCATTTCTACACTTAGAAAAATTAGAGAACACTTTGTTCCTCTATAGTTGCTCTCGGCCAAGGCCACTTTAGGAAGAGAAAATTTTGTAGTTTTGATCCATTAGCCACAAGACTTTAACTCAATGTCCCTTAGGGTATCAGAAGGATATCTCAATAGAAAGATTTCGGAAAAACGGCGTTTTCGTATTAGTCGCAAGGCGGAAACCTAAGGAGTTCTTCAACTTTGAAGTTGGAACTTGAAGATGGGTTCTTCATAGGCCTCTAAGGAGTGCTTGGAGCGGATTGGAACTTAAGGAAAGGAGCTAAGAATTGCTAAGGCGCGACTTTGAATCTTGGAAATTTTAAGGGCTTGGAAAGGTATAAATTTTGTCGTTTTAGCAATTAAGTTTACTTATTGATCAGAGCTATGGTTATTAGCAAGCATGAGTTATATTATGTAGTTGGATTAGTGTATGGCTATTGGAACCCTAACCAAAACTAGCATGTTAGCCCTAAGATTTCAATTCAAGTCGATTATTAGTAAAGTCGTCGCATGTTGTAAAGAAGAAGGAAATTGTAGTTGTTGAAGTTGTTTATGACTATATAACATGTTTAGACCTTAAAACTTGGAATTAGGAAAGAATTGGAAAAGACCTTAGTATTGTCAAGTTATAAGATTGGCCGAGAATGGCTTGGATTTTTGTACTACTTCGTATGAATTGTGGGGCGGAATTTTACACGTATTGTAAGGCGTGTAATCCCCTTTGTTTTGGTTGTTGTTTGGAGCCTTAAATGTGGCGTGTTGGGTATTGTATTCGACCTTGAAAAAGGTGGCAAAGTGAGTAGAAACAAAGGAAGTGCTGCCCGATTTTCCGTAGAATTAGAGACCGTATACTTAGTATTATTCTACGTTAGAGACTAGAAGTTGATAGTCTTGTTGTGACCATTATAGGTTGACACTTCTACGTGCGACGTATTCGGCTTAGCTTGTGGATTTATCCGAAAAGGTATGTGGACTATCTCCTCTTCTAGCATGATTCCTTAAGATAAAGAAAGTAAGTTCTACTCCTTAAATGATCCATTCCTTGGTTGTATTTGGATTGCCTAAAATAGAATTCGTTCTATGTACTCCCTTGATTGTACTTTGATGTTTAAATTGTAAGTTGTATAATCCAATTCCTTAGTGAAGTTTGGATTCTTAAAAGTGAAAGTATTTTACTTAAAGTACATGGAGTCTTGAAAAGGAAGTGGTTTCCAAACCTTTTGGCTAGTGCCTTAGTTCCAAAACCTAAGGGTTGTTGTAATGACTTTAGGGGAGTTAAAGGAGTGATTTACTTAATTGTTTTAAGAGAGGAGAAATGACATGATTTAAGAGAAGTAACTTGTTTTAAAGGTGTGAGTTACTTGAGGTTTAAAAGTAGAAGAAACTTGTTTTCTAAATATTAAGAGACTCGAAGTATTTTGAAAGTTAAGAGACTCGATTTGAAAGTTTGTGATACTTGGTTTTAAGTATAAGTCTCTTAATTATAAAAAGAATGAAATTGTCTAAAAACCATAAAGGGTGATAACGGCTTTATGGGAAGTTGGTTATAACGGCTTTATGGAAGGTTTAGAAAGTTGTCTATTTTGATTAATGGGCATAAGTTGCCTAGATTGTAAAAATTTGAAGTTACTTGGTTTCAAGCTTTGAAATGAGTTTCTAAAAGTATAGTAACTTACTTTGAAAAATACACACCTTGATACTACGGGTGTTAGTATCTTGGGGTATTACACAAAAAGGAGTCTCTTGAAAAGAATGTACGTACGTAGTACTTTGGCTTGATAAATTGAGAATTTGTCTAAGTATGCCTTGATTAGTACTTTGGCTTGATAAATTGAGAATTATTCTAATTGCCTTGAGAAGTACTTTGGCTTGTTAAATGAGAATTATTCTATTTGTGCCTTGATAAGTACTTTGGCTTGTTAAATGAGAATTATTCTATTTGTGCCTTGATAAGTACTTTGGCTTGTTAAATGAGAATTATTCTAATTGTGCCTTGAGAAGTACTTTGGCTTGTTAAATGAGAATTATTCTAATTGTGCCTTGAGAAGTACTTTGGCTTGTTAAATGAGAATTATTCTATTTGTGCCTTGATAAGTACTTTGGCTTGTTAAATGAGAATTATTCTATTTGTGCCTTGATAAGTACTTTGGCTTGTTAAATGAGAATTATTCTAATTGTGCCTTGAGAAGTATTTTGGCTTGTTAAATGAGAATTATTCTATTTGTGCCTTGATAAGTACTTTGGCTTGTTAAATGAGAATTTTTCCATTTGTGCCTTAGTAACTTCTGGCTTGTTAAATGAGAATTTCCTATGTGTCTTTCGATAGCCTTTGAGTGCAAAGGACTATGTTTTATTGTTGTCGCGACTCTCGGTTGGAGGGTCTACCGTCTTGTTATAAGTTACTCGACGCACCGTGATGACGGGATTCCACTGTATGCTTCCGCTATTTGTAGTACTTAGTTAAATTCCTGATGTTTATAAGACACGGTAGTGCTTCGCTTTGTTCGACGGCCATTGAGATAGGGTAAGAGTATAAGTGAGGTAAAACCCCAAGATGCTATACCACCTTCTTCGTGGTAATAGTATAAGTGAGGGTAAACCCCAAGACATTATACCCCCGCTGTTTTGTTGATGGTCACGAGATAGGGTAAGAGTATAAGTGAGGTAAACCCCAAGATGCTTTACCACCTTCTCCGGTAAGAGAGTATAAGTGAGTAAACCCCCAAGATGTTATACCACCGCTTTACCTCCTTCTCGGTAAGAGTATAAGTGGTAAACCCCAAGACGCTTATACCACCGTGGGACTTGGTGTTCATGTATGCCTGTTGGTGTTATCTTATATCACGGATCGGCGGTGAGGAAGGATTCCACGAATGATTGATGTTATGGGCGAGACCCATGGTTATATTTTAGAAATGACTTGAGGCATCGTCACGACTTATTATGATCGCTTATGTTGTGTATCTTGTAGGTTGGCTATCATACATGTCTCCTGTTTTGTTTAGATTATGATTTCATTACTGATGCATCGCTTCACATACTTGGTACATTCTTCCGTCTTGACCTCCCGGGGCTGCGTTCATCTGCAGTTTAGGTGCAGCATTTGGTGATCAGCAGTGTAGGACCGCCGTAGTTTTGGATAGCTCCTTCATTCGGAGTTTATCTTTTTGGTATGAGTTCTTTCGATGTGCTTTTGTACGATTATGGGTGCAGCGGGGCCTTGTCCGTCATATTTCAATAAAACTCTTAGAGTGCAGTATTCATATGTAGGATTGGACTCGTATGCGGTGTAGTGTCTTTTGTTTATGTATATATGGCAGCCTTGTCGGCTTTGCCACGACGCGTTGGTTTTAAAAAAATGAGGCGTTATTTAATTTCCGCAGTTTTACTTGTGTTGTTAAGGTAGAAGGGTGCCCAGGTAGGGCACCAGTCACGGGCCCGGGGTTCGGGGTGTGACAGTTAGCCACCATGATTCAACAGACAGATCCGCTACCCAGTTTTAACAAAGCTCGCTCATAGTTGTTGCTCGAAGAGACTCAACGTGCTAAGCAAGATGAGCACAATCAGAAGACGTTAGCTGTAGAAATTCCCCACAAGATCCAACACCGCCAGAAAACTCTCAACCACGGTAGGGACGCGGTGGAAAGGGTCGTCGCAGAGGAGGCCATGGTCGTGGAAAGGGTCGTGAATAGTAGAATCAGCAACAACAACAACAGGGCCCGCAAAATCAATTCAACCACATGCTGATGATACGATCTGGCGGCGTCGCGTCGCAATTCGAAGCCCGACCGCGCTTTAACCAGATTACTCCCGCGCGAGTTGTTGGGCCGCTCTATCCTCGGCAAGTCCGATGCCGCAAAGAAGCCCACTTCGTACGGCCGGTTCAGCGGCCTCGTCGGCATGACACCGGCCAGGTTGGGTCAGGCCTTCAGCATTCTCAATATTCAACAGCCTGACAACAACTGGTATATGGACTCCGGAGCCACTTCTCACCTCACCGGTCTGTAGGTAATATTCTCAAACTGTTTGGTTTAAAGCATCCTCAATTTGTGACAGTTGGTAGTGACCACCGCATTCTAATAAAGGGTTATGGTACATCCTACACACCACATCCTAATCCATTATCCCTTAAAAATACCATATATGCCCCACATGTAATTAAGAATCTAATCTTTATCCGCAAATTTACTCGTAATAATTCCGTTTCTGTTGATTGTGACCCTTTTGGTTTCACTGTGAATGATCTTCATACGGGGACACCTCTTACAAGATGCAATAGCACGGGGGATCTCTATCCATTCACTCTCACCTCAGCTGTCAGATTTTGCTCTCCCGTCTCTCTAGCAGTCATTTCTTCTTCAACTTGACATAATAGGCTTGGACATCCAGGAGCCTCAGTTTTTAATTTTCTTAGAGGCAATAATTCTATTACTTGTAATGGGAAGCTTGCCCAAACCTGTGTTTCTTGTTCTTTAGGCAAACATACTCATCTTCCGTTTAAATCATCTACTAGTGTTACTTTTGCACCATTTGATATTATACATGCCGATTTATGTACATCACCTGTTGTTAGTTCTCTAGGTCATAAATACTATCTTATCTTACTAGATGATTTTTCTCACTTTGTTTGGTTGTATCCTCTCAAATTTAAATCGGAAGTGTTTGCCAAATTTCTTGAGTTTCGAACATTCATTCAAACACAGTTTGAAAAAGGTATAAAATCTTTTCAGTGCGTTAATGGTCGTGAATTCAACAACTCTATGTTTCACCATTTTTGTAATAATGGCATGGTCTTTCGTTTCTCCTGCCCCCACATCTCCCCACAAAATGGTATTGCTGAAAGAATCATTCGCACCATTAACAATATGATTCACACTCTATTGATTCATGTCTCTCTACCTCCGTCCTTCTGGGTCTATGCTGCTAAAATGTCAAAATATGTTCTCAATATTCTCCCAACTAGCACCCTTCACAATATGACCCTACCAAAATCATCTATCATAGAGTCCCCTCTTAAGATCATCTCCGGATATTAGGTTGTCTATGTTATCTTAACCTTGCCTTTACTGTCCCTCACAAACTAGCCTCTCGGTCTACTCCATGTGTCTACCTAGGCTTCTCGCCGAACCATAGGGGCTATCTATGCTATAACTTGTCCACTCGTGTCAGATCCACATCCCTCGTCACGTCACATTCGACGAGACCACATTCCCATTTTTTAATCTTAAAAAGTTCCAAACACCGGATTACTCTTTTCTTGACGAGCCTGCCATCTCTCCCCTCATTCTCAGTCAACTAGATCATAGAACTACCACAGAATCACCTTCTCTGCCCAGAGGTTCTTCGTCAGCATCAGTGTCGCAGCCCCAAGGGGCGACGCCGCGGTGCTAAAACTCCTGCGAGCAGAGTCCTGATTCACCGTCGATAGCGCCGCGGCCAAGTGATGAGGCGCCACAGTGCCAAAACTTCAGAGAAGTCTGTCAGTCCTCCAGCGCCACGACCCCTGATCATTGCGTCGTGGAGCATCCGACGACGTCCTCCATCGTCGCGGCCCTTGATCACGGCGTCACATTCTCCTTCTCCATATCCAACCAATCCTTCAGTCTTGGAGCCTCCCACTGTCCCCAATCACCAAATGAAAACTCATACCAAGCATGAAATCTTCAAACCCAAAGTCCAATTTAACTTGTCTGCCCAAATCATTTCTCTAATTCCCAAGAACCCTAAATTGGCCAAACAAGACCCTAATTGGAATACGGTTATGTATAAAGAATTCAATGCTTTAACTAAACAATACACATGGGATCTAGTACCTAGACCTGAGAGGGTGAATGTGATCCATTGCATGTGGCTATTTCGTCACAAATTCAGAGACAGTAGAGATCTTGAGAGGTATAAGGCACGACTTGTGGCTAATGGCACAAATCAGTAGGAGGGCATTGATTGTGGTGAGACATTCAGCCCGATTGTCAAACCGGCTACCATTCGCACAGTTTTGAGCATTGTCATGGGCAAACACTGGCCAATCCATCAGCTTGATGTGAAGAATGCATTTTCACATGGGGATCTGAGAGAGACAGTCTACATGCATCAGCTGCCTGGTTTCACCCATCCAACAGTTCCTCACTATGTGTGTCGTCTCCGTAAGTCACTATATGACCTGAAACAGGCCCCCCGTGCGTGATATGATTGCTTTGTCAGGTATATCTTGCAGATTGAGTTTGTATGCAGCAAGATTGATACATCACTCTTCATTTTTCATCGAGGTAGTAGCACTGTACGTGGATGATATTGTTCTTACTGCCTCCTCCGACGGGTTGAAAAATGAGATTATTGTCTTGCTTATGTCTGAATTTGCAATGACTGATTTGGGGAAGCTGAGTTATTTTTTGGGGATATCAGTGACCAGGTCTGTTCAACACATGTTCTTGTGTCAGCGTAAGTATGCAGAGGAGATCATGTACAGGGCTAAGATGGCGAATTACAAAGTTTCACATACTCTAGTTGATTCAAAATCTAAGTTCGGTGCTATGGATGGTGCTCCAGTCTCCGATCCTACTCTGTATAGGAGTCGTGCAGGTGCACATCAGTATATCACATTTACAAGGCCAGACATTGCTTATGATATTCAGCAGGTATTCCTATTCATGCATGCCCCCAGGGAGTCTCATTTCACTGCTCTTAAGCGTATCATCCGATACATTAAGGGCACATTTCATTATGGTTTGCAACTATACCCCTCTGCACCAAACAAGTTGCTCTCTTATACGAATGCAGATTGGGTAGGGTGTCCGTACACGCGATGATCCACCTCCGACTTTTGTGTATTTTTAGAGGATAATCTGATTTCTTGGTCTGCCAAGCGATAGGCTACCCTATCTCGTTCCAGGGCCGAGGCTGAGTACAGCGGCGTTTCAAATGTGGTAGCTGCAATTTGCTGGATCAGAAATTTACTGTTAGAAATTCAATGTCATTTGCATCAGGCATCTATGGTGTATTGTGATAACATCTCTACCATCTATCTTTTTCATAATCCGGTTCAGCATCAACCAAGCACATTGAGATAGACCTACACTTTGTTCGTGAGAAAGTTGTGCTAGGTCATGTCAGAGTGTTATATGTTACATCATCCTATCAGTATGCAGATATATTTACCAAAAGACTCCCTAGATAGTTATTTCTGGACTTCAGATTCAGTCTTAGCGTCCGGCCTCCTCCCGCTCCGACTGGGGGGTGTGTGTTAGGCGTATTTTGTATACACTTTTTGAGTCATTTTTAGTTAGTATTTTTCCCATTTTAATTTAAATAAGTGTCGTGTTAGGGTCGTTTTTCTTTCTTTTGAGTCACAGCAGTTCAAAAAGGCAAAATGACGAAAAGGAGTGAAAAGTGGGCACAAAAGGAGGGTCCCGAGGCAAAAAGGACAAGAGTTAGCAATTCAGGACAAAAGGTTGCAGCACCGCGGTGCCGTTCATACAGGACCGCGGTGCTATAATTGCTGAGAGGCTGTAGGACTTTCAGCACCGCGGTGCCATTCTGCAGAACCGCGGTGCCAAGGCGTGAATTTTCAGATCCAAAATAGAATTGGCAAGGGGCAAAAGGGTCCAAGGCACACGTTTTTGACAACATATAAAGCCCTTGAGACAGATTTTAGGGATCATTATTCACTCTATTCCCATTCCTCACACAGAACACAACGCTTGACGGCTACAATTGGAGACCGAGTTCTACGTAATTTTTCTTTCTTTAGTTTTCAATTCAGTTTATGTTTGAATTTGTATTAGTTCTTAGCATGTTTATGGCTAGGAGCTAAACACTTTATTAGGGCTTTCCTTTTGAATCGCTTGAAACTCTATTTCATGAATTAATGCATTAGTTTGATTTCTTCTTCACTTGATTAAGATTTATTCAATAACTGGTATGAATGTTTGATAGTTAATTGATCAATAATTATCATAACCTATACGATTTCGAATCAAGAACCGAGAGGTGAGATTTGGATATGCTCTAATTGAATAGACATAGGTTAAAATCGCGGAAGAAAGTACCCCGATACTTGTGTAGCATCATAGGTTACTGTTCTTAATCCTCCTATGTGGTAAATCCTATCATAGAAATATAGAAGGGTTCTGCACTGGGTTGAGCGATTATATATCCTAACTGGAATATAAGACAGTCTAGTTAACCGTTATCTTAACCTAGAAGAAGAAGTCATTCTAGTTGCATTAAAGATTGTATAGAGTGGATAGTCGAGGATTTTGGAAGCCCTGGTTCCTTCATAACTGATTGAACATCAATAATTTAGATTACTTATCGCAATTATTCTAGTAGTTAGATAAAAACTCAAATCAAATATCGTTTGCCAAATAGATAACATAGAATAGATGTTTGGTGTGGACGATAAACTCGGTCTTACAGACTATATTATTTGTGAACGATACGTACACTTGGGTGAGCAATTGGCCACGGTCCACTAACAAGTTTTTGGCGCCGTTGCCGGGGACTCACGTACTTCTAATATCGAACCATCTATTCTTATTTCTACTTTGGCTTTATTTTTATTTTTAATTTTACTGTTCGAACCCTGTTTCCTTGATTTGTTTGTTTATTTTGGTCTATTTCAGGGATTTAGTGTATGCGAAGAAGGAGATGAGCAGATACACTTGTTCCCTTCAACCCTGAAATTGAGAAAACGTGCAAGCAAAAAAGGCAAAATAAAAGGATAGCTGATTCAGTGATCATGAACAACCAACCACCGAATCAGAATGGGGCAAACAATGAGGTTCCTGAAAATGCAGGGGAGCCAATCCATGTTCTAGAGGAAAGAAGCTTGGGAGATTACGTTCTGCCTACAGTTACTGGTGCACAGAAATGCATCACGCTCCCAGCAATTGGGGCAAACAACTTTGAGATCAAGTCAGCCATCCTGAGCATGGTCCATAACACGGTACAATTTGGGGGATTGTCATCTGAAGACCCCCACATGCACATTGCCAACTTTCTGGAGCGGTGTGCCACTTTCAAGTACAATGGTGTTACTGATGATGTCATTAGACTGAGGCTCTTTCCGTTCTCACTTAGGGACAGAGCCCAGAGCTGGTTGAACTCACTACCTGCCAACTCCCTCATCACCTGGCAGGACCTAGCCCAAAAGTTCTTGCAAAGTTCTTCCCTCCTTCAAAAGCGGCAAAGTTAAGGGGAGAGATAAACAATTTCTATCAGGTATATGGAGAATCGATGTATGATTCGTGGGAGCGATTTAAGGATTTACAGAGAAAATGCCCTCATCATGGCGTAGAGAAGTGGATGTTGGTCCACATTTTTTATAATGGGTTGAGTGGTACTACTCGTACCATAATTGATGCTGCAGTAGGGGAAGCGTTCATGAGGAAGAGTGCCAATGAGGCACATGAGTTGCAGGAAGACATGGTTGCGAACAATCATCAAGGGACAGATAACAGGTCTGCGAGTAGCAGGAAGACTATGTGCATACATGAATTAGATGCCATCACTGCCCTGAATGCACAGGTGGCCCTTCTGACGAAGCAACTGCAGCAGAACACTATGTCTGTGAATATAGTCCAGATGTCAGTAAATTGTGAGATTTGTGGTGGACCACACTCCTTTGACAGATGCACAGCGGTGGAACCTAATAGTGTACCAATGGAGCAGGTTCAGGCAGTTGGGAACTTTCAGCGGCCTTATAATTCCAACACATACAATCCAGGGTGGAGAAATCACCCTAACTTTTCGTGGAGGAACGACCAGGCCCAGCATCAACCATATCAAGGTAATTACCAGAACCAGCAAGCACAGAATCAGGCTACCTCATCCCAGCAGTTTAGACCACCTATATAACAGGAGAAGCCTGATGAGCCGAGGGCTGCATTGCTTAAGAATTGTATCAATTCCGTGTGTTTAGATGTACACTCACCAATTCGCAGAATCAGTTCATGTCTGAAACCAGGTCCTCTCTCAGGAACCTGGAAACACAGGTTGGGCAACTGGCGAAGATGGTAACCAACAGGCCGCAGGGTACTCTCCCAAGCAATACAGAGGTCAATCCAAGAGAGCAGTGTCAGGCAGTGTTGTTAAGGAGTGGAAAGCAGTTGGAGCAGGTTTCTCCCCAACCCGCAGTGGTTCATGAGAAAGAGGGTGAGAAAGCAGTTGAGGAAGGAAATGAGTGGGTCACTGAGGACCACCCTACAGTTGAGAAAGCTCCACCAGCACCTTTGAGGGAATACACTGATAGAATCCCTTACCCTGAGAGGCTCCAAAAGAAGGCCATAGAGAAGCAGTTCTCCAAGTTCTTGGAGGTATTTAAGAAGCTTCACATCAATATCCCCTTCATTGAGGCGTTAGAACAAATGCACGCATACTTCAAATTCATGAAGAAGATACTTGGGAAGAATAGAAGGTTGGCGGATTATGAGACGATAGCTCTGACAGAGGAGTGGGGCACTATCTTACAAAAAAAACTGTCTCCTAAGTTGAAAGATCCAGGAAGCTTCACCCTGCCACGTACTATTGGCAAAGTAACATGCAACAGGGCACTTTGTGACTTAGGGGCTAGTATCAATCTCATGCCTCTGTCTGTGTTCAAGAGATTGGATTTGGGGGAAGCAAAATCAACCACAGCTAATCTGCAGCTGGTTGACCGAACCGTAGTGCACCCCAGCGGCATAGTGGAAGATGTGCTTGTCAATGTGGAAAAGTTCTTCTTCTCAGCAGACTTCTTCATTCTTGACATGGAAGAAGATGACGAAATATCCATCATTTTGGGGAGACCATTCTTTGCAATGGGTAGAGCCCTAATCGATGTGGAGAAAGGAGAATTGAGACTAAGGGTTCAGGAAGAAGATATGGTATTCAAGGTGTTCAAATCCACCATTGAGTCCCAGGCCAGCAACAAGTGCTTCGCAGTAAGCCAAACTGACGCAGCAGTTCAGCAAGCACAGACCAAAACTAGGGAGATCATTCCTACAGCTGTGAACCCACAAGTTAGTTTGAAAGCTGCAACAAAATTTCATGACATGAAAGCCGACAAACAGGTAAATCTTGCTGAACCCAATGATGTGAAAAAGAAAAAATAGAGTGAGTATGAGGAAAATGATTTTGAAGGGGATAGGTTGTGGGGTTAATTTACCCCAATGATTTGATAAGGAACCTGCGTCCGGCTAAAAGACGTTAAAGACAACGCTACTTGGGAGGCAACCCAAGGTTTAAATTATGCAATTTAGTTTTGTTAGAACAGTCTCACTTTTGGTATTTTTGTTGTGTTGTGATGACAGGTGAAGGTCACATTACTTTAGGCACCGCGATGCTATTCTGCAGGACCGCGGTGCCGAGGCGCGATTTCATAAAAAAATAAAAAGCCCTAAATCACCAAATCTCTCCCCACAGATACCATCTCAATGCAGTTTCCGCCGCAACCACCACCATTTTGAACCGCTATTGTCTGTAAGTCGTCCCTTTATTATGTTTGAGTCGTTACACATTTGGGACAATGTGTCGTTTAAGTTTGGGGGGTACTTATGTTTTTGAGTCTTTGTGATTGAGTTTTTTGTGTCTTTTAATGTGTCTATATGAGTCAATTTGTTTTTATGATCATGCATGCTGTAGTTGCTGAAAACGCCTAGTGAATTAAGTGGGATAATGTAATGAAATTAGAAGCTAAAATATGTGTGCTTAAGTTAGATATGCCAAAAATTCATAAAAATCAGGTTATTTGGAATATTTTGTGCTTAGCCTATGTGTTATCAAGTGTGAAAAATGTCTATGAAGTCTGCTTTCTTGTTATTTGAGGCGAAATAGTTATGATGTACATGTTTTGGGAGATGATTCAGACATTTCTTTGTTATTCTTTCTTACCTTTCATTACCTACCTTGCAATAAATTGTATCCCTAGTCATCCCCGTTGAGCCTAAAATAAATTGTTTTTTTGACACCCTGCGATTCCCTTGTGTGACATAAGCAGTAATTGAAACATTGGGATGAAGGAGTGTGAAAAATAAATATCAAAAGAAAGTGAAAAATTGATGCACCCCAATGAAAAAATATAAAAGCTTAAGTTTGGGGGTGCCTATGTGGATATGTTCTATGCTCTCAAAAATAGAAGAGAGAAACGATAGGTATGTGTTGAGTGTATTTTGGTACACTCTTTTGAGTCATTTTTAGTTAGTATTTTACTCTTTTCGTTTGTGTTTAGTATAGTATTAGGGTTGTTTTTCTTTCTTTTGAGTCACAACGGTTCCAAAGGAGGAAACACAGAATTGAGGATAAAATGAGCTCAATGAAGATGAAATTTGCACAAGCACAGCCCAAGGAATGAAGCCTAAAATTTCCCAAGAAGAATAAAAGAAATCAGGTGAAATCCGGATGAAAATAGGTCAAGAGCCGCGACATAAGGCAAGGAAGGGACACGGCGTTGATGAGCCGTGGTTGAGGGATTAGGGCCACGGCGTGAAAATTTCAGAGAGCAAGAAAAATATTCACAGTGCCAAGAGTCGCGGCGCCTGGACGAAGGGTCATTGCGCGCAGCGAGAATGCTCCGATGGTTTTGGCGATTACGTGTCGACGCGCCAAGATTACAGCGGTGCGCATAATTTCCAGATTTGAGTCGAATTTGGCCAAGGGTAAAAGGGTCCGGAGCAAGGTTTTTCTCAGATATAAATACCCTAACCCTGTCATACTTTAGATCAAACTTTGGAGAGGAGAATGACGGCTACAAGCTTCACAATTGGAGACTTTTGTTCAAGTTATTTCTCTTTTCTTTACTTTAATTCAGTTTATGTTGGATTGTAATTTAGTTCTTAGCATGACAATGTTTAGGAGCTAATTACTTTATTAGGGTTTTTCGTTAAATCGCTTGAAACTCTTTCATATAGTTAATGCATTGTTGGTGATTTCTTCTTCAGGCATATTAAGATCTATTCAATAATTGTTTTGATTGCTTGATAATTAACTGATCACTAATTGTCATCATATATATGATTTCGAATCAAAACTCTGAAAGGTGAGATTTGAATATGCTGTAGTTGAATAGACATAGGTTAAAATCGTGGACGAAAGTACCCCGATACTTGTGTAGTGTTTAGGGTTATTGTTCTTAATCTTCCTGTGTGGTAAAATTTATCATAGAAATATAGAAGGTTTCTGCACATGATTGAGCTCTTGTATGTCCTAACCGGAATATAATGACATATTAGTTAACCGGATATCTTAATACGAAGAAGAATTATTAGAATTGCATTAATGCGTGAAAAAGTGGATAGTTGAGGATATTGGAAGCCCTATCTCCATCGTAACTATTTTAAATCCCAAAGTATTTTCAACATTAGTTTAATTTCTGCACTTATTTGAATTCATAGTTATAATTGTCAAACAAAATAACGTTAACCAAATAGATACCATAGAATAGATAATTGGTACTTGATAACCAGTCTCTGTAGACGATATTCAGTCTTACAGACTATATTACTTGTAACGATACGTATACTTGCGTGAGAACTTGGAAATATCCTAACAGTATGAACTGAAAAAGAATACCAAAAAGAAGGATAAAATGATTGAATGAGAAAAACGCTTATGGTACGTAAATTGAGCCTAAATGTCCACTCTTACCTACCCCTGCCTAAGCCTACATTATAACCCTGAAAAGTCCTGAAGATCTCTAATATGTATGTCTATGATTAGTTGAAAATATCAAGTAAATAGACCCATAAAACTAAATGAAATTGACATGCATAGGGTAGATGTTCAAGCTTCCATTGATTATGAGTGAAATGAATTTGCGAAATATCTGGCTTGAAATTCTAGATTGCTATATTCATGCTACATATGTTCCAGCATATTATCCCGACTGATGTTCATTTTTTCTAAGTAACCTTGTGCAGCTGCTTGATTTGAGTCTTTGAGTCTTTTTTTTTATTTTGTTTTGATCTTTGCTCGAGGGCGAGCAAATGTTAAGTTTGGGGGTATTTGTTAAGCATATTTTGTATACGCTTTTTGAGTCATTTTCAGTTAGTATTTTTCCCATTTTCGTTTAAATAAGTGTCATGTTAGGGTGTTTTTTCTTTCTTTTGAGTCACAGCGGTTCAAAAAGGCAAAATGGTGAAAAGGAGCGAAAAGTGGGCACAAAAGGAGGGTCCCGAGGCAAAAAGGACGAGAGTTGGCAATTCAGGACAAAAGGTTGCAGCACCACGGTGCCGTTCATACAGGACCGCGGTGCCATAATTGCTGAGAGGCTGCAGGACTTTCAGCACCGCGGTGCCATTCTGCAGAACCGCGGTGCCGAGACGTGAATTTTCGGATCCGAAATAGAATTGGCAAGGGGAAAAAGGGTCCAAGGAACACGTTTTTGACAACATATAAAGCCTTTGAGACATATTTTAGGGATCATTATTCATTCTATTCTCATTCCTCACACAGAACACAACGCTTGACGGCTACAATTGGAGACCGAGTTCTACGTAATTTTGCTTTCTTTAGTTTTCAATTCAGTTTATGTTTGGATTTGTATTAGTTCTTAGCATGTCTATGACTAGGAGCTAAACACTTTATTAGGGCTTTCCTTTTGAATCGCTTGAAACTCTATTTCATGAATTAATGCATTAGTTTGATTTCTTCTTCACTTGATTAAGATTTATTCAATAACTGGTATGAATGTTTGATAGTTAATTGATCAATAATTATCATAACCTATACGATTTCGAATCAAGAACCGAGAGGTGAGATTTGGATATGCTCTAATTGAATAGACATAGGTTAAAATCGCGGACGAAAGTACCCCGATACTTGTGTAGCATCATAGGTTACTGTTCTTAATCCTCCTATGTGGTAAATCCTATCATAGAAATATAGAAGGGTTCTGCACTGGGGTTGAGCGATTATATATCCTAACCGTAATATAAGACAGTCTAGTTAACCGTTATCTTAACCTAGAAGAAGAAGTCATTCTAGTTGCATTAAGGATTGAATAGAGTGGATAGTCGAGGATTTTTTACTTCAGATCCAGTCTCAGCGTCCGGCCTCCTCCCGCTCCGACTGAGGGGGTGTGTGTTATGCGTATTTTGTATACGCTTTTTGAGTCATTTTCAGTTAGTATTTTTCCCATTTTCATTTAAATAAGTGTCGTGTTAGGGTCGTTTTTCTTTCTTTTGAGTCACAGCGGTTCAAAAAGGCAAAATGACGAAAAGGAGCGAAAAGTGGGCACAAAAGGAGGGTCCCGAGGCAAAAAGGACAAGAGTTAGCAATTCAGGACAAAAGGTTGCAGCACCGCGGTGCCGTTCATACAGGACCGCGGTGCCATAATTGCTGAGAGGCTGCAGGACTTTCGGCACCGCGGTGCCGAGACGTGAATTTTCAGATCCGAAATAGAATTGGCAAGGGGCAAAAGGGTCCAAGGCACACGTTTTTGACAACATATAAAGCCCTTGAGACAGATTTTAGGGATCATTATTCATTTTATTCCCATTCCTCACACAGAACACAACGCTTGACGGTTACAATTGGAGACCGAGTTCTACGTAATTTTTCTTTCTTTAGTTTTCAATTCAGTTTATGTTTGGATTTGTATTAGTTCTTAAAATGTCTATCGCTAGGAGCTAAACACTTTATTAGGGCTTTCCTTTTGAATCGCTTGAAACTCTATTTCATGAATTAATGCATTAGTTTGATTTCTTCTTCACTTGATTAAGATTTATTCAATAACTTGTATGAATGTTTGATAGTTAATTGATCACTAATTATCATAACCTATATGATTTCGAATTAAGAACCGAGAGGAGAGTTTTGGATATGCTCTATTGAATAGACATAGGTTAAAATCGTGGACAAAAGCACCCCGATACTTGTGTAGCATCATAGGTTACTGTTCTTAATCCTCCTATGTGGTAAATCCTATAATAAAAATATAGATGATTTCTGCACTGGGGTTAAGCGAATATATATCCAAATGTTAGACGATTTTCACGCGTTTAACGCAAGTGTACATATCGTCTCAAGTAGTATAGTCTGTAAGACCTAATATCGTCCTCAGAGACTGGTTTCTAATTACCGTTCATCTATTTTTTTGGTATCTATTTGGCGATCGATAATTGAGTTTGGTTTTTGGTTAACTACTAGAATAATTGCAAGAATTAATTAAACTATTTAAGTTGTAATCAGATTATGAAGGGATTAGGGCTTCCAATTTCCTCGACTATCCACTCTATTCAATCTTTAATGCGACAAGAATGATTCTCCTTCTTCGTTAAGATAGCGGTTAACTAGACTGTCTTATATTCCGGTTAGGATATATAATCACTCAACCCCAGTGTAGAACCCTTCTATATTTCTATGATAGGATTTACTACATAAGAGGATTAAGAGCATTAACCTATTATGCTACACAAGTATCGGGGTACTTTCGTCCGCGATTTTAACCTATGTCTATTCAATTACAGCATATCTAAATCTCTCCTCTCGGTTCTTGATTCGAAATCATATGAGTTATGATAATTAGTGATCAATTAACTATCAAGCATTCAAACCAATTATTGAATAGATCTTAATCTAAGTGAAGAAGAAATCAACTAATGTATTAATTCATGAATAAGAATTTCAAGTGATTCCAAAGGAAAGCCCTAATAAAGTGTTTAGCTCCTAGCCATAGTCACGCTAAGAACTAACACAAAATCCATACATAAACTGAATTAAAAACGAAAGAAAAGAAATTACTGCGAACTAAGTCTCCAATTGTAGCCTTCAATCTGTGTCTTGTGTTGTGTTATGTTGTAGAATGTCCAACCTCCCCTCCAAGAATAATCCCTAGGGCTTTTGTATCTATCAAATTTCGTGCCTTATGGACCAATTTTTCCTTTGCCAATTAAAATTGAATCGGATTTTCGTCTGCGCATGGCTGATCTTCATGGGTATTCTGCGATTCGGACGTCGCGACCTGTGTGCGCTGCCTGGCTTTTGTCCGGGTCTTCGCTTTTTGTCCTTTCCTGCCTCGGATTCCTCCTTTTATGCCTTTTTTTCATTCATTTTATCATTTTAGACCGCTGTGACTCAAAAGAAAGAAAAATAAACCTAATACTATATTAAACATAACAAAAATGAGTAAAATACTAATTAAAAATGACCCAAAAGGATATATAAAATATGCCTAACAACCCCCCAAACTTGAATTTTGCTCGCCCTCGAGCAAAGAACAAAACAAAACAAATAAACAAAAATCAAAAGACTCAAAGACTCAGGTCAAGCAGCTGCACAATGTCACTTAGAAACACATGAACATTAGTTAGGATAATATGCAGGAATAGATGTAGCATGCATTTAACAATCTAGTATTTCAAGTTAGATATTTTGCAGAATCATTTCAGTCACAATCACTGGAAGCATGAATACCTAACCTATGCATGTCAGTTTCATTTCATTTTTCTCAAAGTAATATAACATGTTCACTTGTTATTCTCCACTAATCATGGACATACATACTAGGAATTATCAGGACTTTTCAGGATTGTAATGTAGGCTTAGGCAGGGGTAGGTAAGATTAGACATTTAGGCTCAATTACGTACCATAAGCGCTTTTCATTCAACTCTTTTATCCTTCTTTACGGTATTCTTTTTAGTTCATACCCATTAATCCCCTTTCTCTTTTTGTTGAGATCATAACACACATTCACATCGGCACCCCAAACTTAAGCTTTTCCATGTTTTAATTGGCGTGCATAATTTTCGCTCTCTTTTGTATTTCTTTTTCACTTTTTTTTCATCCCTATCATCAATTATTACTTATGACACATAAGGGAATCTGGGATGTCAAAGAAATAGCTTTTTATTTTAGGCTCAACGGGGCTAACTATGTATACATTTAAGTGCAATATGGGAAATGAATGGTAAGAAGGGCTATCAAAGAAATGTCTGAATCATCCCCCTAACATGTACATCCTAATTCTTTCGCCTCAAATAACAAACACGCAGGACATTTTTCGCAACTGACATACACAAAGCACAAAATATTCCAACTAATCAGATTTTCATGAAATTTTGACATATTTAACGTAAGCACACAGATTTTTGCATATCATTCCATTACATTATCCTACTTAATTCACTAGACATATCAAGCAACTACAGCATGCATGATTATAAATTTAAAAAAATTGACTCATATAAACACAAAAACATAATAAAAAAGACTCAAAAACACAAATAGAATAAAAACTCCCCCCCCCCCCAAACTTAAACTACACATTGTCTCAAATGTGTAAGACTCAATAAATAAAAGGGAGGACCTACAGACCTTAGTGGTTCAAAATGGCGGTGGTGGCGGCGGAAACTGCATTTCGGGGAAATATCCCTGTTTTCGGCGCCGCGGCGCCCAATTTCCTGCACTCCCTCTGATTAATTGACATCGTATCCCTGCTTTTGGGCGCCGCGGCGCTGTATCGATTTTATTTCTTCCATATTTTTTCATGCTTCATGTCCCATTCCTTCACCTGTCATCACAAAAATAACACAAGTGAGAATGTTCAAATAAAACTAAATTGCATAAATTAAACTTTGGGTTGCCTCCCAAGTAGCGCTATCTTTAACGTCTTGTAGTCGGATGCAAGTTCCTTATCAAAAATCATTGGGGTAATCTAACCCCACAACCTATCCATTTCAAAATCATCCTCCTCTTTCGTACTCTGTTTTTCTTTTTCACAAGAGATGGCTCAGTAAGACTTACCTGTTCGACGACTTCCACGACATCAATTTTTGTTTCAGCATTCTTGCTGACCTGTGGGTTCACCGCTGTAGGAATGATCTCCCTAGATTTGGCCTATGCTGGTTGAACTGCTGCGTCAGCTGTGCTGACTGCGAAACACTTATTGATGGCTTGGGATTCAATGGTGGATTTGAACACCTTGAATACCATCTCCTTCCTGGATCCTTAGTCTTAGTTCTCCCTTTTATAAATCAATTAGGGCTCTCCCTGTTGCAAGAAATGGTCTTCCCAAAATGATGGGCATTTCATCATCTTTTTCCATGTCAAGGAAGGAAGTATGCTGGGAAGAAGAACTTTCCCACCTTGACAAGCACATCTTCAATTATGCCTCTGGGGTGCACCACAGTTCGATCGGCCAACTGCAAATTTACTGTGGTTGGTTTGGCTTCCCCCAAACCCAATCTCTTAAATACAGACAGAGGCATGAGATTGATACTAGCCCCTAAGTCACACAGGGCCCTGTTGCGTGTTACCTTGCCAATAGTGCAGGGCAAGGTGAAGCTTCCTGAATCCTTCATCTTAGGAGGAAGTTTCTTTTGCAGAATGGCGTTGCACTCCTCTGTCAAAGATATTGTCTCATAATCTTCCAGCCTTCTTTTTTTTCCAAGTATCTCCTTCATGAATTTAAAGTATGCTGGCATCTGTTCTAGTTCTTCAATGAAGGGGATATTTATGTGAAGTTTCTTAAATACCTCCAAGAACTTTGAGAACTGCTTGTCTATTGCCTTCTTTTGTAACCTCTGAGGGTAAGGGATTCTATCAACGTATTCCCTCAAAGGTGTTGATGGAGCTTTCTCCACTGTAGGGCGATCCTCAGTGACCACCTCCTTCTCTACCTTAACTGCTTTCTCACACTCTTTCTCACTTACCACTACGGGCTGGGGAGCACCCTGCTCCAACTGCTTTCCAATCCTCAACAACACTGCCTAACATTGCTCTCTAGGATTTACCTCTGTATTGCTTGGGAGAGTGCCCTGCGGCCTGTTGGTTACCATCTTTTCAAGTTGCCCAACCTGTGTTTCCAAGCTCCTGAGAGAGGACCTTGTTTCAGGCATGAACTGATTATGTGAATTGGTGAGTGTAAGCAATGCAGCTCTCAGTTCATGAGGCTTCTTCTGTTGTATAGGTGGTATAAACTGCTGGGATGAACTGGCCTGATTTTGTACCTACTGGTTCTGGTAACCACCTTGATATGGTTGCTGTTGGGGTTGATCGTTCCTCCACGAAAAGTTAGGGTGATTTCTCCACCCTGGGTTGTATGTATTGGAGTTATACGGCCGCTGAAAATTCCCAACTGCCTGCACCTGCTCCATTGGCACATTATTGGGATCCACCGTTGTGCATCTGTCAAAGGAGTGCGGCCCACCATAAATCTCTTAATTAACCGGCATCTGTACTGCATTCACAGATATGGTGTTCTGCTGCAGTTGCTTCGTCAAAAGGGCCACCTGTGCATTCAGGGCAGTGATGACATCTAGTTCATGTATGCCCATAGCCTTCCTGCTGGTCACTGACCTGTCGTCTGCCCCTTGATGATTGTTAGCAGTCATATCTTCCAGTAACTCATGTGCCTCATTGGCACTTTTTCTCATGAAAGCACCCCCTGCTGCCGCATCAATGATGGTACGCGTAGTACCACTCAGCCCATTATAAAAAATGTGAACCAGCATCCACTTCTTTATGTCATGATGTGGGCATTTCCTTTGCAGATCCTTAAATCGCTCCTACACATCATAGAGTGACTCACTATCCACCTGGTAATAATTGTTTAACTCTCCCCTTAACTTTGCAGCTTTTGAATGAGGGAAGAACTTTGCAAGAAACTTTTGGGCTAGGTCCTACCGGTGGTAGCGAGTTGGCGGCGATGAGTTCAACCGGCTCTTGTCCTAAGTGAGAACGAGAAGAGCCTCAGTCTAATGGCATCGTCAGTAACGCCATTGTACTTGAAAGTGGCACACAACTCCAGAAAGTTTGCAATGTGCATGTGGGGGTCTTCAGATGGCAATTCCCCAAACTGTATTGTGTTCTAGACCATGCTCAGGATGGCTGGCTTGATCTCAAAATTGTTCGCCTTATTCTTTGAGCACGATGCGTATGCATGCACCGATCGTGGGCAAAACATAATCTCCCAAACTCATTTCTGCAGGTGGTGGGACTTGTCCGTGGCGATCGTACCTCATTATTCAACCCCTCGTCAGGTACCCCGTTGTTGTTCTACTGATTTTCCATGGCTAGTAAATCAACAATTCTTTTCTCACGTCTGTTTTGCTTGCATAATTTTTTGATTTCAGGGTTGAAGGGAACAAATGTATATGTTCCTCTCCTTCTTCGCATACACTAGATTCCTGAAATAGGCCAAAATCAACAAACAAAATCAAGGCAACAGGATTCTAATAGTAAAAATAAAAATAAAAATAAGGCCAAATTAGAGATAAAAGTATATGGTTCGATATTAGAAGTACGCCAGTCCCCGGCAACGGCGCCAAAAACTTGTCATGCGATTTCCACGCGCTTAACGTAAGTGTATGTATCGTCTCAAGTAGTATAGTCTGTAAGACCGAATATCGTCCTCAGAGACTGATTTCTAATTACAGTTCATCTATTTTTTTGGTATCTATTTGGCGATCGATAATTGAGTTTGGTTTTTGGTTAACTACTAGAATAATTGCAAGAATTAATTAAACTATTTAAGTTGTAATAAAACTATGAAGGGATTAGGGCTTCCAATTTCTTCGACTATCCACTCTATTCAATATTTAATGCGACTAGAAAGATTCTACTTCTTCGTTAAGATAGCGGTTAACTAGACTGTCTTATATTCCGGTTAGGATATATAATCACTCAACCCCAGTGCAGAACCCTTCTATATTTCTATGATAGGATTTACTACATAGGAGGATTAAGAACAATAACCTATTATGCTACACAAGTATCGGGGTTCTTTCATCTGCGATTTTAACTTATGTCTATTCAATTACAACATATCCAAATCTCTCCTCTCGGTTCTTGATTCGAAATCATATGAGTTATGATAATTAGTGATCAATTAACTGTCAAACATTCAAATCAATTATTGAATAGATCTTAATCTAAGTGAAGAAGAAATCAACTAATGTATTAATTCATGAATAAGAGTTTCAAGTTATTCCAAAGGAAAGCCCTAATAAAGTGTTTAGCTCCTAGTCATAGTCACGCTAAGAACTAACACAAAATTCATACATAAACTAAATTAAAAACGAAAGAAATAAATTACTACGAACTAAGTCTCAAATTGTAGCCTTCAATCCGTGTCTTGTGTTGTGTTATGTTGTAGAATGACCAACCTCCCCTCCCAGAATAATCCCTATGGCTTTTGTATCTATCAAATTTTGTGCCCTATGGACCAATTTGTCCTTTGCCAATTAAAACTTCGGAATCGATTTTCCGTACTGCCATGACCCTGCGGCAGCGCGCATGGTGCCAATCTTCTGTTTGTATTCTGCAGTTTAGCGCGCAGATTGTCTTGTGTGGCCATGTGCACAGCTTTTTGCCCAGATCTTCATTTTCTGTCCTTTCCTGCCTCGGATTCCTCCTTTTATGCCCCTTTTTCATTTCTTTTCGCCATTTTGGACCGCTGTGACTCAAAAGAAAGAAAAACAAGTCTAATACTATACTAAACACAACAAAAATGAGTAAAATACTAATTAAAAATGACTCAAAAAGGGTATATAAAATATGTTTAACACCTAACCGGAATATAAGACAGTCTAGTTAACCGCTATCTTAACGTAGAAGAAGAAGTCATTCTAGTTGCATTAAGGATTGAATAGAGTGGATAGTCGAGGATTTTGAAAGCCCTAATTCCTTCAAAACTGATTGAACACCAATAATTTAGATTACTTCTCGCAATTATTCTAGTAGTTAGATAAAACCCAAATCAAATATCGTTTGCCAAATAGATAACATATAATAGATGTTCGGTAATTAGTAATCAGTCTCTGTGGACGATAAACTCGGTCTTACAGATTATATTACTTGTGAACGATACGTACACTTACGTGAGCAATTGGACACGGTCCACTAACAGTGTGTAAACGTGTATATAGTAGTAAAAATTGTATCTCTACCCATAATTAGAATATATTTCATATATTGTATAAATATAATTATGGTAAAACTAGGATTCCTCTTGTGATTAGGTCTAGAATTCCTATTGTATAAGGGATGAATATTGTACACTATATATACTTTGATATTAATGAGAAGACTCCCTAAGGGAGATTAATATCATCTTACATACTAACATATGAAGGAATTAAGATTAAAAATAAATAAAAATATTGGTATCTCGTGCTAATAGGATCCAAAAAGATGTTAAATACTAACAATAAATATAGGTATTGATGAACAAGACATTCTTCATTAACAGAGTCCGAAAAATGTGTTAATAACAATAACTAAAAATTGCATTTGCTTAATTTAGTCAATGATGACTTTGATCCGTGATGCCTCTTTAATTTTTCTCCTAGTTCTTAAAACACTTTAATGTGGTTCTATAAATAGAATACACTTCTTTCTGAACATGTTGCAATTATGTGTATTTGTTAGTTAATCATGAGAGCTTCACAACTATTTCCTTCTCCCCATTTTGGTTTATTAAAATAATATGTCTAAAATAGTTATCAATTTTAAAAATTAAAATATAATTAACTATTAATATTCATATTTACCTTACTTAATAAATATGAAGACATATTAATATGGTGAAAAGAAAATAAATAAAATTGAAATTAAAGAATAAATAACGGTAATTTAGTTAAATTACCTTTTTAGTTAACATTTTTAAGGGTCATGCAAAAGATGTTCACTTCTTTTTAGCCTAATCACCATTTGACCCAAAACATTTTTTGGACCAAACGGGATTGCTTAACCCTCGAGTATATATATATCGTAAAATTTTAAAAAAAAAACAGAGACAAAGATTAAAAACATACTTGAACTATCACTTGTTATATACACTTTCACGCCCCATTGTTCTCTTTACCTACCTAAACTATCACCATCTATGTATAAACACATCTAGTCGCGAAAATAGAGTGTGTACGCAGTACACTACACACCATCAACTACTCAACTAGATGTATTTTAATACATAAATGATGACCTAAGTAAAGAAAACAACAAATAGTTAGGGTGCTCGTGAAAAAAATGACAGTTCAAGTGCGTTCTTAATATTTTTTTATATTGTGGTCGGTTTTCTCTTGTTCATCAACTCAAACTTCATTCTCATTCCTTAATGTAATGTGATCAACCTTCGGAGAAAATGATTAGAAAGATACATAATGGTCGGCCTTCTTTGATTATCAACTCAAAATTAAACTTCTCTTGGTTGGGCTAAAAATTCCTTGTAACCTGATTCGTCGCAAATTATTTTGAAAAACAATTACAGTGGTCAATATGATACTATCTGTTTTTAGCCTTTCAAAATATTTGACAATTTTTTGAATGGCTGAAGTATAAATACCAAAAACATTGTGTGGAGGACCGGGCCGGGGTGGAGAATTTGTTACCTCACGTCTCCTTGACTTTGACACACCGCCTATCTAGTCTAGTATAGAAAATAACGTGAAGCTTTGCCAACAACAAACTTGAAATTGGGTTGTAAAATTGGATTATATGACATTTACCCACATACAAATGAATTATCACATACAGTATTGTATAGATACAAATAATGAGAAGAAAAAGCTAGACTTATTCAGTGATGATTTCTACCAACGAGGAGATGTGGTGGAATGGTTGGAATCTCTCTATTTTTAAGTCTTGGGAATGAGAAATTATTGATGGGTAGCGTTAGCCCCCCTTAATGAGCCAACCCTATGTGAATTTGGCTTAGTCAGATACCATATGATTTGAAGAGAAAAAAAGGATTCTACATATGTTAATAGATCCACTCCCACATGGGGCAATTCGCATGAATGTCCTTATTTCGGGGTGGTTTTTAATTTTTGCTCATCAAATTAAATATTTTAAGTTTTGTGCTTCGTCTAAAAAAAATTAGGTTCTGAATTCGAATCCCAACTTAGTCAAAAAAAATTAAAAAATCGCAAAGCAAAGTTTTTCCTACCTTAAGGCAGAGTTTATATGTTTTATAAGGCAGAGTTTGCATACTCTACCTTAAGGCAGAGTTTGCCTTACGTCTGCCTAATAAGGTAGAGTTTGCAGGCAAATTCTGTCACGACACAAACTGGAGGGCCGCGACGGGCACCAAAACCCTACTTGACGGGGACTACTAACCATACACTCCACACTTAATCCTGTTTAACTACGGACTGAGCCGAGAACGACTATATAAAGTTTTAACCGAAAAGCCCCAACTTATATATATACATATTAAGGCCGACAAGGTAATACATGACAACTATCCACAGAACACTTATCTACAAGCCTCTAAAGAGTAGAACATACCACGACCAGAGTCAACTCCAAAACAAATAGAGTGTTTCAAATACCAGCTAAATCAGCAACCTACTAGTACAAACTATCACCCTCTCAATAGGAATCTGCGACCATAAAACACAGCGTCCCTCGACAAAAGGGGTGACGGTACGACTGATGTATTAGGTATGTCAGGAATATGAAATAATATAGTAGAGATATATCATATCTGAAACAGAAATAGCTGACCAACAGTAAATGCCTCTGAGGGCCCTAACACATATGCGTAAATGTTATGAAATACAAATGCGGTATACATATAAATATTGGCCACACATGCATCTTCCTTCCCATAACCACCTCTGTGTGCATCAGGTTATATCGTATTGGCCAAACAGGCATTCATATCGTCCTGGCCACACATGCATCCATTTTGACCACACAACCTCGATATTTGGCCTCTTCGGGTTCTTTTATGATAGTTTGTACCAGCTGCGGGTGGTGTGCGTATATAACGTATTTCCCTTTTCCCCATATCCCATATATATATAATATTTACCATATAGTAGTGTGCATAGCACATGTGGGTCCAGGGTAATATATGAATACAATGCAAATGAAAATGCATGAATAATAATACAATATTTTAATCTCTATGGATGACATATTACATTTGTACCTTTGACAACACTTGTGAATATCAATATATTTTCTGTATGTCTCAATAAGGACTTAGAAACATATTCGGATATGGATTTTTACCACAGGAACCAATAGTATGATCGTTCTTAACTACTAAGAGTAGAGTAGATTATGGAGCAACATGATAGTTATGTTTTGTACGTAGAATTATGCCAAAAGAAAGAGTCTTGCATACCTTGTTGTCAAAATTATCTAAGTTCCACGGGTCCTTGTAAGCCCTATGAATAATTATCTACATCACACAGATGATTTAAATCATAATCGGATCAATATACTAGTAATAGATTCATTTAAACATTCTAGCGAACACTTTGTACGCGTTGAATCTATATTTCTTCTATATGAAAAACTATACATGTAGCAACACAATCAGCCCTTATAACATCCTCATTACTACTTCAATACCCAAAGAATTTAGCATCTTCACATGCAACCACCCATTTCATACGGACAACCCCAACAATACCCAACAAACCAACATTCCTGACAATCGCTATGAAAACTAGTACGAATCATGCTCTATAATTGGTATAAACTTAGGAATAGGAAGGATTACCTTTGTTAGTAGTTCTGACGAGATTCGCTGGATGACCTCTCACCCAACCCGATTCAGACAGGCAGAACTAGAAGCCCCAAAAATCGACTTCCAGAATTTCCTCGAACCTCTGGGTTTTTTGCTTGATTTCAGAGTGTCCAAGCTTGATCAAGGAATCAATTTCGCTGGAATTAAGACTCAAAACACTATGAATGTTTTCCCCTTTTTGGCGAGCAGAATCTTACGAAATTTCCCAATTTGGCCAAGAATTTCAGGAAATTCACCAACTGAGATAAATCATTCTAATAGAAGTGTGACACTGCTTTTCTAGAAGATCCAAACCTTCCTTCAGCAGTCAACCAGAATGATTTCTATAAAGCTTAAGGGAGATGAAAGTCTGTTTATTAATGGAGAAGAGTGAAGAGGTGCAGACTTTGTGAAGTGTCTCCACTTTGCTTTGTGAAGGCTTAGTCACTCATATCGTTGTTATAACATAACACGTAGAGTCCCACTATCAATTACCCCCAATAATAATCATAAAAACTGAATATGAGATCCCCGTCACTTAAATCTGAATCCCAATTCACTTAAATCCTGACGACTAATAAAATCTTCTTATACTCACTATCATAATTCTTGTAATATGACACTAGTCCATAAGCTTTTTGGGGTATAAAGCTATTATTATTCATCCCTGTCATCACACTTTTTAAATCTAAAATATTTCGGGATCACATTCTTTTATATACTAATTTTCTTATTAGCATACGTAAGTATAACATAAACTTTCGCAGGGCCCAGGTCCACTTGCTTACATTTATGCGCTCAAATCATTACCTGGAAGTACGGGATGTTACATCCTCTCCCCCTTAGAAACATTCTTCCTCGAATGTTGGGGTGACATATCTAATCCTCATCACGTAACCAGAATACACAACCACCACTTTCCATGTCAAATAATATAACATTTAAGAGTTCATGCACTGCTGCAAGAACTCCCCAGTTGGGCATTATTCTAGCTATTATATGTGCAGACTTATCTTCCTTCACCATGGTTTCTACTAAGACATCCAATGTGATGTGATTATTCACTATAAAATTTATCAACCCCCCCCCCCCCCCCTTTTTTTTTTTTTTTTGCTTATATCTCTTATTCAAACCCCTCATATTCCAAGTGTAACATCTGAATATCAACAAAAATAAAGCATCTTAAGAGCAGCTACAACACTCCAAACTTCAGCAAAATATGGCAGTAGATTGCTTTATAAAAAACATCAGTGTTTGAACCAGAAATACAACAACAAATGGCCCAAACTCAACACTCATTTCAGCCTCAAAAGTTCAGCAATAATATGACCAGAATGCACCAGTAAAATCATCAAAGTGAACCAAAATGCAACAAAAAGGTGTGTTTGAAGTACATCAACATCAACCCATATAAATCACACATACTATCCTTTCTCAACATTCATGTTTACAAAGACTTATCTACACCTAGAATAGGGCAAACAATGGATACAAATCAGCACATATAGACATTTAGGATCAAATTTTCAGATATCATTCTCAAACCTCCTTAATATGCATATCATTTAATCAAATATACAACCAACCATGAAGCCTATTAAGACATTATGAATTCACAATCACTCCTTTTTTTTATTTGATTTTGTTGACATAAAAAAACAAATTAACACCAGATTTCTTCTACATCAAAGTTAAACTAATCCCAGATCCAAACATTTAAGAATCACAATTCAAATTGAAAACATGAAGGAAGAATTGCAAAAAAAATCCTTTCAGATTTGCACAATGCAATGTGTCAGAGACTAATTCAAAATAACTTAACACCTCAATAAGATGCTAAAATAGAACAGACAGTGCAACACAGCAAGGTCAGGACAATTTTTCATCATACACATTGATCGGTGTATTTTATATACACCTTTTGAGTCATTTTTAGTGAGTCATTTGTCCATTTTTGTACAAATACGTGTCGTCTTAGGATAGATTTTCTTCCTTTTGAGTCATATTGGTTTAAAGTGGCTCATTTGCGAAAAGGAGCAAAAAGAGGGCAAAAACGGAGGTTCCAGAGCTCGAAAAGCGAGAAAGTGGCGAACCGGGCACAAAAAGCCGCGCGCATTCTCCAAACCAGAGAGCGCCACGGCGCTAATCTTCGAAGGATCGAAGTTACGGCGTCGCGGCGCGATTGCGGCCGCGATGCAAGCGGAAAAATCAGATTTTTTGAATTGTCAATGGGCCAGGCCTGAAGGAAAACCTGCATCACGTTTTGGAGGCTATAAAAAGAGAACCCTAGGTCAGATTTAAGGGTTCCTCTTCTTGCCAAAACACAACACTTTGGAGATCAAGATTGGAGACCTTTATCTTAGTAATTTCTTGTTCTTGTTTTACTTTATTTTCAGTTTATGTTGGATATTGAATTAGTTCTTGTCATGTCTATGGCTAGGAACTAACTCTAATATAGGGTTTTCCATGTCAATTCACTTGAACCTTTTCTTTATGAATTAATGCATGTTCTTGGTTCTTCTTCTTATTGTTGAGATTTATTCAATATATGTTTTGATTGCGTGGTAATTACCTGATCATTAATTATCATAATTCTTATGATTTCTAACCGAAATCCGAAAGGGGAGGTTGTGAATATGTTGTAGTTGGATAGACATAGGTTAAATCGTGGACGAAAGTACCCCGATACTTGTGTAGCATTAATAAGGTTTTTGTTCTTAATCCTCCTCTAGAGTCAACCTTATCACCGAAAGGTAGAAAGGTGTTGTACTGGGGTTGAGTGTTTATATAACCTTAACAGGAGTATAAAACGGCTTAGTAAACCTGCTATCTCAAATAGAAGAAGAACCATAGTCAATTGCATTAATAAGTAAGTTAAGCGGATAGTTGAGGAGATTTGGAAGCCCTATTTCCACATTACTGAAGTAAAACAACATAGTTTAATTAGTTTTCATAATTAGAGTCATAAACAACAAATCAATTATCGGTCACCAAATAGATAACATAGAATAGAATTTGGTACTTGAGCACTAATCTCTGAGGACGATAACTCGGTCTTCTAAGACTATATTACTTGACACGACACGTGCACTTGTGTAAGTGTGTGCATAAATCGCGCATCAAGTTTTTGGCGCCGTTGCCGGGGATTGGCATAGTTCAATATCAATTTTATCTATTCTTAATTTCTAATTTGGTTTTTATTTTTGTTTTTATTTATTATTTTTTTTTGTGAAAACCAGTGTGCCGTGATCCGTTTGTTTATTTTGATCTGTTTCAGGCAACCAGTTTATGCGAAGGAGAAGAGGAGCAGACACTCTTGTTCCCTTCAACCCAGAAATTGAGAAAACTTGTAAACAGAACAGAAGGAACCAACGAATTTTATCCTTAAGTGAGATGGAGGCGTACAAAACAACAATGAGATGAATGAGGGGTTAGGAGATCATCAGCCTAACCAAAGAATGTCTCGGAGATTGCCGATGGATGTAGATGAGAGAGTCCAGGTCCAAGCGGAGAGAAGCTTGGGAGATTATGTGCTGCCGAGGGTAAATGGAGCACAAACTTGCATTAGGCTCCCAGCAATAGGAGCAAATAATTTTGAGATCAAATCTGCGATTCTAAGTATGGTGCAGAATACGGTTCAGTTTGGAGGGTTGCCGTCGGAGGATCCTCACATGCATATAGCTAATTTCTTAGAGTTATGTGCAACCTTCAGATACAATGGCGTTACTGATGACGCTGTCAGATTGAGGCTCTTTCCCTTCTCACTCAGGGATAGAGCGAAAGTGTGGTTGAATTCCTTTCCAGCAGATTCGATATTCACATGGCAAGAGTTGGCACAGAAATTTTTAGCAAAGTTCTTCCCACCATGCAAAGCAGCGAAGCTGAGAGGGGAGTTGAATAATTTCTATCAAGTTGATGGAGAATCACTATATAAAGCTTGGGAGAGATTTAAGGACTTGCAAAGAAAGTGTCCACATCACAGCATTGAGCTGTGGAATTTGGTTCATATTTTCTATAATGGGCTAAGCGGGACTACCAGAACAATCATTGACGCTGCCGCAGGTGGAACTTTTATGAGAAAAACTGCACATGAAGCTCATGATTTATTGGAAGACATGGCCACCAATAATCATGTAACAGAGGATAGACAAGTGAGTGGCAGAAGAACAGTAGGAGTTCATGAGATTGATGTCATCACTGCGCTAAATGACCAAGTTGCCCTTTTGACCAAGCAGCTGCAACAAAACACAGTGTCTGTAAATGCAGTGCAAATGCCAATGGGTTGTGAAATGTGTGGTGGTCCACATACCTTCGATAGATGCCCATCAGCTGATCCTAACAATATTTCGATCGATCAGCGAGTGCAGCGAGGAACTATCAGAGGCCCCAGAACAACCCATACTCAAACACCTACAATCCAGGGTGGAGGAATCACCCAAATTTTTCATGGAGATGTGAGCAAGGGCAGCAGAACCAGTTTAGAGGCCAGTACCAAAATCAGCAATCATTCACTCATGCCTCATCTTCACAACAATTCAGTGCCCCTGTCCAACAAGAGAAGCCAGACGAGCTGAGAGCAGCTTTGTTGACACTCACCAACTCCCAGACCCAGTTCATGGCAGAGACTAGATCCTCTATCAGGAACTTGGAGACACATGTGGGACAACTAGCGAAGCTAGCAAACAACAGGCCACAGGGTACCCTGCCAAGCAATACAGAGATGAACCCTAGAGAACAATGCCAGGCAGTGCAGTTGAGGAGTGGAAAACAGTTGGAACAGCGTGCACCTCAGCCTGTGGTTGAACAGAGGGTAGAAACAGAAAGAGAGAGAGGGTTGTTGAAGATCGCCCAATATTAGAGAAAGCTCCAGAAAAAAAGTACACTGAGAAGATTCCTTTCCCGCAAATATTGCAAAGGAAAGTAGTTGATAAGCAATTCTCCAAGTTTTTGGAGACATTCAGAAAGTTACACATCAACATACCCTTCATCGAGGCGTTAGAGCAAATGCCTATTTATTTCAAATTTATGAAGGAAATTTTGGGAAAGAAGAAGAAGTTAGGAGAATATGAGATGGTGGAACTGACAGAGGAATGCAGTGCCATCCTGCAGAAGAAATTGCCCCCTAAACTCAAAGACCCAGGGAGCTTTACACCGCTTGCGATTGGCGAGTAACGCATAGGCCCTTTGTGACTTGGGGGCTAGTATAAATTTGATGCCCTTGTCTGTTTTTAAACAGTTGGAGTTAGGTGAGGCAAAACCAACCACTGTGAGCTTGCAATTAGCAGACAGAACGGTGGTGCATCCCAGGGGGAAGATTGAGGATGTTCTCGTTAAAGTAGGAAAATTCTTTTTTCCTGCGGATTTCCTCATTCTTGATATGGAGGAGGATGAGGAGATTCCCATCATATTGGGGAGACCGTTCTTGGCAACATGGAGAGCCCTGATTGACGTAGAGAAGGGATAGCTGACACTGAGAGTAGAAAGCGAAGAGATGGTGTTCAAAGTATTCAAACACGTTATTGAACCCCCAGTCATGAGCAGGTGCTTTGCAATTAGCACTGTCAGAACTTCTTATAAGCCAGTGCAAGTGTTACACCCCGTAATTACAGGACATGTTTTAAGAACGTACGTGAGAACTCTAATGTGTCAAGAAGTGAGACTTGTAAAATTTTATCGGAATTACGAAATTGTCGGAAACGTTTTATTGTGACGAATGGGAGGGCGACACGTGTCACCCTCCCCCTTAGAATGCCTTGGACGAATTTAGGCATGCCCATAATGGTCAATTACCATAGTATTAGATGACAAGTCTTGCAAGTAGTAGCTTGACAAAATTGACTAAGTCAATGGGTCCACTTTAGCTTGATATTTAATTAAGAGCTCATCCAAACCACCCAATTGTTCCTATCTTAACCCTCCATTATGTTATATATGTATACTAGTAGTGAAACTAGTCCCACACTTAGCCAAAATTTGCAAGAAATTGGATGAGCAAACTAGTGAGCTCTCGGCTTCACCAACAAGAAGTAAGAAAAATCTTTGTTCCTTGTTCTTTTAGATCCCCATTTTAAACCAAGGTTCATGAGTGTTATGTAAGTGTATCTCAATAGAAAAATCCCGGAAAAAGAGAGTTTACGTATTAGTCGCAAAGTGAAAACCTAGTGGCTTTCTAGGTTTTGGATTGTAAGTTGAAGGAAAGTTGTTGGTGTGGTTCTAAGGGTCTCAACAAGCGGATTGAAGTGTCTTGGAGAGGTTCTAAACTACTAAGGAGCGACTTCGGATTTGGAATTGGATTAAGAATCGTTAAGGTATAATCTTGTCTTTTAAGTGTACAAGGTTATATATTTATTTTGTGTTGTTAGCTTTACATGTTGATAGCTTGAAGTTGATATGTAGAAGTTTATAAGGATTGTGGATTGATTGTAGCATTGGAAATCCGGAATGTAATATAAGCCATGTTAAGTTGGATTTCAATTTAGTCGTTATTAGAAATCGTCGCATGTTACCTACTTAGAGATTATGGATTGTTATAATCAAATACGACTTGATATCATGTTATGCTACCAATTTGGATTGAAATGGAAATTTGATAAGAATTGGTAAGGTTGAACTCAAGGTGGCCGAATTTGGACTTTTAGTTTGTTTTTCATTTTGTATTGGACTACTTTCTAAATTGTGAGCCAATTGGGGCTGTTTAGTTAGTCATTTGTATTGGAGTACCTTATAGAAATTGTGAGCCAATTGGGGCTGTTTGGTTATTGTATTCGGCCTTGAAAAAGGTGGCTAAGTAAGTAGAAACAAAGGAGGTGCTGTCCGATTTTCCGTAGAATTTAGCGACTTATCACCTAAAATATTCTACGTATGAAGTAAGAAGTTAATGGACATATGGTGACCATTATAGGTTGACGTACTAAGTATAGCGTATCCTACTTGAAGAATGGAGTAGCTCAAGGTTGATGTACTTTGGAGCATTTTGCTACTTGTCGACAATCGTCGCGAGGTATGTGAACCTCTTCCTTCCTTTGGCATGATTCTATGTATGAAAAATACATGTAGTAGTATTTCATGATTCCGTCTACTCTTAGAAGTTAAGAGGTAGTTATGTTGATTTACTCTATGTAAAAGCTACGTCTAAGAAATCCTAAGTCCTTACCAAGTCTTATGGGGGATGTTGGTAAGAGTCGTTAGGAAGTATTTGGAGTCGAGTTGACTTGGCAAATTTACGGCACGAATGAGAATAAGTATCGAACAAGCCATTGCAGCGTTAATAAAGGAAAATGTAATGACAATTAATTATGTTAAAACAAGTAGAATCCTCCATCTGCATAGAAGCTAAGATAAGACAAAATTGTATTACATTTTCTAGATCATGGCTACTTGAATAAGATCGTTATAAATAAGTATAACTTATTCACAACGCACCAAAGTATATGTTACTTATTTTAAAAGAGTTTACGTATGAAGTTTTTAAGACTTTGAAACTTGTTTTCTTAAAAGTTAAGAGACTTGAAGTATTTTGAAAGTTATGTGATTTGATTTGAAAGTATAAGTCTCTTGGTTATAAAAAGAATGAATTAGTTTAAGGCATAAAGTTAGTATGACGGCTTTATGGGAAGTTTGTTATAATAACTTTATGGAAGGTTAAGAGAATGGTTTTCTCTAATGTAAGCAAAGAATGATTTGAAATAAAGAAGGGCAAATTGTTTTAAAGGTACCAATTGCTTAAGGTTTTTTTTTAGTAAGAAGTCACTTGATTTAGAAGCCGGTAATTGTATTTCTAAAAAGGTAGTGTGACTTGTCCTGAAAGGTAGAGATGACTTGATACTACGGTTGTTAGTATCTGGGAAGTTTTGTTTGAAAAAGAGTTTTTCTAAAGGAGTAGAGGTGCGTAGTACGTTGGGTTAACTTCCCGGGTTTTATATGACATTATCGACCCGTGAACGGGCGGGCAAGATACCTTATGGGCGCACTATATGACATTATCGACCCAGAACGGGCCGGCGATACCTTTATGGGCGCACTATATGACATTATCGACCAGGAATGGACCGGCAAGATACCTTATGGGCGACTATATGACATTATCGACCAGAACGGGCCGGCAAGATACCTTTACGGGCGACTATATGACATTATCGACCGAGAATGGGCCGGCAAGATACCTTTACGGGCGACTATATGACATTATCGACCGAGAATGGGCCGGCAAGATATCTTTACGGGCGCACTATATGACATTATCGACCAGAATGGGCCGGCGATACCTTTATGGGCGAACTATATGACATTATCGACCGAGAATGGGCCGGCGATACCTTACGGGCGACTAGATGGCGTTATCGACCCGAGATCGGGCGGGCGATACCTTTACGGGTAGACTATGTGACCTTGATCGCGCCCTAGATCGGGTGGGTAGTATAGGAGCCCCTCCTTACAGGGTCGGGTTATACTTATGGGAGATAAGTAAGTTATATAGTAATGAACTTAATGATTTTTCCTAATCATGTACGTAAGAATGTGGCTATAGCTTTTTATAGAGAATGAAAAAGATAATAAGGTGCGATTAAGTTCATAAGTGGTAATGACACGGCAGGATCTGGTATGTATTTTTATACTTGTCCTTGTCATTCTTTTGCACGATTATGATCATGCATCAGACGTTATTTCGCTCCATATTCGCACTGTTGTAATCGACTTCTTCGGCCGCGTTCATGCCCGCAGTTTTAGGTACCTGGTTGGTGATCCTCGCCTTAGGATCTCGGTTCAGTTTTTGGGAAAAAGCTCCATTTGCTCCGGAGGCTTTATCTCTTGGTACGGTTTTCCCTGAAGTAGTAGATTCATGTATATTCAGGGGTATGGCGGGGCCCTGTCCCGCCACAGATGTTATGTTAGAACTCTTAGAGGTCTGTAGTCACATTTTGTGGGTCAGTTTGTATAGAAATGAGGCAACTGCTTCGGTTGTATATATTTATGCCCAGGAAGGTAGCCCTATCGGCTAACCTGTTGTTTTACTTCTGTTGTTTTATTTTATAAGTTACATGTATGTTCCGCTGGTTATCTCTGATGTATACCTGTAAGGGTGCCCAGGTAGGGCACCAGTCGCGGTCCCGGGGTCGGGTCGTGACAAAGTGGTATCAGAGCAGTTAGTCCTCGGAAAGTGTCTGCTGCATCGTGTCTAGTAGTCTTGATTATCGATGTTGCACCACATCTATAATCGTGAGGCTGCAGGGCATTTAGGATTGGTTTCCATTCTTCTCACTCGAGATCGTGCGATAGAGCCGTGTTGTTGTGGTCGCTCTCCCTAACGAGTTATGTTGATTGACTACGAGAAAGGCAGAGACCGGGAAGGACTATGTGGATTGCGTATCCGTGTTGGTATGGATTATAGTATAGTTGGTATTGTGACATACATCTATACGAGTTATGTATGAGTCGACGATGTTGCCTATAATGATTTTAGGTCACCAGGAATTGGTAAAGACTAACTAGGTACCGGGAAGGTATGGAAGTTATGTATGTATGTTAGAAAGAGTTGGAAGTACGAAAAGGTAATCTCTTTTGGGCTTATGATGGACGGATATGCGTGTGCGAGGTATTAGGGCCATGTGTGGCATTGTTGGTATGTCGGGGTTGTGAAAGAAAACTATGTCGCTAATTATAAAGATTGACTCCGAAAGAACATTCGAGGACGAATGTTTCTAAGGGGGGAAGAATGTTACACCCCGTAATTACAGGACATGTTTTAAGAACGTACGTGAGAACTCTAATGTGTCAAGAAGTGAGACTTGTAAAATTTTATCGGAATTACGAAATTGTTGAAACGCTTTATCAGGATTTAATGGGAGGCGACACGTGTCACCCTCCCCCTTAGAATGCCTTGGACGAATTTAGGCATGCCCATAATGGTCAATTACCATAGTATTAGATGACAAGTCTTGCAAGTAGTAGCTTGACAAAATTGACTAAGTCAATAGGTCCACTTTAGCTTGATATTTAATTAAGAGCTCATCCAAACCACCCAATTGTTCCTATCTTAACCCTCCATTATGTTATATATGTATACTAGTAGTGAAACTAGTCCCACACTTAGCCAAAATTTGCAAGAAATTGGATGAGCAAACTAGTGAGCTCTCGGCTTCACCAACAAGAAGTAAGAAAAATCTTTGTTCCTTGTTCTTTTAGATCCCCATTTTAAACCAAGGTTCATGAGTGTTATGTAAGTGTATCTCAATAGAAAAATCCCGGAAAAAGAGAGTTTACGTATTAGTCGCAAAGTGAAAACCTAGTGGCTTTCTAGGTTTTGGATTGTAAGTTGAAGGAAAGTTGTTGGTGTGGTTCTAAGGGTCTCAACAAGCGGATTGAAGTGTCTTGGAGAGGTTCTAAACTACTAAGGAGCGACTTTGGATTTGGAATTGGATTAAGAATCGTTAAGGTATAATCTTGTCTTTTAAGTGTACAAGGTTATATATTTATTTTGTGTTGTTAGCTTTACATGTTGATAGCTTGAAGTTGATATGTAGAAGTTTATAAGGATTGTGGATTGATTGTAGCATTGGAAATCCGGAATGTAATATAAGCCATGTTAAGTTGGATTTCAATTTAGTCGTTATTAGAAATCGTCGCATGTTACCTACTTAGAGATTATGGATTGTTATAATCAAATACGACTTGATATCATGTTATGCTACCAATTTGGATTGAAATGGAAATTTGATAAGAATTGGTAAGGTTGAACTCAAGGTGGCCGAATTTGGACTTTTAGTTTGTTTTTCATTTTGTATTGGACTACTTTCTAAATTGTGAGCCAATTGGGGCTGTTTAGTTAGTCATTTGTATTGGAGTACCTTATAGAAATTGTGAGCCAATTGGGGTTGTTTGGTTATTGTATTCGGCCTTGAAAAAGGTGGCTAAGTAGGTAGAAACAAAGGAGGTGCTGTCCGATTTTCCGTAGAATTTAGCGACTTATCACCTAAAATATTCTACGTATGAAGTAAGAAGTTAATGGACGTATGGTGACCATTATAGGTTGACGTACTAAGTATAGCGTATCCTACTTGAAGAATGGAGTAGCTCAAGGTTGATGTACTTTGGAGCATTTTGCTACTTGTCGACAATCGTCGCGAGGTATGTGAACCTCTTCCTTCCTTTGGCATGATTCTATGTATGAAAAATACATGTAGTAGTATTTCATGATTCCGTCTACTCTTAGAAGTTAAGAGGTAGTTATGTTGATTTACTCTATGTAAAAGCTACGTCTAAGAAATCCTAAGTCCTTACCAAGTCTTATGGGGGATGTTGGTAAGAGTCGTTAGGAAGTATTTGGAGTCGAGTTGACTTGGCAAATTTACGGCACGAATGAGAATAAGTATCGAACAAGCCATTGCAGCGTTAATAAAGGAAAATGTAATGACAATTAATTATGTTAAAACAAGTAGAATCCTCCATCTGCATAGAAGCTAAGATAAGACAAAATTGTATTACATTTTCTAGATCATGGCTACTTGAATAAGATCGTTATAAATAAGTATAACTTATTCACAACGCACCAAAGTATATGTTACTTATTTTAAAAGAGTTTACGTATGAAGTTTTTAAGACTTTGAAACTTGTTTTCTTAAAAGTTAAGAGACTTGAAGTATTTTGAAAGCTATGTGATTTGATTTGAAAGTATAAGTCTCTTGGTTATAAAAAGAATGAATTAGTTTAAGGCATAAAGTTAGTATGACGGCTTTATGGGAAGTTTGTTATAATAACTTTATGGAAGGTTAAGAGAATGGTTTTCTCTAATGTAAGCAAAGAATGATTTGAAATAAAGAAGGGCAAATTGTTTTAAAGGTACCAATTGCTTAAGGTTTTTTTTTAGTAAGAAGTCACTTGATTTAGAAGCGGTAATTGTATTTCTAAAAGGTAGTGTGACTTGTCTGAAAGGTAGAGATGACTTGATACTACGGTTGTTAGTATCCGGGAAGTTTTGTTTGAAAAGAGTTTTTCTAAAGCGAGTAGAGGTCGTAGTACGTTGGGTTAACTTCCGGTTTTATATGACATTATCGACCCGAGAATGGCGGGCAAGATACCTTTATGGCGGACTATATGACATTATCGACCGAGAATGGGCGGGCGAGATACCTTTATGGGCACTATATGACATTATCGACCGAGAATGGGTCGGGCGATACTTATGCGCACTATATGACATTATCGACCGAGGAATGGGCGAGCGATACCTTTATGGCGCACTATATGACATTATCGACCGAGAATGGGCGGGCAAGATACCTTTATGGCGGAACTATATGACATTATCGACCGAGAATGGGCCGCGAGATACCTTTATGGGCGCAACTATATGACATTATCGACCGAGAATGGGCGGGCGGTATACCTTTATGGCGCACTAGATGGCGTTATCGACCGAGATGGGCGGGCGATACCTTTACGTAGACTATGTGACCTTGATCGCGTCTGGGCCGGTAGTATAGGTGCCTCCTTACAGGTAGGTTATACTTATGGGAGATAAGTAAGTTATATAGTAATGAACTTAATGATTTTTCCTAATCATGTACGTAAGAATGTGGCTATAGCTTTTTATAGAGAATGAAAAAGATAATAAGGTGCGATTAAGTTCATAAGTGGTAATGACACGGCGAGGATCCGTATGTATTTTTATACTTGTCCTTGTCATTCTTTTATGTGATTATGATCATTTCTTGTCACGTTATTTCATTCCATATTAAATTTGTTATGCGGCCCCCCGAGCTGCGTTAAATGCCCGCAGGTTTTCGGTCCCCAGGTTGGTGATCCCTGCTCTTAGGATCTCGGTTCATTTTTTGGGAAAAAGCTCCATTTGCTCCGGAGGCTTTATCTCTTGGTACGGTTTTCCCTGAAGTAGTAGATTCATGTATATTCGTGGTATGGCGGGGCCTGTCCACAGATGTTATGTTAGAACTCTTAGAGTCTGTAGTCACATTTGTGGGTCGGTTGTATAGAAATGAGGCAAGCTGCTTGGTTGTATATATTTATGCCTGGAAGGTAGCACTGTCGGCTAACTTTGTTGTTTATACATTGTTTTATTTTATAAGTTACATGTATGTTCCGCTGGTTATCTCTGATGTATACCTGTAAGGGTGCCCAGGTAGGGCACCAGTCGCGGTCCCGGGGTCGGGTCGTGACAGCAAGCCACAACAAGGAAGATAAGCCCGCCAAAGCAGGTAAGTGATACTGAACCTCCTCTTGAAAATAATTATAAGAAGAAAAACAGAAGGAGAAAGAGGAAAATGTTGAAAAAGTGGATTGGTTGTGGGGTTAATCTACCCCACACCTCTTGATTTAACGAACTTGCGTCCGGCTAAAAGACGTTAAAGACAGCGCTACTTGGGAGGCAACCCAATGTATTTTAAATTGTTTACTTTAATGCAGTTAATTTTTACTTAGAACAGTCTCACGGAGGTATTGTTATGTGTTGTGATGACAAGTGTAGGGCCAAGAATTTGGAGGGCGAAAACTGAAGATAAGCCAAAAGAAAATTTTCTGAAAATCGGCGAGCTGGCGCCAGTTCTGGCGCATGGCGCAGCGAAAAGCGAAAAGCGCGGGAGATTCAAGACCATGGCCAAAATTCCAGAAAAATTTTGAAGTCTGGCGCCATGGCGCGCTATTTGCGAACATGTGCGAAAGTTCGTAAGAGCGAAGATTTGGTAGCGCGCGGCTGCGAAAACCAGAAATTAAATAGCCCAGAAATTCGATTTTTCCCCATTCCAATTCAAAACCTAAACCCTTCTTCTCCACAAAACCCACGAAAATCCACCTTTTACCTAAAAATCTTCCATAAACTAAACTCAATCACAACCAAAGTTCTTAAATTCCTTAAACCCTTAATCATCCTAAACAACAACACTCATCTCATTGCCTCAAATCATCGTTAGGAGCAAGAAAAGCTTGAAGAACACCGTCAAAAGGTAACCTTTTATCTTTTCTTGAAAGCTTCACTATAATCAGAGGAGGTAGTAGATTTGAGGAGGTGTTGTATCTGTGAAGGGGTTTGGGGGTGTTGAAGTTGAGTGTGAGATTTTGAGGAAGAGTATACGAGGTGAGTGTGTGGTGTTGTGCAGGAGCTTCTTGAGTGAAGTTTGGGGGTGATAAGTGTTGTAGTTGTTGATTGTTGAGTAATAGTGTTGGGTAATATTGTTGATACAAAGGAAACGCTGCCCAAAGTGTCTAAAAATGTCTGCCAGAAAGAAAAGAGCTTCCACATCCACCTCCGCCCCTCAATATGATAATACTAGGTTTGTCAGCCAAACAGCAGAGGGTAGGTATCGAAAACTTAGTACTAGGCCCTTAATCCCTGAAAGAGGAATGGATTACTAAAGGGAATCATTTGAGGAGGGAGATGTCTATGAGCCTATTCGGGCGATGATTGAGATGATGGGGTGGAAGAGGTTTGTTAACCCGGAAAGGATTGCACTGATGAACACAGTGATGGTGAAGGAATTTTATGCTAACTTTCCGGAGAGGGTGGAGGATAGATGTTTTGTGAGGGGAAAGGAAGTGCCTGTGACGACAGAAGTGTTGAATTTGCTATTAAAAACAGCGGATGTTGAAGAAAGAGGTGATGACCAGAGCTACTTCATAACATGGTCTAGAGACACCAGCATCAATCGGGATGTCGCTGCAAGCCTGATGAGCTACCACGGCTGCGTATGAATTTGCCGAAATGGGTCAAGGGTGGCGGTGTCGGTTCAACAAAACATCGAGGTTGGTTGTACTTGTCGGTGCACCGATTCCATCAATGCACTTCACGAGTGCGGAAAGGCGAATAAGATTGATATATGGAATCATGTCAGGGAATACAATTGACGTAGGGAAGGAAATAGTGCAAAACATTAGAGAAACCAGCAGGTTGGTAACGACAGGTGGGTTGGGACATGGCTCACTTATCACCTGCTTATGCTCCATACATGGGGTCCCAACCCTACCCACTGATATTTATGAGAAAAAACAACTTCCTGTGTCATACGGGATAGTGCACTCCTTCCCAGACCCAATCCCTCCAAATGAGCGAAGGAGACCAACACGGCGGCCAGCGAGAGGCTGTCATGGATGAAGATGAGCCTGAAACAGAGGCTCAGTATGAGTCAGGAAGCAGCCATCAGCCACCCCCAGAATCAGAACCTCCAGTGCCTATGATGGAGCAGTTCCTCCTGAACCAAAGAAGGATGATGCAGAATTTTGACACGGTGATACAAGGACAACAAGAATTGAGGTAGGGGAAACAACAGTTGCACCAGAGAATTGACGAGATGAGTTCCTTGTTCAACCATTGGTCAATGCACTATCCACCGCCACCGCCACCATTTTAAACCAAGTCTGTAAGTTGTCCTGTTTCTTGTATTTTCTTTGAGTCTTGCACACATTGGGGACAATATGTGATTTAAGTTTGAGGGGGTGTTTTATTTGTGTTTGTGTCTTATTGTTTTAGTATGTGAGTCTTTTTAATTTGTTTTGTGTATTTTTGAGTCATAATTTTTTTTTTAGTCATAATTTTCTGTCAAAGATCATGCATGCTGTAGTTACTAGAAACACCTAGTGAAGTAAGGTTGAATAATGTAATGGAATTAGAAGCAACTATCTAAACACTTAGGTTAGATATGCCAAAAACTCATGAAATCTGTCTATTTGGGGTTTCTGCTTGAATTGTTCATTGTTAAATGTTAAAACCTATGTGTATGATTGCTTGCTATTTGAGGCGAAATAGTTATGATATGCATGTTAGGGAGATGACTCAGGCATTTCTTTGTTAGCCAATTCTTACCACTTTTTCCTATCTCTGACATTAAAAATATCCATAGTCAGCCCCTTTGAGCCTAAACATGAAACGTTTTTTTTTGACACCCTATATTTCCACACTTGTGCCATAAGTAAAAATGTGAAATGGTTGGAGTAGAAAGTGTTAAAAAAGAGACAAAAAGAGTGAACAAGTTTGATACACCCCAAATAAAAAGTAATAAATAGGCAAAAGTCTAAGTTTGGGGGTGCCTATGATTCATAATACACTTCACTCTCTCAAAACAAAAGAGGGGAAAGATAGATATGAAGTGAAGAAAGGAAATCGAAAGAAAAGGGAAGAATTGAAAAGCAAAAGATCTTATGGTACAGGAAATGAGCCTAAATGCTTATTTTTACCTACTCATGCCTAAGCCTACATTACAACCCTGAAAAGCCCTGAAGATCTCTCATATGCATATTCATGATTAGTGGAGAATAGAAAATAAACATGTCATAGGATTTTGAAATTGACATGCATAATTCGGTACTTTACTCCCATTAAGCATGATTAAAAATGAGTTTGCGAAATATCTAGCTTAATGTATTTAGAATGCTAAAACTTCATGCTATATGTTCCTGCATATTATTCTGTTAACCTTCATGTTTTTCTAAGTAACACCAATGCAGCAAAGTGATCAATGTCATTGAGTCTTTCTATTTTTCTTTTTCCTTGTGTCTTTATTTCTTTCTTTGGATCTTTGCTCGAGGGCGAGCAAAGGTTAAGTTTGGGGGTATTTGATCGGTGTATTTTATATACACCTTTTGAGTCATTTTTAGTGTGTCTTTTGTCCATTTTTGTACAAATATGTGTCGTCTTAGGATAGATTTTCTTCCTTTTGAGTCATATTGGTTTAAAGTGGCTCATTGGCGAAAAGGAGCAAAAAGAGGGCAAAAACAGAGGTTCCAGAGCTCGAAAAGCGAGAAAGTGGCGAACCGGGCACAAAACAGTGGCCAAGACTCTCCAACCAGCGAGCTGAGCGCCACGGCGCCTAATCTTCGAAGGATGCAGAAGTTCGGCGCGCGCCATTTTCTGTGGTCGCCGGCGGGAAAAATCAGATTTTTTGAATTGTCAATGGGCCAAGCCTGAAGGAAAACCTGCATCACGTTTTGGAGGCTATAAAAAGAGAACCCTATGTCAGATTTAAGGGTTCCTCTTCTTGCCAAAACACAACACTTTGGAGATCAAGACTGGAGACCTTTATCTTAGTAATTTTTTGTTCTTGTTTTACTTTATTTTCAGTTTATGTTGGATATTGAATTAGTTCTTGTCATGTCTATGGCTAGGAACTAACTCTAATATAGGGTTTTCCATGTCAATTCACTTGAACCTTTTCTTTATGAATTAATTCATGTTCTTGGTTCTTCTTCTTATTGTTGAGATTTATTCAATATATGTTTTGATTGCGTGGTAATTACCTGATCATTAATTATCATAATTCTTATGATTTCTAACCGAAATCCGAAAGGGGAGGTTGTGAATATGTTGTAGTTGGATAGACATAGGTTAAATCGTGGACGAAAGTACCCCGATACTTGTGTAGCATTAATAAGGTTTTTGTTCTTAATCCTCCTCTAGAGTCAACCTTATCACCGAAAGGTAGAAAGGTGTTGTACTGGGGTTGAGTGTTTATATAACCTTAACAGGAGTATAAAACGGCTTAGTAAACCTGTTATCTCAAATAGAAGAAGAAACATAGTCAATTGCATTAATAAGTAAGTTAAGTGGATAGTTGAGGAGATTTGGAAGCCTTATTTCCACATTACTGAAGTAAAACAACATAGTTTAATTAGTTTTCATAATTAGAGTCATAAACAACAAATCAATTATCGGTCACCAAATAGATAACATAGAATAGAATTTGGTACTTGAGCACTAATCCCTGAGGATGATAACTCGATCTTCTAAGACTACATTACTTGACACGACACGTGCACTTGCGTAAGTGTGTGCATAAATCGCGCATCACACATACTCAACATGCTTACACAAAGTGAGTTGTGAACAAAGGAAAATACATATATACTCTTAAGTAGGTAGTCTAGGCATGAATGCAAAATTTGACAAGGGCAAGACATTTCTTCCCGGGCAATGTCTTATTCAAATCATATATCAAGACCTTCTACTCACTTAGACAGTTCTAGCACCAAATCATACTTTATACATGCTACTACATAAATATAATTGAGTTAAACATAGGTTGCAAACAGGTAATAACTTCAACATGGCAAAAACCAGTTCAAATAGATACAAAATGTCAGTGTTGATATTATTCAACAATTTGACAGACATGACATGTCATAGGATGACATAGGAAAGTATTTCATGCTGGGATTGACATACTTCTGGTACTTAAACCAAAGGGAAATCATGTAACAAATTCAGAGGGACATAAAAGTTTAAAAATGCATAGGTAGTCGTCTGGATGCAACATCTTAAATGTTTAGAATCAATTAAATGATAAACTAAGCACACAAGATCCTACACCTACTATATTATTGGATCTGATGACACTAAGACTTAGCATGATACTACATGGCTCATTCATTTTACTAAGCAAGAACATGAAATCAGATCACCCAAATATACACTTAAACAAGATGCTAGGTTTGTTGTTATTACTTAACATGAGGCAGACAAATCAAGATTAAGACCAAGAATCAAATATCAACTATATCAAATCCTAACTTACAAAGTGAACCAGAACATCATCTCATCCTTATACATCACAGAACTCTATATACATTATATAGAATCAATTCTGAACCTCAACCTGGTGTACAGGGGTATAAGCGAGATATTCAAGCAGACTAGTGAACATTTGGAAACCCATACACTTACCATGTCATATACTCAATATCAAACAGAGGTAAAATACCATATTCATAAAGGCCTTGGATATCTAAGGTCTCAACAGTAATCTAACGCTCTAAGGTTCTCAACAAGTTTAACTTGGATTAAGTTAAACATACATGAGGCTCCTATTAATTTCTCAGGTCATATACACATATTCATTTCATGTAGATATAGGCATACCAGTGAACAATCACAACTAATATACTTCACAACATTAAGTTGTACATCAACCTTATCAATCCACATACATAATCCATATATCCTTTGATTAATCCAAACATATAACCATATACCAGTTAAACATAATACACGATTTACTTAAAGGTAACAAATTTAAAAACCTTGTGGACTATTAGGATAGGTTCTAGGATAGCGTTATACTCTTGTTGGTGTCTCTGTACCATCCTATCTTAGTCCTACATATGAGTCTCGATCCGACACACTTTTAAGTGGAACCCTCTTATCTTTACTAATCACACACCCTCTCCTGGACTGTCTCTTTTCTTCATCTAGCGTGTATCCCATAACATAGATCGATGAGCCCTGATTAATGGAACCCCAAGATTATGGACTATCTGGAATCTCAGAAGAGTCGGGGTCAATGAGCGACATGCATACCCAATCACAGCTTGGTATCTGAGAGAAATCGGGTTGTACCCATCCATGTGCTGCCCCACTTACATCATGGTCAATGGGGCCCGATACTGGAACTAAAGCCTTGGGTGAGGCCGAACCCCCCTCACCCCTTCTTTTGTTGGAAAAATCGAAAGTGTTCGAGCGGGTGACTCATATGAATCTTCATATGGATCATCCTCGATAGATCCCATGATTTCCGATGGGTCAGAGTCCATAGTGTAACACACTTCTCTTTTTTCAACTTTCGTAACCCTCCGACCCATGCCAGTGGGTGGTATTTGTCTAACATTTTTTCTCACAACAGTACCCGCACTCTTATTACCCGATGTGTTTCTCATCGTAGACATTACTGCAGTTTCAAATGAGAAAATTGGATTAGGAACAAATACTCTTACGACTCAGCTCTATCGAACGATCTAGATTATAAAAAATGGAGACAATTCTAAATGACATGTAGCCTCCTGCTTATAAGTGTGGAGTGCTACACACCCATAAAAAGACTCTACTAGACATGGCTTGTATACATCACTAAAACAGACCTACTCTGATACTAAATTTGTCACGACCCAAATCGGAGGGCCGCAACGGGCACCCTGAACCTACCTGTCGGGCACCACTAACCATACACTCCACACTTAATCATGTTTAACTACGGACTGAGTCGAGAATGATTATATAATGTTTTAATCGGAAAGCCCCAACTTATATATATATATATATATATATATATATATATATATATATATATATACATACATACTAAGACCGACAAGGCCATACATGACAACTATTCACATGACACATATCTACAAGCCTCTAAAGAGTAGAATATACCGCGATCAATCTGCAACTCCAAAACAAACAGGATGCTCCAAATACCAGTTGAACCAGCAACCTACTAGTGTGAATTGTCACCCTCTTAATAGGAACCTACGAACATAAAATGCAGCACCCCCGACAAAAGAGACGATAGTACGACTGATGTACTGAGTATGTCAAGCATAAGAAATAATATAGCAGAGATATATCATAATCTGAAACAGAAACAATTGACCAGCAGTAAATGTCTCTGAGGGCCCTAACACATATGCCTAAATGTTATGCAATGCAAAATGAGGTATACATATAAATATTGGCCACACATGCATCTTTCTTCCCATAACTACCTCTGTGTGCATCATGTTATATCGTATTGGCCAAACATGCATTCATATCGTCTTGGCCACACATGCATCCATTTTGACCACACAACATCGATATAGGCCTCTTCGTGCTCTTTTATGATAGTCTGTACCAGCTGCATGTGGTGTGCGTATATAACGTCTTTCTCTTTTCTCCATATCCCCTATATATATAATATTTACCATATAGTAGTGTGCATAGCATATGTGGGTCCAGGGTAATATATGAATACAATGCAAATGAAAATGCATGAATGATAATACAATATTCTAATCTCTACGGATGATATATTACCTTTGTACCTTTGATAACACTTGTGAATATCAATATATTTTCCATATGTCTCAATAAGGACTTAAAAACATATTCGGATATGACTTTTTACCATAGGAACCAATAATATGATCGTTCTTAACTACTAAGAGTAGAGTAGATTATGGAGCAACATGATGGTTATGTTTTGTACATAGAATTATGCCAAAATAAAGAAAGAGCCTTTTATACCTTCTTGTCGAAATCATCTAAGTTTCACGGGTCCTTGTAAGCTCTATGAATGATTATCTACATCACATGGATGATATAAATCATAATCGGATCAATATACTAGTAATAGATTCATTGAAACATTCTAGCGAACACTTTGTACGCGTAGAATCTATATTTCTTTAAGAAAACCTATACATCTAGCAACACAATCAGCCCATCTAACCTTCCTCCTTACTGCTACAATACCCAAACAATTCAGCAACTTCACATGCCACCACCCATTTCATACGGACAACCCCAACAATACCCAACAAATCAAAATTTCCGACAATCACTAAGGAAACTAGTAAGAATCATGCTCTATAATTGGCATAAACTTAGGAATAGGAAGGATTACCTCTCTTAGAAGCTGCGACAAGATTCGTCGGACGACCTGTCACCCAACCCGATTCTGACAGGCAGAACCAGAAGCCCCAAAATTTGACTTCCAGAACTTTCTCGAGCCTTTAGGTTTTCAGCTTGATATCGGAGTGTTCAGGCTAGCTCAAGGTTCCAATTTCGCTGGAATTATGACCCATAACACCATGAATGTTTTTCGCTTTTTAGCGAGCAGAAGCTTAAGTTATTTCCCCAATTTAGCCAGGGAAATTCCCACTGAGATGATTAATAATCTAGCCCTTTCAAGGATTCTCACTTTCAACAACCCAAGCGGCAGGGTTCTTCGATCGTTAGAATTCAATCCAAGAATTTCAGTAAATTCACCAACTGAGGTAATGTTGCGATATTTTTAGATGCTTACGCAAGTGTACGTATCGTTCAAGTAATAAAGATCTGTAAGACCGAGTTTATCGTCCACAGAGACTAGTTTATTACGTATCGGTTATTTATTCTATGATTTCTATTTGGCAATCGTTCTTTAGTTTGAGAATTATGACTAAAAATTATGATTAAGTGCAGAAAATAAACTAAATATTATAATACTTTGGGTTTATAACAGTTATGAAGGAAATAGGACTTCCAATCTCCTCAACTATCCACTCTTTCACGTGTTAATGCAATGCTAATGATTCTTCTTCTTATTAAGATAGCAGGTTAATTAATCTATCATTATATTCCGGTTATGACATACAAGAGCTCAACCTTGTACAGAAACCTTTTATATTTCTATGATAGATTTTACAACACAGGAGGATTAAAAACAATAACCCTAAAAACTATACAAGTATCGGGGTACTTTCGTCCACGATTTTAACCTATGTCTAAACAACTACAGCATATTCAAATCTCTCCTCTCGGATCTCGATTCGAAATCATACAGGTTATGACAATTAATAGCTAGTTAATTATCAAGCAAACATAACAATATTGAATAGATCTTAATACGCTGAAGAAGAAATTAATAATTAATATATTAACTACATGAAAGAGCTTCAAGAAGATTCAATGGAAACCCTACTAAAGTAATTAGCTCCTAACATTGGCATATCAAGAACTAATTTACAATCCAACATAAATTGAAATAAAATAAGGGAAAGAAAAAGAACTTGAACAAAAGTCTCCAATTGTAGCCTCCTTCTTGTCTCCCAAAAGTATGATTTTGTAATATTGTATAAGGTATGACATAATGAGCAGGGTTTTAGGGTTTTATACTTGAGAAAACTTGTGCTTCGGACCCTTTTAACCCTCTGAAATTCGGCCCAAAAATCAGATTTTCCGCGTCGGCACCGTGGCCCTGCAGGCTGGCGCCACGATGCCGAAAATACTGCAACGAAATCAGAGCACGCAGGTTTATTGGCGCCGGCGACGTCCATCTCTCGGATTTTCTGATTTTTTGTCATTTTCTCGTCCGGACTTCGTCTGATTTCTTCTATACTTCTCGGGACTTCTTAGACTTCATTTCTTGGCATTTTCTTGTGCAATTTTATCCTCAAAAGTAGTATCTTCTCCTTTATAACCGTTGTGACACAAAATGAAAGAAAAACACACCTAACACTACACTAAACTCAAAATAAAAGAGTAAAATACTAACTAAAAATGACTCAAAAGTGTATATAAAATACACTTAACAAACACCCCTAAACTTACACTTTACTCGTCCTCGAATAAAGCACTAAACAAAAACAAAAATAAAATAAAAGACTCAATGAAATTAATCAAGTAGCTATAGCAATGCTTCTTCAAAATTATGGATGAAAGTTGGGATAATATGTTAGAACATACATAGCATGAATATTTAGCAATCTAGAATTTTAAGTTGGATATTTTGCAAATTCACTTAGATCATGATCAACGGAAGTATAAACACCTAACATATGCATATCAATTACAATTCATTTTTCCCAAAATGCTATAGACCTGTTTACTTGTTATTCTCCACTAATCATAGACATACACATTAAAGATCATCAGGACTTCAAGGGTTGTAATGTGGGCTTAGGTAGAGGTAGGTAAACATAGACATTTAGGTTCAAATTACTTACCATAAGTATTTTTCATTCAACTATTTTTCCTTATTTTTGACTTTCTTTTAATCTCATACCTATTTTTCCTCCTCTTTTCTTTTGAGAGAATGAGATACAATATAAATAACAAGCACCCCCAAACTTAGGATTTTGCATATTTTACATTGGGGTGCATCAAATTTTCACTCTTTTTTTATTATTCTTTTTCAACACTTTCCATCCCAAAAGTTTTTAATTAAAACTTATGGCAAAAATCGAGAATCATAGGGTGTCAAAGAAAGATCTTATTTTAGGCTCAACGGGGCTAACTAGTGATATAATTTATGTCAGGATAGGTAATGAATAGTCAGAATGGCTATCAAAGAAATGTCTGAATCATCTCCCTAAACATGTATATCTTAACTATTTCGCTTCAAATAACAGGCAAACAAATTTTCTAGACATTTTTCAACATTTCTTTCCATAACTGACACTATTAGTCTAAGCACAAATATCCTAAATAATTAGATGTCATGAATTTTTGGTATATCTAACTTAAGCACACAGATTTTTTCTTTCAATTCCATTATATTATCCCACTTTATCCACTCAATATCGTTAGCAACTACAACATACATGATCCATAAAAAAAATTATGACTCAAAAACACACAAAACAACACAAAGACAACTCAAAAAGACTCAAAAACAAAACAATAAAACCAAATAACAAACCCCCCCCCCCCCCCCCAAACTTAATCGACACATTGTCCTCAATGTGTGAAGACTAAAAATAAGGGACGACTTACTGACACAACACAGCGGTCATAACGGAGGTCTGGGAGGAAAATTTCTGGAAATTGCACGGCATCTGGCTCTCTAAAGTTTCAGCGGTGTGGCCCTGCATTTTGGCGCCACGGCGCTGTGCTCAATTTTCCCTTTTCCAGCGTTTTTTATCCTTTTTCCACTTGGGGTCAGTCCCCAGTCCACCTGCCATCAAAAACATGAGACAAAAATCAAGATCGTGAGACTGTTCAAGACAAAATAAAACAACTAAAATAGAATTGAAATAACACAATTAAAATCATTGGGTTGCCTCTCATGTAGCGTTGTCTTTAACGTCTTTTAGCCGGACGCAGGTTACTTACTAAATCAAGGGGGTAGAGTGTCCCCTCCGCATATCCATTTTAGCACCATTCTCTTTCTCGTCCTCTTCTTCTTTTTCAAAGTTCTGATTTCAGAGGAGTTCAATTCTTTTTCATCAATAGCTAGTTCAGAAGTCTTACCATCAGGTTCTTCATGCTGCTTTGGTGGCACCCCACGAGCATCAGTACTTGTGAGGCTTTTCTTAGCCATAACCTGGTCAACTACCCCAATAGCAAAACATCTAGCATCGACTTGAGGTTCAGTGGGCTTCTTGAAAACTTTGAATATCATTTCCTCACCTTGGACTCTGAACTTTAACTCCCCCTTTTCAACATCAATGAGGGCTCTCCCTGTGGCTATGAATAGTCTTCCAAGGATCATGGGTATATTTTCATCTTCATTCATGTCTAAAATGAGTAATCAGCAGGAAGGATGAATTTACCCACTTGAACACATCTTCAATTATTTTTTAGAGATGCACAATCGAGCAATCAGCTAGTTGCAGAGTGATTGTAGTTGGTCTCGCCTCCCCCAAACTGAGTCTTCTAAACACATAGAGGGGCATCAAGTTGATACTTGCCCCCAAATCACATAAAGCCCTTTTACATGTAACACTCCCTATGGTGCAAGGTAAGGTGAAACTCTCTGGGTCTCTCAACTTAGGGGGAAGTATCTTCTGCAATATAGCACTGCACTCCTCTGTCAGCGCCACTGTCTCATAATCTATCAGTTTCCTCTTCTTAAAAAGGATGTCCTTCATGAACTTCACATACGCTGGCATTTGCTCCAAGGCTTCAATGAAAGGAAGCTTAATGTGCAGTTTTTTAAATACCTTCAAGAATTTCAAAAACTGCTTATCCAAAGCATTCTTCTGCAGTCTTTGAGGGTAAGGAATTTTGTCTGTGTACTCCCTCATCACTGCGGGTGGAGCCTTCTTTAAAGTAGGACGATCATCAGTAACCCCCTCCTTTTCTACCTCAACGGTCTTCCCCACATCCTTCTCTTTTTCAACCATTGGTTGGGGTGCCCTCTGCTTTAACTGCTTCCCACTTCTCAAGTTAATTGTCTGGCATTGCTATTTGGGGTTCATCAATGTATCACTAGGGAGAGTCCTCTGAGGTCTGTCATTCAACTTCCCTGATCAGAGTCTCCAAGTTCCTAATAGAGGACCTAGTTTTCGCCATGAATTGAGTCTAAGAGTTGGCCAAGGTCAACAGTGTTGCTCTTATGGCATCTGGCTTCTCTTGTGGGTCTAGTGTGCTGAACTGATGTGAGGATGATGCTTGAAATTGTGGTTGTTGCCCTTGTTCATTCTTCCATTAAAAATTTGGGTGATTTCTTCACCCCGGATTGTATGTGTTGGATAATGGATTGTTGTAGGGTCTCTGAAAATTCCCCACTGTCTGAACCTGCTCCATGGGCACATTATTTGGGTCCACTGTTGTACATTTATCTAAAGTATGGGGACCCCCACAAATTTCGCATCTCACTGATGTCTGAACTGCTTTAACTGACATGCTACTCTGCTGCATCTGTTTTGTCAAAGTGGCTACCTGCGCAGTCAATGCAGTGATAACATCTAGCTCATGAATTCCAGCCACTTTCCTATTGTTCATTGCTCTCTCATCGGCCCCCTGATGGTTGTTTGTGGTCATATCCTCTAGCAAATCATGTGTCTCATTGGCACTCTTTCTCATGAACGTACCTCCTGCTGCAGCATCAATGATGGTATGAGTTGTACCACACAGTCCATTATAAAATATGTGGACTAGCATCCACTTCTTAATCCCATGATGTGGGCACTTCCTCTGCAAATTTTTAAACCGCTCACATGCATCATATAGTGATTCTCCCTCCAGCTGATAGAAGTTATTCAACTCACCTCTGAGCTTTGCTGCCTTTGCTGGAGGAAAGAACTTGGCAATAAACTTCTGGGCTAAGTCTTGCCATGTAGTGATGGAGTTCGCCTGTAATAAATTCAGCCAGCACTTTGTAATATCCCTTAGTGAGAATGGGAGAGTCTCAACTGAATGGCATCATCAGTAACACCATTGTATTTGAAAGTTGCACACAGCTCCAGGAAATTTGCTAGATGCATATGGGGATCTTCAAACGGTAATCCCTCAAACTGAACTGAGCTTTGAACCATGTGCAATATGGCTGGTTTGATTTCAAAATTATTGACTTCAACAGCTGGAAGCCTGATGCAAGTCTGCACCCTTGTAATAGTCGGCATCACATAGTCCCCCAAGCTCCTTTCTGCAGGGACTTGTCTTAAGACAGGCGGTAACTCATCATTCACCAAGTTATTGTTTCATTGATCTCCCATTGCTAAGGACTCGGCACTTCTCTTTTCTTTCTTGTTCTGTCTGCACAATCTCTCAATCTCAGGGTTCAGTGGGATAGGAATGTCAGCTCTTCTCCTACTTCCATAAACTAAAGGTGTCTAACGGGCCGATCGGACCGTAGCCCTTCAAGTTTAACCGGTTCTCGACTATCGGCCAACCGGTCCGTTCGTTCTGATTCGGTTGGCCGTGCGGTTCGTGTCGTAACGGTCCAACCGGTCCGGTTTCTATTTTATTTTATTTTTTTATTTCTAGTATTTATTTTCTATAATATAAACTAAATTCAATTTAAATATGTAATATAATAATATAATATATAATTTAGTCAGATATATTAAAATTGAAACTTTAAAGTTAACTTTTATTTTATAGTTTATAACTTTATACTTTATAGTTTATAACTTTATATTGTAAATTTGTAATTATACTTTTATTAATTTATTAGATTAGTAGATATAACTTATAAGTAATAACATATTAACAACTAAATAGATAGTAAAATTAAAATTAATGATAAGATGTAAACTTTTGAACTTTCATAACGTTAATAAGAGTACATAATGAAGTAATAATAATTTTATTTACATATTATGCATCCTTTTTGCAAGTTCTTCGTAATCTATAGGTTGATTGAATTGGTTATGCTCCATAATCTCTAAATCTGGAGTATTAATTCCAGTCCCGCCTCCGCTCCCGCCTTCCAAAATATTGCCTATTTCTTCATCTTCCGGAGAATTAACGTCTCCACATTCTTGATTTCTTCTCTCTGATCTGATCCAATCCCTGCGGACTAACACTTCTAATGTGCTTCCACCCAACGAGTGACGTGTGTCTCTATTTGATCTCGTGCTTGGCTAAATGCACTTTCGAAGCCACCGCTGAGATCGACACATTAAGAACATCCCGCCATCGCAAGTACCGGAATTGCCTTTGTTATCCCGCCACCATTGTAAAGGGTCAAAATTTTCTTCGGCTCACTGCTTTTGCAAATAAAATTGCATCTCATCGCAAGATCGGCTTGTGGTTGGTTGTGTTGTAAAAGTGTTCCATATGTCTAAAGATTCTTCTTCATCGCCATCGCATTGAATCCTGCAGTGTAGACACGTAACCGTAACTAGAAGGAATATTAGTAGCAGAGTTGGTGTTATCATGTAATGTAGCATAATATTCATATAATGTAGTTAAATTAGTATCAAGTTTACTTATGCAATCAAACGAAGATGGAGTTTGCTTGACCTATTTCCATATAAGTATATAAACTAAATATTAAATTATGACAATCTACTTTTTAATAGAAGGATTTAAGATCGCACTAATACAATAAACATCGTGAATAGGAAAAAATATTTTTAAACTTTTCAAACATAATCAGAATCGCATCTTTATATTTCACATTTGATTTTAAACCATAAAGTAAATATGAAATTTCAAATATATGAGCTAAAGCATTACAAATCGTTGGGTAATAAGATCCCGAAAATTCAACAGTTGCGATGTAAAATTTACGTAAAAATTTTAAAAGTTCACCAATTGATTTCCAATGTTCGCTTGCTAACATATACATCACGTTCTTACAATGCGCATTTGCAACATGTGTTATGGGATCTTTATACTTATAACATTTTTTTAAAAATAAATAAGTATAATTCCACCGTGTAATAAACTCTTCTGGCATGAATTTAGGTCTCAAATTAAATTGTTTACATTTTTCTTTAAATTCTATAATTCTATTTTTCCTATTATTACCCTGAATAACTCCAACAGCTCTTTTGACAAGTTTTATTTCAGGTGAAAATAAATCAAGACCACTTTTAACAATTAAATTATAAATATGACAAGCACAACGAACATGAAATATATCAGAAGTGGTGGTTGTACTTCGCTTAAAAGATCTACAAAGAAAGATTATTAGATGCATTATCGAATGATACACAAAGTATTTTATTATAAAGATTATATTTTTGGGCATAAAACAAATAGTTTCGCTTATATATTTTCCAAGATGACTTTGATCCTCGCCATACGCAAAGCAATATCGTTTTCCATTCTAAAATTTTCATCAATCCAATGACAAGTAATTGTTAAATAATCATAACCGCTCAACGATGTTCAATGTCCAAGTAAAACTAACATGGCATGGAAGGTTAGCAAACAAATATTGCAAGAAAATAACATAATCATTATGAAGTCTAAAAATATCGCTCTAGTAGTACTACGAGGAACACCTTTAAAAAGGATTATATACTCTTTGAATATATGTAATTAAATATGAAGAAGAAGCAAAGAAAAAGGCAAACAACCTCCGACAATCATTTTTGCTAATTCAACGCGATCTTTTTGGATCGTACTTAGCCAACCCCGCTTAATGGATTAAGTTGTTGTTGACCGGGTTCTAAATCGGACAAGATTCCATCAGGTCGTATGATCGAATTTTATATTTCTAGCTATTGTGCCCCCCGCCACCACCCCGCCTTATGTTTATAAGTTCTCCCACAAATATTACATTTAACTCTATCAAGTACCACAACTTTATCATAAAAGAGCCACACTTTACTCCTTTTTTCTTGCCACCGTTCGGTAAAGGAGGTCTACGACTACGACTACCACTAGCGCACTAACATCTGAAGGAACACTAATAGGTGTAGGAGGTTCTTGTTCTTCAAGTTCAACAATATTATCTAATTGAACGTTATCACATTCATTATCTTATATTCCAAAATCTTCTTGCATTTGATCATAATCTATATTTTGATTAGATGATGAAGAACCTACAGATTTTTTACCCCTTGAACTAGATTTACTACAATTCCACGCAATTCCTTAGTAAAGACATTATAAAATAGTTAAATAATCAACAAATAAATATGACAATTTAATAAAATAATTAGAGAATGAAACGAGTGTACCAAACTTCGGGATTCATAATTCAATAGAAACTCGAAGCTCGAAGTCTTGCGTCTTGCTACTTTGAATTTGAAAACTAATAATAATAATAACTTGAAAATTGATAATAAAGATGATTAAGAGAGTATGAGAATTGAGAGAATTGAGAGAAATGTTGTGTGATAAAAATGAAGAAAATGTAGAGAATTTATAGATTTTTTAAAGGGTAAAAATGGAATTAAAATAAATAAGTAAACAAAACAAAAAACAAAAAAACAAAAAAAAAATTGTGCCAACGGTCGAAATGACCGTTGGCCATGCCTCACTTCTTCCTGCCCAACGGTCGAAATGACCGTTGGGTAAAATTTAATTTTTTTTTTTTTTTCTGGTCCGGCCCGTTAAGTAATGGAACCGGTTTTCGCACGCCTAACTGTCCGCCTTACCTTTTTATAACTCACGTGGTTGGGGTCAGCCGACCCCAACCCCAACCCGCCATGCTCGGCCGGCCGGGCCGGCTAAACTCTGAACTGGTCAACCCCACTGATTGTGGTATAGCATAAACCAAGTTCCTGAGACTAATAAAAAACAACACGCAGATCACGACAGAATGTTCTAAAAAAAAAACAAATTAGAAATAAGAATAGATAATTCGATATTAACAGTACGTCAGTCCCCAGCAACGGCGCCAAAAACTTGTTGCGATATATCTAGATGCTTACGCAATGGTACATATCGTTCAAGTAATAAAGATCTGTAAGACCGAGTTTATCGTCCACATAGACTGGTTTATTAAGTACCGGTTATCTATTCTATGGTTTCTATTTGGCAATCGTTCTTTAGTTTGAGAATTATGACTAAGAATTATGATTAAATGCAGAAAATAAACTAAATATTATAATACTTTGGATTTATAACAGTTATGAAGGAAATAGGGCTTCCAATCTCCTCAACTATCCACTATTTCACGTGTTAATGCAATGTTAATGATTCTTCTTCTTATTAAGATAGCAGGTTAACTAATCTGTCATTATATTCTGGTTATGACATACAAGAGCTCAACCTTGTGCAGAAACTTTCTATATTTCTATGATAGATTTTACAACACAGGAGGATTAAGAACAATAACCTTAAATACTACACAAGTATCGGGGTACTTTCGTCCACGATTTTAACCTATGTCTAAACAACTACAGCATATTCAAATCTCTCCTCTCGGATCTCGATTCGAAATCATACATGTTATGACAATTAATAGCTACTTAATTATCAAGCAATCATAACAATATTGAATAGATCTTAATACGCTGAAGAAGAAATCAATAACTAATATATTAATTACATGAAAGAGCTTCAAGAAGATTCGATGAAAACACTATTAAAGTAATTAGCTTCTAAACATTGTCATGTCAAGAACTAATTTACAATCCAACATAAACTGAAATAAAATAAGGAAAAGAAAAAGAACTTGAACAAGAGTCTCCAATTGTAGCCTCCTTCTTGCCTCCCAAAAGTATGATTTTGTAATATGGTATAAGGTATGACATAATGAGCAGGGTTTTAAGGTTTTATACTTGAGAAAACTTGCGCTTCGGACCCTTTTAACCCTCTGAAATTCGGCCCAAAAATCAAATTTTTCGCGTCGACGCCGTGGCCCTGCAGGCTGGCGCCACCGCGCCGAAAATACTGCAACGAAATCAGAGCACGCATGTTTATTGGCGTCGCGGCGCCGGCGACGTCCATCTCTCGTATTTTCTGATTTTTTGTCATTTTTTCGTCCGGACTTTGTCTAATTTCTTATATACTTCCCGGGACTTCTTAGACTTCATTTCTTGGCATTTTCTTGTGCAATTTCATTCTCAAAAGTAGTATATTCTCCTTTATAATCGTTGTGACACAAAATGAAAGAAAAACACACCTAACACTACACTAAACGCAAAATAAAAGAGTAAAATACTAATTAAAAAGGACTCAATTATGTATACAAAATACACTTAACAGGTAACTATTTCTAATAGAAGTGTGACACTGCTTTTCCAGAGAATGATGTCTATAAAGCTTAAGGGAGATGAAAGTCTGTTTATTAATGGAGAAAAGTGAAGAGGTTACAGACTTTTTGAAGTGCCACCGCTTTCCTTTGTGTATACTTGTGTACTCATACCGTTGTTATAACATAACACATAGAGTCCCACTATCAATTGTCCCAAATAATAATTAATTGATCCCATAATTAATTAATTATACACACAATTATATTTTGGATCCCAATTCACTTGAGTCCTGACGACTAATAAAACCTTCTTATACTCACTGTCATAATTCTTGTAATATGACACTAGTTCATAACCTCTTTGGAGATATAAAGCTATTATTATTAATCCTCGTCGTCGCACTTGTTAAATCCAAAATTATTTCGAGATCACATTCTTTTATATACTAATTTCTTTATTAGCATACGTAAGTATAACATAAACTTTCTGGGGCCCGGGTCCACTTGCTTACATTTATGCGCTCAAACCATTACCCAAAAGTACGGGATGTTACAAACTCTGCCTTGTGAATCCAAACTCTACCTTGCGAAATATTTTTTAATTTTTAACTGAATGGAGTTCAAACCCGGATCCTCGAGTATTTTTAAGGAAAGGACAAAAATTAAAGATCAACAGACCCTTTCACTTATTTTTAGGTTTAAAAAAACCCGAAAATAAGAAGAGTACCTTTAAATTATTTCTAATTGGAAAAATAACATATCTTTTCAATTATCCAAATAATTTGCATAAATAACCCATTCTTATTTCTTACACAACTAAATTCATATCTACCTAATAACTTAAAGTAATCTTTTAGGAAGATGAAATAGCAGCTAATCAACAACAATAAATATTAAAAATTAAACATTTATTATGCTCAACAGACAAAAATCAACTGAATCCACTAAGGAGATGAATAGTCATTACAGTACTAAAATGCACACTGCAAATGTGATCTAATTATTAAGACTACTTTTATGGTATATCATATGAAAACAGTAACAAGTTTGTTCTTATCTTCCACAACAATAAAGTATTTCCCTTCATCAATTACTGATATACCATATTTATCAGCCCTTGTAAAGTGTTCACAAGTGTTAACAATAAATTTAATCTTGATTTTTTCTCCTGCACCTAAATGTACACTCTTGAATCCAATCAACTGCTTTCTTGGAACTTCATCATCATTCACCTTGGAATGCCTTAAGAAACAACAACATCGGGTGCTTACCAGCAATTTCCCCCTTGTTTTTCACCACAACCTTAACTGATATCTTATCCTTGTTGCAAATCTCTGATACAAGATTTGGAACTGCAATACTATGAAGTGAATCATGTTTTGTGTCCTTGTCAGTTGTTTGGTTATTGAAGTGGAATTTGTCTTGGCTGACACGGGCAATTTTGTATGAATATTTAGTGTAGCTAAGACCATAGCCAAACTCATAAACTTTCGTCCTTTGTAAAATCTATATGTGCGCCCTGGATATCCGGTTGTTGAATTAGGCCTCATATTCATGTCTGTCATTGGTACTTTTATGAATTCCTTAGGATACCAAGTTACTGGTTAACCTTCCCCCTGCAAGATAAATGTGATCTAGCATATTAAGCAACTTTTTCCGACAAAACGGGTTAAGTACTAAAGATTATTGATGCTGAAGTTAACCTGGATTATGTTCACCAAAAATCATCTGTGTTAGTGCAACTCCTCCATCCTCTCAAGGGTAACCAATCCACAAGATACCTCCGATTTTCGGGTTCTTCTTGGCAAATGAAAATACAGTGATGCCTTGCCAACAACAAACTTTGAATTTGGGTTCTAAAATTGTTAAGACTCTTTTGCATGTGAACATACTGTGCAAATTAGGTAAACCAGATTTCACTCATCAATATTCTTGTCTCACTTGCAGAACTGGACATAAATCTTTTGTTCCTATTCTAACTTTTTACCACCTCCATGTAATTTGACTTTGTGCATAGTGAAATTTATTACAGTAGATTACTACAATTATAAATTGGATTTTGACATTTACCCACATACAAATGAATAATCTCATACAGTAGTGTATAGATACAAAGTATGAGGAAAAAAAGAAGCTAGACTTAATCAGTGATGACCCTAACCAACCAAGGGCCAAGGGGTGTGATGTGATAGTTGAGATCCCTTCACTTTTAATCAAAAGTCTCAGATTTAAGTCGTGAAAATGAAGAAATCCTTAGTAGATGGCCAACCGATGAAAATATAGAGTAGTCGAGGGTAACGGATTTCAGATATCATATGATTTGAAGAGGGGAAAAAAGAGATTCTACATATGTTAATGTATCCACTCCCACATACATATGTGATGTGTATGAAAAGTAAACCAGTCGTATTAGCTCATCAACTCGCCTTAATGCACCCTAACTATATAGGGGTGGACTTGTGTACCATATCACTTGCCTAACAGGTTTCCAAAATCGGAAGCTTCAGTGTCATCCCAATTACAGCTCGCTATAATTTGCATGAAAAAACTCATTCTTAGGACAACTAATGCTTACAAAATAGTAGAAATCAGGCATTAGTGGTAGATGTGATGTATAGTTCACACATAGACAACAGCAAAGTTAGCAACAAGGCGCCCTTCAAAACAAAAAAGTACTGATTGCGTCTGCCGGGAGTCAAACCCAGGTCTATTGCTTGAAAGGCAATTATCCTAACCATTGGACTACAAACGCTTAGATGTGATGTATAGTTCACACGCTCCAAGGCGCCCTTCAAAACAAAAAAGTATTGGTTGCGTCTGCCGGGAGTCGAACCCGGGTCTATTGCTTGGAAGGCAATTATCCTAACCGTTGGACTACAAACGCTTCGATGTGATGTATAGTTCACACATAGATAACAACAGTAAAGTTAACACTTATTCTGCGACAACTTTAGCGTTGCTCCAAGGCGCCCTTCAAAACAAAAGAGTACTGGTTGCGTCTGCCGGGAGTCGAACCCGGGTCTATTGCTTGGAAGGCAATTATCCTAACCGTTGGACTACAAACGCTTAGATGTGATGTATAGTTCACACATAGATAACAACAGTAAAGTTAACACTTATTCTGCGACAACTTTAGCGTTGCTCCAAGGCGCCCTTCAAAACTAAAAAGTACTGGTTGCGTCTGCCGGGAGTCGAACCCGGGTCTATTGCTTGGAAGGCAATTATCCTAACCGTTGGACTACAGACGCTTAGATGCGATGTATAGTTCACACATAGATAACAACAAAGTTAACACTTATTCTGCGACAACTTTAGCGTTGCTCCAAGGCGCCCTTCAAAACAAAAAAATATTGGTTGCGTCTGCCGGGAGTCGAACCCGGGTCTATTGCTTGGAAGGCAATTATCCTAACCGTTGGACTACAAACGCTTAGATGTGATGTATAGTTCACACATAGATAACAACAGTAAAGTTAACACTTATTCTGCGACAACTTTAGCGTTGCTCCAAGCGCCCTTCAAAACAAAAAAGTACTGATTGCGTCTGCCGGGAGTCGAACCCGGGTCTATTGCTTGGAAGGCAATTATCCTAACCGTTGGACTACAAACGCTTAGTTGTAACATTTATTCTGCTTAAAATTTATAATCATTAATAAACTAAAATCAACTGAATCAAATAATGAGATGAATAGTCTTTACAGGACTATTATGCACGCTACAAATCCATATTAACTGATAAGTAGGACTCTAAACTTCTACATATTATTTAAAGAATCATATGAACACAGTGACAGGATATTTCTTTTTTCCCACAAGAAGATAATATTTCCCTTCATCAATTACTGATACACCATTTTTGTTAGCCCTTGTAAAGTGTTCACAAGGGCTCACAATAAAATTAATTTTGGTTTTTTCTCCTGCACCTAAATGTACACTCTTGAATCCAAGCAACTGCTTTCTTGGAACTTCATCATCATTCACCTTGGAATGCCTAAGAAACAACAACACGGGGTGCATACCAGCTATTTTCCCCTTGTTTTCCACCACAACCTTAACTGATAACTTAGCCATGTTGCAAACCTCTGATCCAAGATTTGGAACTGCAATACTATGAAGTGAATCATGTTTTGTGTCCTTGTCAGTTGTTTGGTTATTGAAGTGGAATTTGTCTTGGCTGACAAAGGCAATTTTGTATGAATATTTAGTGTAGCTAAGACCATAGCCAAACTCATAAACTTTCGGCCCTTTGTAGAATCTATATGTGCGCCCTGGATATCCAGTTGTTGAATTAGGCCTCATATTCATGTCTGTCATTGGTACTTTTATGAATTCCTTAGGATACCAAGTTACTGGTAACCTGCCCCCTGCAAGATTAATGTGATCTAGCATATTAAGCAAGTGTTCCGACAAAACTGATTTAAGTACTAAAGAATATTGATGCTGAAGTTAACCTGGATTATGTTCACCAAAAATTATCTGTGTTAGTGCAGCTCCTCCAGCCTCTCCAGGGTAACCAATCCACAAGATGCCTCCGATTTTCGGGTTCTTCTTGGCAAAAGAAATATCAATAGGACCACCACCCACCAACACCAGTATTACAGGTTCTACAGCAGCCTGGGCTACTGCTTCAATAAGATTTTCTTGCTGGCCAGGTAGCCCTAAATCTACACGATCCCAGTTCTCCCTCTCCACTTGCTGGTCCAATCCCATTACTAAAACAACATACTGTGCCGTTTTCGCAACATCTACTGCTTCATCTATTGCAGCAGAAGTGCAGTTGACAAAATTGCAGCCTGGATGGTAGCCTATGTTTTCCACTACGCGCTGAAATCCTTGGAGTAATGAAACATTATTGCAAGGAATGCCTGCGTAGTTACCTAAAAGTAATTCAGAATCGTTTGCTTTTGGACCTATTACAGCGAGGGATGTTGTTTTGATCTTAGAAAATGGAAGGAGTTTGGCAGAATTCTTTAGAAGGACAATGCCGTTTCTTGCTGCTTCAAGGGCTAGATCCTGATGCTCTTTACTACAAACCTCTACAGGAGAAATGTCTCCATATTCCAGTTTTCTTGGATCACCGTTGAATAGTCCTAGCCTCATTCTAATGGAGAAGATATTGCGAAGAGCTCTATCTATATCAGATTCTTGTAATTTCTTCTTCTCCAAAGCTAATCTTGTGTGGTTTTTCACAAAGGAACCACAGTTTACATCCATACCTAAATTGCAGTTGACAAGGAAAATATCAGATAATTGCGACGAATTAAGTTGGATTATCTTGGAAAAAACTTATTAACCTTACCTTTTCTCTATATATTGTGGAAGAACATTGCAATTGATTTAAGTAGTTTCTTGTTTATATATCAGTAAAATTGAACTTTATGTCAACGATCGAACTTACCAATACAAGCTTTATCAGCAGTAAATATGTTCATTTGGAATACAGATATTTTCCTCCCAAATTCATTACAGGCAAGACATCATTAAGTTACAGGAAAGTTAGAGCAGAGAAATTAAGGATCACTTACCAGCTTTGAGAGAAGCTGCAACTGCATCTTCAATTGTGTACCCATGGACAAGATGCATAATACGAATTGCGTCGCAATCTGATACAATGTAACTTTTCAGCAATAGACAATAGTTAGTCTTAGGATTGCTAGAATCATATTGTCATCTTAGGAGTAAACTTTTTGAAGGTATCAGAACAGAAATATCCATTTGTTCCTTAATTATAAAATTTTACCCGTTGAAACCCCATTGTCCGCGAGCAGTCTTTGTCAGGAGATCATAGTTAGCGCAGTTTGAGACCCCATTGAGACGACTATAAGCACACATTAGACTGGTGGCTTTTCCATCTTCCACACAAGTCTTGAATGGTGGTTGAAATGAATCTGCCATATCCTGAGGTGTAACCTGAATGACACATTGGTTTAGACAACACTATCAAACTTTAATAAATTAAAGGATCGGCGTTATTTAACATGTGATAGTAGGTTAGTTACTGACCTCAGCATCAAAGCTGAAACGATGGTGGCCATTCCAGTAATCCAAATCTTGAGCAGCAAAATGTTTGCAGCAAGCTGAAGCTTGAAGATGTCCATCTTTGAGTTTTCCACCTTCAAAACTATCACCTTGAAGTCCTCTTACATAAGCAACTGCATATTTTCCAACCACCATTGGGTCTTCCCCAGCAGTCTCTTGTGCTCTGCCCCATCTTGGATCCCTTAATATATTCACATTTGGTGCCCAGAATGTCAGTCCCTTTAGTTCACCAGCATTGTACACTGCTCTTGCCTCTTTTGCAATTGCCTATGCAAAGTACAAAATCTTGTAATACTATGTAGTACTTAATAACTTCATTCGAATTTCTTTATTTACCATACAATTATCTCTTGGGTTTTATGAAGAGAATTATATGCATCTTCGAGAGGACATCTAGCATGTAGAAATAAATAGATTTAATCCGTTTTGTGATAATTCCTACCACCGATAACTCAAGTCGTAAGGCAAAATATGCGCTTCGGCATTGAAAACATGTAAGTGTTCTAAAATTGTACTTAATAACGTGAATTAAATATCTTTCAGGAGTATATTTATGCACTTGCTCATGATCATGATTTAAATAGAAATAGGTCGATTTTGTTGGAAAATCCAGGTTATAACAATCAATTTAGTTTCCTAATTGTGAAACGTTTAATTACTCGAATGTATCAACAGAATCATTTTCTTATTTCTACTAATGATTCTAACAAAAATACATTTTTGGGGTGCAACAAGAGTTTGTATTCTCAAATGATATCAGAGGGATTTGCATTTATTGTGGAAATTCCATTTTCTCTACGATTAATATCTTCTTTATCTTCTTTCGAAGGCAAAAATATTTTAAAATCTCATAATTTACTATCAATTCATTCAACATTTCCTTTTTTAATTTTGATCAAGGTTTAAGGAAATGTTTAGAAATTGGTTAATCGGTCGGAATGTCAATATAATCGAAGCTAACTCGTACAACGGATTAGGCTCAAGATACATTCTTTACATACTTTATAACAGAACCTAAATAGAGCAAATTAATTTATACCTGAGCAATGCGATACCAGAGATGTTCATCAAAACTAGAAGCAGTAAGAATGATCTGAGGGAACTGAGTTGCATATTTAATTGTTCCATTAAAAAGTACCCCTTCTCCTTCTGTTGATAGCCCGTGTAACGCCTCCGACCACCACTCATAAGCAGGAATACTTAGCCGAGGAATGGCTGGTGAACTGCTCCCCAATTGTGATATTTTCTCATCCAAATTTAAGCGCGAAATTAGATCGTCTACTCTTTGGGTGACAGGTAATGAGAAATTACAAAATTGAAAATTTCTACTATATAGGTTCGACGTGTCACATGAAAATGGAGGACAAGTTGACTCAGTAATGCTGAGAAAGGAGATGACAATGGTGATCACAACAATTTTATGGAGTCCCATGTTTAGGATTAATTTTGTAACAGAAACACTGTGTCCTGTTTTATTTTTGGGCAAGGAGTGTTACTGTTACTAGTGAAATGTATTGGTGGCGCCAAGTTAGTACAGAACCTTTCAAAGGTAACGGTTAAAATTTAATTAGATGTATTAATGTTAATAAATTCATTCATGACATTAAGAGATTTTAGATTTAATTCCTACAAAAGTGTGAATTCATGTAGACTTAAGTTATAACCATAGATAATGTAATGAATTTGTTTGCACCATCAGTATAATTTTAACCTGCTATTATTGCAAGTTAGTTTCCATTTATTTTATTATTATTAAATAAAATTATGTTGAATTATCTTTTAACCTGATTACGTAAATATGTTAGGTAATATATACCTACAAAAAAAAAAGGACCGGGGAAGGAAAGATAGCACCAACTCTCGTTTCATGTTTGATGTCAAATGGTCCTTCACGACTTGGCATAGTTAGGACTGGGACTTCCCAAATCATTTTCTTCACGACGTCAAACTCTTGCTGCTCCTCGAAACCATTCATACTCATCTTTTCTTATTAGTTCGTTTATTAGTTCGTTGATAGGGGCATCAAGTGTGCAATAATTCCGTATGGCATGATGAGAAGAAGAAGTTTGTCGAAATTATACCTATAGGCTCGGAACATCTTTGGCTAGATTCCACCATGGTTGGATGTAATTTTGATGTTGCATGACCTTTTTACCAATTCCAGATTTGATTGGATAGCTCTATTCGATTAAGCCCATGGTCCAACATTAGGCCTTCAGTGGTTCAGGCCCATACAAATAAGTTTTCTTTAGTATAAGAAAATAACACAAATTTACCATTTTTTGGGCCGATTGTTATTCAAAGGCATTGGTCTTTAATTTTTGCCCCTCAAATTGTTGGTATTTAATTTTTGTCACTCATTTTAAAAAGTGAATGAAAATCTGGATTCGAACCCCCGCTCAGTCAAAAATTATAAAAAAAATTATAAGGCAAAGTTGGCAGACAAATTCTGTTTTGCGAATTTTTTAAAATTTTTGACTTAGCAGGAGTTCAAACCCAGAACTCGCGAGTTTTTAGGCGAAAGACAAATATTAAAGATTTTTAATTTGATGGACAAAAATTAAGACCACCCCGAAATAAGGGCATTCCTACTTATTGCCCCAAATTTACAGCTTTTTACGTCCAATTGTATCCCCTTAATCAAGAAATTTATTTTGCTATTGTAGCCTAAAATATAATAGCAATTGGTAGCCTAAATTGTACTGTGAATCTAAAGTTTACTTTTCAGAGATGAAAAAGATCTTGAAGTTCACTTTTTAGAAATGAGAAGTTCAGAACCTAAGGTCTGAAATTATTTATCTTATATCCAATATTTTCAATATTTATTAGTAAGAAAATAAAAGATATTATTAATATCTTAAAATTAAAGTTGTTCTTAATGAAAACTATAAAGTTCAATATAGTTCTTGTCTTTTTATGCTTCTATCCGATTTTTAATAATTTTTTATTGAAATGAATTACAAGCAAGTGTTGTTATTCTTAAATTCGTATACCAACATTTCATGAGATTTTTTTTCAAAAGCAAAAGTTGCAAAAAGAGGGCCAGGACAACAAATAACTAGGCAACAGCAAAGCAACTATACTATAAACTTAGAACTGCGTAGCAACAAGCAGTGGATGAGCCGCATGCGTGTAAGCCGGCCTTCGCAACAAGAAACGCTCTGTGCGCGAAATGTTGCAATGCAACGTGGATGGCGCCTAAGGCAAAGATATTCGAGATTCCAAGAGAGACTGGGTCTGGTTTTTCAACCCGATCCATGTATGTAATGGAATAGAGTACCTTATTTTTTTTTATCGGGAGCACATACACAAAAGGAATTCATTTCTTGTACGATACAAAATGAATTTAAGAAAATAAATGATATAATTAAGCTTGTTTAAACTTGCAATTCATAACTTAGGGCATATAGGTATAAAATTCACGTATTGTAATGCAACCTAATAAACTCGAGGTTTGAACTTTGAAGTTATTTATCTTATCATCATAAGTTACAGATCATTTGAAATTTTCTTCATAAAATTTATGCTTTAATATATATGTGTATATATATATATATATATATATATATATTATAATCACTTCTTAATATAACTTTGCCACTAAATACATTTTTATACCATTTAACGATATGTAGTTTCGGACAAGTTGAGTTTGATAATATTTCTAAACTCCTATCTTGAACTAGTGTGGATTAATGTTTAGCTATTGAATATAAAAGTGTTAGCTACAATATTATCTTCTTTTTTTATTATCTCCACCCCCACCCCTAGGTATTTCCATTCTCTTTCCCCAATTCATTACCCGGACCCCGTTTTCATTCCGTTTCTGAAACAGACCCAAACATGTAGGGACAATCAGGATAACTTCTTTCCTTTTCATTATCTTGCTGGATTTCATTCCGTTTACCTTGCGCGAACCAAACACACCCTTAATGTTTTAATTAATTTTTCTCTTATTTTAATCCTAATTTTAGTCTTATATTTGTATTTTCTGATACTTCCTTAGTTAATTATAACTTATCTTTTGAAAATTCTTGTAACTTAAATATATTACTCTTTTCTAGTGAATTTGTTTTTTTATTTGCTATGAGAATAGGTCTTAATGTGGATTTATTACACGCTTTAAGGATTTGATTAGCTACTACATGGAAGCGGATTAGTATAACTATTCTACCGGAAAATGGCGAAAGTGTCTTTGATCTATTGAATTCAAAATACCTTCTGTCCACCTATTGAGCCAGAAATGCCTTTGTTATTATTATTTTTTACTAAAAAATATTCTAAAAATTGACTGAGAAATTAAAATTGAACGGAAAAGAGCTAAAATTGCTTATGGTCTATTAGATTTGATTACTTCTCGATTAAAGTTTATGTATACTCTATCTTTCTCAAATCCTACGATGTAAACTTTCACCGGATATGTTGGTGATCTAAGCCCCTAATTTTCCACCATCCCCCAAAGTTTTTGCCTTTTCTATTCGTGGAAACTTATCAGTGGGAGTTGATGGAGATCACATGAAAATTGCAAGTGGTATTGTTTCACAACGAAACAAAATAGAAAAGAAGACAACTCTACGATGCTGACTTCATATTTGTCTTTGTTGTCACAATTCAGCTCTCATTGTGCTATGTTTACAACTCCCATTAACCTGTGTCGACAAAACTTATGAATTCGGTACATACACTATATTAATTAATTATTGTTAAATGACAGATTAAGATAAAAATATATATCCAATAGCAACAATTCCTTAAGCTTATCTATAAATTTCATTCAAACATTTAAATTATGACACGTTTCGATTGAGATCTAAATATATGACGAAGTGTTTCTGTTAGACACTCAAATTTTGAAATATCTTCTGTATGTGTTTTCAAGCACCCATTACGTAGATCACCTCCTATAATTATACGTGTAAATGAAATTTTACTGTTTATTGAGGTTAATGTATATAATTAAAAATGATAAAATATTTTAACTGGTTAGTTTATCTATGTATTTAGAGCTTAAAATACATGTAAAAGCTTGAGTCGAAATTGTTTAATAAGAAAAACCTCATATATTCAGATATAAATGTAAGAATGTTTTCCTCCCTGATTACATTCTAAAAGTGTGGTAATTATACCCAAAATACAATAGTCATCCAAGGGTAGAATCTTCATCTAAGGCTAGAATTAGGCTAGGATTAAGTCATTAGTTGACTAAGATATATACATACTATATATACGATATACTATAATCAATTATAATTATGACTAAATAATTACAATATTATTCTATCACATCCCCCGCAGTCGAAGCGGTAAGTCGGTGTATGCTGAGACTGTCCCGAAAATCTTCAAATAGAACCATCGGAAGACATTTTATAAGAATATCAGTAATCTGGTAGCGTGACGGGACATGTAAGACACGCACTTGTCCACGAGCAACTTTTTTCACCAATAAAGTGAATATTCAGCTCAATATGCTTAGTGCGTTGGTGGTTAATCGGATTCCCAAAGAAATAATAGCACTATCATTATCACAATACATCAATGTTGCCTTCGGAACAGGACAATGGGGCTCTAAAAGAAGGTTTCGGAGCCAATAAAATTCAGACACCACATTGACAACGCCTCGGTATTTTGCTTCTACACTTGATCTGGACAATGTCGTTTGTCGTTTGGAGGACCAAGATACCAAGTTATCACCAAGGAATATACCATAACCAGACGTGGAGCGTCTGGTGTCCGGACATCCACCCCAATCGACATCTATGAAGGAAACAAGGGTAGACGTCGACGACGGATATAAATGCAAGTCATACTCTAGAGTGCCCTGAATATACCGCACACTGCGTTTGAGAGCATGCATGTGATCCTACATCGGGTTATGCATGAATAGATAGGCCTATTGTATAACATAGGAGATGTCGGGCATCATGAATGTGAGATATTGCAGTGGCCCTGCAAGGTTGCGGTAATGTGACTGGTCGACATATGACTTGCCAGAAGAGGCACTAAACTTTGGTTTAGTATCAACCAGAGTTACAGACGGCTTACAGGAGGTCATGTCAGCTCGTTCAAAAATCTCTGTTGCTTACTTCTTTTGGGATAAAAATAAACCACATGCATGACGTATCACAGCTATCCCCAAGAAGTAACTTAGTGGCCCTAGATCTTTCATAGCAAACTCAGATCCAAGTAGTGACATGATAGACTTGTGAAAAGCATTAGATAAGGCAATCAATATAATATCATCCACGTACAAAAGAACGTAAGCAATATCATTACACTGTCGATAGATGAATAAAGAATGATCAAATCGATTGCTAGAAAACCCAATATGAGAAACATACTCCACAAACCTCTTGTACCAGGCCCGAGGATTCTGTTTGAGCCCATATAATGATTTCTTCATAAGGCACACATGATTCGGATAAATGGAGTCTCGGTATCCCAAGGGCTGGTACATGTACACTGTTTCATTTATATCTCTATATAGAAATGCATTTTTGACATCAAGTTGATGAAACGACCATGCTTTCGAAAGAGCCAGAATAAGGATCGTTCTTATTGTTGTCGGTTTAACCACCGGACTGAAAGTCGCACCGCAATCCACACCAATCTATTGTATCTTCCCATAACCTACAAGACGGACTTTGTGTCTCTCAAAAGTACCATCAGATTTTTCTTTGTGACTGAAAATCCATATAGATCGAATCACATTAGCATCAGGGGGACGGGGAACCAAATCTCACATCCTATTAATAATAAGAGCATTAAATTCACATCCATAACTATTTTCCAATTCGGGTCATCAAGGGCAGACACATGATTACGAGGCAATGGTGATTTGGTAACACAGGTGTGAAGACCATATTTTGTGTTGGGCTTGAAAATTTCGTGTTGACTATGAGTGACTGGTCGTTGGGCAGAAAGAGAAAATGAGCCAGTGGGTGGAACGACCGCCCGACATCGGGCGAGGACTTGGTCGTGACTCAAATCGATGGGTATCGCTCGTGACCACACTCATCGCCAGCAGTGGATCGCTGGCAATGGGCTGTCAGGCAAAGGCCCAGTGGACCCGAAAGTAACTAGGCTTAGGCAAGAAGGCCTAGAACGTTGGGCAGTGAGAGGCAGTGTCTGGGCCACTGTTTCAGGGCCTAATTCACCTAAATTTAATAGGCTGGACGAAACAGTGGGGCTTGGACGGGAAGAAAAATGTTGGGTCAAATACGGGGGTATGTCATCGTCAAGAAAATCATATGTATGAGGCCCGAACCCATGCATTTTGGTAAATAGAAAAGTCGCTTCATCAAAAATTATGTGACGACTCACAATGATTTTTTGAGAGGATAAGTCGTAACATTTGTAACCCCGATGATTCGAGGGATAACCCAAAAAACACATGGAGTATATCGGGATGAATTTTATTGATCGTGGTGGATAGAAGAAGAGGATAGCATAAGCACCCGAACACTCGTAGATGAGAGTAAGATGGATCCCTTAGGTATAATTTTTTTAGAGGGGCTTGATAGGACAAGTATTTGCTTGGAAGTATGTTAAGGAGATAAGATGTCATATGTAGTGTGTGATGCCAAAAGAATGGTGATAGGGAGCCATGAGCAAGGGAGGTTCTAATAATGTTATTTATGGTTCTGATTTTTCTTTCCTTCTTTCCATTTTGAGAGAAGGTATGAGGACATGAAAGACGAAAGGTTAAACTATTTGCATTGCAAAAATCCCAAAATGTCTCATTACAAAATTATCTTCCATTATCACATTCAAATTGATTTCGGATGAATGCTTTAAAAGTGAGAAATATGGAAACAACTTGTGACTTTTTAGACAACAGAAATGTCCACAAAAAATTAGAATAATCATCTAGCAAAAACAAATAATATCGATGGCCCGAAGAGCTCAAAACATAAGATGTTCAAATATCACAATGGATAATATCAAAAGTCATAAGAGTGCATGAATTACAAGCAACAAATGACAATTTAACATGTTCTCCAAGCGAACAAGAACGACACATTGAATTACGTGTGCGAGTACATGAAATAAAATTATTTTGTTGAAGCGAGGCTAAAACAGGTGCTCCCAGATGACCCAAATATTTGCGTTGCGGGAGTAAGAAAACGGCTGCCGCAAGTGCATAATGAACGAGCTAAGACTGCAAATGTGGGTGGTAACTTGGCTTGATGATTGGGTGTGGTGATTGGATAGAGCTCACCCCGACTATCACATCTCATTAGACGCATCTCCGTCTGAAAATCCTTCACGGAAAATCCAAAAGGGTCAAAGTCAACAGAAATCCAATTATCAGTAGTAAATTTTCTAACCGAAACCAAGTTTTTAATCAATTGTGGAGCATAAAGGACATTCTTTAAAGTAAACGGTGGGTTTGGTTGAGATAATTTGGTAGAACCATAACCACGAATTGAAATTGAATGACAATGATACCATTATTTTTGCTCAAATTAAAATATGACGAGAGATTACCTTGGGAGGGCTTCATATAAGACGTCGCTCCGGTGTCCATGGATCAATTTGCGTCTGGAGGATCAAGTCCAAGAGTGTGCATAGCAGCCTCAATATTCATTGGGCTAGCCACTACCGAATGAGCCTTCACATCGGTTCGCAGTGGCCCAAAACTCGCCGACCTCATTCCGCTGCTGGGCCCAAAACCACTAGGTCGGGCTGGCGCGATCATCGCCGTGTGCTTGGATCGACTCGCCTAATTTCCTGAAGAAAATGAGCATGGTGGAACAGCCCGAGGCCACTATCGTGCCCATCGCGTGGTACATCGCCCACTAGGCTCTGGTCGCCACTATCGCGGACTGGGTTGTCGACCACCGCCTCGCGCCCTCGCCATCGCCAGAATTCCGGTGGCCACCACTCTTGCCACTACCGCGACCACCATCACGATTTTACTACCATTTCCACTACTTCGTCTTTTTTGTCCCCAGTTTGGCGGTAAAGTGTCACAGTTGGAATAAGCATCATCCGACAGAGCAACAACCATGGCGAAATTTGATATGGTGGCGGTCTTTTTGGCAAACCCCGCCTCTTCAAGGATAAGCATCGAGTGGGATTGGTAAAATGGTGGTAGATGATTGTTTTGGCGGATGAGCGTACCCACTCCACTATACGCGTCGGTAAGGCCGACAACCAATTGTAAAACCAACTGATTGTTAGTAACCAGCGCCCCAACACTCATGAGTTGATCTGATAAGACTTTGAAGGCGTTGATAATAAACGGATGCATTGGGAAACTCCGCCATGTCGGTGGTAGAGAATTCTTGCTCAATGGTGACGGCTTGGGATGTAACAAATCGCTTGAAATAGTTGCATAATTTCACTGAAGAACCGTCGCATCAAGGTGAGCCAAAATTCTTTTTCATCATTGGTGACCGACACATTTTTCTTGCCTTTTGTCGTTGGGATTATGTGATGAATAACCCGGTGGGAGAGGTAATGGATTTTAAAGAACTCTGCCTACGTCGCATAATGAACATTTTCCATCTCAAGAGTGATGAAAATATGATTTTTGATATTGAAAACGGCAAGAGCGGGATGAAAGGTGGATTTAGAGTCAGACAATGTCGACGAAAAAGAAAAAAATAAAGTTTTGGTGGTGTCCAAAGTCGTCGGCCGGCGAGATGAGAGGAGAGAGAGGGGGGCCGACGGGGGAGGTAAATTTTAGGCTAGGATTTTTTTCTAAACTCTTGATACCATATAAGAATATTTTCCTCCCTGATTATATTCTAAAAGTGTGATAATTATACCCAAAATACAATAGTAATCCAAGGGTAGAATCTTCATCTAAGTCTAGGATTAAGTCATTAGTTGACTAAGATATATACCTACCATATATACAATATACTATATAGAGGATCGCATCTGGAGTCTTGTGCGAAAAAAAGGTGCCACCAAAACATAAAGGCAATTTTTATAAGGTGGTGGTTAGACCGACTATGTTGTATGGGGAGGAGCGTTAGTCGGTCAAGACTTCGCACACCCAAAAGATGAAAGTTGTGGAGATGATGATGCTAAGATGGATGTGTGGCCATACAATGAGGGATAGATTGGAAATGATGATATCCGAGACAAAAGGGGAGTGGCATCGGCGGAGGATAAGATGCAGGAAACGAGTTTGAGATGGTTATGTCATGTGCAGATGAGAGACACAAATTCTCCAGTGCGGATGTGTGAGAGGTTAACTATGGACGAGTACGTGAGGGGGTAAAATTAGGTCGAAGAAGTATTGGACAGATGTGATTAGATGAGATATAGCGCAGGTGAAACTCACTAAGGACATGACCTTAGATAGGGGGTTATGGATGACACATATTAGGGTAGAAGGGTAGTAGGCACTCCAGTGTAGTCCTACCTATGCTTACAAACTGGTAGTTGTAGTGTTATTATTGTAGGCTCGCTTAGCCTATCATACTAGTAGTCACAATATTGTTTTATAGTGTATTTTATACTAGATCCACTGTCGTTTGATTTATGTTTCTATGTGTATTTTATTTGTCTTATTTACCTGCATTAGTTATTGCTTCTTTTTCAAAAGTCGCTACCATGGCTTAGTCGCTTTGTTTGTCTTACTTTGTTTGTGCTTATGCTTTGTCTTGAGCTGATGGTTTCTCGAAAACAGTCGATTTACCTACGAAGGTAGATGTAAAGTCTGCGTACACTCTATTCTCCGCAGATCCACGTTGTGGATTTTATTGGGTATGTTGTTATATACAATATATTGTAATCAATTACAATTATGACTAAATAATTATAATATTATTCTATCAATAAATTCAATTAAAAATAATTTATAATTTATAATTTAAATATCTAAATAAAATTTATTTAAAAGTAGACATTATAACCGTTTCAAAAGTCATGCTCTCATACTAGGTACCGTAGCACTATATAATATACGAACCAACAGGCAACAGAGTTTAATGAAACTACACGTGGGCAATGAACCATCGGCATGGAGCCCACTGTGGAACCCTTTTGTGCCGACTAAAGACGAGATAACTCTAATAAATAACCTACCACGGCTAAATCAACCAACCATGGTTAACTTAACGCCGTTTAACTACAAAAATTAGGAGAACTGTCATTTACATAGGCACCACGTGGTGGAATCTGGATCTGCCAATGTAGTAGAATGAAATCTACTGAACCAGACACGTGTAAGCCCAACACGGTAGCTGGCGAAACTGGCGGTCCAATTTGAAGGAGACTGATTGTGGGGTTATATTGTGTAATTACTTAATTACAGTTTACAAAAGAAACCAATGTGAATTTAATAAAATGGACTAAGCATTTTGGAACTCACCGTTGTACGCCAAATTAACTCTTTTGTCTATTTCAGTTTGGTGAACCCATACTTATGGCTGTGTGAGATGGGAATAATGGGATTGACTGAGAAGTTATGATTTTCATGAGTTAGACGATCGATAAATTAGTAAATTTTTAATTATATCTGATAAAATTAATAAAATATCATCAAGGAATATCTATATTCAATGTCAAAATGAGTTTATTTTATCTTTCAGTGAAAAACATTCACATTAAATTTAAGAATCATGCTAAAAATCTTTCAAAGATTAGAATGAATTGGCAATTTAAAAATTGAGATATATGAATTCAAACAACAATATCCAAACCACTAAACAAATATAAATTCAGCATCAAAGTTTAAATTAAACAGATTACATTTGATAAATATATAGTTAAATGAAAATAATTACACCTCACTTTCTGACTAGTCGATCATTCATGGATTTCTTATACTGTAATACCGGAGCCCCTCATCAACAATAGTGATATTAAAGTCTAGGGTGAGCTGTAACTTCTTTCTCGGCACTGGAACTTCATTCCTTCTTGATATTATGTTTTGCTATCCTCACACTATGTCATATTGTTACTTTTAGACATGTTTACGTATTTCTATTATCCAGACTTGTATTCAGTTGTAGAGCTTGGTACTCATGACTATCAGATCATTTGGGGTTTATTTCAGACTATGTATTTATATCTTTAGACTTGTTAATTTTTCTCTTTTACTTCCTTATTTCCGCATTTAATTTCCGCTTTTCATATGATATTGATTGGATTCGCCTATGGTTTAGGGTAGGTGTCCTAACGACAGAAGTGGGGTTCGAAGTCGTAACACCTACCTCAAAGTCGAGGGGGAGCCACGAACGGTCGACCCTGTACGCGCGTCTTGACTCTTCGGGACACCTTGTAGTAACTGTAGTCAAACACACATGTTCTACATGTTAATATGAAACCAAACACACACAAGGACTTGGTCCTTAACCAAACACAAGACATCTAAGATTCACCCCGGACCCACGACGTCAAAATCCGAAATTTATTACTCAACGAGGTTTTAAACATGCTTACTAGTTATAATCCAAAATTAATTTGATAAACATCCTTAATTAGACCCTTAATTTCATGATTCCATAAGAGCCAATTTATAAATTCTAGATTTCTTCCCCAAATAAGAAAGAGTTTTTCATAATAAAATTAAACTCTTCGACATATTTATTTTATCAAACAAATACTTATTTAGAAAAGACCAATGTTCACCAAATCATTTTACATCTTTTATTCATGATTCCATTAATTTTAATTACCATAGAGTTTTCAACTCATTTTTCCCATTTCATCTTTTACCCCCAAAACATGAAACATGGAAGAACAATCAGAAGGGATGGAGAGATTACCTTTCATGAAGGATTCTTAGGTCAAAACGATAGGAAAACCCCTTATACCAGCCCCCAATTTGAGATACACATTTTTTTTGGATAGTGAGATATTTTAGGGCTTTTAATTCCACTAGTCAAACAACATTTTCACCCCTGCAGACCCGACCTCATAGGCGCGGATACGCTTCGGCATAAAAAGAGACCACCAAGGCGAAGTCACTTGCATCCTCGCCTCAGGGCAGAAGCGAAAAATCTTTCGCAAGAGCGGACCTAATCCACCCGCCGGTGCGGACACGATTTCGCTGGTGCGGTCACTACTCTCATCAGCAATTCTTCACTTCGATTAATCTTCTTTCTGAATTGTAGAAGTTACTTTACTCACAAATTCCACGAGTAATAGTCATCAATGAATTTCCGGAAGAGGGATATAATAGGAATTTAGACAGAAGGTTCATAACGACTAAACGGGTCGTTACAGACTGACAATCAATTTTTTTTTGGAGACTATTAGTTGAGAAATTACTATTTCATGGGTTAGACGATCAACCAAATTGGTAAATCTTTAATTATAACTGATAAAATTAATAAAATGTCATCAAGAAAAGTCTGTATTCAATGTCAAAGTGAGTTTATTCCGCCTTTCACTGAAGAATGTGTGAGTTACACAATGGATGTACGAAAATAGTAAACAACTATTACTAGTGCTTCGAAAGGGTAAAGAAAAGGAATTACAATAGTTAACAATCTTGTAGCCAACAAGAATTGAGGTTACAGTAAGCTTGTGAGTTCTTGATCTTTGTTCTTGAATCTTCCGTCTTGGATCTTCTGTCCAATTGAAACAAGCTTCTTGTTCTTGATAACCTGAAACCAAGAGACACTAAATCTCTACTTGTTCTAACTGTGCTGAGTCGAGTGTTAGCACTATGTCCTTAAGACATTATTGCTTTGTATATATCATTTTACGTCTATGGGCAATTGTCTCCCAAGATAAAACATCATCAAACAAATGAGCAAAAGAAACTCATGTGTTTCTAAAACAAGAACCTTTGAGTGTGTGAGAAAATGCTTAGAGAGGAAGAAGATTTTCAGAAAATCTGATTATGTGTGTTCTTTTCCAATTGAGACAAGTCCTCAATTTATAGTGTATGAAAGATGACCTCTCATCTAGCCAACTAATGTCATTCATTAGCCATGTAATGACACTAATTAAGAGGTTTCATTCAGCGTCGCAGTTCCGCGGCGATTTTTGACTCGTTTCATCTTTTACACATCGTACATTTCTTCCTTCATTTACCAACGTGAAACACTCATCGTTTGGTCAACGACCATCCATCATTTCTTGTCTCAAACGTTTACTTGCGTACTAATATCTCTTTCACTAATGAAATTTACGATACTTGGCATTACGAGTGCACGTGTGTGGAAACAACGTTTCCATCGTGCGATGCCTCAATTGTTCGAGTCATAAACAATGGGTTAAACTTAATTACACATTAGTAAATTTCCAACAGAACGTTCATGTTAAATCTAAGAATCATGCTAAAAATATTTCAAGGTTAGATGAATTGACAATTTCAAAATTGAGATATATGGAATTCAACAACAAAGTTTAGATTAAACATATTACATTTTATAAATGTATAATTAAACATTGTAATTACACCTCACTTTCGACTAGTTGGTCAATCATGAATTTCTTATACTGTAGTAAATTAGATGTTTTTAACAATATTGTACTTTCTTGCAATCTCATATTTACTTTTAATTGTTAGATAAATATATAATCGAACAAGACTTATTAAGTATACTGAAACTACTAAACATTGATTGCAATTAGTTGGTATCGCTTATATGAATAATTTGATCTTATGTTATGTTTTCCTTTTAAGTCAATACGAATTTACTCAAGGTAGAATTTTGTGAATTACTTTCAACGACATGATTTGAGGTTTATCTCACTCATTCTATCATCATTGTACTATGTCCATAGCAGTCAAAAAGTAGGACTCCGATGAATCACATATGAATCTTAATAAACATGAGGATTATTGCAAAAAGAAAAAGAACGTTACGATTTCATGATGCAACTGTTAGATGTACGCCAAATTCACTCTTTCTTTTGGGTAAATAAATAATATATTACTAGAAATCAGAAAGGTACAATCAATCATTGAGGGTTTTCAAGCTTCAACGTAATACAAAGCAAATCAAGAAAATAAACTCCACATGAAAGGGATAGGGAGTACATTCAAAATGTGTACGAGGGGAACAAATGAAAAAGCACTCTATAGGTTGCTAGCTTGACTCTAGCAATAACATCATTTTCAGTTAAAATTGTCCCATAAAAAATCAATGCATTCCGGGCCCTCCAAATCTCAAACACCACCACGCAGAAAGCAAGAAGAATAGCCTTGGACCGAATGCTCATCCCTCGATGTTCCTTCTTGATTCACTTGAGAGCACTTTCAATGGTGTTCATTTCCCGTCTAACCCCAACCAATCTCTGATGTGTTTTCAAATCTTGTTCGAATAAGGTCAAGCAAAGAAAAGGTGAGACCGAGTTTCATTGTCTCGCTTACAAAACCCGCAAGTCACATCCTCAATATTTACATAAGAAAGAGTGTCCTTGGTAGCAAGGCGCTTCCGGCAGTTGAGTCAAACCACGAATGAATATTTGGGAGGTATAAAGCCTCTTCAAATTTGAGACATCCATAGCTTACGCTCACGGGGGATGCGCAAAACATCATACACAAGGCCAGAGTCTAACCGTCCATTGACACAAAACTTCTCCAAGCCAGCCATAGTATCCTCCCGGCAACCAAAAATGCGCATGAAAGTGTCCCGGATACCACAAATATTTTTGAATAAGAGTGAGTCCCTGTCACAGACCTCTATTAGGTGATTTCCACAGGCGCAAAATGCATGTGTACGTATCTTCTCAAGTAATATAGTCTGTAAGACCGAATATCGTCCACAGAGACTGGTTTCTAAGTACCGAGCATCTATTTTGTGTTATCTATTTGGCGAGCGAATATTGATTGGGGTTTTTATTTAACTACTGGAATAATTGCAAGAAATAAGTAAACTAATTAGGTTGTATTCAGATTATGAAGGAATTAGGGCTTCCAAAATCATCAACTATCCACTTTATTCAATCCTTAATGCGTTCTAGAATGATTCTTCTTCTATGTTAATATAGCGGTTAACTAGACTGTCTTATATTCCGGTTAGGATATATAATCACTCAACCCCATTGCAGAACCCTTCTATATTTCTATGATATGATTTACCACATAGGAGGATTAAGAACAGTAACCTATAAAGCTACACAGGCAGAATGCGTAGTCGCGATTTTAACTTATGTCTATTCAACTACAACATATCCAAATCTCTCCTCTCGGTTGTTGATTCAAAATCATATATGTTATGATATTTAGTGATCAATTAACTATCAAGCATTCACATCAATTATTGAATAGATCGTAACAACTGAAGAAGTAATCAAACTATTGCATCAAATCATGAATAAAGATTCAAGTGAATCATAAGGAAAGCTCTAATTAAGTGTTTAGTTCCTAGTCATAGACATGCTACGAACTAACACAATATCCAACATAAAACTGAAATAAAAACTAAAGATAGAAAATTACGAAGATTAAAGTCTCAAATTGTTGTTCCAAGTGTCTTGTGTTGTTCTTGTGTTCAAGAATGGACTCCCCTCCTAAAAACTGATCCCTAGGGCTTTAAATAAGTATCAATTTCGTGCCCTATGGACCCTATTGCCCTTGGCCAATTCTAACTCGGAACTGAAAAATTCTGTACCGGCACCGCGATTCTGCAGGTTAGCACCGCGGTGTCAAACTTTTGCAGCTCTATGAATAAATGGCACCGCGGTTCTGTCTGAATGCACCCCGGTGCCGAAAGTCCTGCGGGTTTCTGTTGTTTTGGCACCGCAGTCCTGCCTCTGGGCACCGCGGTGCTGCTGTGGTTTTTTCGAGTCATCAATTTTCGACCCCTTTCTGCCTCGGGACCTCCTTTTATGCCCGTTTTTCGCTCCTTTTTGCCAATTTGACTTTTTGAACCGCTGTGACTCAAAAGAAAGAAAAACAACCCTAAAACTGTACTAGACGCAACGAAAATGGGTAAAATACTAATCGAAAATGACTCAAAATAGGTATATGAAATATGCTTAACAAACCCCCAAACTTAAACTTTGCTCGCCCTCGAGCAAAGAAGAAAACAAAACAAAGAAATAAAGTCAAAAAGACTCACTTCAAGCAGTTGCAAAATGTCAATTAGAAACACATGAACGTTAGTTAGGACAATATGTAGGAATAGATGTAGCATGCATTGAACAATCTAGCATTTCAAGTTAGATATTTTGTAGATTCATTTCAGTCACAATCACTGAAAGCATGAATACCTAACATATGCATGTCAATGTCATTGTATTTTTGTCAAGGTATTATAGCCTGTTTACTTGTTATTCTCCACTAATCATGGACATACATACTAGGGATCATCAGGACTTTTCATGGTTGTATTGTAGGCTTAGGCAGAAGTAGGTAAAAATAGACATTTAGACTCAAATTATGTACCATAAGCGCTTTTCATTCAACTTGTTTCTCTTCCTTGCTGTATTCTTTTTAGTTCATACACATTACTCTCTTTTCTCTTTTTGTTGAGAGCGGAACATACACATTCGCATTGGCACCCCCAAACTTAAGTTTTTTCATATTTTAATTGGGGTACATAATTTTTTGTGCTCTCTTTTGTATTTCTTTTTCACTTTTTTTTTCCTCCGTATCATCAGTTATTTCTTATGGCACATGAGAAAATTGGGGTGTCAAAGAAATAGCTTTTCATTTTAGGCTCAAAGGACTGACTAGGGATTCAATTCATTGTCAGGGTAGGTAATGAAAGGCAAGAAGGACTAACAAAGAAATGTCTGAATCCTCGCTTTAACATATACATCCTAATTATTTCGCCTCAAATAGCAAGCATGCAGGACATTTTTTCACAATTGACATACACAGGCTAAGCACACAATATTTCAACTAATCAGTTTTCATGAATCTTTGACATATTTAACTTAAGCATACATATTTTTGCATATCATTCCATTACATTATCCTACTTAATTCACTAGGCATTTCAAGCAACTACAACATGCATGATAAAAAAAATTGTGACTCATATAGACACATAAAAGACACAAATCAACGACTCAAAACTATAAGAAAATACAAGTACCCCCAAACTTAACTGACACATTGTCCCAAATGTGTATGACTCAAAGATGAAACATGGACGACTTACAGATGTACAGCGGCTCAAAATGGTGGTGGTGGCAGTGGATATTGCATTGTTACGGTATCTGTGAGAGGAGATTTGGCGATTTCGGGCCTTTTCATATTTTCGGGGATCGTGAACTGACACCGCGGTTCTGCCTCTGTGGCACCGCGGTGCATAAAGTACTGAGGCTTTCCTGAAGATTCGGCACCGCGGTGCTGCAGATCGGTACCGCGGTGCTGACTCGATTTCATGTCTTTTCACCCTTTTCTTCATGCTCCATCCTCTGAGTCATTCACCTGACATCACAACATAACAAACATACCAAAAGTGAGACTGTCCTAATTGAAATAAATTACAGAATTTAAACATTGGGTTGCCTCCCAAGTAGCGTTGTCTTTAACGTCTTTTAGCCGGACGCAAGTTCCTCTTTATTGTTACTTGAAACAGATCGCAGAGTTGATCTGCTCCATGTTATTCAAAAAGTATGGTTTCAACCTCTGTCCGTTCACTTTGAATGATGCTCCTCCTTTTCCTCTAACTTCGAGTGCACCATAAGGGAACACTCTTTCCACCACAAATGGCCCTGACCACCTGGACTTCAACTTGCCCGGGAACAATATCCGCCTTGAATTGAATAAGAGTACTTGTTGCCCAGGCTGTAGTTCTTTCGGGATCAAATTCTTGTCGTGCCATGTCTTGGCCCTTTCTTTGTAGATTTTTGCATTTTCATAGGAATTGTTCCGAAATTCATCTACCTCATTCAGTTGCAATAGCCTTTTCTGCCCTGCTGCTCTGACATCCATGTTCAGCTTTCGCATTGCCCAATATGCCCTATGTTCTAACTCCACCGGTAGGTGACATGCCTTCCCATAGATCATCATGTATGGTGATATCCCAATGGGGGTCTTGAAAGTTGTCCTATAGGCCCAGAGTGCATCATCCAGCTTGGCAGACCAATTCTTTATTGAGTCATCCACTGTTTTCTCCAATATGCTTTTCACTGTTCTATTCGAAATTTTAGCTTGCCCATTGGCTTGAGGGTGATATGGCAAAGCAGTGCGATGGTAGACTCCGTAACATGTCAGCAAAGTGTCAAGCTGCTTTATGCAATAATGGCTCCCTTCGTCACTGATGAGGGCCCTTGGAGTGCCAAATCTTGTGAAAATATTTTTCTGGAGGAATTTCAAGATAGTTTTACTATCATTTTCTCTAGTAGGCACAGCTTCGACCCATTTGGACACATAATCCACAGCGAGGAGAATGTATTAGTTCCCAAAGGACATCGGGAACGGGCCCATGAAGTCAATCCCCCATACGTCAAACAACTCTACTTCAACGATCCCAGTTAGAGGCATTTCATCTCGCCTGGACATATTCCCAGTTCTTTGGCAACGATCACAGCCCCTCACGAAGGTGTTGGCATCTTTGAATAGGGTTGCCAATAGAATCCACTCTGCAATACCTTGGCTGCTGTCCGTGGTGCCCAAAATGCCCACCACATTGCATTGAGTGAGAATTTGGTGCATTTCATCCTCAGGTACGCACCGCCTTATGACCTGGTCAGCACAATGCTTGTAGAGAATTGGCTCTTCCCAGTAGTAATGTTTTACCTTTGAATAGAACTTTTTCACCTGCTGCTTCGTCAACCCTGAAGGCAATACTTTTGCTACAATAAAATTAACCAAGTCAGCGAACCAAGGTAATTCCATACTGATGCTCGCCTGAAACAGTTGCTCGTCTGGAAAGGAGTCATTTATTTGCACATCCTTGGTGTTCTGGCTCTCTTCCACTTCAAGTCTGGACAAGTGGTCTGCCACCACGTTTTCAGTCCCCTTCTTATCACGGATCTCCATATCAAATTCTTGTAGTAGCAGCACCCATCGTATAAGTCGAGGTTTAGCATCCTTCTTGGTCATCAAATACTTAATGGCTGAGTGATCAGTGTACACTATCACCTTGTTTCCAATGAGGTATGGTCTGAACTTCTCAAATGCGTATACTATGGCTAGCTGTTCTTTCTCTGTCGTCGCATAATTCAGCTGAGCATCATTAAGGGTCTTGCTAGCATAGTAAATAGACCTGAATACCTTATCAATTCTCTGCCCAAGAACAGCTCCTACTGCGTAGTCACTTGCATCACACATCAATTCAAACGGGAGTTCCCAATCAGGTGCAGTGACTATAGGTGTTGAGGTTAGCCGCTCCTTAAGTGTCTGAAAAGCAATCAGACATTCTTCATTGAATTCAAACGCAACCCCATTCATCAACAAGGTGGACAGAGGTTTAAAGATCTTTGAGAAGTCCTTGATGAACCTCCTGTAGAATCCTGCGTGCCCAAGGAAACTTCTGATCCCTTTTACTGATACTAGAGGTGGCAGATTTTCGATCACTTAAACCTTAGCTTTGTCCACCTCAATGCCTTTGCTGGAAATCTTGTGGCCAAGAACGATGCCTTCATGTACCATAAAGTGACATTTCTCTCAATTCAGCACCAAATTCGAGTCTTTGCACCGTTGCAGCACTACTTCTAAATGCTTAAGCATTCATCAAATGACGACCCAAAAATAGAAAAGTTATCCATGAAGATTTCTATGGTCCTCTCCACCATGTCAGAAAAGATAGCCAGCATACAACGCTGGAAAGTAGCAGGTGCATTGCAAAGCCCAAATGGCATTCTCCTGAAAGCAAACGTACCAAAGGGGCATGTGAAAGTTTTCTTCTCTTGATCTTAAGGAGAGATGGCAATTTGATGATACCCTGAGTAGCCATCCAAAGAGCAATAGTAGTTGTGTCCTACAAGTCTGTCAAGCATTTGGTCAAGAAAAGGGAAAGGAAAATGATCCTTCCTGGTTGCTTTGTTCAACTTGCGGTAGTCAATACACATTCTCCACCCTGTAGTTGTTCTGGATGGAATAAGGTCATTTTTTTCATTGGTCACCACAGTCATGCCACCTTTCTTGGGCACCATTTGCACAGGGCTTACCCATGCACTGTCAAATATATGATAAATCACCCCAGCATCAAGTCATTTCAGGATCTCTTTTCTCATCACCTCCTTCATGGTTGGATTCAGTCTCCTCTGTGCCTCAATGGAAGGTCTGCTCTCCTCTTCTAGACGAATTTTATGCATCACTGTAGAAGGACTTATCCCCCTAATATCTGCTAGTGTCCACCCAATCGCGAGCTTGTGAACCCTCAATACTCTCAACAACTTTTCAACCTCCAACTTGGACAGATGACATGAGACGATCACTGGTAAGGATTGGTTCTCACCTAGATATTGGTAGTGCAGATGATCTAGCAAAGTCTCAATTCTAGTTCTAGAGCTTGATCTGTGGATGGTTGTTGAGTGTATTTTGGTACACTCTTTTGAGTTATTTTTAGTTAGTATTTTACTCTTTTCGTTTTTGTTTAGTATAGTATTAGGGTTATTTTTCTTTCTTTTGAGTCACAGCGGTTCCAAAGGAGGAAATACAGAATTTAGGATGAAATTAACTCAATGAAGAGGAAATTTGCACAAGCACAACCCAAAGAATGAAACCTAAAATGTCCCAAGAAGAATAGAAGAAATCAGGTGAAATCCGGACGAAACAGTCAGGGTCGCGCAGCGCAAGTAAGGTCGCGACACGATGACGCGGCTGAAGGAATTAGGGCCGCGGCGTGAAAATTCCAGAGACCAAGAAAAATATTCACCGTGCCAAGAGTTGCGGCTCCTGGACGAAGGGCCGCGGGGCCGCAGAAGCAGAATGCTCCAGTCATTTTTGCCTATTAAGGGTCGCGGCTCCGACGCGCATAATTTCCAGATTTGAGTCGAAATTGGCCAAGGGGCGAAAGAGTCTTTTCAACTTTACTAGGGTTTGCTATAAAAGAATATGAAGGCTGGCCTAAAGAAAAGGGGGATCCTTGTACATATTCCATCACACACATTACAAGACAACTATTGGAGGCAAGAAGATTTGAGACCTAGTTCAAGTATTTTCTTTTTCTTTTCTTTATTTCAATTCAGTTCATGTTGGATTATGTATTAGTTCTTAGTGTGACTATGACTAGGAGTTAAACACTATATTAGGGCTTTCTTTTTTAATCAATTGAAACTCTATTTCATGAATTAATGTATTAGTTTGATTTCTTCTTCACTTGATTAGGATTTATTTAATAATTGGTATGAATGTTTGATAGTTAATTGATCACTAATTATCATAATCTATATGATTTCGAATCAAGAACCGAGAGGAGAGATTTGGATATGTTGTAATTGAATAGACATAGGTTAAAATCGCGGACGAAAGTACCCCGATACTTGTGTAGCATTATAGGTTACTGTTCTTAATCCTCCTATGTGGTAAATCCTATCATAGAAGTATAGAAGGGTTCTGCACTGGGGTTGAGTGATTATATATCCTAACCGAAATATAAGACAGTCTAGTTAATCGCTATCTTAACGTAGAAGAAGAAGTTATTCTAGTTGCATTAAGGATTGAAAAGAGTGGATAGTTGAGGATATTGGAAGTCATATCTCCATCATAACTGATTAAACCTAAGTAATTTAGTTTAATTTCTGTACTTAGTCTTAGTTATTAGATAAAAATCCAAACAAATTAACGTTCACCAAATAGAAACCATAGCTTAGATAATCGGTACTTGATAACCAGTCTCTGAGGACTATAACTCGGTCTTCCTGACTATATTACTTGAAGTGACACGTACACTTGCGTTGAGCACGTGGAAATCACCTAACAAGTTTTTTACACCGTTGTCGGGGACTGACGTACTTTCAATAGCGGATTCTAATCTTATTTCTAATTTGGTTTGTATATATTTGATTATGTTATTTTATTTCTAATTTGGTTGCTCCAAGAACAAATTTCTAACTTGTTTTGCGAGGATCTTTTTATCTTTTATATTTGGTTTTTCTTATTTTGTAGGTAAAGTAAAAAAAAAATCTTGTTGCCTCAAAGAGTTGTCTTGTAATGTGTGTGATGGAATATGTACAATGATCCCCCTTTTATTTAGGTCAGCCTCCCTATTCTTTTATAGCAAACCCTAGTAAAGTTGAAAATACCCTTTCGCTCATTGGCCAATTTCGACTCAAATCTGGAAATTATGCGCATCGGAGCCGCGGCCCTTCGTTCAGGCACCGCGACCCTTCGTTCAGGCGCCGCGACCCTTAATCAGCAAAAATCACTAGAGCATTCTGCTTCTACGGCACCGCGGCTCTTGGCACGGTGAATATTTTTCTTGCTCTCTGGAATTTTCACGCCGCGTCCCTAATTCCTTCAGCCGCGTCTCATCAGCGCCGCGACCCTTAACATGTTTTCGTCCGAATTTCACCTGATTTCTTCTATTCTTCTTGAGACATTTTAGGCTTCATTCTTTGGGTTGTGCTTGTGCAAATTTCCTCTTCATTGAGCTTATTTCATCCTAAATTCTGTATTTCCTCCTTTGGAACCGTCGTGACTCAAAAGAAAGAAAAATAACCCTAATACTATACTATACACAAACGAAAAGAGTAAAATACTAACTAAAAATAACTCAAAAGAGTGTACCAAAATACACTCAACAATGACACTGGTCTCTCTGACATGGTGCTTAACTCTTCATATTTCTTTTTATAGCATGACTCATGGGAATCCAACCAACTCGCATACTCCAACAATTTTTTTTCCATCCATTCTACTTTCATCTCCTTGTGTCAGCACTACTTCAAGAGCATCTGCACTCCTGAACTCACCTTCAGCAACTGCTTCATCAATCATATCAATAACATAACAATTATCACTTGCCTCTGGGAAGGTTGCTGCTCTGAATACATTGAAAATCACATATTCTTCCTGAACCCGAAGTCTCAGCTCACCTCTTTTAACATCAATGAGTGTCTGCCTTGTGGCTAAGAATGGTCTGCCAAGGATAATAGGCACCTGTTCATCTTCTTCCATGTCTAAGATGTTGAAATCAGCAGAGAAGATGAACTTGTCCACCCTCACCAATACATCTTCGATGATTCCTCTAGGGTGGACAATGGAGCGATCGACTAGCTGTAAAGTGGTGGTTGTAGGTCGTGCTTCCTCCACTCCGAGTTTGCAAAACACCGAATAAGGCATCAGATTTATACCCGCTCCCAAATCACACAAGGCTTTCTGACATTCAAACTTCTCTATAGTGCAAGGGATGGTGAAGCTCCCCGAATCTTTCAACTTCTGAGGCAACTTTCTCTGTAGGATGACACTGCATTCTTCAGTCAACACCACTGTTTCATACTCTTCTCATCTCTTCTTTTTACTGAGAATCTCTTTCATGAACTTTACATAACTCGGCATTTGTTCTAGGGCCTCAACAAATGGAACGTTGATGTGCAGTTGCTTAAAGACCTCCAAAAACTTAGAAAACTGCTTGTTAAGAGAATTCTTTTTAAGTTTCTGAGGATACGGTATCTTCATATGCGGTGTGTCACTGACTGCATCATTGGGCTCCTTCACCTTGCCGGGTTCACCCTCTTTTTCTGAGCATAGTTGGGGTGAACCTGTCTCCATTTGCTGACCACTCGTCACATCAATCGTCGCATCGCCTCGTGGAATCGCCCCAATGTTGTTAGGGCGGGTCCACTGTATATCATCTCTCAGCTTGTTAGCTAGTTGTCCCATTTCCCCTTCCAGATTCCTGATGGATAACCTCGTTTCCTCCATGAACTGATTCTGGGCATTTGAGAGCGCCCATTGAGCTGATCCCATGTCATCTAGCAGTCCTGATGGAGTCTGACCCTGTGGTGGATGAGTGAACCCTTGAGGACTCGCACTTTGAAGCTCGCATAAGGCTTCAGAGCTCATTTCGCTCCCCTTGCGGAGCCTGTGGTCTGAGTTGCTGTAGTGGACCAAGGTCATAGTCCTGCAGCCCTTGGTAGTGATAGTCCATGTACCTAGATTTGACCTTGCCTGCAAGATTACACAAATATCAAAAAGTGATAAAAAGAATGCTCTCAGAACAAGCTAAAAACTTGTTCTCGAGCGACCAAGTTAGAAATTGAAAATAGATGGTTCGATATTATATATACGTCAGTCCCCGGTAACGGCGCCAAAAACTTGTTAGGCGATTTCCACACGCGCAAAACGCATGTGTACGTATCGTCTCAAGTAATATAGTCTGTAAGACCGAATATCGTCCACAGAGACTGGTTTCTAAGTACCGAGCATCTATTTTGTGTTATCTATTTGGCGAACGAATATTGATTGAGGTTTTTATTTAACTACTGGAATGATTGCAAGAAATAAGTAAACTAATTAGGTTGTATTCAGATTATGAAGGAATTAGAGCTTCCAATATCCTCAACTATCCACTCTTTTCAATCCTTAATGCAACTAGAATGACTTCTTCTTCTACGTTAAGATATCGATTACCTAGACTGTCTTATATTTCAGTTAGGATATATAATCACTCAACCCCAGTGCAGAACCCTTCTATACTTCTATGATAGGATTTACCACATATGAGGATTAAGAACAGTAACCTATAATGCTACACAAGTATCGGGGTACTTTCATCCGCAATTTTAACCTATGTCTATTCAATTACAACATATCCAAATCTCTCCTCTCGGTTATTGATTCGAAATCATATAGATTATGATATTTAGTGATCAATTAACTATCAAGCATTCACGTCAATTATTGAATAGATCTTAACAAGTGAAGAAGTAATCAAACTATTGCATCAAATCATGAATAAAGGTTCAAGTGAATCATAAGGAAAGCCCTAATTAGGTGTTTAATTCCTAGTCATAGACATGCTACGAACTAACACAATGTACAACATAAAACTGAAATAAAAACTAAAGATAGAAAATTACGAAGATTAAAGTCTTCAATTGTTGCTCCAAGTGCCTTGTATTGTTCCTGTGTTCAAGAATGGAATCCCCTCCTAAAAACTGATCTCTAGGGCTTTAAATAGGTATTAATTTCGTGCCCTAGGGACCCTATTGCCCTTGGCCAATTCCAACTCGAATCAAAAATTTCAGACTGCAAGATCGCTGCTTCGCAGTCAAGACCGCGCGTAAACTCCTGCAGCTCTCTGAATAAATGACACCGCGGTTCTGTCTGAATGCACCCCGGTGTTGAAACTCTTGCGGGTTTCTGCTGTTTTGGCACCGCGGTCCTGCCTCTGGGCACCGCGGTGCTGCTGTGGTTTTTCCGAGTCATCGAATTTTGACCTTTTAATGCCTCGGGACCTCCTTTTATGCCCACATTTCGCTTCTTTTTGTCATTTTGCCTTTTTGAACCGCTGTGACTCAAAAGAAAAAAAACAACCCTAAAACAGTACTAGACGCAACAAAAATGGGTAAAATACTAATCAAAAATGACTCAAAATAGGTATATGAAATATGTCTAACAACCCCATAGTCCCAAATCGATTGGTCTCTCAAGTAGTAAGAATTCACCCATTCTACCCATAAGGAGTCCGCATTAGTATGAAATAGCCAAATGGATTGAGAGAGTAAAGCTTGACTCCACACTTTGACATCTATAAGCCCCAAACCACCATCCGATTGAGGAACACATAACTCATCCCAGGCAACACGGGCTGGCTTTCCTCCCCACAAAAACTGGATACAAGTTGAGCGCACCTTATTGAGTACGACGGAATGGAGCGGAAATGCACGAAACCAAAATCCTTCAACCTCTTGAATAACCGATTTAATCAACTCAAGTTTTCCATCGTAAAAAAGAGAGTTATGTCCCCATTTCTGAATGTACCTGAAATGGCATTAGTGAAGGGAGCAAACTGTCCCATGGAAACTGAGAGCGGGGCCAAAGGAACCCCTAAGTATCTCACGGGAAACTCTCCTACTGAAAAGCCAACTCTATCAAGAATCTTGTCACGACAAACACCATGAACTCCCGCTAAATAAATAGAGGACTTAGAGGGATTCAAGGATAGACCGAAACAACCTCCAAATTCTCAAGGCAATCCATAAGAATACCAACTGAAGTTTCACCCCCCTAGCAAAAAACATGAGATCATTCGCAAAGGCAAGATGATTAATACCCACACTCTTACACTTAAGATGATAAGAAAACCTCGTATCCGTTGTCTTCGACTTGAGAAGCCTCGAAAAATATTCAATGCATAGAATAAATAGTGTAGGAGACATAGGATCACCTTGTCTTAAGTCGCGCTTCCCTGCAAAGTAACCATGTAACTCTCCATTTATGGAAATGGAGAATGTAGGAGAAGAAACACACTCCATAATTCATCCTACAAATTTGTCCGGAAACCCGAGACCTCTCAAGACCGAGTCAAAGAAATCCCAAGATACCGTATCAAAAGCCTTTTTAAGATCAACCATTAGCATACATCTTGGAGAGACCTGTGATCTGTTAGAACCCCTCACGAGCTCTTGAGCAATAAAGACATTATCCACAAGGTTCTCCCTTTCACAAAGGCGCCTTGGCACTCATTAACAATAGCGGGAAGAAAAGAGGCCATTCGATTTGCTAAAATCTTTGTAATGATCTTATAAATCACATTAGTCAAGTCGATAGGCCTAAAGTCACCAACCTTAGGGTCTCGATCAGTTTTGGGAAGGAGAGTTAGGATGGTGTGATTCAATTGCTTCAATAAGATTCCCGTGGTGAAGAATTCTCGCACGCTACACACTACATCATAACCAACTTTTTTCCACCGGGTTTTGAAGAAAGCCGATGAAAAACCATCCGGACCAGGTGCTTTGTCATTCCCAATATCAAAGAGAGCATCATGAACCTCCATATAAGATATAGGCTGAAAGAGGAGTGCGTCTTCATCATTTCCATGTCTAGGTCCAAAATCAAGTACCATGGGGTCAATAGAAGACGAAAGTCGAGAAGTACCAAGAAGATCCTTGTAAAACTCCACGAGCATATCTACCACTTCCTCAGGAGAGGATGTAGTAGTACCGTCCTCCTTAATAAGATTGGATATTACATTCTTAACATTGTTCCTCTTGATCATGTTGTGAAAGTATTTTGAACTTTTATCACTTTCAACCAAGTGTTTCTGTCTAGCCTTTTGTCGAAGGAGGTGTCTTTCAGATTCAAGCAAAGAATTTGCTTTGGCTCTTAAGGCACTAATATTAGCCCTCAATTCATCGTTAGAAGGATCCTCCATATGTGCATTTATAGCCTCTTTGAACTCCAAATTTGTCGTACTAGCTTTTTGTGCAATGCTACCAAATTCACTAGCATTCAAAGCTCTTAACGGGTTCTTCAATGATTTCAACTTTGTGGCCAATATGAATTAAGTGGAACCAACCACACGCTGCCTCCAACATGAATTAAGAATACCACCAAATGAAGGGTGCGCAAGCCACATATTTTAAAACTTAAATGGCCGGTTACCTTTAGGAGAAGATGCAATCACCAAAGCAATCACCGGATAATGATCTGAAACGGGTTCCATGGGTAGAAATGAAGTCGAACACTCCAAGCTCAAGTCACTCCAACATTGATTCATCAATACCCTATCCAACTTGGACCATATAGTGCCATTTGTCCAAGTGAGGAAAGAGCCTGAAGATGGCGTATCCGAAAGCCTGAGTGCCTCCATAAATTCACCAAAGTCCCGAAGTGCATATGAAGAAAGGGGATGGCCTCCAAGTTTGTCTTGAGGGGAGCAATAGGAGTTAAAGTCACCAAGAATCATCCATGGCTTGGCAATACTAGTACCCAAATGGGTAAGATGATGCCAAAGCTTCCTCTTTTCAGGAACGCTATATACCGGATATACAAAAGTAACAAGAAAAGACACTTGAGTTACTTTACAAAGCGCTTGGATGTAGATATGTTGAGAATCCATTCCAAGAACTTCACAAGTTACACGTGAGGAATCCCAAAGAAGCAGCATTCTTCCACCATCAATAAAGTCAATATTAGAAAACAATTCCAACGTGGGGAAACGAAGAGAGGGAAAAGACAAAATCCGAGAGCGAGAGAAATTATTTTCCATTAAACAAGCCATAGACACTGAATGTTGTTGTGAGAGCCTACACACTAGAGATTGTGTGGCTGCTATATCCCGGCGTCCACAAAGACCCCGGACATTCTAAGATAGTATCTTCATTTAGACACATAAGAGGATTCAAGGGCTCCTCCGCGCCTCACACCGATTGCCTTACCATTTTTCTTGGGTGAATTCTTCTTTGAGGTAACTTCTTGCCAACCCTCATCTACGGTTTAAGCATCCAATGTAGTAGAGTTACCAGTGCTAATATACTCACGAGACAGTCCGCATATATCCATTTCGGCTACACCACGACTAGTTGTAAGACCACCAAGTGCAGCCGGGATGAAAGGAAGGTTAGACTCACCACAAGTTGTTGCGGCTAAGACCCTTCCATGATTCAACGCACCACCACAAGGCTCTTGGAAAGAGGGCAACCTTTGCGCGACCCGCAACCGAGACGCATCAACTTGACCCACAACAGAAGTTCTACCAAGATTCAATGCTTCCCCAACACTTCCGGGAATATGGGGTACACTTTGCACATTTTTATCAACTCCCACTGAATTTTCACATCCCCCGGGAGCCAAGGTGAAAAGGGGATTTATGTGAAAAGGACGGGAGATTCCCGTAATTCTTGTATTCTCCGGATCACAGCCATTTTTAGGCAAAATCGTTGAATTGAGAGGTTCGGAAATATCCATAGGCGTAAGCTCTTTCAACATCTTCTTGCACTTTAAGTGATTGTGTCCAAATATTGCACAATGGTAACAAAAATCATGATAGTTCTCATATTTTACTTTTCGAACATACCTTCTATTCTCGGGAAATTTCACTCCAAATTCCATGACCGGCTCTTTGCTAACATCTATCTCAATGAAGACCCGTGCGTAATTCATTTTGGTCCTCTCTTTGGTAAATTGATCAGTGTAAAGTGGCTTCCCCACGCGTGATGCAATCTTACTTAAGCCGGATGCACTCCAAACTGATAGAGGGACGTCATGGAACTCCACCCAAACAGGAATGTTCATGAAGAGATCATCCGTGAGTAATACACCCTTGTCAACTAATTTTAACATCAAAGTTTTCCCAAAAGCCATGTAATGGCCCCCGTGAAATACCTTAATGTGATCATCCTCCGTCATGAATTTGAAGATAGTCCAACCACGACCATAAGGAATGATTCTAAACATCAGCCCCATCTTTTAGCAATAGAATTGAGTGTCTCACGTCCCGGGAAAGGCCCGGTGAAACAACCAATAAGGCAGTAACCCCAAGTCTCAACAAAAGGTACCTCATCACTTGCATCAAGTTCAACATCATCACCTTCTTGTGCAATGAATTACAACTTCATACCCTTAGCTTCTAAATGAGAACCCGTAAATACCCCCGCATAGGATTTCTTAGTTGTGTTGGAACCTTTGTGATGAGGAGGAGCACTCTCGGCATTAGCCTCACCTGCGGCTGAAGTCAAGTGTTATTCACCATTTGCAATTGTTGTCCTGGTTTTATCTTGTCTTATGGTATATTGGAATGGAAGAGAAACACCCGTAGGTGTATTTCTAGCACCCGCAGTTGAAGAAAAGAGACGCGTACCATTAGCAAGAGTTGCCAAGAAATGATTTTGTCCTCTGGGACAATGTGTTGTAACAAAGGACCTGTATGAGCATTGTGTATCCCCGCTTGTGAAGTTGTGATGTATTCACCATTAGGAATTATAGTCATGAAGTTCTTTTGTTGTAATGCATTATCTTTTGTTACAATATTAGAAGCCCTAAGACTTTTGGACTTGTCAAAACCAGTTACCGTGGGAATGGAAGGCTCTTTGGTCCCCACATCATTCATATTTCTATGCCCCATTGAATGAGATGACTCCTTGGCTCTCGCATCCATTAAATTATGTAAGTTACTAAGCCTCTTTTGAATAAGATACCCATCGGCTCCCGCAATAATTAAATTACCAAGATTCATGGGAATTGGATTGTCATTGGATGTGACAACACTTGGCTGATGACCCTTGAGCTTCATCATAGACCCGTGACCTCCCTCTTGTCCCGGATATGACCCTGGACCTCCCTCCTGACCCGCCTTAAACCCGGAACCCCTATCATGACCCGTCTTATCCACCACAACTCCTGACCCATGACTCATTACCTTAGCACTTGACCCGTGATCTCCCTCATGGCTCGTGGGTTTCAACTTCGATCCATGAACTCCCTCATGACCCACTTTCAACCCGCCACTCCCAACGTGACCCGTCTTCTCCCCAACATCCATGGCTCCTACCGGAACACCACTTGAAACCGCCACTAGGCTTGCGCTTGGAACGTTGGAAGGTTCGTTGTTAATAATTAGTATTACACTATTAACATTCTCCACCCCATTAACATTAACATTCATACCTTCAACATTAATACGTTGAACATTCAAAGCTTCCATGAGTATTGTCGGAGCACCATTGACACCATTAACACCATTTTCTTCAACTTCTATATTGTTCCCCCATTCATGAATCATTTGAAGCGTAGAATCATCAACTACATTATCAAGAGTAACACGCTTATCCGGTGCAACATGAACCATAACAGTAGGGTCTGCAACACTGGAAACCAAGTTATCACCACAAATAACGGGATATGTATTAACCTTTTTCTTCTTATTGCACTTCACCTTCATCGAACATCCGATTTCATTGCTGACCCCGGGAGCCTTCTTCGTCTTTCCCATGGCATGAAACAAGATGAATCACACTTGAGAAGCAACTCCCTTCAATTCCACTAGAAGCGGAATCAAGGGAGAAACCGAAAGTAAAGAACACAACTCTATGAAACTTGAATATGAATGTCAAGGAAGATAAAAAAGCCTCCTTTTAGTAATACCAAAGCCGTGAATCAATGAACAATGAACAAAGAACAATGAACAATGGACAATGAACACACAATCACCCCCGTGATATGAGATGATATAATGCTAAACCCGTAATAAGATTTAAGTTAGAATCTGTGGAGAAATGTGATGGTCATGGTGTTAAATTGGTTGCGACGAGTCGTGTGAAGATTTCCTTCCTTTGCCCCAAGGCATGGTTTTCATGTAAAAAATGGTAAGAAGTCGTTGGAGAGGTGTGTGCGCGGAAGAAAGAAAAATCGATTCTGAGAAGATGACTTGCGAAGGAGCAACTAGGGGAAACGTTGAGAGCGTTTTCCTAGTGAAAGAAACTTCTCTCTAACTCAAACACGCACCCCCACTTTACCCCTTCTAAATGCAACCCAATTCACTCTTTTGTCTATTTCCGTTTGGTATACCCACATTTATAGTTGTGTGAAATGGGGCTGACAATCAACTTTTTTTGAAAGACTATTAATTGAGAAGTTACGATTTTCACGGGTTAGACAATCAACAAAATTGGTAAACCTTTAATTATATCTAACAAAACATTTGTAGAGCGTGATGTCAAAAGGAAGGGGTACGGAAACATGGACCATTAAAGTTCAGACAATATTATTAATGGTTCGAATTATTCGTTCGACTTTCTCATTTTGTGAGAACGTATGAGGACAAGAGAAACAAAAATTTATTTCATTAGTATCACAAAAATTCCGAAACAACCTATTATCATATCTTTGTCATTATCACATTGAATATTTTTTATTTTTCGTTCGAACTGGGTACGGGTGAATGCTCTAAATTTTAAAAAAGTAGAAAATACTTGAGATTTTTTCGTTAATGGAAAAATCCATAAAAATTAGAATAATCATCCAAAAAGAGAATATAATAACGATGGCCCAAAGAACTGAGAATAGGAGATGTCCATAAATCGCTATGAATAATATCAAATGACATTAAAGTATGAGAAGTATAGTCTACAAACGGTAATCTAACAAGTTTTCAAAGATGACAAGATTGACAAATTGGAGTACTACGCGTACCCTTACAAGAAATAAAATTATTTTTATGCAATGAAGAAACAATATATGACCTAGGGTGACCCAAACGTGCATGTCATAAGGAAGGAGCGAGAGCTGTAAAAGTAGATGGCAATGCTTGACGCGAGAGACCGAAAGTGGGCGTGATAGGATAAAGATCTCCCCTACCATCACATCTCATGAGAGGAATCCCCGTCTTGAAATCCTTCACAGAAAACCCAAAAGGATCAAATCAATAGAAACTCAATTATCAGTGGTGAATTTATGGACAGACACCAAATTTTTAATTAAGTTAGGGGCATAAAGGGCATTTTTCAAGACAAGAAGGGGATGAGGGGGAGAGAAAGTTTATGACCGTAACCACGAATTGGAATTGAATTGTCATTACCAATAATTATGTCACGATTGTTGCTCAAATTTGAATAAGACGAGAGAGTACCTTGGTCGTACATCATGTGAGTAGTGGCGCCGGTGTCCATCTACCATTTTGAGTCCGGAGGATTTAATCTAAGCATGTGCATCACGGCTTCAATGTCGGTAGGGATAGGGCCCGCTGCATGGTGGGCCTACGGAGGTTGATGCCCAAGCACACCACACGCTGTGCCCGTAATCGCCACTGGGTACTCATCGACCCAAAAATTTGGGCCTATTATTAGTAGGAAATTGGGCCCAATTTTCTGGGTAATGTTGCAACGACGGAAAATAGGGGTTGTTGGGCCCAGTTCCACGACCATGGGCCTCAGGGATGTGGCCAGTTACCTTGCGGGCCACTTCCCTGAGACCCATTGCCACCCCATTATTGCCACCTCAGTTTTCGACATGGTTTTTACCATTATTCTTGCGATTTTGACCCTTTTTGCAGTCACCATTGTTGCGGTTTTGGCTGGAATTATTGGAGACAGATGGAGAAAAATTGAACTCGGTCACCATGACGACAGAAGGGGCCCTACTGGTCACTTTCTTAGCCAAGCCTGCTTCTTCGAGTGTGCTCATGGAACGGGCCTAATAAAATTGCGGAAGAGGACTGCTCTAACGAAGAAGCGTACCGACGCCACTATAGGTCTCAGATAGGCCAACAACCATTTGAGGACAAGATGATCGTTGGTAACTGGCGCGCCAACATTGCGGAGTTGGTCCGCCAATTCTTTCAACCTTTTGTAGTAAGCTGAAACGTTAGGGAAGTCTTCCATATTGATCTGGGAGAATTCCTGCTCAAGTGCAACAACTTGAGAATTCTGATTATCTTAGAATATATCACGTACTCGATTCCATGTATATATCGCCATATCGTCAGGTTCGATAATCGTTTGTAATAGGTCGGTAGAGATATTTGAGTAAATCCACTTAAGGACTGTAGCATCAAGGGTCATCCATACTTCGGGATCATCCTCAGGTTTTGGGACCTCCGTATCCGCAGGAGCTGAGGGGATTATATGATGGAGGAATTGATATGAGCGTGCATGAATTTTGAGCAGTTCGGCCCAGTCGCGTATTGGACATTTTCTATTTCAAGAACGATAGGGATGTGATTCTTGATGTTAGAAACAGTGAGGGCATGGTGAAACGTATTCTTTGACGTAGACATAACGAAAGAACAATATGTGATTGCGGGATTTAGAAGAAGATTTGGGAAGAGAGGACAGAGCAATCGGCTCGGAAACCGAGAAGAGGTTCGGATTTTGAGGAAGCCGAGAGGTAGTGGAAGCTTTTGGAGAAGGAGGTATGTGAGATCTAGACTTCTGATACCATGAGAAAAATAATCCCTTAATTATTTTCATTAATGAAAGAGTATATATACAATTTACAATTTCCATAATAGGAAAATCATATTCCTATTCTACTCCCAAAACCTTATTCTACTTGTACAATAATTATATAGTTATGGTAAGTGTACAATTCTAATTATACAAAATTCTCCTAAAATCAATGCTCCAACCCGTTATATACTTATGGTAAGTATATCTGATATACTATTTATCAAAAACTAATAAAATTCCATCAAGGAAAGTCGATATTTAATGTCAACGTGAGTTTATTCCACATTTCACTGAAAAACGTTCGTATTAAATCTAAAAAACATGCTAAAAATCTTTCAAGGTTAGAATGAATTGGCAATTTGAAAATCGAGATATATGGATTCAAACAACAATATGCAAACCACTAAACAAATATGAATTCAACAACAAAATTTAGACTAAACAGATTACATTTTGTAAATGTATAATAAAATGAAAGTAATTACACCTCACTTTCGACAAGTTAGTCAATCATGAATTTGTTATATTGTTATACTTAGATGTTTTAACAATATTGTACTTTCTTACAATCTCATATTTATTTTGAATTGCCAAACAAATATCTAATCGAACAAGACTTATTAAGTATGTTGAAACTACTAAACATTAATTGTAATTAGTTAGTATCGCATATATGAATAATTTGATCTTATGTTATGTTTTCCTTTTAAGTCAATACATATTTCTGAATGTAGAATTTTGTGAATTACTTTCAGCCACATGATTTGAGGCTTATCTCACTCATTCTATTATCATTGTATTATCTCCATAGTCGTTAAAAAGTAGGACTTCGATGAATCACAAATGAATCTTTAAAAACATAACGGTCATTGCAAAAAGAAAAAGAATGTTACGATTCATGATGCAACTTTCAGTTGTATGCCAAATTGACCCTTTTGTATATTTTCATTTGGTGGACCCACACTTACGATTGTGTGAAATGTGACTGACAGTCAACTGTTTCTGAAAGACTATTAATTGAGAAGTTACGATTTTCACGGCTTAAATAATCAATCAAATTGATAAATTGTGTAATTATATCTAGCAAAACTAATACAATGTCATCAAGGAAAGTCCATATTCCATTTTCAAAGTGAGTTTATTCCACCTTTCACTGAAGAGCGTTCATATTAAATTTAAGAATCATGCTAAAAATCTTTCAAGGTTAGAGTGAATTGGCAATTTGAAAAGTAAGTGTTAGTGTTAGGTTCTGTGTCCTAACATTTTCCGTAACATGTCTCTTTTTGGTGTTAAGTAAAAACAGGAAAATGTCATCCCAAATGTCGTGACATCTGGGAGGACATTTCTGGCAAGAGTTTTGCCTATCTTCACGCAGATTTACGGTAAGATTTTATCACGTGAATGTTTGGCTTGGTTAGGAGCTAAGGAAAACACGATAATACTTAACAAGACCAAGTCCGAGGAGAGTGCATAACGGAAGGAGCGTTCTCGGGAAGACAAAGTCAAATCATTGAGAATTTTAAGGTGAAGAACACTCCAACCCTATTCTCGCTTCAACCTCCACCGAGAATCAAGGAGCCTCTCGTGAACTCTCCACTATAAATAGGGTTCACTCCAAGGCTTTGATATCCGGTTTTGCGAAGAAAATTCAGATCCGAGACGCCTCAAATATTGTCTCAAACACACCGGATCGAGCGACTGGTTTTGTGATTACACTTGTTCAAAATTGCGAATTGCTTTCTTAGATCTATACTTGTTCTTTCAATTCAAGCAATTGTAATAGGTGTTTTTCACTTCTATTTTAGATAGATTTTTCGCTTAGAAGTTAGGATTTAACTTCTTTTAATCCCTTTCTTGTTTACTGACATCGCTCATTCTCAAGGATCTGTAAGATTGTATAATTTTATACAATAAATTTTTGGTCATGAGACCACTATAAGTTATATACAATTATATAACTTATGAAAAACAATCTTAGGTGTCCTTGATTTATTTCACGCATCTTAACTCGCTTTTTTAGTTCTGCGTTTTTGTTAATGTTCGATTCGTCACGTAACATTTTTGGGAACATTCCTTCATGCTTTAAGTTTACCTGCTTTCTTGAAATTATTTATTCCATAGTTTAAGTTCGATAATCCCTTTCAAGTGGTATCGTGAGCACACTTGACATAATAAGTGCTAAGGTCCTTTTACTTAACTATGGATCCGCTAATCCAAATATTGGTAGACTTCCTATTTTAGATGGATCAAACTATCCTTATGGAAGATTCGCCACGCTCACATCAAATCCATTGATGTTAGAGCATGGAGATCTATTACTAATGGATACATCGTTCCTATGCTTCCACCTGACGAGGAAGGCGACATTTTGGTCAAGCCCGAGGCCGAATGGACTTTCAAGAAACTAATAGTGCGAGCTCAACGAAAAGGCACTAAATGCTATTTTCGGATGGGTTGATCTTTATATGTTCAAACTCATCCAAAATTGATCTTGCCAGATGCTTGGGATACTTTACAAACTCATTGTGAAGGTAGCTCAAGTGTTCGACGAACGAAACTTCGCACGCTCGTAGTAAGTATGAGCGTTTAAGGATGGAGGAATCGGAGGATATTAAAACCTATTTTGAAAAGTTGATTGATATCTCTAATGAATGTCAAGTTCTTGGTTCTCCATTGACCAACAATCAACTTGTTGAAAAAGCCCTTCGATCTCTTCCCGAAAAGTTCAACATTAAGATTTGTGCGATTGAAGAAGCACACAACCTTGCCACAATGGACCTCATACTTTAATGAGCATTCTCAAAACATATGAGATGAACATGGAAAATCAAAGGTCTTTATACAAAGGCAAGGATGTTGCCTTCAAGCAAAATCCTTAGAGACTAAGTCAACAAGAGGATGAAACACTCAAGAAATTGGGGATGGTGCCAATGTTGTTCTTCTTACTCGTAGGTTCAATACGATGTTAAGAAAATTCAACGAAGATAAGAATAAATCTAAGTCTAAAGAGCACCAAAACCAAGGACTCAATCCACGAATTACCAAGAATTTTCCCACCGCACAAAAAGGCAATCAACTTAGGAGAATAAATTCTGACCGAACCAGTTCGATCCTCGGCTGACAAAGATTCAATGTCATGCTCGCCGGATGGGCCGTTATGCCAACGAGTGTGCAAACACTCTAAGAAAGGTTGGCAAAGTCTATGGATTTCCTGTGATGATGAAGGTGAAGGGAAGAGAATACGTAAATAGAGTCACAAGCAATGCCGCCATCGCTTTTTGAACATTCTCTGTCGGATGATGAAGGTTTAGCCGATCGTGATACACTAAATGTCATGACATTTCCGAACATCACCGTAACATCCTGCAGATACAAATGCAGATGTATGAGTTTTTAATTCTTCGATGTCAATTGCTTACGTGGCTTTATTTCAAAATGATTCTAAACACGAGACTCGAAGACTCTAGGATGATATGATTAAGGAATTGCAAGCCTTTGCAAGGACTTAATCATTGAATCTAATCAACTTGAATCAAAGGTGAAAACTCTAACTCGTGAGAATGCAGATTTGATAAGTACCATTACCCGAAGTGACTCTTACCAAAAAGGATCTTGAATTCGGAAAGATAAGTGCAAAGTTGGATCCGCCAAGCAACCTTCAAAAGCTTAACACAGCACCTCCAAATTAGATGAAATCCTTAGTGTTAGTCAACCTCATCTTGGTTTGGGCTCTGAGAATCCTATCAATACATTCTGCTCCAACTTGTTTGTTAAAAATGGGAAATGAACCGTAAGAAGGTAGCAACTATGTGTGCAATTATTGTAATAAATCTGGACATTTAAAACCTTTTTGCTTTAAGTTACTAAAACTCAGAAAGAAAAGGTCTTCCAGAATGCTGTCAAGAACTTCAGACAGCACTCTAAGAGACTCCTCTATCTACAAAAATCGTAAGGTTTGGGTTCCCATCAAGAAAACAAGTTGTAATGTAGCCATAACCGCACTAAGGACCAATATCTCTGGATCGTGGTACTTTGACAGTGGCTGTTCCCGCCATATGACAGGAACAAAAGACTATCTAAAGAACTACGAAGCTCTAAATGGAGGAAATGTTACATATGGAGGAGGTGGAAATAGTAAGATAATAGGAAGAGAATCATAATGTCCCCGAATTCCAAAGATGAATAATGTCTTGCACGTTGATGGTCTGATGGCTAACCTAATTAGTATAAGCCAACTGTGTGATGACAACTTAGAGGTAAGATTCAATAAACATGCATGTAGTGATCATGAAACTAACAACGATAATGACAGGTACAAGAACAAGTGATAATTGTTATCTTGTCGGAGAACATAAGGTATGTAATAGTGTTAGGACTGATGACACAACATTGTGGCATCAAAAACTAGGACATGTCAATTACCACAACCTTAGAAAATTGATATCTTATGAGGCGGTAAAAGGCATTCCTAAACTAAGTCCTATGAGTGAAACTGTGGTGTGTGAAGATTGTCTCAAAGGGAAGCAAACTCGTGTCCCTCACAAAGTTGTTCAGAGTGATGGACATTTCTCAGGTACGTCTCATTGCTTTCAACTTTTACATATGGATCTTATGGGTCCAATCGAGGCAGATAGCCTAGGAGGCATGAGGTACTCCTTTGTGATTGTAGATGACTTTTCAAGATACTCTTTGATATTCTTTTTGAAAGAAAAGTCTCAAACGTTTGACATGTTTAGAATATTGTACTCTAGAATTAGAAATCTATATCATTTCTCTATTTTTCGGATAAGATCTGATCATGGAAAGGAGTTTGAAAATAATCAATTTTCTACATTTTGTGAGAAAAAAGGTATTTTCCATGAATTTTCTGCTCCCAAAACCCCCCAACAAAATGGTGTAGCAGAGAGGAAGAATAGAACCCTACAAGAAATGGCTAGAGTCATGCTAAGTTCTAAAAAGCCAAAACGTTTTGGGCGAAGCCCTAAACACTGCAAGTCACATCTCTAATGTAGTCTATCTTAGACCAGAACAAAAATGACACCCTATGAGATCTTGGTGGAAAGAAACCAAATCTACGTTACTTTCATGTTTTGGGTGTGTATGCTATGTTCTAAATGATAGAGATAATCGAGCAAAGTTTGACTCTAAGAGTGATAAGGGAATTTTCATAGGTTATTCTCAAAATAGTCATGCTAATGAGTGTATAATCTTGAACCAAATCAGTACAAGAATCATTAACATTGTTTTTGATGATAATGCAGATTATGCAGGAAATACACCAGTAACAGATGTTGTCGTAACAATACAGGAGGGGCAGACCACAGAAAATGCAGATGTTACACCAAATGTCACAACATCTGCAGCAACACCAGAATCAAGATGAGAACACCGCAGTTCTCGACGAGGATTCAAGTGAACTTTGTGATCCAAAGACGCAGGATCCTCATCCGTAATCGAAGAAACCATCCCAGCAATGTAATAGGAGAAGTATTCGAAGGAATAAAAACAAGGAGAAAAGAGCCAAAAAATTACCGAGACATGGTGAAGTATGCGTGTATGTCCACCATACATCACAAGGTAAGTCAATCTTGCTATGTTTCTACTTTGGAACCTAAAAACATTAATGAAGCACTAAAAGACAGTTGGTGGATACAAGCCATGCAAGAAGAACTAGAACAGTTCACCAGAAATGAGGTTTGGGATCTAGTTCTCGCCTGATGAGACTAATGTAATAGGAACTAAATGGATCTTTAAGAATAAATCGTTAATCTGAATCAAGTTATTAGAAATAAAGCTAGACTAGTGGCTCAAGGATACTCTCAAGTCAAAAGTATCGACTATGATGAAACCTTTGCTCCAGAGCTGTAATTGAATCAATTAGATTATTACTTGCCATAGCTTGTTGTTTAAAGATAACTCTTCACCAAATGGATGTGAAAGGTGCCTTTTTGAATGGAGATATTGATAAGGAGGTATATGTTGAACAACCCAAAGGATTTGAAGATCCTCACCATCCACAAATGTATACAGTTAAAAAGGCCTTGTATGGACTAAAACAAGCTCCACGTGCATGGTATGCTCGTTTAACTCAATTCCTTCTTGAATTTGGTTTCCAACGTGGTGTAGCCGATTGTACTTTATTTATAAAACACCATGGATCAGATATGGTTATTGCTCAAATCTATGTAGATGACATAGTTTTTGGTTCGACTTCAATGTCTCATCTTAAGACTTTTGTCGAAGCTATGTCCTCAACATTCGAAATGAGCATGATAGGGGAACTAACATTTTTCTTAGGCTTGCAGATAAAACAAAATGAGGAGGGTATCTTCATTTCACAAAGCAAATATGCCAAGAACCTGGTTAAAAAATTTGGATTGGAGAATGCCAAACATATGAAGACTCACGATCAACCTGGACTATATCCAAAGATGATGTTGGGAGAATGTTGACCAACTTTATACGATCTATGATAGGTAGTCTTTTGTATCTCACCGCGAGTCGTCCGGATCTTATGTTTAGTGTTTGTGTGTGTGCACGATTCCAAGCATGCCCTAAAATTTCCCACTTAAACGCCGCAAACGTGTCATAAGATATGTCACGACACGTATGAGTGGGAATTTGGTATTCCAAAGACACTAATCCTAATCTAATAGGATACATGACTTGACCGGGATGTGGAAGATAGAAAAAGTACTAGTGGAGGATGTTTTTACTTGGCAATAACTTAGTTTCTGATACGACAGAACAAAATTGTGTCTCACTCTCAATCTTGAATCGAATATGTAGCAATGAGTTGTTGCTCTCAATTATTATGGCTAAGACACATGTTAGACGATTATGGTGTTTCAAAAAATATCTTAGTTTTGTACTGTGATAATATGAGTGCCATCAATATATCTAAAAATCCGGTTCAACACTCTCGTACAAAACATATAGATATAAGACATCACTTTCTTCGAGACTTGGTTGAAAAACAGCTAGTTAGAATCGATTATGTTGACACTTCTCATCAACTAGCTGATATTTTTACAAAAGCTTTAGATCATGAGAGGTTTTCAAACTTGAAAACGCCTGCCTCTGCTCAATATAAAAATTAACATCACTAAGGTGTGTTATCCAAATGTCCACGACATTTGTGGTAACATTCATCCAAATGTAAAATCTGAACCGCTTCTTTCTGTAAATGTTAAAGTTGTTTTGTGTTTCTAACGTCATGACTTCTCAAAGGAACACCTTTTAAAATGATACTGTTATCTGCGATGATATAAAAATCATAAAAGGAGTATCAAAAAATAAGGCAAAGCCTTAAATTCTCGCAATTGTAAAATGTCATAAAGCCCACAAAATTGATACCGCTCCTATTCTATAGGAGTATCAACATACTTATAATTTATATCATGATAGACACAAGATCTTATCTATTTGGACTCAATATACATTGTTCCACTAATTTAGAGACAAAACTCTAAAAGTGTCTTGTTTAGTTGTCAAACTGCTCCTATGATAAAATGACTCAAGTGTTACACAAAATGTGCTAAACATTTTGATAACACTCATTTCCAGATTTTTCAAAAGACGTGTGTCGATTAATGTTGAGTTGGTTTTTGTTGAAAAATTTCTCTTGGTTTTGATGTCTATTTTGAAACAACCTCTAAACCTTAGGAACTAGTCTTTGTATAGAATTTAAACACTTATGTAGATAGTTTTTGCCAAGTGTATAAATACTCATTCACTAAATACTAATTCTCACTTCCAAAGAAACTTCCTCCGAGAAACAACAACAAAAAAAAAAAAAAAAAAAAGTGGGAACGAAATTTTCGCACATTACCCACAATGAATCCTCAGACAACACATCTCCTCACAAACTTCTCCCATTCCGTAACCTCCGAAAACCCTAACTTCTCCTTCTCTTCTTCCCTTTCTCTCCAATGGATGTCTCACCCATGTCACCGAAAATGTCACCACTCCCGAACACTCTAACGAGCACAAGTCCACCATCAGGCAGATTTGTGATAAGTGACTTCCAAGAACCTCTGAAATCGCTATCCGGGGAGACAAATAATCCTATCAACTTAGAAACCTCGGATGTTTCCGCCTCCCAAAGAGGACAAATCAAGCGACTTTTTCCCACTCGCAGATCGGTCCGAAACTTTGAGAAGGCCTTTGGCAGTGGTGAATCCTCCACCAAAAGGAAGAAGTCAGCGACTCCTCCCTCTTCAAGCTCCAGTTCTGCTGATTCAGAGAAGACTCTTTCGGTTGAGTCCCAACCTGAATCTCCTGCTTCACCTTCCTTCACAACTGCGTAATCCAAATGATGAAGATGAAATTCGCATGACACCCCACAAGAAGTTTTATCTCAAGAAATCTGGTCATGCTTCAGGGGAAACAAAATCATCATCAACCCCTCAAGATGTCACAGAAAATGTTATGACATCTTCTGGATCATTTATCCACAAAACTTCAGATTCCAGTGTCCGAGGTCTCACAAGCAGTAGCTCTGAGGTAACCCATTTCTCTCCCAAGTTTTTAACAGCCAATCACTCAAAACATTGGTCTTGGTTCAACGGTCGAGCCATTCGAACCGAGAAGGTGTTGGACATTGCGTCTTGTAGTAGCCACTGCGGTGGATTTCTTCACTTCAAGAAATCTACTAGACTCTTAAATAACAAATGTCTTATGTAGACAAGGTAGTGAAGTTATTTTATGCAAATCTAACAAGTAAAATAGAGAAACCAAGTCGAAACACTTTGGGAAAGTGTTTCATAACAAATTTTATGACTTCACACCGACTACAATTAACCAATGTTTGAATAGAGTGAATGATGAGAGAGGCAGAATGGGAAGGGATAAATGACGTGGATGAAGTGATTTCATACCTCACCGTGGAGTTGTGAAGAAATGGGTTTCAAGGTGTCCAACCTCCAAACTCATTGCCTTATTTGTGTTTTGCACAAGTTAATGATACACAATTGGTTGTGTTCTTTGAACAAATCAATTGTAACAATTGAACAAAGATTGCTCTATACAAAATAGGAAAGGTTTTAGTGTTGATATAGGAAAAACAATCTTTCAACAGATTGTAAATATGGCAGAAAAGGACACAGGTATCATCCTTCCCTTTCCCTCATTGATCTTTAAGGTACTAACCTCACAGGGATTCCAAGCCCTGCGGGATCTGCTCGAAAGAACTCAAGTATACGTCGTTAATCGACGATCCTCAAGAGCAAGAGCGAGTCATTGATCTTCCATGGACGAATACCGGAATTGCTAGTGTTACCGAAATGTCCCGCACATCTCCAGAATATCTCACCGTTCTTGACAACCGCTGGCCGTGCAAGAGATTGCAAAGCTCAATGCCCGATCGCGAGTAGACCAGTGCACGGAAGCCACGTGGAAGCTAGGAACGTTACTATTTTTGCTTTCTTCCCAAAAAGGGAGATGGGTCCAGTCCGGAAGCAATCGATGTGAATGCTCAAACCAGAGGGGATCTTGATACAGGGGGAGATGAAACCAGAGGACAATCGAGGCCGGCCGAGCCGGGAAACAACTCAGGTTCTTGTGTTAGGCCGCTAAGTAGCTTGTTGAATGCTTATTAGTTGTGGATCGTAGTTATTTGGCTCGATTTGAGACATTTTAATTACTTATATATTGCTATTTATTCTATATCGCTTATGTGTATATTGATGGTTTCAATGCATTAATCTTTTAGATGTATACTCGCATTTGCATCATACTGATTCGAGTAACTTACCGCACATAGTGTATATATCGTGCTTTATAAGCTTGTGTCAAGGTTGAGATATTTGCTGTGATAAAATCATTAAACTATTTAGTTTTGTGAAGAAAGGCAAAAGGGAGATTGTTAGTGTTAGGTTCGTGTCCTAACATTTTCCGTAACATGTCTCTTTTTGGTGTTAAGTAAACAGAAAATGTCATCACAAATGTCGACATCCGGAGGACATTTCGCAAGAGTTTTGCCTATCTTCACGCGATTTCAAGTGAGAAGATTTTATCACGTGAATGTTTGGCTTGGTTAGGAGCTAAGGAAAACACGATAATACTTAACAAGACCAAGTCCAAGGAGAGTGCATAACGGAAGGAGCATTCTCATGAAGACAAAGTCAAATCATTGAGAATTTTAAGGTGAAGAACACCACCAACCCTATTCTCGCCAACCTCCACCGAGAATCAAGGAGCCTCTGGTGAACTCTCCACTATAAATAGAGGTTCACTCCAAGGCTTTGAGATCCAGTTTTTGCGAAGAAAATTCAGATCCGAGACGTCTCAAATATTGTCTCAAACACAATTTGGATCGAGCGGCTGGTTTTGTGATTACACTTGTTCAAAATTGCGAATTGCTTTCTTAGATCTATACTTGTTCTTTCAATTCAAGCAATCGTAATAGGGTGTTTTTCACTTCTATTTTAGATAGATTTTTCAGGCTTAGAAGTTAGGATTTAACTTCTTTTAATCCCTTTCTTGTTTTACTTGACATCGCTCATTCTCGAGGATCTGTAAGATTGTATAATTTTTATACAATAAATTTTTGGTCATGAGACCACTATAAGTTATATACAATTATATAACTTATGAAAACAATCTTAGGTGTCCTTGATTTATTTCACGATCTTAACTCGCTTTTTTAGTTCTGCGTTTTTGTTAATGTTCGATTCGCCACGTAACATTTTTGGGAACATTCCCATCGCTTTAAGTTTACTCTGTTTTTCAATAAATTATTTATTCCATAGTTTAAGTTCGACAATCCCTTTCAGTAAGATATATGGATTCAAACAACAATATGCAAACCACTAAACAAATATGAGTTCAACAACAAAGTTTAGATCAAACAGATTACATTTTGTAAATGTATAATTCAACGAAAGTAATTACACCTCATTTTTTACTAGTTGGTCAATCATGGATTTGTTATACTGTAATACTTAGAGGTTTTAACAATATTGTACTTTTTTGCAACATTTCTAATCCAACAAGACCTATTAAGTATGTTGAAACTACTAAGCATTAATTACAATTAGTTGGTATCTCTTATATGAATAATTTGATCTTATGTTCTATTTTCCTTTTAAATCAATACAAATTTTCTGAATGTAGATTTTTGTGAATTACTTTCAACCACATGATTTGAGGTTTATCTCACTCATTCTATTATCATTGTATTATGTCCTAAGCAGTCAAAATGTAGGACAACTATGAATCACATATGAATCTTAAGAAACATGACGGTCATTGCAAAAATAAAAAGAATGTTATGGTTTAATGGTGAAACTGCCAGTTGTATGACAAATTGACTCTTTTGTCTATTTTCGTTTGGTGTACTCACACTTATTGTGTGAAATGGGGCTGACAACCAAATTTTTTCTAAAAATTATTAATTGAGAAGTTATGATTTTCACGAGTTAGACGATCAATCAAATTGGTAAATTCTTAATTATATCTAATAAAATTAATAAAATGTCATCTAGAAAAGTTTGTATTCAATGTCACAGTGACTTTATTCCACCTTTCACTGAAGAACGTTCATATTAAATCTAAGAATCATGCTAAAAAAAATTAAAGGGTAGAATGAATTAGTGAATGTATTCGTGCTTCGTGTGGTCTTTAAAATAAATACTATTAATAGATATTAGTTGTACTAAAAAAATTGGATAGAGAAAACAATTAGTAGTAAGTATTATATATGTTGTCCAGAAACAATATTATTAAATTTTTATAAATAACAATATTTAGAGATAATGGAAATTTTTACTAATTTAATATTTTGTACAATAACATTTTACTTAATTGTACATATAAATTTTTAGGGGTCCGAGACTATGGATAAATAGTAAACAGTAGGAAATTAAAAATTTAAAGACTGAAAGTAGAAAACAGTTTCCGATGTTGCCTACAATGTTATGCAACACTGATAGCAACACCTGATAAAAACAGTATAAATCTTTGAAGAGTAATTACAACGGAAAGTAAAAGACACAAATGTTTATATTTTTGAGGGTATATATTAATATAACCATTGACGGTCAATGACCGAAGTAATGTATATATTTTATACAATTACAAAGAATTTATTTTTACAATGAATTTAAAGATAAAAAGAAAATACAAAAGGAAGTCGCAGATGACTTCACCTAAGTACTAAATGATAACGTAAAAATCTACAACATCATCACCACAATTGCTTTAATAATAAGCTTAATCTGAAATAGAGATAGCAATTGTAGTGTGGAACAGATGTTGCTAAATGACTTAGCTAAGGTGTTTTGATCCAATTTTCTGGGTTGCATTCCCGAGAGCTCTTGAAGATATTCTTGCAATCTTTTTCTGGATAACAATACTCTGAAGTTCCTCCTCTATTTATAGTGTGGAACTTCCTTGAAATTATCGCTGGTTGGTTGTAGAAGTTGAGAGAAACTAGGCAGCAGCTTGAACCTCTTCCAGCTCCATGAAATCCTCAACAGCTTTGACTAGGTCTTCAAGTTGTTTCGATTCCAAGCTTGACTGATTCAATTCCCACATTTTAAACACAACTCCATATTCAGTTTACATGCGGCATTTTCAACTCACAATAACAAACACTGTCTTGGCCGGAATAATAAACAAAATCATTTTCAAAGATGTTGTCATGAGATGTTGCGCAACACGGCAGACAACATCTGCAGGACACTGCAGGGTGTTGCACAACACTGCGGGCAACATCTGCATAATATTGCAAGATGTTGTCCAGGAGTAAAACCTGATGTTGCCACAACACTCACCCAACATCAACAATTTCTCCCTTTTTGCATTTTTTCACAAAACTCCATACAAACCTAAAATGTCTAGAATACGACTGATTTGTAAATGCTTCCCTGTAACATTTCAAATTCAGCAAGATTATAGTCGCGCTCCCCCTCAACCTACAGTTTCAAGTTTCAAGTAATGTATTGTACTTTGGGTTAGTAAGAACATATGTTTGTCATTCACAGCATACATACACCATTGTCGTAAGTACTAAGTGACTAACATTCATACGCCATTCACACATAATAACCATTTTATAAAGCAAATTACAAAACGATTACAGACTAAGCTTTCAATTACCTAACCAAAACATCAGTCGTTTTTAACTAAAAAAACAAACACAAAAACGTTAATCAATCTGAAGTAAACATAAGCAATTAACCAATTCTAAAGAAATAAGTTAACTTAAATTGTTCACAAGCTAGACAGATCAACAGATCAATCATCAGCTTCATCATCATTATTTCATCACCACAACAGTTAGACTGTTGCAAAGACGCATACTTCTAGCCTCTTTCGCAAACAATCGCCTCTTCATTTCACCAATAACTTCACTTCAGATCCTCGACTTCCCCGATCGCCATCACCACATCGCTAGATCATTGCAAGATGCGCAGAGCTTCCGATCGCTTACAAATCCGATCTTCATTTCAGCTCCCGCTGACTCTCCTCGCTCGCCACCGCCACATCGCTAGATCACGGTAAGACGCGTAGCTTCCGCCGCCAAATCGCTTCAGCTTTCATTTCAGCTCAACAGCTTCAGCCTCGCTTGACCTCCCGTCACGACTCTCTCTCCCTTTTTGTGAAGAAAGCATGTCCTCATAATAGTCACGTGCTCGGACTAATTCAGCAATATGTTTGTTGAGCTCCGTGATATGTTTTATCGGCCATTCTTAGTACATGTAAAATTGGGGTTGTTCTATGTTGCTGTAAGTGTTGTCAACACCTGAGGCAACATCAACACTCTTGTTTTTCCTCTTCCAGGGAAGATCATTCACTCTCTCTTTGCCGGTAAGAATTACTTTGTTGACAGAGTATGTTTCAATGTTGTTAGCTTATCATCCCTTTTGGGCTTGAGCCCTTGATTGATTAGAATTTGATAGATCAGGGATGGATACAGAAGTACTGAGTTGTTCTTTTTCTCGGTCAGATTAATAATGTGATCAAAGATTAACGACCCTAGATCAAGTATGTACCCTTTCCCAATTCTATACAACAATTTAGCTTGTTCTAAAGTAACTGTTGTCTCATTAAGAGAAGGTATCCAATTAAAAATTTCAAGCTTATGGAGAGTGGTGAACAATGCAGTGAGTTTGGAAACATTGCATCTAGGAGACCATTTTGAGGTTAATCCTCCAGTAAGGTAGGTAATTATATCGTTCGGTTCATTAGGAGATTGAAGTTGAGTGGTTTGATCAGTGTGAGTGATTCCTAGTGTGTGGTTTATGATGTTAGGTGTAAAGTTATACATCTTATTATACAAGTAAACCTTCCCAAAATTCTTTGAGGTAGTGTCCTTGAATGTAGGAGTCAGATTAGCATAAAACAATCTAACAATGTTATCACAAAAGGAAATTTTCTTAGTCACTGATATCAATAACCTCAAATACTCAAAAACTCAACTAAACCATTCTCAGAAAAAGACGATAGATCAATCACTCTCTCGGCTCTTAGTACCCTATTTTGGTACCATATCCAATTATCAGAACAAACCTTTGAGTGAAATTTTGAAGAGAAACCCCTTACCTCAGAATCTGATCTGTGTGTGTCACTCCAGTAGGTTATGGTGGTGCAGGTGTTGCCTATGATGATGAGGAAACATACTCTGAGTCTGAAGACGCGACTGCTGGTGTTGCCTTCGATGTTGTGGCAACATTGGAGGCAACATTCCTGTAGGTCTTCCTGACTCTTTGAGGAATCTATCTGCTGAGTGGTGTGTCATCAGAAACCTCTTCTTCCTCACCTTATGGACTTGGTGATGGACTTTTGATTGGTGGAGCACTTGGGGTTTCTTTTAGTGGAACACTGGGGGTTTCCTCCATGCTTGGGCTGGTACTGCTGCTGCTAGTAGGTACTGGGACAGAAGATTCAAATCAAGTCTTCTTTGCAATGTGCTTTCGACCTACAACCTCTTTGAAGATGCGTTTTGATCTTCGAGTCGAAAACGATGATTCTTGAGGTGATTTCCCTATGTGGGTGTAAGTAGATGTTGCATCAACATCTATTGGATTTTCATTTTCACATGGGTAGATGATCTTTAGTGGTTCTTTAGAACCAGTGAGGATTATTGCCTTCGAAGAGTCTTTCGGTTCAGTGATAGGGTTTCCTATCGGCTGGTAATGTCGGTAAATCTAAGGGTTTGGAGATGGGCTGGTTGACATTGGTGTGTTGTCCTTAGTGTTGGAAGAACTTGTTCTGAATTTTGAAGATATGGACATGGGAGAAAGATCTGATGGTTTGGGGTTTTGACACGTGTTTGGAATAAAAAATGGGTACTCGATCTTTGGTCTTCCATGGATTTCATTGGTATTCAAGTGATGTGACTAAAAATGAAGAGACAATTTGGACACTTACTTAAGACAACACCCTAACAACTTGTAACAACATTTCCTAAAAACATGTGTTATAATTCAATTAGAATTCTAAACACTAGGTTTTAGGAAAGACATCAAACGTTCAATTTTTTTGAATTAAAAAACAATATCTGTTTAGATTTTAATCGGGATTTGAGACTACTATTTTTTTTATTATTATAAACTGAACAACGATAAATAAGGCATAAAATAGAAGTTAATTCTAAAAATAGGCAATCAATATACGGAATTGATGTTGTCAACAATGTTTGGCAACATTTTGGTTAACACAAGAATTATGACTCTATTAGAACATCTGAATTTGGCTTTAAAATATAGACACATTAAGCATATATCTCCTATGAGCTTGACCGCTAGACAAATGTAACATTTTCCATCATGTCCTTGATCAAACTTAGTTGCATATATACATGGATGTCTAAAAAAAAATATTAAGGTATTTTTACCTTTTCTTTCCACGCGCATGGTACTCCTATATAATAGGAATGGTGCCGAATTGGAGCTTTTGCTCACCAGTTTGCCAAATATTTAGCATAGGCTTTGCCTATATTGATACTCCATTTTTATGACATATATAATTAGTATATATACATCATCGCAGAGAACGATATCACATTCCAGTTCTTGTTCTTGTAGAATCACTCTTGAGTAACAAAATGTGTGTAACATTGCCGCAACACGATCTCAGTATATTGACTCATCAGTAGATGTTGTCTGGAGTGTGCAACATCTGGGGCAACATCTACCACAAACTGCCTTATGTATACTACACAGACCAAGAGAGTTTTTCAAATTAGAAAATCTCTCATGACCTAGAGCTTTGGTGAAAATGTCAGCTAGTTGGTGAACTGTATCTACATGTTCAATCTGAACTAGTTGTTTTTCGATTAGGTCCCATTTTTGATGTCTTAAATCTATGTGTTTTGTACGAGAGTGCTGAACATGATTATTGAAAATATTAATAGTACTCATATTGTCACAAATCTTAGTATTAAATCTTTCAGGAAGAGATCTGAGAGCTTTATCACAAGTTGTGTGTTGGTTAAAGGAGAACCAAGCACTTGACACTGATTCACAATGTCAATCAACTTTTCAAAATAGAATTTTATTTCTTCAGATTCTTCCATCCTTAAGCGTTCGTACTGGCTCAAAATCATGCGAAACTTTGTACGTCAAACACTTGAGGTCCCTTCACAATGAGTTTGTAAGGTCTTCCAAGCGTCCTTGGTCGTTGTACAATTCTGAATGAGTTTAAACATATAGAGATCTACCCATCCAAATATAGCATTAGAGACTTTTCATTAAAGCTTGCACTGTTGATCTCTTCCGCGGTCCATTCAGACTCGGGTATGGTGAGTACATCACCATCCTCGTCTGTTGGATACTTGGGGATCACATAGCCTTCAGAAACTGATCTCTAAGCTCGAACATCAATGAATTTGATGTGCGAACGTAGTAGAATTTTCCAATAAGCATAGTTAGTTTCGTCAAGAATTGGAAGTCTACCAACATTTTGTATAGATGAGTCCATAGCCGTAATATTCAAAATCAAAACTTATTGTATCAGGTGTTGACTCTGATACCATTTGTTGGGGTCCGGGACTATGAATAAATAGTAAACAGTAAGAAATTAAAAATTCAAAGACTGAAAGTAGAAAACAGTTTCTGATGTTGCCGACAATGTTGCGCAACACCTGATAAAAACAGTATAAACCTTAGAAGAGTAATTGCAACGAAAAGTAAAAGACACAAAGGTTTATATTTTCAAGGGTATATATTAATATAGCCTTTGACGGTCAATGACCGAAGTAATGTATATATTTTATACAATTACACAGAATTTATTTTTACAATGAATCGAATGATAAAAAGAAATACAAAAGGAAGTCGCAGATGACTTCACCTAAGTACTAAATGATAACGTAAAAATCTACAACATCATCACCAAAATTGCTTTAACAATAAACTTAATCTAGAATAGAGATAACAATTGTAGTGTGAGACATATATTGCTAAATGACTTAGGCTAAGGTGTTTTGATCCAGTTTTCTGGGTTGAATTCCCGAGAGCTCTTGAAGATAATCTTGCAATCTTTTTTCTGGATTACAATACTCTGAAGTTCCTCCTCTATTTATAGTGTGAAACTTACTTGAAATTCTCACTGGTTGGTTGTTGAAGTTGAGAGAAATTAGGCAGCAGCTTGGACCTCTTCCAGCTCCATGAAATCCTCAACAACTTTGACTGGGTCTTCAAGTTGCTTCGATTCTAAGCTTGACTGATTCAATTCCCACGTTTTAAACACAACTCCATATTCAGCTTACTTGAGGCATTTTCAACTCATAGTAACAAACACTGTCTTGGCTGAAAGAATAGGCAAAATCATTTTCAAAGATGTTGTCATGAGATGTTGCGCAACACGACATACAACATATGCAGGACACTGTAGGATGTTGCACAACACTGCGGGCAACATCTGCATAGTATTGCAAGATATTATCCAGGCGTAAAACCTGATGTTGCCACAACACTCACCCAACATCAACAATATGTTTAAAAGTTCCTCATAAATGAATTTAAATATCATAAGAATGTATGTCTATCATTACTCATATTTATATGGGCTTTAATAAGAAAGGGACAAAAAGAGATAAAAATTAATAATATATCTTTGGGACAAAAAATATAGAAAATAATAATATGTCTATATCAACTCTTCAAAACGAATAAAATCATCATGAATAATATTTTTCAAAAATATTTTTTATTTTTTCAAAAAACACAATCACTAACTTTTAGTATATTCTTGACAAATTATTTGATTTTTTTTCTTTGACTCCAATTTTGAATTCTCACATTTATTTATATCTTCAATTTTAAACTTGAGTAGACAAATTGGAGTAATAAAACTCAATAATTTTAAATTCTTATTATGATTTTCAATATAGGACTCTTGAATAACATTATTAAGCAGTGCAAAGAAATTACTAACAGAACATATCCCTTTCGTTAAGGGATTTTTTTAAAAGGCAAATATTAACTTAATTAGAAAAGATGAACAAAAAAAGACAATGCGACATATTTTGCTAGCAAATAACTATAATTTTATTCCTCAAAAAGCAAAAAAAGACTGCAATTTCAGTATTGTTACTATACAATGAAAAAACATAATTTTATTCATATAGGGACCATCATAATTTAACTACTTCACATGTAGGGCTGTTATCGGTCCGATCCGGGTATCGACAGATTCAGACCGGACCGATAAGGTTTCGGTCCTGAGTCGAGATCCGGGACCGGACCGAAATCTTATCGGTCTGGACGATAAGATTTTTCCGGGTCGGATCCGGGGCCCATATTCAAAAAAAAATTGAATTTCCAATACTGAAATTGACATTCTCGGACACATTACCACGAAATTTGGACGTTGAAATCTATTGTATATCGCGATATATTTAGCGAAGAAAAGAGAAAATTAGTAACGATTTGGGAGAAAAGTGAAATTAATTGGCAAGATGGACATTTGTGGAGAAATCGGTTGCGCCAAACTGCCGGTTTGGTTCGGCCCCGTCTTGAAAAAATACGTGAAATCAATTTTTTTTAGGTGAAACGGACGTCTGAGCGCAGAGTTATGACCATTTAAAGTTTCACCAATTTACAACTACTTTACTTTTTAAATTAAAACATAAAGTCTACATCACATATATTCTTAAAATATGTAAAATAGTCCAACATTAGGGAATATTATAATTAAATATAATTAGAAATGGTGAGGGGATGGGGCGTAATTACTGTGTTACCGCACCTCCTTATCTCCGAGTAATTTTTTGGTACTCGTATCTGTACCGATAAGATTTCGGTTCGAGTATCGATCCGGTTTTAGGATAATTACCGGAAGTATCCGGACCGATAACAGCCCTATTCACATGTGATTCAAAACTAATGCAGTTAGTTTCTCTATCTCAATTGACAATATTTTAAAATATCATCAATATAACACGAAAAGTTGAAATTCTGATTCTGCGCGCTGCTGATCTTCAGTCTTTTAAAACACTTCTAATATATGATTACAAAATAGTTTCTATTGCAACATATGAGAGAGTTGTGATCATTCACCTACACCAAACATATAACATAACCATTTTTTGGTGTGAGATTATATCATTCCAGATACTTATTGCACCTACAAAAGCATAAAATTGCACTTACAAAATTACAATATGTTTACCGTGCTTCGTATTATCGTGAAACATATTTCATCATACACATATAAAAATAAAAAATTAAAAAAAATAAGAAACTTCTTACAGTTGATAAGTAAAATAAACACATGAATATTAATTCTTATATTTAACTTAAATATTTTGTAGAACTGAGAATTGACAATATAAATGTTAAAAAACTCTTCCCTGCAATTACATGATAAGACTCCATTTAACTTTTTATTATTTGTGACTTTTAAATATCTTTATTACAATAAAGAATAGGAATGAGTGGAGTAGTAAATTTTGAGACATTTAATTATTATATTAAACAATAGAAATGAATTAAGGAGTAGTAATTGCCATATATTATTTTTGCATAATAAGAAAATAGAGAAAATTGTCAAAAAATGAGAAATAAATAAATAAGATCCTTGACCATAGAAAAGTGTCACATAGGATTGTCTATTTTTAACTTTATATTATATATTGATATTGATTTATTGATTGACAATTTAAAAATTGAGATGTATGAATTCAAACAACAGTATGCAAACCACTAAACAAATATGAATTGAGCAACAGAGTTTAGATTAAACAGACTACATTTTGTAAATGTATAATTAAACAACACCTTACTTTCGATTAGTTGGTCAATAATATTGTAATACTTAGAGGTTTTAATAATATTGTACTTTCTTGCAATCTCATATATATTTTGAATTTCCAAACAAATATTTAATCGAACATGACTTATTAAGTATGTTGAAACTACTAAACATTAATTGCAACTTATATGAATAATTTGATTTTATATTATGTTTTCCTTTTAAATCAATACAAATTTTATGAATGTAGATTTTTGTGAATCTTTCAACCACATGATTGAGATTTATCTCACTCATTCTATCATCATTATATTATGTCCATTACAATTAAAAAGTAGGACTCCGATGAATCACAAATGAATCTTAAGAAACATGACGGTCATTGCAAAAAGAAAAAGAATGTTATGATTTCATGGTGCAACTGCTAGTTATACGCCAAATTGATTCTTTTATCTATTTCCGTTAGGTGAACTCACACTTATGGTTGTGTGACATGGGACTGACAGTTAACTTTTTCTGAAAGAATATTAATTGAGAAGTTACGATTTTCACAGATTAGACGATCAACCAAATGAGTAAATCTTTAATTATATCTGACAAAACTAATAAAATTCTATCTAAGAAAATCCGTATTCAATGTCAAAGTGAGTTTATTCCACTTTTCACTCAAGAACGATTCATATTAAATCTAAAAATCATGCTAAAATCTTTCAAGGTTAGAGTGAATTGACAATTTGAAAATTGAGATATATGGATTCAAAAAACAATATGCAAACCACTAAACAAATATGAATTGAACAACAAAGTATAGATTAAACAGATTACATTTTATATATGTATAATTAAATGAAAGTAATTTCCGACTAGTTTTCAGTCATAGATTTTTTATATTGTAATACTTTGAGGTTTTAATAATATTGTACTTTCTTGCAATCTCATATTTATTTTAAATTGTGAAATAAATATCTAATCGAATAGGACTTATTAAATAAACATTACCGTGAGTGCACGGAAGAAAAAAAGGAGAGAGAAAACGTAACGGTTCACCATAGCCCACTGATTTTCGTCATCTCATGTGTTCCCTATGGACCTACCAGTGGGTCCCACACACTAAAGCCCTCTGTTTCCTATAAGTACAAGCTTAGCTCTCTCCAAAATTTCGCCATTTAGCAAACAAAGCCTTAACACCGTTATTCCTCACAAATTTTCAGTTCCTTTTAATACAATTTCACACCGTACACTTTTTCCGGCGTTAAATCGGTTACTTCTCCGTTTGTTTCTCGTGAAAATCTCTAAGCTTCCGTTACTTTCAAGGTTCGGTTGTGGAACCTCCTTTTCTGTTAACTATTTCATTCTAGAATGTACCGTAAACGGCGTTTTACACTTTCTTTTTTTCAATTTATGTTGTTTAAGTTTTGTTTTTCTATATGATAAATTGATGAATTCGCAGTTTCATTGCCTTTTTGTATATGCTAGTACCTGTAAAAATGCATGTTTATGTTTATTATGCGGCGAGCTTTTCATTTACTTAGTTTTGATGTTGTTTAGCTTTTATTCCACTAAATTCTGGCTATTTTCTACTTATGTTTTGTGAAATAAATTGTAGATGTTTTCCTTTTGTAGACACTATAATTTATTTTTTCCACAAAATTCGTGTGAATGGTTTAGAATGTAGAATAGTGTAATTCTCGTGCCTGTAGTCTTCTCATTAATACAATATATATATATATATATAAGTGTTTACAATTGTAATCTTAATCCTATGAGAATATCTACTTTACATAATTACAGAATATATGAAAAATATTACCCCTCAGTCGGAGCGGAGGAGGTCGTACGCTCACACTGGATCTGATGTCAAAGAAAAGCTGCCGAGGAAGGCCCTTAGTAAAAATATTTGTGTACTGATAGGAAGAAGGAACATGTAACACCCGAACATGGCCCATGACAACATTCTCACGAACAAAGTGAATATCCAAATATGTTATCGCAGTAGACAATAGATGCTTACGTAAGGGACAATGAAACTTTAGAAGGAGGTTTATGAGCCAACAAATTTCAGCAACAATGTTCGCAATGCCTCTATATTCTGCTTGTGCACTCGAACGGGAAAGCGTGGCCTACCGTTTGGCAGACCACCGCCAAAAATACACAATAGCCGAAAGTAGATCGACCTGTCTGGAAAGCCGTCCCAATCGGTGTCTGTATAAGATATCAGCCTGGTCGGTGCAGATGGATAAAGATGTAATCCGTAGTCAAGAATACCCTTAAACGTATCATTCGATACGTTTAAGAGCGGTAAACTGATGCTCCCCGGGAGCATGCATGAACAAACACACATCAATATCAGGCCTAGTAAAAATAAGATACTGAAGTGCACCAGTGAGACTCTTATAAAGAGAAGGATCAAGCACTGGGTACCTTTTATCGACTCTAAGTTTCGACTTCGAGTCGACTGGAGTGGGCATGATCTTACAGTTTGTCATTTTAGCCCTGTAAACAATCTCTTCAGCATACTTACGCCGACACACAACATTGAATTCTCGGATCTGTTCACGAAAATCCCCAAAAAATAACTCAACTTACCTAAGTATGTCATGGAAAATTCAGATTTGATCAGGATAATGATCTCGTGTTTTTAGCACATCAAAGGAGGCAGTCAGAACAACGTCATTCACATAGAGCAAAAGGTATGCAGTGTCATTACTTCGATGAAAAATAAAAAGTGAATTATCACTTTTGCTGCACATGAACCCGATCTGCATGATGTAAGTGGCAAAGCGCTCATACCAAGTCCTGGGGCTTGTTTCAAGTGATAGAGTGACTTTCGAAAGACGGCAGACATACCGAGGAACCGATGGATGCACAAAGTCAGGCGGTTGATATATATATACAGTTTCTGTCAAACCCCTATGTAAGAAGATTGAAAAGGAAGTCTAACATGCTTTCCTAAAGGACGAGTAGCAAGCGTGTGTAAATTTCCCTTTATTATATTAATTAAATTTTGACTTCTAAGAAAATTAAAAACTGGTGCTCGCGGGTGTCCGAGTCTATTGTGCGAAGTTGAGGGAGATATTGTAGCTAGAAAGGTTGGTGGATTGACACTTGAAGCAGAATTGGATGAGAAAGGATATATGTCCCCCATAATATTACATCTCGTAAGAGGTGTCCCCGTACGTAGATCCTTCATAGAAAAACCAAAAGAGTCAAACTCAATAGATACAAAATTGTCACTAACAAATTTTCTAACAGAGATATAGTTTTTAATGATGTTAGTAGCATATAGGATATTTTTTATGGTAAAGGGTGGGTGAGGTGGTTTTGTTTGAGTGGTGCCATAACTTTATATTGGAATGCGATTTCCATTGCCGACTAAAATAAATTGAGGATTGTTCAAATTAAATAGGTGAGGGAGATTACCAGTCGCGAGTGAGGTGGGATCTGACACCTGTATCCATGTACCATACATCGTCGGGCTGCTGGAGATTCATAGTGCTGTAGGCCTGACTCAATTCGGTAGGGGACATAGGGTCTTATGCCTGCTGTTGGGCCGTGGAGAAGTGGGTTTGGTGTGGTTGACCCGTGTGGTGTGGGCCAGGATCAGGGCCCAATATACTCGGTGTCGGACTCTGGTTCTGGGCCGGGGCGGTTGGGTAAGGGTAAGGGGGAGGCCCATTTGCCGGAGGTAGACCACGACATTGGGTTGACCCACGGATATGGGGTTTAGGTCTGCCGTGGCTGTCCACCGGAATTGGACCGGCCACTTTCTCTGCCGCCGCGACCTTTGCCTCGTCCTCGGCCATAGCCTAGGCCATCACACTGATTTTGGTGGTCCGCGGGTTGCGGTGGTCCGGCGGGTGCAGGGCTGGTCGGCGGTGCATCTACTACCAACGCCTTCTGATTATGTTCGTCTTGTTTGACACGTCAAGTCTCTTCCAATAGCAATTGTGAGCGGCTTATTGAAGCTAGGGAGGGGATCAGTTTGTTGGATCATCGTCGCAAGTGTATCTCAGATGTGTCGATATCAATGGCGACTCATTATTTCAATGAATCATTTCTTCGGACGGAAGAAGATTATGTAAATACTTACTCGAGATCTCACTTATCAGATTTCATTGTGGATTGTGGAAGAAACAATTTTTTCAGAAGAATTCGCCATGATATACCTGATCCATGCATATTATCAGGAAAAATGGATACAAATTTTTGACTGCGACTTAGTATTGGCAATAGGTCTCATACCAACCTTTCGGCAACCCATTGATGAGTTGCAAACTCATCTTTGTTTTAGAAATCGGATTGCCAATATTAGACAATTTTACAATAGTCACATGTTAACAAAGTTCTCAAGACGGATGTTGTTAAATTGGTATGAAGTAAATTCTTGGATATGGTGTCATATATCCATTGTTTGACGATTCATAACGGCAAAGGTCGGATGAAAGGTGTTAGGAGGGGGGAGAAGGAGTAGGATGTGTGTCGTGGGTGGAGGAGGAAGAGATGGGAGAATCCATGGGCAAGGGCAAGGGCTGTCGGTGGCGAAGTGAAAAAGAGGCATCAGATTTAGGGTTTTGGAGCCGGTGGCGGCTTGAAAAAGAAGAGGGGCGCTGGATTTAGGGTTTTGGAGGAGGGTAGAGTTTGACTCTTGATATCATGTAGAATAGTGTAATTCTCCTTGTCTGAAGGCTTCTCATTAATACAATATATATAGGTGTTTACAATTGTAATCGTAATCGTATGAGAATATCTACTTTACATAATTACACTAAAATAATAATTACATAATATTTATCTATTCTATGTCATAGAAGACACTAATTTTAGATGTTACTCCCTCCTTCCCATTTTATAGGAAGATGTTTGACTGGGCACGAAGTTTAAAAAATAAAAGAAAGACTTTTGAAACTTGTGATCTAAAATAAATTATAAAAATCTGTGTAGTTAGAAATTATTTCTTAAAGGGTAAAAAGATAAATTTAAAGTTGAATTGTTACTAAATACAAATACCTTAACAGAAAGGTGTAATTATTTTCGGTATTGACTAAAAAAGAAAGACTGTCATATAAATTGGGACGGAGGGAGAACTAAAAGTACTTAGTCTCAAAATGCTTGTCATTTACAAAATCAAGATGAAATTAATTATTTTTATCTCATTTTACCCTTAATATTAAGTGTTCTTGAAAATAATTAATATCGATTAGTGTAATTTCTTGGTGAGAGATAAGGGTAAGGTTCACGCACAAGTGAAATGTGACAACTAATATGGAATGGAGAGAGTATAGTTTAATTTCCTTACAAGTGAAGACACTGTCAAATTAGCTCATGAATGCTTATCCTTATGCCTTTTTAAGGGTGCTTATTTAAGTTTCTTTTGGTGATTTTAGGATAATGTCTCTCTCTCAAAACCAGGAGTTGGAGTATATGGTGGATGAGTACTATGACACTACTGATTTTGATGAAAGTAATTTCGGGGATGAATCGCCACGAAGTACTGGTCTCGATGACTCTTTAGACTCTGATTTTGAGGACGATTTTGAAGTGGTACGTGGATAAATTACGGAAAAGGGTCAGATTTCCCTTAAAAAAGTTATATTTGTCCTTTCGTTATACTTTTTGAGATATTTTCCCTTCATGGTTTGGAACCTTTGGAATGGGTTTATTTTGCAAATTGGTTCGGGTTTAATGGTGGGTCGGGTTTAATTGTGATCAGAATTAAATTGAGTGAACAAAATATTTATATTGGCACCACGTAGCCACGTAGGATAATAAATATGTGGACAAGGGAAATTACCAGTTCAGGGGTAAATATATGCTCAAAATTGGATGTTCAGGGTGAATATATTAAAAGAAATATAACGAAGGGTAAATATAATTTTTTATGAAGAGTATAGGGGTAAATCTGATCATTTTCTTACATGTTACCTGTGTCATCCTCCTGTTTTAGTTTTACAATGTTGACTTAATGCTCTTCGATTCTACAGAGTAAGTCAAAGACTGATACATCAGCTGTAGAAGCTAGAAATGGCAAGGATATACAGGGAATTCCTTGGGAAAGGCTTAATTTTACCAGAGACAAGTATCGTGAGAGGAGGTTGAAGCAGTATAAGAACTATGAGAACCTCTCCCGCTCTCGTGAAGATCTTGAAAAGGTTTTTCTTTTCACTCTTTTCCCTTCCCAAGTAGTGTCAATGCAATGCTATAGGAGTGTATGATATACCTTTCTCGTATTTTTGGCTAAGCTCAAGTCTAAAAGTTTCTTTTCTCACCATTTTAGGAGTGCAAGGAAGTAGGAAAAGGACAAAGCTTCTACGATTTCCAGTTTAATACAAGGCTTGTCAAATCAACTATTGTGCACTTTCAGGTACATAAATTTTTAAGCATTTTCTTGCTTGGGTAAATCAGGCTGCTTTGCTTTGCTTGTTCTTATGCTCTGTCTTGAGCCGAGGGTCTCTCGGAAACAACCGCTCTACCTACCAAGGTAGAGGTAAGGTATGCGTACACTCTACCCTCCTCAGACCCCCACGTTGTGGGATTTCACTGGGTATGTTGTTGTTGTAAATCAGGTGTTAACCTTAGATCAAGAAACCCGTTGACTGGTCTGCTGCTCCTGTAGTTCTGTGTTTTTTTATTTAAAGTCTCCATTATTCATTTTACATAATTCAATTAAACATTGCAAACAACTCCCATGGTCACCTTTTTCGTTCTGTCCTTTCAAGTTATTTTTTGGCTTAATAGCTCGGGACCTCCTGAACTTGACACCTTTTGTTCAGTGTACACCTGAACTATTGTTGGTCCTAATTTCCTCTTCATTTTTTAGCTGGGGTCTTTAGTTGTTTGTTATTTTCCATCGTAATAAGTTTACTCTAAATTTATAAAATTAGAGTTAACAATAGAATTTGGTTATTTATAGTCTTGTCATTGTGTGAGCCTTCGGTCGATGATCCTGTCACTTTTTTCTTCTTCCCATGCAATAACTATACTCTTGCAGGTGCTCTGCTCCTTTAGTGTTAATTTAACTGTTAGGTTGTAGTTCGACCTCTCATTCCTCAGAGGTACGGAGTTTGTACCGTCCTTGAAGAATTTAGTGAGCTTGATGCTTGATATGGAATTACTTTACTTAAACATTGACTGTATGTGTCTCTAACGCATGCTTGGACAGCTTTCTGGAATTATATGCCACCACAGCCAGTATGTTTGAGATGATGCTACTTATGGCTTCCAAGCTGCTGAATTTGCATCTGATATAAATTTAGTGTTAACATTTCTTGGTGCAGCTTTCTTTTTCTTCCTCTGTTCAGAAAACTAAAACATTATGCCAAATTTGTCTGTTGCCAGTTTCATTTGTTGCTTCCAGCGATAATATTTTTGCTACGTCTGGAAGTAACAAGATTTACATAGGAACCATTCTTTCTGTTGTTCTGCATTTAGTTTTTATGTCAATTGTTTTTCAGTAAGCAGCTTTATTGTGCCCCTATCGAAGTTTTGGTCCGAGCTGTATTCACAATATCCTTTTTGTGCAGATTATAAACACTTAGAGAAGTGTGTCTCATGAAACTTTGTAATATTAGAAGATCCTTGTTTGGAGCTTCACTCTTGAATATTTCATCATGAATCAGCTGAATGTATTTGAGGAAAGGATTTCGATATGGAAGCTCAGTGGTGAGGACAGAACTTGGCTTTTGCTGGATTTGTAGTTTGTTGCTGACATAAAATATAGTTCTGACTTCTGAGTCAAAGTTGGATGTTATGTTCCATTCTACTGCTTGTGTGACGGAGTAGATAAAGACCACACAGCCTTTAGTTTTGCAGTGTCAAACAGTAAAGTTGAGGCTGATGGTTGAAACTTCCGAAGTTCCATTCCCATTTTGTGTCTCCCACTAGAGAATAATTATCACTTGATTTTATTTCTGTTCATCTGCCGTGGGCCTGCATTTTCCGTTGGTCACTAACTAGCTCTGTTGCATTCACGGTTCATCCCTTTCAATTCAGAATTGCATACCTTTCTCGGCTGTTGTTTTAGAAGATATTGAGTTGATGAACATTTTTGCTACTCATTATGTGAAGTGGTTAAGTTTAATTCTTGTGGTGAACTATGTATGTTTGAATTGTATTCTTTCAAAAATTAACCAATATCATGTGCGCATTGCTATTGTATCTATATTTCAGCCTTAGAAGCAGGATTGCAGTTATTATGTGAGCAGCGGGCACAAGTATTTTCAATATTGTATGATAGGGTATATCTGAGAATTTAAGAGTCCTTTAAGGTCATTCTTCTGTTTAGTTTTGAGTTAACTTGTTAATGGCAGCAACAAGTTATTAAAATATTTGTGTGCTGTTTCATCATTTGAATATTTAGATGGTCATCTTGTTTGTGGTTTACCTCTTCTGTTGAAGATGGTTGTAGTTATTTTCTTGTTTATGGTTATCTCTTCTGTTGAAGATGGTTGCACTTTTTTTCTTTGTTTGTTAGAGATGGATTCTGCACTAGGCTCTTTAAGTACGTCCACTGTGTGGGTTGTAAATTCTAATTGCTGTGTCACAGTTACTTCACAGTTTTGATCATTATATAATCGCTTTGGTACATCTTCTTTTGTAGCTTCCATCTGCAGCTAGTATCTGTTTCCATTAGAAAAGGAAGAATTACTGATTTGGTACCACGTTGGCTGTTGTTTAAACTTTCTGGCAACTGACTATTTGCAGTATACAAGTGGAGAGTTAGGTTGGATTATATGTGTGCCGTTCATTTGAGAGTCCGTGATTCCATTTTTTTGAAATTTTCAGTGACTTTATTGTGTGTTTTTCTGCCCTTAATCAATCACATTATTCTCTTTTTATGTGGTGTTGTGCCCTTAATCATCACATCGTGAACTTGGGGGCTCAATTGCTTATCTACTGCTCCCAAGAGTTCTCCTCTCTTTCCTATGTCCCTTGGTCCATTCCACTCTTTGGATAGCTCGTCACGTTTTGAATAGAATATCGAAGCACTTAACACTTGAATTCGCGATCTATCTAGTAAGCTATTTGAATCCCGTCGACGTCTTTTGAAATATGTACTGTTCATATTTGGGTTGTGCTGCCTTATATTGATTATGCACAATTTTCGAGGCATAGTGTAGCTTGCTCCCCCATTTCCTCTTTTTTACTTTTTGTTTTCTAGATTCTGGTGAGGCACCTCTTTCGAGTCTCTGTGGTATTCTTGTTTTTGCTGCATCCTTTTTCCTGCTGTCATTGTCACAATTGACATTTCCTGGCTTCTCTTTCATATGTTTCTTTTCTGATTCGATGTATATAGTAGTAGGAAAGTTCAACTATTTTTTGCTGCCCGACTTGCTTTCTTGGAAAGCAGCTCTATCGCAGATGATGATGTGTAACTATTAGTGGTAGATGTTCAGTTGTGGACTTGTAGCAAGCTAGCAGCTGTTCAATCGCTGGCTTATGCATCATTGACCACTAATATTTAGGACCAACTACTGCTGACCTACGACTTAACTTTGTATTAGGGATTTCATACATTTTTCTCTTTTATTTTCTTTATTCCTCTAGAGCCTGACCCAGCAGAAGGAGAGAGGGGGTGGTTGATTTTGTGGGTCCATTCTGCATCGTGTCTGTATAGGCTATTTATTCCCAATCTAGGTACTATTCTCTCTGTCATATGGTTGAGATGGTGAATGAGAAGTGTCTGAACCCTGAAGTTTACATGACTGCAGGCCCATAATTTTTCTGAATATTTTTCATGATCAAGTGCCAGCATAACGAAGTTCTTGTTTTTGCTTTAATTGATAACATGTGATGTTATTGTTTGCTTCATTAGAAACTTGTATGCTGTCCATTGAGTGTATCAACCGGTTTATATTTTTGTTTCAGTTGAGGAATCTGTTATGGTCAACATCAAAACAGGATGTGTATCTCATGCAAAATTACTCTGTGATGCACTGGTCCTCACTTCTCAGGAGGGGAAAAGAAGTCCTAAATGTTGCTAGGCCATTGGTGCCCACTGTGGTTAGTAATGCTTTTTGTCTCCCTTTTATGTACTTAAATGACTTCTGGCAGTCAAGAATTAACTCTTTGGTTTGTGCAGAAATACCCTGAATCAGTGTCTCAAACACTTTCCCGAGTGCAGATCAGCACTATGGCTGTCAGAGATGGTTTAGTGGCTGGTGGTGGTTTCCAAGGGGAGCTTATCTGTAAGGTAGGATGACAAGATATTGTCTGAGCAGTACTCTTTCTGAAGTAACGGATACTGATATGATTTTATGTCATGCAGTATCTAAACCAACCTGGAGTTGCATTTAGTACAAAAATAAGTAATGAAGAGAATGCTATAACTAATGCCGTGGATATTTGTTATAGTCCAACGTAAGTCCCTGAAATTTGTCTTTCTGTAGCTTTTCTTGAATTCAATGGGGAGACTGTTGTGTACCAGTGCTTATACGGTTCTTTGTTGTAGTGGCTCAATGAGGGTAATCACTGCTAATAATGATCAGCAAGTCAGAGTTTTTGATGCAAAAAGCTTTGCTTGCACCAATCGTTATACATTCCCTTGGTCTGTTAATGTGAGTAGCAGATTTTAATTTCTACTCTGCAGTTTCATAATTTTTGGTAATGCTCGTTGGCTCTCTACTCACATTTTTTCCTTTTCATTGCAGAATACCTCTGTTAGCCCAGATGGTAAATTACTTGCTATCCTTGGTGATAGTCCGGAATGTCTAATTGCTGATGCTCAAAGTGGGAAGGTTGGTCTCCTCCAAATATCTTTTAAATACGGGTGTTAGCCTTTTAACGAGTAGTTGCTCATGTGTTGGCTTGTGACTGATGCTTCAGGTTGTCAGCAACCTAAAAGGTCATCTAGACTATTCGTTTGCATCAGCTTGGCACCCGGATGGGAGAATCTTGGCAACTGGTAACCAAGACACAACTTGCAGATTGTGGGATATAAGGAACACTTCACAGTCCATAGCAGTGCTTAAAGGGAGGATGGGTGCCATCCGTGCAATCAAGTTCACTTCAGATGGGCGCTTCATGGCCATGGCGGAGCCAGCTGATTTTGTCCACATATTTGATACACAATCTGATTATGGTGCCTGTCAAGAGATTGATTTGTTCGGTGAGATTGCTGGGATATCTTTCAGCCCTGATACTGAAGCTCTCTTTATTGGAGTGGCAGACCGAACCTATGGTAGCTTGTTGGAGTTCAACCGTAAACATTACCACCAATACCTTGATTATGTTTTGTAGTGAAAGGCGCCTGACCGTGTCGGTTTAATTTGGGCATCTGCTTGTTTGATACATAGTTTGTGTATAATATGAGGAATACTTGGGGTAGTCTTTTGTAACTTGGCCTTCTTGTGACAATAGTGTGAAGGCAGGCCTATGATTTGGAGAACTAGTGTGATCGGGATAGAGCTGGGATGACGTCCCAGTGTCCAATGGCCATATAGGGGCTATGTCCGCGGAAGTACGTTGTGTAAGCATGCAGAAATGGGAAGATTTTGCAGTAGTAACTGCAAATCACTGTAGATTTGTATATCAGAACGAATTATGTGGTCAAGTTGTTTTTGTTAATGGCCAAATTTATCACAATTCGACGTGTAAGCTTTATTTTAATTTTTTTGTTTTTATAATTTTGTCCTTTCAAGTTCTGTTTCCTCTTGCCGTTTTTTCTGCTCCCTTTTCCCGGATGCGAGTGCCAGTTTGTTCAAAAATGACCTCTCTATCCAACGCAAATAGTCTTAGATCCGTCGACTCTGCATAAGATTGATGCCGCACTAAGCCTCTTCTATTTGCACGAAAGTGAAAATGATAATACTGAAATTTGGACATAAAATTAGTCAATTCGATCAGAAACACTGATACTGAAGTATCTGGATTTGTTCCTTTTGCTATTGCCCTGGTTAAGGTAACACTCCAGATTACTTAATAGATCACTGTGAAGTATCTGGTTTTGTTCCTTTTGGTATTGCTCGTCTCACGAATCTAATAGTACTTTGGGTGAGATATAAGAACACATTTCAACTAACATTTTTGCGAGACTTGTCAAGTTTGAACACATGAAAAGTTAATTCATTGTTTCAACTGTCAAGAGTTATTAATTAGAGATGGCAACAGATCCTGGACCCGATCCGGATCCGGTGGATCTAGATCCATTTTATAGGATATGGATCTTCAAAATTTGTACCCGACGGATTCGGATCGGACCCGAATCCGTTTATGACGGATCGGATCTGGATATGGATCTTGTCTTTGAGATCCGTATCCGGTCCAGATTCGATCTGTGGATCCGTTTTTTATTAAATACATTATACATTTATACATCCATAAGATTAGTGACACAAATAAGAATGTCTAATTTCAATCTATAGGCTCTTTTCACGAATAAAATAACAAATAAAAAGTATACGACTTTGAAACAAAGAAATGTAAGCGTACACTTTTCAAGACTGAAATCAGCAAAAGTGAAGACAGGAATTTGAGCTGTGGTTATATTTTTTGGTGGGTCTTACAAAAAATTAGTCGTTGATGTGCTCAAAATCGAAACCCGTAAAACACATAATTGGATCTCAAATAGTCAGATTGGAATGAATAAGGTACACGCATCTTAACAAATAGAGGCAGTTTACCAACATTTTGAGAATAGTATCCTTGCAAAACAGTAAGATCATGAAACTCAGTTTTCAAGATATTTTTCTTTTATTGCATTTCTTTTTTAGTTAACCATGTAATAAACATGACGGAAGGAGAGGATTTAACCATGTAATAAACATGGTGTCATTCTTGTGATTGTCGTAGAATGATGTAGAAAAAGAACTTTCCATTATCTCAATTTTGAAATTGGAAACTGAATTCATTGGATAGGTAAATATTGTATGTTGAATGTTGGGATATTATTAAGGCAATTTTTTTTACATGTGGATCCGATGAATCTGGTTTTTATGGACCCGATAGATCTGGATACAGGTATGAAAACGGATCTGGATACAGGTATGAAAACGGATCTGGATCTGGATCTAGTAGGATCCGGTCCAGATCCTATCAGTTGCCATCCCTAGTTATTATCCATTTAATTTTAATTGTGTCCAACGCAGGGGCGGACTGACCGACTAAAATAAAATAAAAAATATATTTAACGCTCAAATAACTATATTACAATAGCAATTTACGTTCTTTCGAATCACGAAAGTCATTGATAATAGCATCTATGTCAAAGTCATCGACAATTTCTCTTTCATTATACAATAGCAAAGTATTTGTAAGTGAAAGAAATAATCTCTTGATTATTCTTATTGATTGAAGACATATATATATATATATACAAGTTACAATAGGAGAATCATATTCCTACTTTACATCTAAATTCCTATTTTATACAATTAAGGTAATAGAATAATTCTAATTATGGTACAAGACTAAGTCTATCAAATATACAATAATATAATAATAATATGTGTCCACTGCTGGACACGTTGTGGGCCCTGGATATGGCTTGGCCGGCCTACCGACGCAAATGGCCGCGCATGTCCTCGGTGCCGCGCGCTAATGTCAACTTTTGGACATTGTTTAACACACCTCCGCAGTCACAGCGGGAAATCTTCGTACGCTGAGACTGTCTCTAAAATCTTCAAAAAGGACCGAGAGAAGACCCTTTGTAAAGATGTATGCAATTTGATATCTTGAAGGAACATGGCAGACGCGTACTTGTCCTTTTGCTACATTCTCTCGAACAAATTGAATATCCATCTTTATATGTTTAGTACGCTGGTGCTGAACTAGATTACCAGAAAGGTAGATGACACTTATATTATCACAATACACCAATGTAGCCTTCTCAATAGGACAACGAGCTCTAACAGTAGATTTCGTAACCAACATGACTCAGAAACCACATTGGCTACCCCTCTATACTCGGCCTCTACACTCGAACGTGAAAGCGTTGATTGACGCTTGGCAGGCCATGAGACCAAGTTATTACCTAAAAACATGCAATAGCCAGATGTAGACCGTCTGGTGCCAGGACAACCACCACAATCAGCATATGTGTAAGAGACAAGTGTAGACGTCGACGAGGGATACAAATGCAAACCATACTCAAGTGTTCCCTGAATGTACCTCAGAATGCGTTTTAGCGCATTCATATGTTCAACTCTAGGATCATGCATAAACAAACACACCTACTGTACATCATATGTAATATCAGGTCGCGTGAACGTCAGTTACTGAAGGGCGCCTGCAAGACTGCGATAGTGGATCGGATCCTCATATGGAGAGCCAACTGCAGCACCCAACTTGGGTTTAATATCAACTGGAGTGGAAGTGGACTTACAGGATGACATCCCAGCCCTCTCAATGATCTCTGCTACATATTTCCTCTGTGATAAGAACAATCCGCCTGCATGACGAGTGACTGCAATCCCCAAAAAATAACTCAATGGCCCAAGTCCTTCATGGCAAACTCAGAACTGAGCAATGTCATAATAGACTTTCACAAAGTATCAGAAGAGGCAATCAAGATAATATCATCAACATATAACAATATATAAGCCATTGAAAACCCTCGACGATATATGAATAATGAATTATCAGATCTACTGTGCGAAAAACCCATAGTTGAAACAAAGTCAGCAAACCTCTTATACCAAGCCCGTGGAGACTGCTTAAGCCAATACAATGACTTCTTCAATAGACAGACATGATTAGGATATCTAGTATCCCTGAACTACAAGGGCTGATGCATATACACTGTCTCCTGAAGATCACCATGTAGAAACATTCTTCACATCTAGCTGATGAATGAGCCAGGATTTCGAAAGAGCCAAGATGAGCACAGTGCGAATGGTAGTCGTCTTGACCATCGGGCTAAATGTCTCACCACAATACACACCAACCTGCTGAGTCTTACTATCACCTACAAGTCTAGCCTTATGCCTTGCAAATGAACCATCAGAATTTTCCTTATGAACAAAAATCCACATAGACCAAATAATATTAACACCAGATGGACGGGGTACCAACTCCCATGTCTTATTATCAATAAGAGCATTATATTCTTCGGTCATGACAATTTTCCAATTAGGGTCATTTAAGGCAGACACAGAATTACGGGGTAAGGGGAATTTAAGAACATTATAATTCAAATTAAAATATACTTTAGACTTAAAAATACCCCGTTGACTGCGAGTGGACCATGACTCTGGACTGGATTGGGGGAATTTTGAGAGATTTCAGGAATTACCGTCGAAGGCGTCGCGGCGCTGGAAGAGCTGCAGAGCTCTTTGAAGTTTTGGCGCAGTGGCGCCTCTGTGCAGGGCCGCGGCGCTGACGACGTTTTTTCGGATAAATCTGAAACATGACACATAGGGGGAAACATCCTCATCCGAAAAATCATAAGAACTAAGCACGGATTTTGCTACTTTAGAATAGGAAAATTGGAATTCATCAAAGAGAACATGACGACTAATTGATCGGTGTATTTTATATACACCTTTTGAGTCATTTTTAGTTAGTCTTTTGCCCATTTTTGTACAAATACGTGTCGTCGTAGGATAGATTTTCTTTCTTTTGAGTCATATTGGTTTAAAGTGGCTCATTGGCGGAAAATGAGCAAAAAGAGGGCAGAAACAGAGGTTCCAGAGCTCAAAAAGCGAAAGTTATGAACCAGGCATGAAACAGGCGCCTCCAGCCAGCAGAGTCAGAGCACCGCGACGCCCAATTTACAGAGATGTGCAGAGTTTCTGCCATGCGCGCGCTGATGGCCGCGCGCAAGCGGGAAAACTGAAATATTCGAATAGAAATGGGCCAAGGCCTGAAGGAAAACCTGGAAAACGTTTTGAGGCTATAAAAAGAAGTCTTTAGGTCAGAATTAAAGGTTCAAAATCCTTGCCAATTCACACAACCTTGGAGATCAAGATTGGAGACCACTTCTTAGTAATTTCTTGTTTCTTGTTTTATTTCTTTACAGTTTATGTTGGATGTTAATTTAGTTCTTGTCATGTCTATGGCTAAGAACTAACTTAATCTAGGGCTTTTCATGTCAAATCACTTGAACCTTATTCTTATGAATTAATGCATATTTTTTGTTCTTCTTATCATTGTTGAGATTTATTCAATAATTGTCTTGAATGTTTGGTAATTAATTGATCACTAATTATCATAATCCATATGATTTCTAATCGAAAGTCGAAAGGGGAGATTGTGAATATGCTATAGTTGAATAAACATAGGTTAAATCGTGGACGAAAGTACCCCGATACTTGTGTAGTATTAATAAGTTATTGCTCGTAATCCTCCTTTATAGTCAATCTTATCACCGAAAGGTAGAAGGGTTCTATATTGGGGTTGAGTGTTTATATTACCTTAACAGGAGTATAAAACAGTTTAGTTAACCTGCTATCTCAAAATAGAAGAAGAACCATAATTGATTGCATTAACAAGTAAGATGAGCGGATAGTTGAGGAGATTTGGAAGCCCTATTTCCACCATCACCGAAGTAAAACAAAGTAATCTAGTTAGCATTATTAATTATAGCTATAAACAATTTATCAATCATCGGTTACCAAATAGATACCATAGAATAGAATTTGAGAATTTAACACTAATCCCTGAGGACGATAACTCGGTCTTCTAGACTATATTACTTGACACGACACGTGCACTTGCGTTAGTGTGTGCATAAATCGCGCATCAAGTTTTTGGCGCCGTTGCCGGGGATTGGCGTAGTTCAATATCATTTTATCTATTCCTAATTTCTAATTTTGTTTTTATTTTTAATCTTTTTTTACTATATATTTTTTTTTGTGAAAACCAGTGTGCCGTGATCCGTTTGTTGATTTTGATCTGTTGCAGGCATCTAGTTTATACGAAGGAGAAGAGGAGCATATACACTTATTCCCTTCAACCTGGAAATTGAAAAGACGTGCAAATAGAACAGGAGAAACCAACGAGTTTTGGCCTTAATAGCGATGGGGGGCTTGCAGAATAACAATGAGATGAACGAAGGGTTAGGTGATCATCAACCTAACCAAAGGATGCCCCGGAGACTGCCAATGGATGTAGAAGAGAGGGTCCAGGTCCAAGCTGAGAGAAGCTTGGGAGATTATGTGCTTCCAAGGGTGAATGGAGCACAAACGCATCGAACTCCCGCATAGAGCAAATAATTTTGAAATCAAGCCTGCGATCCCGAGTATGGTGCGTAATCATCGCTCGATCGGAGGGTTGCCGTCGGAGGATCCTCACATGCACATAGCGAACTTCTTGGAATTGTGTGCAACCTTCAAGTACAATGGCGTTACTGACGACGCCATACGATTGAGGCTCTTTCCCTTCTCACTCAGGGATAGAGCGAAAGTTTGGTTGAATTCCCTGCCCACAGATTCGATATTCACATAGCAAGAGTTGACACATAAGTTTTTAGCTAAGTTCTTTCCACCATCCAAAGCCGCGAAGCTGAGAGGGGAGTTGAACAATTTTTATCAAGCTGATGGAGAGTCACTCTATGAAGCTTGGGAGAGATTCAAAGATTTGCAAAGGAAGTGTCCACATCACAACATTGAGTTGTGGAATTTGGTCTATATTTTCTACAATGGGCTAAGCGGGACCACCAGAACGATCATTGACGCAGCCGCAGGTGGAACTTTCATGAGAAAAACAGCACACGAAGCTCATGATTTATTGGAAGACATGGCCACCAATAATCATGTAACAGAGGACAGAGGGGTGAGTGGTAGAAGAGCATAGAGTTCGCGAGATTGATGCCATCACATCATTAAATGCAAGTTGCCCTCCGACCAAGCAATCGCAACAAAACACGATGACGATGAATGCACCAAATGCCATTGAGTTGCGAGATGTGCGAGGTCCACATACCTTTGATAGGTGCCCATCAACCGATCCTAAAAACATCTCGATCGAGCAAGCGAGTGCAGCGCTAGGAATTATCAAAGGCCCCGAACAACCCCTATTCGAATACCTACAATCCAGCGAGGAATCACCCTAACTTTTCATGGAGGGGTGATCAAGCGGCGCAGAACCAATTTCGAGGCCGCACTAAAATCAACAACCATTCACTCAGCCTCATCTTCACAATAATCAATGCACCTGCTCAACAAGAGGCTGATGAGCCGAGAGCACTGCTGACACTCACCAACTCACGCACCCAGTTCACGGCAGACCGATCCTCTATCGTGAATTTGGAGACGCAGTGGGACAACTAGCGAAGATGGAAAACAACGTGCCACATGACACTTTGCCTAGCAATACAGAGACGAACCCTGAGAACAAGGTTAGCAAATTGAGGAATGGAAAACAGTTAGAACAGCTTACACCCCAGCCTGTGGTTGAACAGAGAGTAGATGCAGAGAGGGAGAGGGTTACTGAAGACTGCCCGATATTAGAGAAAGCTCCAACAGTCCCAGTGAAGAAGTACACTGAGAGGATTCCTTTCCCGCAGAGGTTGCAAAAGAAAGTGGTTGATAAGCAATTCTCCAAGTTCTTGGAGATATTCAGAAAGCTACACATTAACATCCCATTCACTGAGGCATTGGAGCAAATGCCCACTTATTTTAAATTTATGAAGGAAATTCTGGGAAAGAAGAAGAAGTTGGCGGAGTATGAGATGGTGGCACTGACAGAGGAATGCAGTGCCATCTTGCAGAAGAAATTGCCCCCTAAACTCAAGGATCCAGGGAGTTTCACACAGCCTTGCACAGTTGGTAGGGTAACATGTAATAGAGCCCTGTGTGATTTGGGGGCTAGCATAAATCTTATGCCCTTGTCTGTTTTTAAGAGGTTGGGGTTAGGTGAAGCCAAACCAACCACTGTGAGCTGCAGCTAGCGATGGGGCAGACAAGGCGCATCCTGTGGGAAATATCAAGATGTCCTAGTTAAGGTGGAAACATTCTTCTTTCCTGCGGACTTCCTCATCCTTGACATGGAGGAAGATGATGAGATCCCCATCATATTGGGAAGACTGCTTCGCAACCGAGAGCCCTAATTGACGTGGAGAAGGGTGAACTGACACTTAGAGTGGAAAGTGAAGAGATGGTGTTCAAAGTGTTCAAACACATCATTGAACCCCCAGTCATGAGCAAGTGCTTTGCAATTAGCACTGTCAGCACATCGGTTGAGCCAACACAAGAAAAAGAAAGGGAAATAAGCCCGCCGGAACAGGTAAGTAATACTAAACCTCCTCTTGAAAAAAAAAAGAAAAAAAAAACAGAAGGAGGAAGCGAAAAATGTTAATGAAATGGATAGGCTGTGGGGTTAATCTACCCCATGCCTCTTGAGTAAAGAACTTGCGTCCGGCTAAAAGACGTTAAAGACAGCGCTACTTGGAAGGCAACCCAAGGTTATCTTATTTTATTCAATTTAATGCAATTTAGTTTTTTTTAGAACAGTCTCACGGAGGGTATTGTTTATGTGTTGCGATAATAGGTACAGGGGCCAAGAATTTGGAGGACAGAAACTGAGAAATCAAAAGAGAAAAAAAAGAAAAATCGGCTCACAAGGCGCTGAAATGCAGGGCCATGGCCAAAAGTCCGTAAAGGCGCAGGTTCAAGGCGTCGCGGCGCCGCGACGGAAAATCTGATTTTTTTTTTGAAGAATCCCTAATCCGATTTTCCTTCCTCCAAATCAAAAATCAAAAGCCCTTCAACTCTGACGGGATTCCTGACATTATCTGCCATCCGCCGTCACCACCACCACTTTAAACCAAGTTTGTAAGTTGTCCTGTTTTCTTTTATCTTTGTATTTTTTTTGGGTCTTGCACACATTGGGGACAATGTGTGATTTAAGTTTGGAGGGGGGGGGGGGTGTCTTATTTGTCTTAGTGTTTTTGAGTCTTTTTGATTTGTTTTATGTATTTTTGAGTCATAATTTTTTTTAAAGATCATGCATGCTGCAGTTACTTGAATCGCCTAGTGAAGTAAGGTTGAATAATGTAATGGAATTAGAAGCAACCATATAAACACTTAGGTTAGATATGCCAAAAATTCATGAAATCAGATTATTTGGGGTATCTTGCTTGACTTGTGCATTGTTTATGATTAAAACTATGTGTATGCTTGCTTGCTATTTGAGGCGAAATAGTTAGGATATGCATGTTAGGGAGATGACTCAGACAATTCTTTGTTAGCCCTTTCTTACCACTTTTGCGTATCCCTGATATTCAAAGTTTATCCCTAGTCAGCCCATTTGAGCCTAAAAACTAGACTTTTTTCTTTGACATCCTATAATTCCACACTTGTGCCATAAGTGAAATTTTTTGGTGATTGAAATAGAAAGTGTTAAAAAAAGAGATAAAAAGAGTGAACAATTTTGATGCACCCCACTGAAAAAGTAATAATAAATAGGCAAAAGCCTAAGTTTGAGGGTGCCTGTTATTCATAATACACTTCACTCTCTCAAAACAAAAGAGGGGAAAGATATGTATGAAGTGAAGAAAGAAAAAATCAAAAGAAAAGGGAAGAATTGAAAAGCAAAAGAGCTTATGACACATAAAATGAGCCTAAATGCCTATTTTACCTACCCATGCCTAAGCCTACATTACAACCCTGAAAAGCCCAGAAGATCTATTACATGTGTATCTATAATTAGTGGAGAATAACAAGTAAACATGTCATAGGATTTTGAAATTGACATGCATAGTTAGGTATTCTTACTTCCATTGAACATGATTAAATTGAATTTGCGAAATATCTAACTTAATGTGTTTAGAATGCTAAAAATTCATGCTATATGTTCATGCATATTATTCTGCTAACCTTCATGCTTTTCTAAGTAACAATGATGCACCAAAGTGATCAGTGTCTTGGAGTCAGTCTATTTTTCTTTCTTCTCTTGTCTTTAATTCTTTCTTTTGATCTTTTCTCGAAGGCGAGCAAAGGTTAAGTTTGGGGGTGTTTGATCGGTGTATTTTATATACACCTTTTGAGTCATTTTTAGTTAGTATTTTGCCCATTTTTGTACAAATATGTGTCGTCGTAGGATAGATTTTCTTTCTTTTGAGTCATATTGGTTTAAAGTGGCTCATTGGCGGAAAAAGAGCAAAAAGAGGGCAGAAACAGAGGTTCCAGAGCTCAAAAGCGAAACTCGCGAACCGAAAGCATGAAGCGAGGCATGCGCTTCCAACCAGCCAGAGTCGAGGCCGCGCGCCCAATTTACTGAGAGACGCGGGAGTTTGGCGCGCGACGCCGCTGGGCCAGGCCGCTACGCCAAGCGGAAACTGAAATATTTGAATGGGAATGGGCCAAGGCCTGAAGGAAAACCTGGAAAACGTTTTGATGCTATAAAAAACAGCCTTTAGGTCAGAATTAAAGGTTCAAAACCCTTGCCAATTCACACAACCTTGGAGATCAAGATTGGAGACCACTTCTTAGTAATTTCTTATTTCTTGTTTTATTTCTTTACAGTTTATGTTGGATGCTAATTTAGTTCTTGTCATGTCTATGGTTAGGAACTAACTTAATCTAGGGCTTTCCATGTCAAATCACTTGAACTTTATTCTTATGAATTAATGCATGTTTTTGGTTCTTCTTATCATTGTTGAGATTTATTCAATAATTGTCTTGAATGTTTGGTAATTAATTGATCACTAATTATCATAATCCATATGATTTCTAATCGAAAGCCGAAAGGGGAGATTGTGAATATGCTATAGTTGAATAAACATAGGTTAAATCGTGGACGAAAGTACCCCGATACTTGTGTAGTATTAATAGGTTATTGCTCTTAATCCTCCTTTATAGTCAATCTTATCACCGAAAGGTAGAAGGGTTCTATATTGGGGTTGAGTGTTTATATTACCTTAACAAGAGTATAAAAAGACTTAGTTAACCTGCTATCTCAAAATAGAAGAAGAACCATAATTGATTGCATTAACAAGTAAGATGAACGGATAGTTGAGGAGATTTGAAAGCCCTATTTCCACCATCACTGAAGTAAAACAAAGTAATCTAGTTAGCATTCTTAATTATAGCTATAAACAATTTATCAATCATCGGTTACCAAATAGATACCATAGAATAGAATTTGAGAATTGAACACTAATCCCTGAGGACGATAACTCGGTCTTCTAGACTATATTACTTGACACGACACGTGCACTTGCGTTAGAATAGTCATAATCTATTCTAATTCCCCATTGTCATAATCTTTAAATTTCTCATTGTCATACTCTTTGCCATTATCACATTGAATGTTTTTTTATTTCCCGTTCAAATTGTGTTCTTATGAAAGCTCTAAATTTTATGAAAATGGAAAACTTGAGATTTTTTCGCAATTGGATACGTCCATAAATATTTAGAATAGTCATCTAAGAATAGAACATAATAACGATGACCCATAGAAATGAGAATCGAAGATGTCCATAAATCACTATGAATAATCTCAAATGGAATTGAAGTATTATAATTCAAAGCTACAAATGGTAACTTAATAATTTTTTCCAAAGCACATGATTGACAAAGTGGAGTACTACGTGTACCCTTACAAGAAATAAACTTATTTCTATCTAAAGAAGATAAAATAGACGACCTCGTATGACTTAGACGAGCATGCCACAAGGAAGGAGCAAGAGCTGCAAAAGTGAATGACATAGCTTGCCGCGAGATGCTGAGACTCGGTGTGATTGGATAAAGATCCTCCTACTGTCACACCTCATGAGATGACTTCCCGTATTGAAATCCTTCACAGAAAACCCAACTGGATCAAAATTAATAGAAACCCAATTATCAGTGGTAAATTTACGGACATACACCAAATTTTTAATCAATTTTGGGGCATGAAGGGTATATTTCAGGACAAGTGGTGGATGAGGAGGGGACAAAGTTTTATGACCATAACCCTTAATTGAAATAGAATTGCCATTACCAATAGTTATACCACGATTAGTGCTCAAATTGGAATAAGACGAGAGAGTACCTTGGTCGGATTTCATGTGGGTAGTGGCGTCGGTGTCCATGTACCAATTAGGGTCCGGTTGCATCAAGCCAAGCGTGTGCATAGCTGTTTTAATGTCGGTCTGAGTGGGGCCCACTGCGTGGTGGGCCTGATGGGGGCGAGGTCCAAGTATACCGATCGCCGGTGCCGCCATACGGTCCAAACCCGAGTCTAGCCAGGTAGGCCGCCGCGGTGCGACCGGCCGATATCGAGGCGCGCCACACAGCATCGCGAGCCGTGGCACTGTGTGGCGTTGGGACCCACTACCACTGTCCAGGGGCCCCCTGTGGGCCCCAGAACTGTTGTTCTGCTGACGGTTGCCCCCGTTGTTGCCGCCACGATTCTTGCCATTATTCTTCCGATTTTGACCCTTCTTACCACCCCTGTTGTTGTGATTTTGGGTCACGTTGGTTGAATTGGAAGGGGAGAAATTGGAAGTATTCATCATGGCGACGGGATTTGCTTCGATCGATGCTCTTTTAGCCAAACTTGCTTCTTCTAAAGTGAGCATGGAGCGGGCTTGATAGAACGCCGACAGGGGGTTACTTTGACGAATAACCGAAACAACCCTCAGATAGCCTCGGATAGACCAAGAACCATCCGAAGAACGACGACTATCGATACTGCGAGAACCCACGCGCGGTTGGTCTGCCAAGTCCTTAAGGAGTGTGCAATAAGAAGAAACGTTTGGAAAATTCGCCATATAAACTTGAGAAAATTTCTGCTCAAGGATAACAATACGAGAATTACTGTTATCTTGGAAGATGTCACGCAATCAATTCCACGCCGCCATAGCTGTGGAGTTGGGTTCCATAATCGTCTGTAAGAGATCCAAGGAGATAGTGACATAAATACACTGAAAAACCTTAGCATCAAGCATGCCCCATAATTTTGGATATGCTTGTTTAGTGGGCACAACCGTCGTAGAAGTAGACGCTGTATCACCCTCCTTTGGAGGAGTTGGAAGAATGATGTGGTGGAGAATTTTATGTGCCAAGGCATGAATCTTAAATAATTTCGTCCACGTCCCATATTGGACGTTTCTAGGTCAAAAACGATAGGGATGACGCTTTTGATGTTAGAAACTGTGAGGGCAGGATGAAAATTGTTCTTATCAGTCATGATGAATAGAACAACAAGATTTGGAGAATGGAATTTAGGAGATAGGATTTTCTGAGAGAAGGGCCGCGGTTTGTTGAAGAAAAACCGAGAGGAGTGCTGTGGCGCTTTAGGGTTAGAAAATCGAGAAGAAGGAGAAATTTGAGGAGCGAAAGCAGGGTAAAGAGAACCTAGACTCTTGATACCATGAAAGAAATAATCCCTTGATTATTCTTATTGATTGAAGACACATATATACAAGTTACAATAGGAGAATTCTATTCTTACTTTACATCTAAATCCCTATTCTATACAATTAAGGTAATCGAATAATTCCAATTATGGTACAAGACTAAATCTATCAAATATACAATAATAATATGTGTCCACTGCTGGACACGTTGTGGGCCCTGGATATGACATGACCGGGGCCCATTGGACGTGGGCCTGAGCCGCGACGCCGTGTCCCTTGAGCCGCTGCGCTAATGCCAACTTTTGGACACTGTTTAACAGTAAGACAATCATCTAACATTTTGTTGTGGAGTCGACTCTTCACAATTTTTGTAGCTGAAAATGCACGTTCATTTGTTGCAGTGGAAACCGGGAGCGTAAGCACAAGAAAAATCAATCTGAATATCAACGGATAGATTTTCGATCTTCCTGTATCTACCATCCACTTACACAATATAATAATACTTGAAAGAGAATTCAACTCCTTATCATCAGATACTTCAACTCCAAAGTGTCTTAACTCTATTGTCAACAATTGCCCCAATTCTAGCTCTGTAAAATCCTCTGGATAATATTTTTTTGCTAGCTCAGAAATTCGCTCAACATCAAATGAAACATATTTCTCTCTTGGATCAAGAGTACAACTAAGAGAAATCAACTCCATTGCTTGCTCACTGAAATGAATGTTTAACTCCTTCGTCTCCAAATCTATAGTAGCATAAAATATATCAATTTTATAATGATTTTCAATTGTAAAATCATGTAAATTGACAAGGCTACGCCCTCTCCTGCCCTTATACTTTTCACTTAGGTTGAGAACTTCTATGGAATGGTGGGCACAGAAAGTTTTTACATTTAGGAGCAAATCATCAAATCCATTATCTCTGACTTTCTGAACAAGGGTCTTTGTTGTCCGAACAAGATACATAACATGGGCAATGTCTAGTGACTTCTTTTGGAGATCTTGAGAAAGAGAATCAGTAATCTCCATCAATCCTTGGATGAAATGCAGGATGAAAACAAACTCGAATGAATTCATTGCCTCAAGGCCAGAATATGCTTGACCCCGTTGAGTGCTTGTTTTATCATCATCAATAATATTATCAAGAACCAAACGTGTAGCATTGTACATCTTAATCAAACTTGACACTGATCTCAAGTAGGAGCCCCAACGAGTATCTCCAGCCCTTTGTAGGGTTTCAATCTGCTTAAGTCCCCTCCCGATTTCAATTTCATCATTTTCAATCATTTGAGCAATGTGTTCAGCTTGAGCAACTTGTAGTTCATCATTACGTTTGGTTGAACCAATAGTAGAATTAATAATGAATCTCAATTTCTCAAAAAAATTCTCAACATAGATTACCTCTGTGGAGCCACATTTAATGTCAACTGAAGGCGATGAGCTAAACAATGAACATAATATGCATATGGACATTCTTTTGCAATCCGTTGAGATGACCCCGCATATTGTTCGCACCAACATATCCTTGTCCACGTATTTTTCTAATGTCAAGATTGTTTCGAGAAAGGACCAAAAGAATTTCGTTCATCAATGTAAGTGATGAAGTGTTGGGACGTGGTTTAGGGTTGGGACCACAATATTACTATCATAAATTAAATATTTCTAACAATTCATCAAACCCAATCAATAAAAGAATTGATTTAAAATTAATTATTTCCCTAATTTGCAATCATAATTAACAATTCAAATTAAATCAAAAAATTCTATTTACAAAATCTTCAAATAACCTAATAAAATAATAGAGAGAATACTACACCCGTGGAGAAAGCTTTCGTTGCCGTTCTACTTGTTGTCGCTGAAAATTGCAATTCTTCACTTACGCACGTGGTTTAGAATAGTGACTTCATGATTTTTCAATAGGTTAAATCTTTTTTTTTTAGAAAAGCAATGGACCAATACTAATAGTCAATTTATTTTTTAAATGGGGTGGGCCAGGGCCTAGGCTGGCCCAAGATATGGTCCGCCCCTGGTCCAACGACTACCAACTTCAGAGGAAGCCACCAAGTGTGACCAAATCCAAATTACTAAATAAAAGATTTGCGAAAACGAAAGAGGAAAATCGCACTGACAACTACAAGTCACTAATGATACCTATTAAAATAGGGGAAAAGTAATGGCAACAACAATGACACGGATTAGGATAATCTCTTTTAGTTTATCCTATGAAGATTATGTATTAAAACTGATGGAGACTAATCATGTATTTTCAAGCTATCTACTACTAGTATTTTCTAAAACAAAAGGCCGACAAACGACCCCTTTCTTGGTCATATTAGCAGTTAGTATCACAACTAACAACTGTCTTGAATTCTCAGGGACAAGTTATCTATTTCTATATCACTAAGCTGAAATTCGTTGACAGTTATATTGGTGTGAAGCGTGAAGGAGTTTCGACAGATTTGGACAAACATCTAAACTTTGTCAATACATGAATGGCTAACTAACACGTAATATGATTAGGTGGTGAGGTTTCTAATCAGTAGACACCAGGATCTATAGTGTATAATTTATACGAGTATAACTCAATTAAGATGTTATATGTATTTTTTCCTTGGATTCGATTGTGCCTATCTTTAGCTGAATTTGCATCGGTTTCAAGGAATTGTAGGTCTTTTGAAATAACTTTTTTCCCTATAATTTTAAGTCGGCCTTATTCCTTATTAGCACTTTCACTTACCATAGTATCACACATACCGGCAGTGTAACCGTAAGTGGATGTAAAATATAATCGAACTATCTTCTCTTATTTTATCCTCAATGCTTGCTATTTACATTCTCTAACAAATATAATTATTTTTAATTCTATCTAATCTTGTATGCATCCATCTTAGTAGTGGCATCACTGCTGCATTCATTTTATGAATATATTAAACTGCCTAACATTCATTATCATATAATATTTGCATATCTTATAACTGTTCTATAAAATTTACAATTGAGTTCGATTTGATTTTAATCATAGCAACTTTGGATAAGTAATTATAAACCGAACAAAACGAAACGAAAGGAGTGAGATTGGACATATATACTTGTGGTTGATCACATCAAGAAACTTAACTCTCATATCCTTCCTTCATAGATCCAACAGTATGACACATCTCAGATTATTATTCGAACGTAGCGATACTAATACATTGTTAAACAGTGTCCAAACAGTGCCCAACGCCGCGGCCCTTAGGACACAGCACTGCAGCCCTAATTCTGTGAACAATGTTCCGGAATCTTGTATATTTGATATATATTATAATTAGTCTTGTACCTTAATTACTATTGTAATATTACCATAATTATATAGTTAGTCTCCTTATAGAATAGAGTTTTAGATGTAAAGTAGGAATATGATTCTCCTATTATAACTTGTATATATATGCCTTTCATCAATAAGAATAATCAAGAGATTAATTCTTTCATGATATCAAGAGTCTAGATTCTCTTTACCTTGCTTTCGCTCCTAAAAAATTTCTCTCTCTTTCTCGGATTTTTTGCTCCATTCGCGACCCTTCCTCTCGGTTTTCAACCAAAGCCGCGACTCTTCTCTGCCAAAAAATCCTCTCTCCCAAATTCCCTTCTCCGAATCTTCGTCTTTTATTCACCATGACTGATAAGAACACGTTTCATCCTACCCTCACAATTTCCAACATCAAGAGCGTCCTTCCTATCGTTCTTGATCTAGAGAACGTCCAATATGGGATGTGGGCAGAATTATTCAAAATTCATGCTATGGCACATAAAATTCTTCACCACATCATCCTTCCCACTATTCCTACGGGGGGTAATAAGACGTCTACGTCTACAACGGTTATGCCCACCAAAGCAGCAGATCCAGACTTATGGGTCATGCTTGATGCCAAGGTTCTCTAGTGGATTTATGCCACTATTGTCACAACCCGACCGGGTCACGACTAGTACTCACCGGTACCGCCGGTATGCATCGAGAATAGCAATGAACATACATAACTTGTAAAAGGTAAACATCGCCGCCACCGATAAGGCCGCCCATAAAACATACTTAATCGTAAGTACAACTTATTCTTACATTTCAAACCACCAACGTGACTACGCACTTAGGAATAACAACTGTGGCGGGACCGGGCCCCGCCATACCCCCTGAATGTACAAAAGTCTATAACCTCAGAGAATCATACCAGAAGACAAAGCCTCCGGAGATATGGAGCTTTCCAGGAAATGAACAATGATCCTAAGAGCGGACCAACAAGCTACGATCTCGACTGCAGATGAACGCACTTCGGCGAGGTCAAGACAACATGTACCAAGTATGTGAAATCAAAATATCAGAATGGAATCATAATATCATATATATAAAGCAGAGACATGTATGATAGCCAAACTACAAAGACACAACATATACGCAGCCATGTCAAGTCGTGACTCACGCCTCTAAGTCATCACTCGAATATAACCATAGGTCTCATGCCCATAATATCAATCGTGCCGTGGAATTCTTCCTCACCGCCAGCCTATGATATAACAACACTAAGGAATACACATGAATACTAGATCCCACCAGATCATAAGAACCGCACGAGGCAAGTACGGCGCATAGCTACCGATCCACCTCGCATCCTCAATCGACCGGCAAGTACGAAAGCCAACTACCGGATCCACCCGCACCAACAATACTATAATCAAATCACGGTCGACCGGCAAGTGCGATAGCCTCTACCAGATCCACCTCGCCACATCACGACCGGCAAGTACGAGGCTAACCACCGATCCACCTCGCATCACACCACTTCGCCCTAACCCCGACCGGCAAGTACGAAGCCAACTACCGGATCCACCTCGCATCACGTCTCGACCGGCAAGTACGAGGGCTAACTACTAGATCCACCGCATCGTGAGACCTCATGGAGAGCTAATCCATGGAATAATACTGTCAACAGGGAAACGAACCCTCATCATGGACGCATACCCGTGGAATCCCCCATCACTGACGGTACGCCCAAATAGACTCATAATTACATATAGTGCATACCCGTGGAATCCCTCATCTTGAAGACTTGGTCAATATAGTGCATGCAAAATCAGATGGGGGGGGGGGGGACACTTGTCACCCACCCAAGGTGTTTTAAAAGAAAAATCGACTTTTCCTAAGTTTTACCGCCGAACCCGCCTCGGCGCGCTTTCTTCCGGGCAATGGCGCTGAAACCTCCGCAGCCTTCTCTGAACTTCCGCGCGCCTCGCGGCCGGGCGCCAGAACTTCAGCGCCCTCGCATTTCCGGCCATGCCTCGCATCCGGCGCGCTGCTGTTTTGCTCAAACGCATTGGTCCGTCACAAGACCGAACTTGTAACTCCCATAACTTTCTACTCCGACGCCCTATCGACGCATTTGGTTGGTTGCGTTGAATCTAGACTCAACGAACTACGCCCGGTCCTTTGAAACACTTAGGAATTCTTAATGTATCGGGTCATAACCCGCCGTAGTTGACTAAAACCCATCCGAACAATCCACAACCTATCTTTAGAAAATTTTAAGTCTTACATGCTTTCAGACGCTCATATGTAGGTCGAACTACGGTATAAAATTCTCCCTTCCTTAGAAACATTCGTCCCCGAATGTTCTTTCGAGCCAAACTACTATTCCTGCACATCCTCGCACTATATACTAATGGAACTTCATTATGCCACCTATGACCCTAAGATATCGCACACGCATACCCATTCACCGTAAGTCAAACGTAAAACGAACCCAACATATGAACCATTACTACTTACTCTCATTCACTACCAATGTAATTTCCGCTCGAATTTACCACTCATTCTATCACACGTATACGCCTCAATATCCTCTGCTCATAACACTAAATCATACAACAATTCTATCATGCATACTAATCTCTAAAGGGTCAAAGATATACCGTAATTATTGCTTCACATTCCCTTGTCGCTCTAATCATGATCCCGCCGCACTACGCATAACAAAAGAAGGCGATGAACCACCATCGATCCCGGCGTCGAATCTCTACATCCGTGCTATCTCTCGGCCTGACAGCTTCGCATAATGGCCCCGCTGCCACATGCATAGCAATTACCCAAACTAGCACGACACTCCCATAACGGGTGTTACCACATCGCCACACCGAGGTAGAGGTGGCTTCCTCGACTAACACCCTTACTCTCCCGAAACTCAACCTCGAGCCCCGCCCCGCCCCCGACCTCCCAACGCCCCAAGATCGCGTGGAGTACTCCGCATCGGGCCGAGAGCATAACTAGCTCGCCGAGGCGGTCCGCCTCAAACCGCCCCGAGATCTCGCTGCCTCGCCTCTGGCCGGGCTCGAGCCAAGCCTCTCCTTTCTCGCCCTCTATCCTCGCGCATATGCTCGCATCTCCGGCGATATCCATACCGGGCCAAGAGCTACTCCCAAGCACGCAGAATCATATGACGGCCTAGCCCCATCACATAGCGATGAACTCGCTCGCCATGTCTGCCACAATAGTGTCGCGATACCGCCAAAGAGTCAAACTCTGTGTCAGACTCACGGTCCTCCCATTCTCGCCTCAAGGTCAAGAATCTATCCACGCGGCTCTCCTCAACTCGTGAGGCAAGAAGTGATCCAGAAGGCCTCGCGAACTCCTCCCAAACCGCCGGAAGAGCACCATCCTCTAGACAATTCCCACGACTCAAACCGCTCAACGCAATATCGCGTAACCCAGAAGAAGCTAACACAACGGACTCGCCTCCGAGGCCCTAAGCACTGCGTAGTCCGCCGCACTGCCGACAAACTCCCGAGATCCTCCTCGCACTTCGAACCATAGAACTCGTGGATTACAACTCGTAAAGTCCCGAATCCTTAAACCGTCGCCTAGGGTTAGCCACGCCGGCGTGCCGCCGCCACGATGCTAGTCAACAACCCGACCGCTTCTCCGTAATACCTATACTCGCCTCGGCCGCGAATCGGGCTCGCATCAAACCTTCGAGCTACCGCCGCCTCGCCTCTAATCGCCGCCAGAATAACTCGCCACCCGCCTACTTCTCGTGCATAGTTTGTGTCCGAGTCCTCGTAACTCTCTCGTACCACTAGCAGCCTCCTGGCGATGCCTTGCCCTTCTCGGCTCGTCGCTTCCGCGAGGCATAATCGTACATAAGAATAGGTCGAGAGGACTCAACCTACTATGACACTCTCATCGCACGATCTCAAAGAGAGAAGAATGGAAACCAACCCTAAATGTCTCGCAGCCTCTCGATTATAGATGTGGTGCACAACACACCGATAATCAAGACTTACTAGACACGGCCTCAGACACTTTCCGAAGACTAATCGCTCGATACCACTTTTGTCACAACCCGACTTCGGTCGCGACTAGTACCCTACCGGTACTCGCCGTGCATGATCGAGAATAGCAATGAACATACATAACACATAACTTGTAAAAGGTAAACATCGCCACCGATAAGGCCGCTTCCATAAAACATACTTAATCGTAAGTACAACTTATTCTTACACCCAAACCACCAACGTGACTACGCACTTCAGGAATAACAATCGTATGACAGGCCCCGCCATACCCCGAATGTACAAAAGTCTATAACCTCGTGGAATCATACCAAAAGACAAAGCCTCCGAGAGACGGAGCTTTCCAAGAAATGAACAGTGATCCTAAGAGCGGACCAAAGAAGCTACGATCTCGACTGCAGATGAACGCACTTCGGGCGAGGTCGATAACAGTACCAAGTATGTGAAATCAAAATATCAGAATGGAATCATAAAAGCATATATATAAAGCAGGAGACATGTATGATAGCCAAACTACAGTACACAACATATACGCAACCATGTCAAGTTAGGGACTCACGCCCTCTAAGTCATCACTCGAATATAACCATAGGTCTCATGCCCATAATATCAATCGTGCCCGTGGAATTCCTTCCTCACTGCCGGCTGTCTATGATATAACAACACTAAGGAATACACATGAATACTAGATCCCACATGTATCATAAGAACCGTACGAGGCAAGTACGAAGGCATAACTACCAGATCCACCCTGCATCCTCAACTGACCGGGGCAAGTACGAAAGTCAGCTACCAGATCCACCCGTACCAACAATACTATAATCAAATCACGGCGATCGGCAAGTGCGATAGCCTCTACCAGATCCACCCTGCGTCACATCCCTGACCGGGGCAAGTACGAGGGCTAACCACCAGATCCACCCTGCATCATACCACTTCACCCTAACCCTGACCGGGGCAAGTACGAAAGCCAACTACCAGATCCACCCTGCATCACGTCTCTGACCGGGGCAAGTACGAGGGCTAACTACTAGATCCACCTCGCATCGCAGACCTACGGAGAGCTAATCCATGGAATAATATCATAATGGAAACGAACCCTCATCATGGCCGCATACCCGTGGAATCCCCATCACTGACGGTACGCCCAAATAGACTCATAATTACATGCTTTTAATTCGAATTGCAATATCATGCCTTTATATAAACCAAGACAATTACCATGCCTTCTTTTCACATAAACCAAGAGAATTTCTTATTTAAGCAAGCCAAAGTACTTATCAAGGCACACATAGAAAAATTCTCAATTAAACAAGCCAAAGTGCTATGTACGTACATTCTTTTCGAAGCCTCATTTTTATGTAAAATCCAAGATACTAACAACCGTAGTATTGAGGCGTGTCTATTTTTCAAAGTAAGTTACTACACCTTTAGAAAACTCATTTCAAAGCTTGAAACCAAGTAACTTCAATTTTTCCACAATCTAGACAACTTATGCTCATTAATCAAAATAGACAACTTTCATAACCTTCCATAAAGTTATTATAACCAACTTCCCATAAAGCCGTTATACTAACTTTATGCTTTAGAAATTTACGACATCCTTATCCATTCATAAGGCCGTTATAACTAACTTCCCATAAAGCCGTTATAACTTCTTATAAACCATTTCGTTCTTTTACTAACCAAGAGACTTATACTTCGAACAAATTCATACAATTTTCAAAATACTTCAAGCCTCTTATCCTTTAGAAAACAAGTTTCTTACCTCAAAAATTTAAGTCTCTTATCTTTTAGAATAATTCAATATTCAATACTTTCACACCAAAAGTACTATACTTCATTATGTCAAGAAATCCTTGTCTACCTTATTTAGGATAAACCATTCCTTAAGAACAATGTTAACTTCTTAACCCAACCAACTTAGACATTTCCTTAAAACAAGTCAAGTATAACAAAAGGATTTACTTCATTCAAAACACGTCGCTCACCGACTATATAGTTAAAACTACTCATGCTCAAAAGATAAGAAAGTTTCCACATACCTCTTCGGTCAATCCACTTGCTAAGCTCAAACTACCGCAAGTAATATGCCAACCTATAATAACCATAATACGTTTATTAACCTCTAATTTCAATGTAGGAATAATCTAAGTTCAAAGCCCCTAAATTCTATGGAAAATTGGGCAGCATTTCCTTTGTTTCTACATACTTTGCCACCCTTTTAAGGTCCGAATTCAACATCCAAATGCCACTTAGGCCCAACAATCCAAACATCTCAGGGATTACACACCTAAACTCGTGTGTAAAATTCTGCCCCAAAAGGTAAAACAATTAACTTAACAAGTCTAAGGTAGTTTTTAGGCTACAACATGCTCACATAATCTTCTTAACCAATTCTTTCACATCCAAACCATATTTCTTACATGCAATGACTCTAAGAGCATTATTCACTACCACAAGTTCTTTCTTCTTAACATGCAACACTAGAAACTAATTCTAAAGGAAGAAATGTTACCTTAAAGTTTTAGTCAAACTTATTCCAAATATTTTTGCTAGCTTCCTTGCCAAGAACACCACCAACAAGCTAGCCACAAGCTTCCTTCTTGTTCTTAACTTTTCAGATTTTTCCTAAGGCTAGAATTTCTCTTGGATTTTAGAGAGAAGGAGGAGCTTGAACTTTTAAGAGAGAAGGAAAAGCTTTTGTCTAAGAGAGAGATGAAGTATGACCAAGTCTTGAAGACTTGGTCAATATAGTGCATGCAAAATCAGACGGGGGACACTTGTCACCCTCCCAAGGTCTTTTAAAAGAAAAATCGACTTTTCCTAAGTTTTTCCGCCAGAACCCGCCTGGCGCTGCCCTGCTTCGGCCGCGCGCTGAAACCTCCGCAGCCTTCTTCAACTTCCGCGCCATCGCTTCAGCTGGCGCTGCAAATCTCAGCGCCCTCGATTTCCGCCGCTGCCCCGTTGTTTTGCTCGAAACGCATTTCGTCCGTCACAGACCGAACTTGTAACTCCCATAACTTTCTACTCCGACGTCCTATCGACGTACGGTTGGTTGCGTTGGAATCTAGACTCAACGAACTACGCCCTGGGCCTTTGAAACACTTAGGAATTCTTAATGTATCGGGTCATAACCCGCCTCAGAGTTGACTAAAACCCATCCGGAACAATCCGTCAACCTATCTTTAGAAAATTTTAAGTCTTACTTGCTTTCGTACGCTCTCATACGTAGGGTCAGAACTACGGGGTATAACAACTATCTCTTTGGATCTTTTACAGACGATTATAGAATCCAACTCCACAGCCATGGTGGCGTGGAATCTATTGCGTGACATCTTTCAAGATAACAATCATTCTCGCATTGTTATCCTTGAGCAGGAATTTTCTCAAGTTGCTATGACAAATTTTTCAAACGTTTCTTCCTATTGCAAACACCTCAAGGACTTGGCAGACCAACTTCGCAACGTGGGTTCTCCTGTTTCTCATAGTCGTCTAGTTCTTCAGATGGTTGTCGGTTTATCCGAGGCCTATACAGGGGTTGCTTCGGTTATTCGTCAAAGTAACCTGATCGGTGTATTTTATATACACTTTTTGAGTCGTTTTTAGTTAGTCTTTTTTCCCTTTTTGTACAAATACGTGTCGTCTTAGGATAGATTTTCTTTCTTTTGAGTCAAATTGGTTAAAATGGCTGTTTGGCGGAAAAGGAGCTAAAAGAGGGCAAAAGTGGAGGTTCCAGAGCCTAAAATACGAGAAAGTGGCGAACGAGACAGAGGCACCGTTGCAGCGCCGCGCCCACCAACAGGTCAGCGCCCGACGCCAATATCCGTAGGTTGCAGAGTTTTCAGCCGCGTTCCTCCACACAGAGTAAAACAGAGCCGCGCGCTAATCATCGAGGGCTTTGAACTTCCCGCCACAAGGCCATAGGTGGCGGCGTCGACGCGGGAAAAATCAGGTTTTGACGATTTTATGGGCCAGGCCTGAAGGAAAACCTTAAGGGCGGTTTGGAGGCTATAAAAAGAGAACCCTAGGCAGTTTTCAAGGGTTCCCTTTCTTGCACAAACACAAGACTTCTTGGAATTGAAGATTGGAGACCTTTACTTAGTAATTTTCTTTTCTTTTCTTTACTTTACTTTTAGTTTATGTTGGATATTGAATTAGTTCTTGTCATGTCAATGGCTAGGAACTAATTCCATTAAAGGGCTTTCCATGTCAAATCACTTGAACCTTATGTTATGAATTGATGCATGTTTATGGTTATTCTTCTTATTGTTGAGATTTACCCAATAATTGCTTTGAATGCTTGGTAATTAATTGATCACTAATTATCATTATTTATATGATTTCTAATCAAACTTCGAAAGGAGGAGGTTGTGCCTATGCTGTAAGTTGGGTAGACATAGGTCGGATTGGGGATGAAAATACCTCAATTACTTGTGTAGCGTTAATAGAGGTTTAAACACCTAATATCACGCATGGTGCGTGACGATTATCAAGGTTTTTGTTCTTAATCCTCCTATAGAGTCATCCTTATCACCGAAAGGTAGAAATGAGCGCTACTGGGGTTGAGTGTTTATATAGCCTTAACGGGAGTATAAAACGAATTAGTAAACCTGCTAGCTCCAAAAGAAGAAGAACCATAATTTTATTGCATTAATAAGTAATATAAGCGGATAGTTGAAGCGACTTGGAAGCCCTATTTCCATCACTACTGAAGTACACACATAGTTAATTAGTATTTATAATTGTTAGTTATAATCAACAAAATCAAATATCGGTTACCAAATAGATAACAAAAGGTAGATAATTGGTACTTGAACACTAATCCTTGAGGACGATATTCTGTCTTACCTAGACTATATTACTTGTCACGATAGCGTGCACTTGCGTTAAAGTGTGTGCATTAAATCGCGCATCAAGTTTTTGGCGCCGTTGCCGGGGATTAGGCATAGTTCAATATCAATTTTATCTATTTTTAATTTCTAATTTGGTTTTTAGTTTCTATTTTTTTATTTTTACGTTTTTAATTTTTATTTTGTAAAAATCAGGGTACCGTGATCTGTTTGGTTGTTTTTGATCTGTTTCAGGCGCTCAGTTATGCGAAGGAGAAGAGGAGCAGACACTCTTGTTCCCTTCAATCCAGAGATTGAGAAAACTTGTAAACAGAATAGAAGGAACCAGCGAATCGCAACCTTGATAGAGATGGACGACGGTAAAAACAGCAATGTGCTGAGAGAGGGGTTAGGTGAAAATCAACCTAACCAAGGAATGCCTCGGCGAATACCTATGGATGTCGAGGAGAGAGTTCAAGTCCAGGAAGAAAGAAGCTTGGGAGACTATGTGCTGCCGAGGGTGAACGGAGCATAGACATGTATTAGGCTCCCAACAATAGGAGAAAATAACTTTGAGATCAAACCGGCGATTCTAAGCATGGTGCAGAACACAGTGCAGTTTGGAGGGCTGCCATCATAGGATCCACATATGCACATAGCTAATTTCTTGGAGCTATGTGCAACATTCAGATATAACGGCGTTACTGATGACGCTGTCAGATTGAGGCTCTTTCCCTTCTCACTCAGGGACAGAGCAAAAGTATGGTTAAATTCCCTGCCAGCTGATTCGATTTTTACATGGCAAGAGCTGACACAGAAATTTTTGGCAAAATTCTTCCCACCGTGCAAAGCAGCGAAATTGAGAGGGGAGCTGAATAATTTCTACCAAGCAGATGGAGAGTCATTATACGAAGCTTGGGAGAGGTTCAAGGATTTGCAGAGAAAGTGCCCACACCACTGTATTGAGTTGTGGAACTTGGTACACATCTTCTATAACGGGCTGAGCGGAACAACCTGAACAATTATCGATGCAACAGCAAGTGGGACATTTATGAGGAAAATAGCCCATGAAGCTCACGATTTATTAGAAGATATGACCACCAACAACCATGTCACAAAAGATAGACCAATGAGTGGTAGGAGAACAGTGGGAGTTCACGAGATAGATGCCATCACTGCCCTGAATGCCCAAGTTGCCCTGTTGACCAAGCAGCTGCAACAACATACAGTATCGGTGAATGCAGTATAGATGCCAAAGAGCTGTGAAATATGTGGTGGCCCACATACATTCGATAGATGTCCTTCAGCTGATCCTAATAATATGCCAATCGAGCAAGCAGAGTGCCAGGCCGTGGGTAACTATCAGAGGCCCCAGAACAACTCATACTCTAACACATATAATCCAGGGTGGAAGAATCACCCAAATTTCTCATGGAGAGGAGACCAGGGGCAGCAGAATCAATATAGAGGCCAAGACTAAAACCAAAGAAGACTAATCAGCAACCATTTACTCAGGCCCCACCCTCTCAACAGTTCAATGCACCTGTTCAGCCAGAAAAGCAAGATGAGCTGAGAGCAGCTTTGTTGACACTCACCAACGCCCAAACCCAGCCAGGATGTAAACTAGATCCTCGTTCAGGAACTTGGAAACACAAGTGGGTCAACTAGCAAAGCAAACGAACAGCAGGCCACAGGGTACACTGCCAAGCAACACAGAGATGAATCCAATAGAACAATGCCAGGCAGTACAGTTGAGAAGTGGTAAACAGTTGGAGCAGCATTCACCTCAGCCGGCAGTTGAACAAAGGGCAGAGATAGAGAAAGAGAAGGTGGTTGAAGCTCGCCCAGTAGTAGAGAAAACTCCAGAGAAGGAGTATACTGAGAAGATCCCATTCCCACAGAGATTGCAACGGAAGACAGTTGATAAACAATTCTCCAAATTTTTGGAGACGTTCAGAAAGCTGCATATCAACATACCCTTTATAGAGGCGTTGGAGCAGATGCTCTCTTATTTCAAATTCATGAAGGAGATTTTGGGGAAGAAGAAGAAACTGACAGAGTATGAGATGGTAGCACTAACGAAGGAGTGCAGTGCTATCCTGCAGAAGAAGTTACCCCCTAAACTAAAAGACTCAGGGAGCTTTACATTGCCTTGCACAGTTGGCAATGTGACATGCAACAGGGCTCTTTGCGATTTAGGGGCAAGCATAAATTTGATGCCTTTGTCAGTATTTAAACGGTTGGAATTAGGTGAAGCCAAACCAACCACGGTGAGCCTACAACTAGCAGATAGAACAGTTGTGCACCCAAGGGGGAAGATTGAGGACGTGCTGGTTAAAGTAGGAAAATTATTTTTTCCTGCGGACTTCCTCATTCTCGACATGGAAGAAGATGCAGAGATCCCCATCATATTGGGGAGACCATTCCTGGCGACAAGGAGAGCCCTGATCGATGTAGAAAAAGGAGAGCTGACGTTGAGGGTGGAGAAGGAAGAAATGGTGTTTAAAGTATTTAAACACATTATTGAGCCACCAATCATGAGCAGGTGCTTTGCAATCAGCACCATCAAAACCCCCTGTGAGCTAGTACAAGCCAAACCAAGGGAGATGAGCCCACAAAAGCAGGTATGTGATGCCGAACCCCCGCAAAAGCAGGTATGTGTTCATGAACCTTCCCTTGAAAATAATTTTAAAAAGAGAAGTAGAAGACGAAAACGAAAAATGTGGAGAAAATGGATTGGTTGTGGGGTTAATCCACCCCACAATTCTTGAGTTAAGGAACTTGCGTCCGGCTAAAAGACGTTAAAGACAAATGCTACTGGGAGGCAACCCAAAGTATTTTAAATTATTTATTTTAATGTAGTTAGTTTTACTAAGAATACTCACTGAGGTAGTGTTTGTGTTGTGTTAAACAGTGCAGCCAACAATAAAATTGAGGGCGAAATCAAGAATAACCGTGATTTCGGAAAAACGGGTAGCCATGCGCCCAAGAGCAGGGTCGAGGCGCCAAAAGAGCGTAGCGCGCCAAGATTAAGCGCGACGCCAGTGAGAAACCGCGCGCCAAAAATCCGTAAAATTACCAGTCTAGCCGCCACGCCAGAGTGGCGCGCAGAAATACCAAGAAATGCAAGAGTCAGCCGCGCGCTAAATGCAGCCGCAAGGCGTCGGAAATCCGAAATTAAAAGACGCCAGAACTGATTTTCCCAATTTCAAACCAAAACCTAACCTTTCTTCTCCACAAAACCCACGAAAATTTAAACCTCACCCACAAATCTTCCAGGAATCAAACCCAAACACAACCAAAAACTCTTAAAGTCCCTAAACCCTTAACCATTTCGACCAACAAAACTTCATCCCAGTGCCTCAAATCACCATTAGAAGCAAGAAAACCTTGATGAACACCGTCAAAAAGGTAATCTTCATCTTTTCTTGAAAGCTTTACAGTAGTCAAATGAGGTAGTAGTTTGGAGGAGTGTTGCATTGTTGAAGTCATTGGGGTGTTGAAAAATTGGTTGTGAAATTTAGAGGAGGAGTATACAAGGAGGGTGTGGGTATTGTGTAGTGCAGGAGTTGGAGTTTGGGGGTGATAGTGTTGTAGCTGCTAGTTGTTGTGTGATAGTGTTGGGGAACATTGGTAATACTAAACACTGCAGTGAATTAACCATGTCTGCCAGAAAGAGAAGAGCCTCCACATCCACCTCAGCCCCTCAATACGATGATACTAGGTTCATTAGCCAACAAGCTTATGAAAGATACAAAAAACTTAGTATTAGACCCTTAATCCCTGAAAGGGGAATGGACTATCAAAGGGATTCGCTTGGGGATGAGGATGTCTATGAGCCCATTCGGGCAATGATTGAGATGATGGGGTGGAAGCGATTTGTAAACCCGAAAAAGATAGCACCAATGAACACAACGATGGTGCGCAAATTCTATGCTAACTTTCCGGAGAAGGTGGACAATAAATGCTTTATGAGGGGAAGATATATGCCCGTGACGGCAGAAGCGATAAATGTGTTTCTAAAAACAGCAGATGTTGAAGGAGGAAATGGTGATTGGAGTCACTTTAGAACACGGTCTAGAAACACCACCAACATCGATCGAATGCCGCCGCATACGATGAAGCTACCCTGGGGCTGCATTTGATATTGCCAGAAATGGGTCAAGAGGACTGAGCAGGTGTCAGTTCAAAAGAGCAACCAATGGTTGGCTGTATTTCGTCAGTGGCCGTCTGATTCCATCAACACACTTTACCAGAGTGCCAGAAGACATGATCAAATTGATATATGGAATCATGAAGGGGAAGACGATTGATGTGGGGAAGGAGATAGTGCAAAGTTTTGAAGAAACCAACAGGTTGGTAACAACAGGTGGGTTGGGACATGACTCACTTATCACTAGTTTATGCAACATGAATGGGGTCCCAATCCTACCCACTGATACTCATGAGAGAAACCAACTGCCGGTGTCATATGGGATAGTGCACTCCTTCCTGCACTCCAAGCCCCCAAAGAAGAAGAAGAGCACCAGCACCACCAGCAGCAGCAGCAGAGGCCGCCATGAACGAAGATGAGCCTGAAATAGAGGCCCAATATGCGGCAGGAAGTAGCCACCAGCCACCTACAGAATCAGAACCTTCAGTGCCCATGATGGAGCAGCATCTAATCGAGATAAGGATGATGCAGAGTTAGCACACACTTAAACAAGGACAACAAGAAACTAGGAAACAAATTAACGAGATGAGTTACTTGTTCAAACAAACGTCCAATCACTATCCAATGCCACCGCCACCGCCACCATTTTAAACCAAGTCTGTAAGTGTCCTTTTCTTTTATTGTCTTTGAGTCTTGCACACATTGGGGACAATGTGTGATTTAAGTTTGGGGGGTGTCTTATTTGTGTCTTATTGTTATAGTAATGTTTGAGTCTTTTTTATTGTTTTTGTGTATTTTTGAGTCATAATTTTTTTTCTTTTTGAGTCATAATTGTCTGTCAAAGATCATGCATCCTGTAGTTACTAGAAACACCTAGTGAAGTAAGGTGGAATAATGTAATGGAATTAGAAGCAACTATCTAAACACGTAGGTTAGATATGCCAAAAACTCACAAAATCTGTCTATTTGGAGTTCTTGCTTGAATTGTGAATGATAAATGATTAAAACCTATGTGTTATGATTGCTTGCTATTTGAGGCGAAATAGTTAGGATATGCATATTAGAGAGATGACTCAGACGTTTCTTTGTTAGCCAATTCTTACCACTCTTTTCTATCACTGACATTAAAAATATCCCTAGTCAGCCCCATTGAGCCTAAAAATTGAACTTTTTCTTTGACACCCTATATTCCACACTTGTGCCATAAGTAAACATTTGAAATAGTTGGAATAAGTGTGTTAAAAAAGAGACAAAAAGAGCAAACAAGATTTATGCACCCCAATTAAAAAGTAATAAGAAATAGGCAAAAGCCTAAGTTTGGGGGTGCTTGCTATTATGATACACTTCACGCTCTCAAAACAAAAGAGGGGAAAGATAGATTTGAAGTGAAGGAAAGAATCAAAAGAAAAGGGAAATATTGAAAAGCTAAAGAGCTTATGGTACACAAAAATGAGCCTAAATGCCTATTGTTACCTACTCATGCCTAAGCCTACATTACAACCCTTAAAAGTCCTGAAGATCTCTTAGATGCATATCCATGATTAGTGGAGAATAGTAAGTAAAAATGCCATAAGATTTTTGAAATTAACATGCATGATTCAATATTTGACTTCCATTAAGCATGATAAAAACGAGTTTGCGAAATATCTAGCTTAATGTGTTTAGAGTGCTAAAATTTCATGCTATATGTTCCTGCATATTATTCTGCTAATCTTCATATTTTTCTAAGTAATACCAAAGCAGCAAAGTGATCAATGTCATTGAGTCCTTTATTTTTCTTTTCCTTGAGTCTTTATTTCTTTCTTTTTATCTTTGCTCGAGGTCGAGCAAAAGGTTAAGTTTGGGGGTATTTGATCGGTGTATTTTATATACACTTTTTGAGTCGTTTTTAGTTAGTCTTTTGTCCCTTTTTGTACAAATACGTGTCGTCTTAGGATATATTTTCTTTCTTTTGAGTCAAATTGGTTAAAATGGCTGTTTGGCGGAAAAGGAGCTAAAAGAGGGCAAAAGTGGAGGTTCCAGAGCCTAAAATACGAGAAAGTGGCGAACGAGACAGAGGCACCGCTGGTCGCGCCCACCCAGCAGGCCAGCGCCCGGCCGCCAATATCCGAAGGTTGCGTGTTTCAGCCGCGCGCTCCGCATGCCAGAGAAGCAGCCGCGCGCCTAATCATCGAGGGCTTTCAGAACTCCGGCCGCGCCGATAGCGTGGCTGGCGCCGACGCTGAAAATCGTGTTTTGACGATTTTATGGGCCATGCTCAAGGAAAACCTAGGGCGGTTGGAGGCTATAAAAAGAGAACCCTAGCGCTTTCAAGGTTCCTTTCTTGCACAAACACAAGACTTCTTGGAGTTGAAGATTGGAAACCTTTACTTAGTAATTTTCTTTTCTTTTCTTTACTTTACTTTTAGTTTATGTTGGATATTGAATTAGTTCTTGTCATGTCAATGGATAAGAACTAATTTCATTATAGGGCTTTCCATGTCAAATCACTTGAACCTTATGTTATGAATTGATGCATATTTATGGTTGTTCTTCTTATTATTGAGATTTACCCAATAATTGCTTTGAATGCTTGGTAATTAATTGATCACTAATTATCATTATTTATATGATTTCTAATCAAACTTCGAAAGGTGGAGGTTATGACTATGCTGTAAGTTGGGTAGACATAGGTCGGATTGAGGATGAAAATACCTCAATTACTTGTGTAGCGTTAATAGAGGTTTAAACACCTAATATCACGCATGGTGCGTGATGATTAACAAGGTTTTTGTTCTTAATCCTCCTATAGAGTCATCCTTATCACCGAAAGGTAGAAAGGAGCGCTACTGGGGTTGAGTGTTTATATAGCCTTAACGGGAGTATAAAACGAATTAGTAAACCTGCTAGCTCCAAAAGAAGAACCATAATTTATCAGATTAATAAGTAATATAAGCGGATAGTCAGTACTTTGGAAGCCTTATTTCCATCACTACTGAAGTACACACATAGTTAATTAGTATTTATAATTGTTAGTTATAATCAACAAAATCAAATATCGGTTACCAAATAGATAACAAAAGATAGATAATTGGTACTTGAACACTAATCCTTGGGGACGATATTCGGTCTTACCTAGACTATATTACTTGTCACGATAACGTGCACTTGCGTTAAAATGTGTGCATTAAATCGCGCATCAAGTTTTTGGCGCCGTTGCCGGTGATTAGGCATAGTTCAATATCAATTTTATCTATTTTTAATTTTTAATTTGGTTTTTAGTTTCTATTTTTTTTTATTTTTACGTTTTTAATTTTTATTTTGTAAAAATCACGGTACCCTGATCTGTTTGATTGTTTTTGATCTGTTTCAGGCGCTCAGTTTATGCGAAGGAGAAGTGGAGAAGACACTCTTGTTCCCTTCAAACCAGAGATTGAGAAAACTTGTAAACGTAATGTAAGGAACCAAATAATCGCAACCTCGATAGACGGATGGCCACAAAACAACAATGTGATGAGAGAGGGGTTAGGTGAAAATCAACCTAACCAAGGAATGCCTCGGCGAATACATATGGATGTCGAGGAGAGAGTTCAAGTCCAGGCAAAAAGAAGCTTGGGAGACTACGTGCTGCCGAGGGTGAACGGAGCACAGACATGTATTAGGCTCCCAACAATAGGAGCAAATAACTTTGAGATCAAACCGGCGATTCTAAGCATGGTGCAGAACACATTGCGCTGGAGGGTCGCCATCATAGGATCCACATATGCACATAGCTAATTTCTTGGAGCTATGTGCAACATTCAGATATAACGACGTTACTGATGACGCTGTCAGATTGAGGCTCTTTCCCTTCTCACTCAGGGACAGAGCAAAAGTATGGTTAAATTCCCTGCCAGCTGATTCGATTTTTACATGGCAAGAGCTGGCACAGAAATTTCTGGCAAAATTCTTCCCACCGTGCAAAGCAAATAAATTGAGAGTGAGTCAATAATTTCTACCAAGCAGATGGAGAGTCATTATACGAAGCTTGGGAGAGGTTCAAGGATTTGCAGAGAAAGTGCCCACACCACTGTATTGAGTTGTGGAACTTGGTCCACATCTTCTATAACGGGTTGAGCGGAACAACCAGAACAATTATCGATGCAGCAGCAGGTGGGACATTTATGAGGAAAACAACCCACGAAGCTCACGATTTATTAGAAGATATGGCCACCAACAACCATGTCACAAAAGATAGACCAATGAGTGGTAGGAGAACAGTGGGAGTTCACGAGATAGATGCCATCACTGCCCTGAATGCCCAAGTTGCCTGACACTGCAAACCGCAACAACATACAAGACGGTGAACGCAGATGATGCCAAAGAGTCGTGAAATATGCGCGCCCACATACATTCGATAGATGTCCTTCAGCTGATCCTAATAATATGCCAATCGAGCAAGCAGAGTGCCAGGCCGTGGGTAACTATCAGAGGCCCCAGAACAACTCATACTCTAACACATATAATCCAGGGTGGAAGAATCACCCAAATTTCTCATGGAGAGGAGACCAGGGGCAGCAGAATCAATATAGAGGCCAGTACCAAAATCAGCAGCACCAGAATCAGCAGCCATTTACTCAGGACCCACCCTCTCAACAGTTCAATGCACCTGTTCAGCCAGAAAAGCAAGATGAGCTGAGAGCAGCTTTGTTGGCACTCACCAACGCCCAAACCTGGGCCAGGATGTAAACTAGATCCTCGTTCAGGAACTTGGAAACACAAGTGGGTCAACTAGCAAAGCAAACGAACAGCAGGCCACAGGGTACACTGCCAAGAAACACAGAGATGAATCCAATAGAACAATGCCAGGCAGTACATTTGAGAAGTGGTAAACAGTTGGAGCAGCATTCACCTCAGTCGGCAGTTGAACAAAGGGCAGAGATAGAGAAAGAGAAGGTGGTCAAGCTCGCCAAGAGTAGAAAACCTGCAGGCGAGTATACTGAGAAGATCCCATTCCCACAGAGATTGCAACGGAAGACAGTTGATAAACAATTCTCCAAATTTTTGGAGACGTTCAGAAAGCTGCATATCAACATACCCTTTATAGAGGCGTTGGAGCAGATGCTCTCTTATTTCAAATTCATGAAGGAGATTTTGGGGAAGAAGAAGAAACTAGCAGAGTATGAGATGGTAGCACTAACGGCGAGTGCAGCTATCCTCGCAGAGAAGTTACCCCTAAACTAAAAGACTCGTGAGCTTTACATTGCCTTGCACAGTTGGCAATGTGACATGCAACAGGGCTCTTTGCGATTTAGGGGCAAGCATAAATTTGATGCCTTTGTCAGTATTTAAACGGTTGGAATTAGGTGAAGCCAAACCAACCACGGTGAGCCTACAACTAGCAGATAAAACAGTTGTGCACCCAAGGGGGAAGATTGAGGACGTGCTGGTTAAAGTAGGAAAATTATTTTTTCCTGCGGACTTCCTCATTCTCGACATGGAAGAAGATGCAGAGATCCCCATCATATTGGGGAGACCATTCCTGGCGACAAGGAGAGCCCTGATCGATGTAGAAAAAGGAGAGCTGACGTTGAGGGTGGAGAAGGAAGAAATGGTGTTTAAAGTATTTAAACACATTATTGAGCCACCAATCATGAGAAGGTGTTTTACAATCAGCACCATCAAAACCCCCTGTGAGCTAGTACAAGCCAAACCAAGGGAGATGAGCCCACAAAAGCAGGTATGTGATGCCGAACCCCCGCAAAAGCAGGTATATGTTCATGAACCTTCCCTTGAAAATAATTTTAAGAAGAGAAGTAGAAGACGAAAACAAAAAATGTGGAGAAAATGTATTGGTTGTGGGGTTAATCCACCCCACACTTCTTGAAAGTTGCGAACTCAAGGCCCGGCTAAAAGACGTTAAAGACAACGCTACTTGGGAGGCAACCCAAAGTATTTTAAATTATTTATTTTAATGTAGTTAGTTTTACTAAGAACAGTCTCACAGAGGTAGTGTTTGTGTTGTGTTAAACAGGTGCAGGCCAACAATAAAATTAGAGAGCAAATCAAGAATAACCGTGATTTTCGTAAAAACTAGGCCATACGCCGTGAGCAGGCCGCGGCGCCAAACGAGCAGAAAGGCGCTGAAGATTAAGCGCCGCGGCGCCAAGGTGCAGGGCCGCGGCGCCAACAATCCAGAAAAATTGCCAAGTCTAGGCGCCACGCGTAAATTCCCGGCAGCAAGAAGTCAGCCGCGCAGAAATTCCCGGGCAAGAAGAGTCAGCCGCGGCTAAATGCAGCCGCGGCTGCGAAATCCAGAAATTAAAAGACGCCCAGAAATCCGATTTTCCCCAATTTCAAACCAAAACCTAACCTTTCTTCTCCACAAAACCCACGAAAATTTAAACCTTACCCACAAATCTTCCAGGAATTAAACCCAAACACAACCAAAAACTCTTAAAGTCCCTAAACCCTTAACCATTTCAACCAACAAAACTTCACCCCAGTGCCTCAAATCACCATTAGAAGCAAGAAAACCTTGAACAACACCGTCAAAAAGGTAATCTTCATCTTTTCTTGAAAGCTTTACAGTAGTCAAATGAGGTAGTAGTTTGGAGGAGTGTTGCATTGTTGAAGTCATTGGGGTGTTGAAAAATTGGTTGTGAAATTTAGAGGAGGAGTATACAAGGAGGGTGTGGATATTGTGTAGTGCAGGAGTTGGAGTTTGGGGGTGATAGTGTTGTAGCTGCTAGTTGTTGTGTGATAGTGTTGGGGAACATTGGTAATACTAAACGCTGCAGTGAATTAACCATGTCTGCCAGAAAGAGAAGAGCCTTCACATCCACCTCAGCCCCTCAATACGATGATACTAGGTTCATTAGCCAACAAGCTTATGAAAAATACAAAAAGCTTAGTACTAGGCCCTTAATCCCTGAAAGGGGAATGGACTATCAAAGGGATTCGCTTGGGGAGGAGGATGTCTATGAGCCCATTCGGGCAATGATTGAGATGATGGGGTGGAAGAGATTTGTAAACCCGAAAAAGATAGCACCAATGAACACAGCGATGGTGCGCGAATTCTATGCTAACTTTCCGGAGAAGGTGGACAATAAATGCTTTATGAGGGGAAGATATATGCCTGTGACGGCAGAAACGATAAATGTGTTTCTAAAAACAGCAGATGTTGAAGGAGGAAATGGTGATTGGAGTCACTTTAGAACATGGTCTAGAAACACCACCAACATCGACTGGAATGCCGTCGCAGACACAGTGAGCTACCCTGGGGCTGCATTTGATATTGCCAGAAATGGGTCAAGAGGACTGAGCAGGTGTCAGTTCAACAGAGCAACCAATGGTTGGCTGTATTTCGTCAGTGCCCGTCTGATTCCATCAACGCACTTTACCAGAGTGCCAGAAGACATGATCAAATTGATATATGGAATCATGAAGGGGAAGACGATTGATATGGGGAAGGAGATAGTGCAAAGTATTGAAGAAACCAACAGGTTGGTAACAACAGGTGGGTTGGGACATGGCTCACTTATCACTAGTTTATGCAACATGAATGGGGTCCCAATCCTACCCACTGATACTCATGAGAGAAACCAACTGCCGGTGTCATATGGGATAGTGCACTCCTTCCCAGACCCAAGCCCCCCAGCAGCAAGAAGAAAAGCACCAGCACCACCACCAGCAGCAGCAGAGGCCGCCATGAATGAAGATGAGCCTGAAATAAAGGCCCAATATGCGGCAGGAAGTAGCCACCAGCCACCTACAGAATCAGAACCTTCAGTGCCCATGATGGAGCAGTTACTCCAGAATCAGATAAGGATGATGCAGAGTTTGGACACAGTGATACAAGGACAACAAGAAACGAGGAAACAAATTAACGAGATGAGTTTCTTGTTCAACCAGTGGTCCATGCACTATCCAATGCCACCGCCACCGCCACCATTTTAAACCAAGTCTGTAAGTGTCCTTTTCTTTTATTGTCTTTGAGTCTTGCACACATTGGGGACAATGTGTGATTTAAGTTTGGGGGGTGTCTTATTTGTGTCTTATTGTTATAGTAATGTTTGAGTCTTTTTGATTGTTTTTGTGTATTTTTGAGTCATAATTTTTTTTATTTTTGAGTTATAATTGTCTGTCAAAGATCATGCGTGTTGTAGTTACTAGAAACACCTAGTGAAGTAAGGTGGAATAATGTAATGGAATTAGAAGCAACTATCTAAACACGTAGGTTAGATATGTCAAAAACTCACAAAATCTGTCTATTTGGAGTTCTTACTTGAATTGTGAATGACAAATGATTAAAACCTATGTGTTATGATTGCTTGCTATTTGAGGCGAAATAGTTAGGATATGCATGTTAGGGAGATGACTCAGACGTTTCTTTGTTAGCCAATTCTTACCACTCTTTTCTATCACTGACATTAAAAATATCCCTAGTCAGCCCCATTGAGCCTAAAAATTGAACTTTTTCTTTGACACCCTATATTCCCACACTTGTGCCATAAGTAAACATTTGAAATAGTTGGAATAAGTGTGTTAAAAAAGAGACAAAAAGAGCAAACAAGATTTATGCACCCCAATTAAAAAGTAATAAGAAATAGGCAAAAGCCTAAGTTCAAAGTGCTTGCTATTATGATACACTTCACGCTCTCAAAACAAAAGAGGGGAAAGATAGATTTGAAGTGAAGGAAAGAATCAAAAGAAAAGGGAAATATTGAAAAGCTAAAGAGCTTATGGTACACAAAAATGAGCCTAAATGCCTATTTTTACCTACTCATGCCTAAGCCTACATTACAATCCTTAAAAGTCCTGAAGATCTCTTAGATGCATATCCATGATTAGTGGAGAATAGCAAATAAAAATGTCATAGGATTTTTGAAATTAACATGCATGATTCAGTATTTGACTTCCATTAAGCATGATAAAAACGAGTTTGCGAAATATCTAGCTTAATGTGTTTAGAGTGCTAAAATTTCATGCTATATGTTCCTGCATATTATTCTGCTAATCTTCATGTTTTTCTAAGTAATACCAATGCAGCAAAGTGATCAATGTCATTGAGTCCTTTATTTTTCTTTTCCTTGAGTCTTTATTTCTTTCTTTTTATCTTTGCTCGAGGGCGAGCAAAAGGTTAAGTTTGGGGGTATTTGATCGGTGTATTTTATATACACTTTTTGAGTCGGTTTTAGTTAGTCTTTTGTCCCTTTTTGTACAAATACGTGTCGTCTTTAGGATAAATTTTCTTTCTTTTGAGTCAAATTGGTTAAAATGGCTGTTTGGCGGAAAATGAGCTAAAAGAGGGCAAAAGTGGAGGTTCCAGAGCCTAAAATACGAAAAAGTGGCGAACGAGACAGAGGCACCGTTGCAGCGCCGCGACGCCTCCAGCCAACAGGCGCCGGCCGCCAATATCCAGAGGTTGCAAAGTTTCAGCACGCGCGCCTCGCATGCCAGAGTAGCAGAGCCGCGACGCCTAATCATCAGAGGGCTTTCAGAACTTCGCATGGCCAGCGCCGATAGCAGGGCCGCGGCGCCGACGCGGGAAAAATCAGGTTTTGACGATTTTATGGGCCAGGCCTGAAGGAAAACCTTAAGGGCGGTTTGGAGGCTATAAAAAGAGAACCCTAGACAGTTTTCAAGGGTTCCCTTTCTTGCACAAACACAAGACTTCTTGGAATTGAAGATTGGAGACCTTTACTTAGTAATTTTCTTTACTTTACTTTTAGTTTATGTTGGATATTGAATTAGTTCTTGTCATGTCAATGGCTAGGAACTAATTCCATTATAGGGTTTTCCATGTCAAATCACTTGAACCTTATGTTATGAATTGATGTATGTTTATGGTTATTCTTCTTATTGTTGAGATTTACCCAATAATTACTTTGAATGCTTGGTAATTAATTGATCACTAATTATCATTATTTATATGATTTCTAATCAAACTACGAAAGGAGGAGGTTGTGACTATGTTGTAAGTTGGGTAGACATAGGTCGGATTGGGGATGAAAATACTTCAATTACTTGTGTAGCGTTAATAGAGGTTTAAACACCTAATATCACACATGGTGCGTGACGATTAACAATGTTTTTGTTCTTAATCCTCCTATAGAGTCATCCTTATCACCGAAAGGTAGAAAGGAGCGCTACTGGGGTTGAGTATTTATATAGCCTTAACGGGAGTATAAAACGAATTAGTAAACCTGCTAGCTCCAAAAGAAGAAGAACCATAATTTATTGCATTAATAAGTAATATAAGCGGATAGTTGAAGCGACTTGGAAGCCCTATTTCCATCACTACTGAAGTACACACATAGTTAATTAGTATTTATAATTGTTAGTTATAATCAACAAAATCAAATATCGGTTACCAAATAGATAACAAAAGGTAGATAATTGGTACTTGAACACTAATCCTTGAGGACGATATTCGGTCTTACCTAGAATATATTACTTGTCACGATAACGTGCACTTGAGTTAAAGTGTGTGCATTAAATCGCGCATCATAACCCCCTACCGGAGTTCTATCAAGGCCGCTCCATGCTCAGTTTGGAAGAAGCGGGTCTGGCTAAAAGGGCATCGATCGGAGCAAGCCCCGTGTCATGACTGCTTTCAATTTTCCCCCTTCCAATCCAGCCAATGTGACCCAAAATCACAACAACGGGGGTGGTAAGAAGGGCCAAAATCGGAAGAATAATAGCAAGAATCGCGGCGGCAACAACGGAAACTGGCCAAGAAGCATACTCAACAGTGGTAGGTCCCAGCGCCACACAACACCGTGACTCAAGATTACAATGCCGCGCGTTCAGATACAGGCCGCGACGCAGCCTTCTTCCCGCTCAGACTTCTAGGTTCAGATTAACAGATAGCAATTTCAAAGAAGACGATATACTTGGGACTCGCCCCCTTCAAGCCCACTATGCAATGGGCCCCACTCAGACCGACATTGAAACAACGATGCACACTTTTGGCTTGACTCAACCGGACCCTAATTAGTACATGGACACAGGTGCCACTACCCACATGACATCCGACCAAGGTACTCTCTCGTCTTATTCCAATTTGAGTTGTAATCGTGGTATAATTGTTGGTAATGACAGTTCTATTCCAATCAAGGGTTATGGTAATAAAACTTTGTCCCCTCCTCATCCACGGCTTGTCCTGAAAAATACCCTTCATGCCTTAAAATTGATTAAAAATTTGGTGTATGTCCGTAAATTCCCCACTGATAATTGGGTTTATATTGATTTTGATCCGTTTGGGTTTTCTGTGAAGGATTTCAAGACGGGGAGTCCTCTCATGAGGTGTAACAGTAGGGGGATCTTTATCTAATCACACCGAGTCTCAGCATCTCGCGTCAAGCTATACCATCGACTTTTGCAGCTCTTGCTCCTTCCTTGTGGCATGCTTGTCTAGGTCATCCAGGATCGTCAATTTTATCTGTTTTAGATAAGAATAAATTTATTTCTTGTAAGGGTACGCTTAGTACTCCAAATTGTCAATCTTGTTCTTTAGGGAAAATTATTAAGTTACCGTTTGTAGCTTCAAATTCTCATACTTTAAGGTCATTTGACATTATTCATAGTAATTTATGGACATCTCCAGTTCTCAGTTCTATGGGTTATCGATATTATGTTTTATTCTTGGATGATTACTCTAAATTTTTATGTACGTTCCCAATTGCGAAAAAATCACAAGTATTTTTCATCTTCGTAAAATTTAGAGCTTTCATAAGAACCCAATTCGAACGAGAAATAAAGAACATCCAATGTGATAATGGTAAAGAGTATGACAATGGAGAGTTTAGGGAGTTTTGTGCTCAAAATGAGATAAATTTTCATTTTTCTTGTCCTCATACGTCTTCACAAAATGAGAAAGCTGAACGAAAAATTTATACTATTAATGACATTATCCACACCTTATTGATTCATTCTTCCATCCCTCCATTGTTTTGGCATCATGCGCCACAAATGGCTACCGATCTATTTAATATTATTCCCTCTAAAGGTTTGACATATTCCTCCCCTCTTCAAATTTTATACAATAAGACTCCTTCGTATTCCCATCTTATGGTCTTTGGTTGTTTATGTTATCCACTGTTTCCATCCATCATAATCAACAAACTTCAGGCACGTTCTACCCCGTGTGTGTTTTTGGGTTATCCTTCAAATCACCGTGGTTATAAATGATTTGATTTGTTCTCTAAATGAATCATCATTAGTCGTCATGTTCTCTTTGATGAATCTCTATTTCCATTTTCTAAAATAGAAAAACCCGTGCCTAGTTCTTATGATTTTTTGGATGATGATATCTCCCCCTAAGTTCTTCGTCATTTTTCAAATTTTTCAGAAAATACGTCGTTAGCACCGCGGCCCTTAGGGCAGGCACCGCGACGCTAGTCGTCCAGTATCCACGGTGATTTAAACCCGTCGTCAGTGCCGCGGTGCCAAAACTTCTGAGATCTCTGCAACTCATCAGGCGTTGCGGCCCTAGACCGAGGCGCCGAGGCTCCTTCGACGGTAATTTCCGAAATTCGGCCAGCAGGCCCACTGTCTGTTGGCCAGTCCGTCCCGTCTCTCGAAAATTCCCAAACTTCACACCATCCAGCCCCAAGTCATGGTTCAATCACTCGCAGTCAACGGGGTATTATTAAATCAAAAAGACATTTTAATTTAAATTCTAATGTTCTTAAGTCTCCCTTACCCCGTAATCTTGTGTCTGCCCTAAATGACCCTAATTGAAAAATTGCCATGACCGATGAATATAATGTTCTTATTGATAATAAGATGTGGGAGGTGGTGCCCCGTCCATCTGGTGTTAATATTATTCGGTCTATGTGGATTTTTGCTCAAAAAGAGAATTCTGATGGTTCGTTTGCAAGGCGTAAGACTCGTCTTGTAGGTGATGGTAAAACTCAGCAGGTTGATGTGGATTGTGGTGAGACTTTTAGCCCGGTGGTCAAGCCGGCGACTATTCATACTGTGCCCAGCTTGGCTCGTTCGAAATCATAGCCCATTCATCAGCTAGATGTGAAAAATGCTTTCCTACATGGTAATCTTTATGAGACAGTGCATATGCATCAGCCCTTGGGGTTTAGGAATACTAGATATCCTAATCATGTCTGTTTATTGAGGAAGTCCTTGTATGGGCTTAAGCAGTCTCCACGGGCATGGTATAAGAGGTTTGCTGACTATGTTTCGACTATGGGTTTCTCTCACAGCAGGTCTGATAACTCATTATTCATATACCGTCAGGGACCTTCCATGACTTATATACTATTATATGTTGATGATATTATCTTGACTGCCTCTTCTGATGCTTTGCGAAAGTCCATTATGACAATGCTTAGTTATGAGTTTGCCATGGAGGACTTGCGCCCATTGAGTTACTTTTTGGGGATTGCTGTAACTCGTCATGCAGGTGGATTGTTCTTATCACAGAGGAAGTATGCAGTAGAGATCATTGAGAGGGCTGAGATGTCATCCTGTAAGTCCACTTCTACTCCAGTTGATACTAAACCCAAGTTGGGTGCTGCAGCTGACTCTCTCTATGAGGATCTGACCCGCTATCGTAGTCTTGCATGCACCCTTCAGTAGCTGACGCTCACGCGACCTGATATTACATATGTCGTACAACATGTTTGTTTGTTTATGCATGATCCCAGAGTTGAACATATGAATGCGCTCAAACGTATTCTTAGGTACATTCAGGGAACACTTGAGTATGACTTGCATTTGTATCCTTCATCGACGTCTACACTAGTCTCATATACAGATGCTGATTGGGGTCGTTGTCCTGACACCAGACGGTCTACGTATGGCTATTACATGTTTTTAGGTAATAACTTGGTCTCATGGTCTGCCAAGCATCAATCCACGCTTTCACATTCAAGTGCAGATGCCGAGTATCGAGGAGTAGCCAATGTGATTTCTGAGTCATGTTGGTTACAAAATCTACTTTTAGAGCTTTATTGTCCTATTGGGAAAGTTATCTTAGTGTATTGTGATAATATTAGTGTCATCTACCTTTCTGGTAATTCAGTTCAACATCAGCGCACTAAACACATAGAGATAGATATTCACTTTGTTTGAGAGAAGGTAGCTAAAGAACAAGTACGTGTCTGTCATGTCCCTTCCAAATATCAAATTTCAGACATCTTTACAAAGGGTCTTCCCTCCCTCGGTTCTTTTTGAAGATTTTAGAGACAGTATCAACGTACGAAGACCGCCCGCTATGACTGATGGGGTGTGTTAAACAGTGTCCAAATAGTGCCCAGCGCCGCGACCCTTAGGACACAGCGCCGCGCCCCTAATTCCGTAAACAGTGTTCCAGAATCTTGTATATTTGATATATATTAGAATTAGTCATGTACCTTAATTACTATTGTTACAATAATTGTATAATTAGTCTCCTTAAAGAATATGGTTTTAGATGTAAAGTAGGAATAAGATTCTCATATTGTAACTTGTATAGATATGTCTTTCATTAATAAAAATAATCAAAAGATTAATTCTTTCATACATCACTAAAACCCTATAAATATGGTACTTTAGTTTGTGCGACTTTTTCCAGGAGACGTCGTACCTAGGGGTGGCAATGGGGCAGGTTAGGGCGGGAATATCCTTGACCTGCTAAGATGTTAACCCGCCCTGCCCCGTTTAGCATTTTTTAAAAATTTGCCCTGCCCTACCCTGCCCCGCCCCGCCCTGTCCTGTTTATGTTATTTTTCATTTTTCACTTTAGTTTCATCTCACATGAACCTTGATCGATGTATTGGTCCCTTGCTGATGTTTATAATAATAACCATTTGTAGGCATCTGATAACATAACTACATCTTATGTAGAGCTTAGGAGTGCCAGTACAAATGCAAAGGTTGGTATTTGATGTCTGTTATCCAGATATCTATCTTGTTATGTTCTTTGTATGATGTAATTGATTTGTCTGAATTTCCATTAGATTGGGGGAGGAACACTTCCAATTACTGCCAGAACTTTGGAATTATGTCTTCTCAACTTTTTTAGCTTGGCATGGACAGTTGAGAGCCGAATAATTGTTTCCAAAGTTCTGGCAGTAATTGGAAGTGTTCCTCCCCCAGATATCTATCTTGTTATGTTCTTTGTATGATGTAATTGATTTGTCCGAATTTCCATTAGACTGGGGGAGGAACACTTCCAATTACTGCCAGAACTTTGGAAACAATTATTCGGCTTTCAACTGCCCATGCCAAGCTAAAGTTGAGAATACATAATGTTGGTGATGAATCAGCTCATCATGAAGCCGGTGAAGTTGAGTGTGTCACTAACATGTTTCAACTACTATCAATTATTTTTACTCTTAGGGATATCTTGTTTATCTGCTTCATGTTAATTTTTGGTAAGTGGTTTCATGATTACTGGTAAGTTCTTTCATCAAGTAAACAACGATGAATTGCAACTTCCTCACATTTCATTCCTTTGATATATATATATATATATATATATACACACACACTAAGGGTTAAGTAATTATATTGGGTATTCTTAAAGATTTAATTAAATCTTGAATTGGTTTAAGGGCAAAATGGTAAACTGATTTTAAAGAAAGGAGTTTAACCTATTTTTAATTTGCCTTGTCCTGCTTTATCCCATTAAAGTTTTTCAAAAATTTGTTTTGTCCCGTCCTATTTAAATCTTCCTCTCCCCTGCCGTGCTCTATCAAAAGTTGGGCAGGCCTTATCCTGCCCTAATTGTTATCCATACTCGTACCGTTTATCTGCTTCATGTTAATTTTTGGTAATTGGTTTCATGATTACTGGTAAGTTCTTTCATCAAGTAAACAACGATGAATTGCAACTTCCTCACATTTCATTCCTTTATATATATATATACACACTAAGGGTTAAGTAATTATATTGGGTATTCTTAAAGATTTAATTAAATCTTGAATTGGTTTAAGGGCAAAATGGTAAACTGATTTTAAAGAAAGGAGTTTAACCTATTTTTAATTTGCCTTGTCCTGCTTTATCCCATTAAAGTTTTTCAAAAATTTGTTTTGTCCCGTCCTATTTAAATCTTCCTCTCCCCTGCCGTGCTCTATCAAAAGTTGGGCAGGCCTTATCCTGCCCTAATTGTTATCCATACTCGTACCGTTTATCTGCTTCATGTTAATTTTTGGTAATTGGTTTCATGATTACTGGTAAGTTCTTTCATCAAGTAAACAACGATGAATTGCAACTTCCTCACATTTCATTCCTTTATATATATATATACACACTAAGGGTTAAGTAATTATATTGGGTATTCTTAAAGATTTAATTAAATCTTGAATTGGTTTAAGGGCAAAATGGTAAACTGATTTTAAAGAAAGGAGTTTAACCTATTCTTAATTTGCCTTGTCCTGCTTTATCCCATTAAAGTTTTTCAAAAATTTGTTTTGTCCCGTCCTATTTAAATCTTCCTCTCCCCTGCCCTGCTCTATCAAAAGTTGGGCAGGCCTTATCCTGCCCTAATTGTTATCCATACTCGTACCATTTAAGAGTATTCCAACACCTAGTCTCTTTTCGTTTAATTATCAATATGTGATTTTATTGCATCATTAATTAAAAAAGAAAAACATATATTAGGTATGACCGTCAGAAAAATTAATTTGAGGTGGCCAACTTATCCTCTCGGGCAAGCTATCACACAGGTCGATAACAAAGATCACTTCTATTATTGCCCGTTTGTTTAATTTCCCTTGACTTTATTCACAAGTTTCGCCAAAGAATTTAAACTTTAATTTGACGGTCATTTGCACTTTTGTCGATATTCTGTATTGATCTTTAATTTTTGCCCCTCAAATGAAAATTATGTTTTTCGAAGCATAAGTTCTTTACGGATCCAACACAAGTTCTGCCGGATCTAGTAAAGAACCTATGCCCCAGAAGACATAAGTTTCATTTAAATGACAAAAATTAAAGACCAACCCATTTGAAGGAAAAATCGTGCATTTTTTAATTTCAAATAATAGGTGGCTTTTTGGTTCAAAATTTTGAAAAAGGTTTTCCCGAGAAAAAAAAGGAATTGGATTTGTTCGCAAAAATTGTTTTAAAATTGAACTTCAAGTTCAAATAATGTATTTTCAACATCAACTCAAATCTTGTCCGAATGTATATTGATTGGTTGCGATTTCAACATGATTTATTTCAAATAATTGCACGGTTTAACCTCAAATGCGCTGGTCTTTAATGTTTGTCCCTTAAATGAAACTTATGACAATTGAGGCATAAGTTCTTTAAAGGATCCAACACAAGTTATGTCGAATTCCTTAAAAAATTTATGCCCCAATTAGCATAAGTTTCGAGAAAAATTAAAGACCAGCACAAAATAGGGAAAAAGTGCAAATGACCAGATTTATTTCATCAAAGGCTCACAGCATGACTTAAATTGGGCTGACTTTAGAGCACAACCCTAATCTCTATCTTAAGCCAAGCCTAGTTGGCCCACGACCGATAGTCTCTTGGGCCAGGGCCCAGGAGGATTAGGAGCTTACAGAATTATGATCCCCGACATTTGTCTTGATTTTGGAGGAAAACCAATAATAATAATTAAAAGAAAGAAGATAGAGAATACATTTATATCACAAAGGTCGAATTCTGAGGAACAAAAAGTTTGATGAATTAACCAAAGTTTCATTAATATACATAAACGAGTTTAAATTTTATGTATTGACAATAAAAAAATAAGGTTGGATCTAAAATTTCGAGAAGACTAATGCACTGTTATAAATAGGGATATCTAGAATTTAAATTGAATTAATCGTTAGGTCTTAATGTTGAACCTGTTATACTTTTGAAAATATAACTTCATTAAGAAAATATTTGCATGATTCATTGATCCAATTAACTATATGCTACATCCTTTACTGTCACTAAATTTAATATCAATATTTGTTTAATTAATTTACTTAAAGAGGAGAATATGGATTTCAATATATCAGTCTCGATGATTTTGAAACAATAAAAAAAAACATAGAAACAAAAACAAATAAAAGAGTACTCAGCATAAGATAAAAACAACAACAACAACAACATACCCAATAAAATCCCACCACGTGGGTCTGGGGAGGGTAGAGTGTACACAGACTTTACCTCTACTTTGGTAGGTAGAGCGGCTGCTTCCGGGAGACCGTCGACTCAAGACCTGCATAATCACAATCAAAACAAACGTTGCATAGCAAGATAAACGGTCACAGACAATAAATTAAAGTTATAGAAACAAAGTATACTAGAGAACACATAACCGCAGAAATCAACTACAGGGAAAGAAATCAACTACAGGGAAATTGACACTTGTTGAGTTGCACTAATATCCATTTACGTCATATATAGTTTCTTTAAATTTGAGTGCATATATATTAAATAATTTTGAAAATATATAATATTGCTATATGGTCTAGAAAATGAAGTAAGATGCACGTAAATCTACACTAGATACGCCTCTGATATTTAATAAAAATATTTACAGATAACACTATTTTTAATAGAAAATTACTGATTATCAGCAGAGGCTCCTATCAGTTAAACAAGAAACTTAAACAACAATTAGAGGACGGTACAAATTATTTCGGACTCCAAATGTATCTAGGAAATGTAAAAAAAAGGTTGAAAGAATAAAAACCAATAGGGTTCTTCACGTGCCTTGTCGTGCATGGAGGGTTGGGAGCCCTGTTTTAATTCGTAAAAGTGAGCTCTTAATATAAGTAAATATACAATTTCAATAATTAGAAATTATTTTAAATTGTAAATAACAACTCAATTAATAAACTCATTCGGCTAAGACCTGCGATGCGAATTATAGGTCTTTACAGTAAATTCGGCTAATAAACTCCTACTCCCTTTTCTTTTGGAAAATTACATGCCAATAAATTAATTTTTTGCCAAAATTTGAGTAACTGAAATATACTATAATTCGAAGTTGCTCAAGTATTTATTCATCGTTGATGATTGAATGACGGTTGGAAATTGTAATTAATAATCTTTGATGTGTATATTTCAATACAATATCCTAAAGAACAACTCCATATAACTCTTTGATGTGTAATTTCCATGTTATTTGATACATGTAGCTCTTGGTCAAGTGATAAGATTTTTTGTTTTATTATATATATATATATATATAACGCACCAAGAATATTCTATTTCTTTAGGGATGCCATGTGGGTATAATTTTGTGGGTTCAGCACTGTATCCCTCAGTTGGGCCGGGTATGAGTATAACTTTGGCGGGTAATAGGCGAGTATGGGTATTCAAAATGTACCCTCCACGGGTAGGTGGTGGATTTGCAATTTACCCGCCTGATACCGCCTCCTCCGCCTACCCGTCCCATAAACTAATCCGTAAGGCCCATAACTCATAAGCCCAATATAAAAAATATATTACAAGTTAGTAGGGTTTCATTCCCTTCACTTCTCATAACACTCAGCACAACAACCTCTCACTCTTCACTCTTCAGCAATCAGCAGTTCCATTTCTTAACCATTCCCTTACGCCTCCGCCTCCCTCACCCTCTCACTTCAGCACTTCTAGATCTCAGTATTCAAAGATCATACGCGTCATCACTCTCCTCCGCCTCTGCTCACATCACACGCCGCTATTAGCCGACACACTATTCTGTCCCAGAGACTCTGTTTGCAAATGAACTTTCCCTGAATGAATTGATCTTTTGCTTGATATCGTTACGATGCAGAGCATATTTGATGACCATAACAAATTTGACTCGGCCCCTGAAAAAAGAATGGGAGGACCTTTGACCTGAGCTGAAAAGGAATCGGGGTCGCTTTTCTCTAGGATTTTAGTCTGTAACAAGGTTTGAAGACCCCGGGGTTGCATTCATAGAAGGTGAAAATTATTTTGCTTCACATTATATGGTGCAAGTACGAAAATTAGTCTGTAACAATGAAGTCTATTGCATGTTTCTGTGGGCTATCATATACAATAAGCTCTCCAGATATTTTTTTGGGGTTATTTCACTTGCACAGTTGCACTATTTGTGTTAATGTCATTGTCGGGTATTGGCAGGTGGAGGATATCCACTTGGGTGGTAGAGTGTGCGTGGATTTAAAAATATATCCGCCTAGACGGGTATGGATGTTGAAATTGTACCCGCCACGGATGGCGGGTAGGTGGTGGATATAATTTTTTTTGGCGGGTAAGGGTGCGGGGAGGGGGTACCCGCACCCGCCCCGCCCAATTGCCATCCCTAAATAATTTCTTCTTGTTATTCTCTCTCGCTATTCACAACGCACCACAGAAAAATAAAAAAAATAACCCCCATAAAATTTGTGGAAATAACCATATATACGACCCACATATCTAGTTTGGAGTCGATATAACTAATTGTATCATCGGTGCATAGATAATGTATCTATTTTGTATAGCTATATATAAACATTACATATACTGTGTATAATCATGTATAAACACACGAAACAAATTCAAATTGCAGGTGAATATCATCAATGTATAGATAATGTATCTGTTGTTGGAAATTTACTAAATGTGAAATAAAGTTAATACTATTAATTATGACTCGAACAATTGGGGCCCCACACGTCGGAAATGTCGTTTCCACACACGTGCACATAATGTTCCAAATATCGTAATTTCCTTAATGGAAGAGATATTAGTATATATACAAATTGTTGACGTAAGATAATAGATGGTTATTGGTCAAATGACAATGATTTCATGTTGGTAAATGAAGGAAGACGTGTACGATGTGTAAAAGATAAAACGAGTCAGAAACGCTATAAAATTCTCCACAATCAAGGATATTACATGATCTTTATTGGCCATTATCTGACTATGTGGAAGGTCATCTTCTCCACACTATAAAATGGAGCCTTGGACTCATTTGCAAAACACATCAAACACTCAACAATTCTGAAAATTGTCTTACTCTCTTGCAATCTCCACACACTCAAAGATCTTTCTTTCTTAGCGAACACTTGTCGCGCCCATTTTCGGCCGCGACATTTTTTTAAATAACTCCTGCTCAAATAAAAGGTTAGAAAATAAAAATAAAAGCTAAAATGTTTAAAAGAATGCTAAAATGTTAAAAGGGCTTAAAGATGTTTAAAAAAGGTGCTAAAGTGTTAAAAAGGTGCTAGAATATGAAAGGGGGCTAAAGGTGCTAAAGGGTGCTAAAAGAAAAAGAAAAATGCTAAAGGGTTGCTAGAATGCTAAGGGTTCGCGGAGTCGCCACCTAATTAGTTTGGGTGAATTAGGACACCTAAATGTTTAACTAGCTTAAAGTAAAACATTAACTCCATTTAATGGTCTGCTAAACTTAGTGAGATTCTGGGTAAGGGTTCTTTATTAATCTAGAGGGAAGGGGTTAGGCACCCTCTGAGATCCGCTAACTTGCGGTTGTCCTGCCAAACCTAGGGTTAATTATTATACTAAAAAATGCATGTTTTGAAGGGTATTTAAGAAAAAATCTTCGTGAGAAAAGAAATGTGTTCTTACTAAGAGAAAGTTGTAAGATTTATCTGCAAAAGCCAAGGTTAGTTTTTACAACCGTGCAATTAGAATGCCTGGATACTATCTTAGTCATAAATATAATAGAAGTAAAATGTATGCAAGTATTCCTTTATCTAAGGGGTATATATTGCTTAGCATGAGGATATAATATTTTTGTGATAAGAGGGAGGACATGTCTATTATGCAAAACAGATTCTTTTCTTGTATTAATAGGAAATTATACCACGGTTTTTAGGATATCTAGGCAAATAATATTTCAGCTTATTATGCAAGTGTAGGGTGCTAAATGATTTATTATAACTATTAAACGAGGCGAGGTAAGCCTAGAGTAAGTAAATCAAACTGATTTCTAGCTATTGATTCAAGGTTTAACCATTATAAATACATAATTAATTAATAGCGTTAGACAATTAATTACAATAAATGAATAGGGAGAGGATATGAATTAACAATGGCGACTCGAAGGAAGGCGATGTGATTCACGGCGGTGGAAATTCGATGCGGATAGAGAAATGCACATAGACGGGTGTTAATTTGCCACGATGAGTCTCGCCACAGACTCTTTATTGCTCCGATGCATGCCATGTAAAAAAAAACAAAGAAAGAAAAGGATTAGTAAATATTCCAAAGGATATGAATGAATATGTGCATATCTTAGCTAATATTTAATTAAATCAGTCCCTAAACTAATAGCAGTTGAACAAGAAGAAGGAACCGAAATCAATATGCATTTGGACATTACAGCCATGTGCATTTAAACTTACAGAGAGTAATGTACATGAGATGTGCAAGGCCATAAAGCCGGAAGGGGTAACATGTCGATCAGGCACATACAGGCCCCATATCGCAAGACAAAAGTTATGTATTTGAGATACAAATAATCACAGACAGGAATATAAACGTACATGACCAAAGTTAACTCAAGACCAAAGGAGAAGATAACATGCATTCCAATTTATCCCGCATGGACATTTATATTTTTTGACACCCGACAAATATGACTCTCGACTTTTAAAAAGTAAACAGTAACATGTAAAGGGGAGGCTTAGCTTGCATATATTATAGATCAATTGGTCCATGTATTATGAGTTCCTTCTGTGGCCCCTACAGCAGCTATTTTCTGGATTGGCTTATCTAGGTTATCCTCTTCGTTTTATATAATTTAGCCATGTCGTTATTAGTGTCTCCTCATTCCGTATCTTACCGATTGCAGAGGAAGGCAGGCAAAATGCGACATAAGTAAGCTTGGCCCCAAACACATATCAACAGGATCCTAAATTCATCTGATATTCTCCTCAAATTTATTAACACATAATGAGCATACTAAATTCATGTCACCTCTATTATGATCTGGGAGCGGTATGACATTCCTAATATAAATTTAAATAAACACTGTCACAGTAAGACATAGATGAACATGTATTTTTTTTCCTTAATTTCTGAACCTAGACTAAGTTCAAGTCGTCCTCAAAGAGCATATGATGCTGGAAACAGGCTCATTCGATATATGAATTAAAGACGAGTCTTTCAAAGTTCAGTTTTAGTCTGGATTCAACTAAAACTGAGCATGATATTGCTCATATGTTTAGAGATTGGAAAATCATCAAAGAAAGACATTTTTAAACTTAAGCATATCTTAAAACCAGTTACAGACAAAAATTAAAGGTTTCAAACCAGGCTCATAATCATTTACGTTATAACTAAGCACTTAAATTACTCTTAAATCCAAGACATACATTATTTGAAAAGATTCTTAATCCTAAAGTATATTTATCACCACACAGGCTCATTAGGACAAGTTTAATGGTCATCTTAGTAATACACTACGACTTATTCAAATTGTTCGTCGCATATTAATCCCAAATAAAACCATTCTGCTACTACCGGTTATCTTGAAAAGCATTTACAACTAGATCATGCAATAAACAGGAGGCCAACTATGTTGAAATAAGCCACAACACACAGTACATATTATCGACTAAATATTCCAACTAATTACATCATAGCAGGCCATATGACATAACTTAAGCAAGAAATTAAAAGGTTAATAGGATTACCTTCTCCGCAACAGATCGTCGCTTCGACACTCGACGGGTTTTGGGTTTGCGACGCGAATGAAAGGGCGATGTTCGTTTGCTGATTTGTGGCTGGAATTGAAATAAGGATATTTGAACTACCTATTCGTGCTATGCTAGTGGTGCTCTGTGTCTGCCCTTGCCTATCGTTTGCCTTTGCCTATCGTCTGCCCTCTCTCGATGCCCTGAATTGCTATGTGATTGCCCCCCCGACTCAGCTCTGTTTCGATGCTCCTGGGTATCCTGCCCTTTTCTGAATCCCCGTCGATGCTCTGTGTTCTTTCTGGTGGTTCCTTAACTGCTTCTAAGGGTCGATGCTATCCCCCTTCAAAACCACCCCCTATTGCATGCATATAGCCTCTGTATTTATAGCCCTCATTCGGGTTCTAAAATTGGTAAGGCTGATTTGTGCTGATTTCTTGTGATTTTTGACGGGATTTCATGCGATTCGAACAGAAAGGAGGATATTTCTGGTAGTGTTTAGTTATGGAAAGTCTATAAGGTATAGGTTGGCGATTTGGATGCTGATTTAGAGCGATTTTTAAGGAGATTTGGTATGATTAGGTGTTTATATGGTAAGGTATTCGCTGGATGTGGGTGCATGGGTAAGGGAAGCTGGCTAGGGTGCGTGGGTGAAGGAAAGCCCGGATTCTCCGGCGAGAAATCCGGGCGGCGACGAAAGCAGAAGGGTTGCTGGTTTCTAGGGTTTGGAAGAGAACGAAGATGGGTTCTCTCGTGGGCTGCTGATAAAGGAGACGTAAATGATAAGGGTAATGGAGCTGGGTATAAGGCAATGAAGAACTGGGCTTGCGGGTGTTGGGCCGGGGCGGCGGGTAGTGTGTTAATTTTAGGTAGGAGTGGGCTGGGTTAGTGGGCTAGGCGAAAATGGTAGTGTTATAGTTAGGTGGACGAGATTAATGGGTATTGGGCTATTAATTCTAGGTATTAATTAGTTTTAGGCTAGTTAATTAATTAGCTAGTTAATTCTAGGTAGGTGTATTAATAAATAATTAGTGATAACTTAAATTAACACATGTGATTAAACTAATTAGGTGCTTCATTAATCCAATTGTTATAATAAATAAATGCGGGCGTGCTATTTAATTAATGCTCAATACTTTAGAATGCGGCGCTATTATTTAAAATCTTATTATTGCATTATTGCGAAGTTAAATTAAAATTACATTGAGTTTTAGATTAAATTATTTAAATGCTAAATGCAAGTATGATATTTAAGAATTGTTTAAAGCTTTTATAAATGCGACGCTATTAGATGCATGTATTAGATTAAAATTGATTACAATGCGGATATGCTACTTGACACGACGTTATCGCTAAATTATTTATTTTATGCATTTATTAATTATTTAAGAATTACGCCAAAGCTTAAAGTTAATTAATGCGAGCGCGAGACTCTAAGTGCTTACAACTCTACGTAAGACGCGATGCCATTATTAAATTATTTATTTATGCCTGTATTTATGTTTTATTCGCTGCATTTTATTATAAAAATCCCTAAAAATTATTTTACAAAATTAGTGTAATTTTATAGTTAATGGCTGGACGGGAGGGTCAAAATTGGGTGTCAACAGATGTCCCTCTTTGTATGGAGATGATGGAAGAATCTTCGGACAAAGACGTTGACTCATAGCCAATTTTGTCTCGATCTTCGAAGTGCGTAAATGCCGCGGTAGGCGGTGGCCGACGCAAAAATCAAAATCTGCCGATGTCGAGTTATGGCGACACCGGGTTACCATGGTCGAAACACCGTATGGGCTAAGGCGGACTGCCGCCCCGGGTCGAGTTATGGCGACACCGGGTTACCATGGTCAAAACACGCGCGGGCTAACGCGACTTAAAGCCGCCCGGTGTCGAGTTATGATGACACTGGGTTATGGTGCAAAAAGTAAAAGAAAATAACTGGCTTGAACCTGGGGTGTACTGCTATGGCTTGTGGTGCTGGGTTCTACGGTGATGCGGAGCGAGTGGACCGACGCTTGAGGCCGCTTCTGCCAATCGTTGGGAAGGTTGGCCCCCCAACAGATTGCCGGTTGTGTAGAGAAAATCCACGCCAGGCTCTCGCTTCCCGCATGCTAAGACTTAAACAAACGGTTAGTGCATAATCATTAAGGCAAAATGATGATGCGTAATTTTAAAGTAATGCAACCGTGAGTAGAAAAGGTTATCCCGCAAAAATATGATGCTGCAGTGTTGATGCGCATCGCAAATGTTGTGATTTCGCCCTTGCACGGACGTGTTGCGATTGTGAATGCGGATACGTTGTCCTTGCTGCAATTGCCCCTGTAGACTAAAGCTCAAGAAAGAGTTAGTGCATAACTGCTAAGGCAAAATGATGACGCATCATTTTAAAAACAATGTGACTGTGAGTAGAAAAGGTTATCCTGCAAAATGCGATGCCTGTTGTGTTGATGTGATGCTGCAAATGTTGTGGCTTTCGTCCTTGCACAGACGTGTTGCGATTGTGAACGCGGACATGTCGTCCTTGCTGCAAATGTACCTGTAGACTAAAGCTCAAGAAAGAGTTAGTGCATAACTGCTAAGACAGAATAAAGCATAAATGAGAGGAAATGCAATTTTGAGAACAGAGAAAAATCGTCCCTGCGTAGATGTGATATGTTGATGATGGCGTTGTTTTGGCGTCGTTTTCGGACTTAGCGTCGTTTTCGGACTTAGCGTCGTTTTCGGACGTGGCGTCGTTTTCGGACTCAGAGTCGTTCCGCTCAGTCGCTTTGACTTAGCGTCGCTTTCGGACGCGAGTCGTTTCGGACTCGGAGTCGCCGACCGGACGCCGTTTTGGGCGTGTCGCTTTCGACTTAGCGCCGCTTTCGGACGTGGCGCCGCTTTCGGACGCGAGTCGCTTTTCGGCCTCGAGTCGTTTTGGACTCAACGCCGTTTTGGACGCGTGTCGCTTTCGACTTAGCGTCGTTTTCGGACTTAGCCGCTTTCGACGTGGCGCCGCTTTCGGACGCGAGTCGTTCTCGACCGAGTCGTTTCGGATTCAACGCCGTTTTGGGCGTGGTGTCGCTTTCGACTTAGCGTCGTTTCGGACTTAGCGTCGTTTTCGACGCGCCGCTTTCAGACGAATGCGATGTTCGTCGTTGTATGGACGAAATGTAGATGTTACGTCGTTGTATGGACGAAATGTAGATGTTGTTTTGGAATGTTATTGTCCTCCTCGCCTCGCTGACCGCAACATTCACTCAAAGAAAATTGTGAGTTCGGGAGGGGTCGGCCGATTTGTGTGGCTCTTGATATTTGCACGCCGTTGTCTCGCCCGACCATGTAACCCCTGTCTGATTTCGAGTCTCGGTCGAAAACATTTGTTGAAAATATTCTATCTTGAGAAAATACTAGTAGGAAATTATGTCGATTTTTGAATAGCGACATGTTCTGAAACAGAGCGAGCATCCTTATCCAAATCGGCGGATATTCTCATACTCTCGGTTCACGCCAGCTTTCTTTTAAAATTTTGTCCCAGTTTTGGGACATGGAACCCTTCGCGTAAATTGACCATGTCCATTGATGTCATTTGTAGTAAAGTCCTTAAAATTGTCCCAGTTTGTGTCGATCTTTCAAGCATATGGGATCATATTTGTCAATGTCCTTTCGTGGCGAAGTCCTTAAAAATTGTCCCAGTTTTGACTGACGAAACTGAGTCGGATATATATCGTCGCCTGGACATAATGCTGATAACGTCGTTATGCGGACGTCTTCGCCTTTGCCTCAGTAGAATAAATGCTCCTGCAAGCTAAGCTTGAGAAAACGTTAGTGTATACCTGTTTAAACAAAATGATAAATATATATGAGAAGTGCAATTTTATGGGTAGAGATGTCGTCCCTGATATGCCGGATGAATACTGAGATGTTGTCCTTGCACGGACTGACGAATTGCCATAGTGTCCTTGTTGTGTGTGTGGGTTGCAACTTTGACTTTATGTCCGAGCTGATGCGCTATAATTTGTTGCAGGATTTGAACTCTGATTGTTGATGTTTGTCTGCTTCTGCTATTTCTGAAGAATTTTGTTGTATTTTCTGCTTCTGCTAGTATGCAGAACTTTGTTGTACCTTCTGCTAATATGAAGGACCTGCGCTCAAAGAAAATTTGTGAGTTTGAGGGGGGGCGGTTGATTCGCGTTGACTTTGTAGTTTTGACTCTTGATGTCGGACGTCTGCCTTGTTTGGGACTCACAACCCCTGCCTGGTTTCCTACCTTGTCCCAGTTTTGAAAAGGGTGTTTGGCCTGAGGGGGTCTCAATGGAGTTGCTTGTATGTTATGTGCATTCTTGTTATTTCAGAACGAAGGGAAAGTTTCCTAATGGTGTGACCGAAGCCGATTTAGGCCGCCTACGTATCCCCATGAGGGAATCAGGTCATGACGTAGTTCATTACAAGCGAATATTGGGTAAAATTAAAAATTTCTAAATGTGGGACCGAGGCCGATGTGGCCGCCTACGTATCCGCCAAGGGAATCAGGTCGAACGTAGTTCCAATTACATATAAAGGGCAAAATGCATTAAACTAACTATCTCAGGACTCGGCGGGCCGAGGCAGGGGCGCGAGTCCACTTCTTCTTGCTCTGTGTCTTAGAGGGCAGGGTCTTCAGCGGGACCATACCGGATTGTATTTATGTTTCCTTTTCAGCAACGAGAAGACTTTAGAGCCCTTCCACGCAGTTTCTGTATCTTCTTCTTTTGATTTCTGCGAAGTGCATGTTTTGATGAGTGACTGATTCAGGCGCAATAGGCTCTAGCCAAGGGGCATTTCTCTTCCTTTGGAGATTGATTGATGATTCAACAACGGTCCCTTCCAAACTGTTTTGTTCAACAATCATGTTAACATAGGCATCATCAGGGTTTGGTAAGTGGTTGTTGTTTATATTGGGGGGAGCTTCTTCAAGTTGGATGACTCCATCTTTGATCAATTCCTCGATTTTGTCTTTGAGGGTATAACAATTTGCGATGTCATGCCCCTCGACACCGGAGTGGTATGCACAATGTTTAGTTTTATCGTGCCCTCGGGAGGTAGGCCTGGGGGTATTTCTGGGAATTGGGCGGAGTATTCCTGCAGCTTTCAGTTTCTCATACACTTGGGCTATGGGTTCGCCTAAAGGTGTATAGGTTTTTGTTGGTTTTCTTCGCATCTACGCGGGGTTTGGGTCCGTTTGGTGTGCGGGTTCGTGATTGTGGTGAGTATTTTGGATATGCTGGTTGGGTATGGTAAATAGGATATGGGGGGGCGTAGTGCTGATAATGTGGATTTTGAGTGTTTTGGTTATAGTAAGGAGGCGGTGGATTGTGATACACTGGATGTTGTTCTGGCCTATGCTCCTGAATGACCATGATAGAGGGTGATGCATCTCTTCTCCTCTGTGAGGTACCTCCTATGGAATCTGACTGCATTGCCCTGCTAGTTGCTTGTAGGGCTGTCAAGTTTGTAATTCTGCCTGTCTTAATGCCTTCTTCCACGAAGTCGCCATTCTACGACTTCGCAAAACTTCGCCAATTACATCGATCATTCTTTCATAATATGTCGCGTCTTTCAACGACTGCACAAACAAAGTGGTCATTTCGCTCTCTGCCATTGGATGCTGGACCTTCGCTGCTTCTGACCGCCACCTCAGGGCGTATTCCCTGAAAGTTTCTGTGGATTTCTTTTCAAGCTTCATAAGATAAAATCTGTCCAGGACAGTGTCAATGTTGAATCTAAATCTATCCATGAAATCTTGTGCCATGGCATTCCAACTGTCCCATTTTCGAGGGTCTTGGCATGTGTACCAATCCAGCGCCTCGCCGGTTAGACTCCTGATGAATAGCTTCATGATGATTGCTTGATTTTTACCAACCCCAATCAATTTATCGCAATATGACCTTAGATGAGCTCGAGGATTCCCCTTTCCATCAAACATGTCAAATTTGGGCACCTTGTACCCCATAGGTAATTCAACGTCGGGGTGCATGCATAAGTCTTCATATTCTAAACCCTCCTCCCCCTTGTTCATCTGAATGTTTTTGAATGCCTCTTTCAAGCTACGAATTTCTTTTGCCACATTTTCATCAGCTCTAGCTCTGTCCGCCGCCCATTTCCTTGTATTGATCTGTCTCTTGAGAGGATGCATGCACAATAAATGGTTGGCTTTCGGTCGGATGTGCTAATCCCTCATATTGTTTGTGTGCCATCTGCTCGTATTGGGTGGCTTGGCAATTTGGGTTGAGTGGGGAGATATAAGTAGGTGGAGGTTGAGATGTGTATATAGTGAACGGATCATTTTGGAGGTCGGTTTGCAAATTGACCGGGCGAGTGACATTTTGGTGTGAGCTGGTATGTTGCGGCCTCTGCGGGGAGCTTTGGAGAAGTGGAGGCTCAAGGGCTTGTGACACGATTGCATTTGTCCCCTTGCTCTGGGAGTGGTGCATTCAAGCTAATAGACATGTTTGTGATATCTCGGAGCCTTTCTATTTCGGCTTGCATGATTTCCATTTGCTGCAATAGTGTGGCGAGGTGTTGATCATTGGTGTTTCTCCTTTCTGACGCCTCTGCATCCTCTACATGAACGGGGATGAGTCCTAAGTTGTTTCGTCCCGGTGCTTCTGGATTGGTCATTTATTGGATGATTGTGCTTCTACTAATCAACGCGAATCAACCTTTTGGGGGATAAGCTAAAAATAAACCTTTAATAAATGAAGCAAACCAAGTTAGTATAATATGCAAAAGTTGCAGACAATATATACTAATAAGCAAATTGTAAATCAAGTGCGTGTTCTAACATGTTTGGGACCTCTTTATGCCAGAGGTAGGCCTAAACGTCAAATATGCGAGGTTATGATAGATTTGTCCAAGTCGTCCAACTATAATGCCTTTGTTGGAAATGGCGACCAAATGACGGTGCACTTTTCCCAATTTCAAGACGCCATGATTGGGTTTGGATTTGTCTCATTATTGCCACGCTACATAATATCTTTGGTTGGTCGTTTGGGTTGAGAAACTCGTCGACAAGTTTGGTGTCTTCCTAATTGTGGTGTCGATGCCAAGGACCAACCCACCTAAGGTGAATACATGCATGCCCTAAGATAAAGGGTGGTATAGCTCTATCTTAAGTTTCTAAGATTTGGCTTTTCTGGACGCAAGGTTCCCGAGCGGACAACTCGAGTGAGAAGGCTACGCTACCGATCGACGAACCGATCTAACTCACAGCGCCAACTCTCCTAAAATTTGGATATTTTTGAAAGAAATTTGCGGTGCGCGGAGCACACCAAATAGCGAGTGTGTGATTTGTGTGAATTTTCCAGAATGGAAGAAATATGAGCGGAATGCCAGTTTAGGGAAAGCAGTAAAGCAAGTAGCAAAAATAAACAAAATACAATACACAAAAAAATTAAATGCAAAATAATTGCCAAATAATAGCCCTAGGTCTGTTGTGGTTAAGAACCTAAAATCCCCAGTGGAGTCGCCATTTCTGTCGCGCCCATTTTCGGCCGCGACATTTTTTTAAATAACTCCTGCTCAAATAAAAGGTTAGAAAATAAAAATAAAAGCTAAAATGTTTAAAAGAATGCTAAAATGTTAAAAGGGCTTAAAGATGTTTAAAAAAGGTGCTAAAGTGTTAAAAAGGTGCTAGAATATGAAAGGGGGCTAAAGGTGCTAAAGGGTGCTAAAAGAAAAAGAAAAATGCTAAAGGGTTGCTAGAATGCTAAGGGTTCACGGAGTCGCCACCTAATTAGTTTGGGTGAATTAGGACACCTAAATGTTTAACTAGCTTAAAGTAAAACATTAACTCCATTTAATGGTCTGCTAAACTTAGTGAGATTCTGGGTAAGGGTTCTTTATTAATCTAGAGGGAAGGGGTTAGGCACCCTCTGAGATCCGCTAACTTGCGGTTGTCCTGCCAAACCTAGGGTTAATTATTATACTAAAAAATGCATGTTTTGAAGGGTATTTAAGAAAAAATCTTCGTGAGAAAAGAAATGTGTTCTTACTAAGAGAAAGTTGTAAGATTTATCTGCAAAGCCAAGGTTAGTTTTACAACCGCAATTAGAATGCCTGGATACTATCTTAGTCATAAATATAATAGAAGTAAAATGTATGCAAGTATTCCTTTATCTAAGGGGTATATATTGCTTAGCATGAGGATATAATATTTTTGTGATAAGAGGAAGGACATGTCTATAAAGAAAAAAAATTATTCTTTTATTGTATTAATAGGAAATTATACCACGGTTTTTAGGATATCTAGGCAAATAATATTTCAGCTTATTATGCAAGTGTAGGGTGCTAAATGATTTATTATAACTATTAAACGAGGCGAGGTAAGCCTAGAGTAAGTAAATCAAACTGATTTCTAGCTATTGATTCAAGGTTTAACCATTATAAATACATAATTAATTAATAGCGTTAGACAATTAATTACAATAAATGAATAGGGAGAGGATATGAATTAACAATGGCGACTCGAAGGAAGGCGATGTGATTCGCCGGCGGGTTGAAATTCCGATGCGGATAGAGAAATGCACATAGATGCGGGTGTTAATTTGCCACGATGAGTCTCGCCGTGAGACTCTTTATTGCTCCGATGCATGCCATGTAAAAAAAACAAAGAAAGAAAAGGATTAGTAAATATTCCAAAGGATATGAATGAATATGTGCATATCTTAGCTAATATTTAATTAAATCAGTCCCTAAACTAATAGCATTGAACAAGAAGAAGGAACCAAATCAATATGCATTTGGACATTACACCGTATGCATTTAAACTTACAGAGAGTAATGTACATGAGATGTGCAAGGCCATAAAGCCGGAAGGGGTAACATGTCGATCAGGCACATACAGGCCCCATATCGCAAGACAAAAGTTATGTATTTTAGATACAAATAATCACGCATGTGAATATAAACGTACATGACCAAAGTTAACTCAAGACCAAAGGAGAAGATAACATGCATTCCAATTTATCCCGCATGGACGACGATATTTTTTGACACCCGACAAATATGACTCTCGACTTTTAAAAAGTAAACAGTAACATGTAAAGGGGAGGCTTAGCTTGCATATATTATAGATCAATTGGTCCATGTATTATGAGTTCCTTCTGTGGCCCCTACAGCAGCTATTTTCTGGATTGGCTTATCTAGGTTATCCTCTTCGTTTTATATAATTTAGCCATGTCGTTATTAGTGTCTCCTCATTCCGTATCTTACCGATTGCAGAGGAAGGCAGGCAAAATGCGACATAAGTAAGCTTGGCCCCAAACACATATCAACAGGATCCTAAATTCATCGATATTCTCTCAAATTTATTAACACATAATGAGCATACTAAATTCATGTCACCTCTATTATGATCCGGGAGCGGTATGACATTCCTAATATAAATTTAAATAAACATCACACAAGAAGACATAGATGAACATGTATTTTTTCCTTAATTTCTCGAACCTAGACTAAGTTCAAGTCGTCCTCAAAGAGCATATGATCTGAAACAGCTCATTCGATATGTGAATTAAAGACGAGTCTTTCAAAGTTCAGTTTTAGTCTGGATTCAACTAAAACTGAGCATGATATTGCTCATATGTTTAGAGATTGGAAAATCATCAAAGAAAGACATTTTTAAACTTAAGCATATCTTAAAACCATTCTGCATAAAAATTAAAGGTTTCAAACTGTGCTCATAATCATTTACGTTATAACTAAGCACTTAAATTACTCTTAAATCCAAGACATACATTATTTGAAAAGATTCTTAATCCTAAAGTATATTTATCACCACACAGGCTCATTAGGACAAGTTTAATGGTCATCTTAGTAATACACTACAACTTATTCAAATTGTTCGTCGCATATTAATCCCAAATAAAACCATTCTGCTACTACCGGTTATCTTGAAAAGCATTTACAACTAGATCATGCAATAAACAGGAGGCCAACTATGTTGAAATAAGCCACAACACACAGTACATATTATCGACTAAATATTCCAACTAATTACATCATAGCAGGCCATATGACATAACTTAAGCAAGAAATTAAAAGGTTAATAAGATTACCTTCTCCGCAATAACCGAGGCAACAGATCAAGTCGCTTCGACACTCGACGGGTTTTGGGTTTCGCGACGCGAATGAAAGCGGCGATGTTCGCTTGTCGATTTGTGGTTGGAATTGAAATAAGGATATTTGAACTACCTATTCGCTATGCTAGTGGTGCTCGTATCCGCCTTGCCTATCGTCCGCCTCTGCCTATCGTGCGCCTCTCTCATGCCCGAATTGCTATGTGATTGCCCCGATCACTGTTTGATGCTCCCGGTATCCCGCCTTTTCAATCCGTCGATGCTCTGTGTTCTTTCTGGTGGTTCCTTAACTGCTTCTAAGGGTCGATGCTATCCCCCTTCAAAACCACCCCCTATTGCATGCATATAGCCTCTGTATTTATAGCCCTCATTCGGGTTCTAAAATTGGTAAGGCTGATTTGTGCTGATTTCTTGTGATTTTTGACGGGATTTCGTGCGATTCGAACAGAAAGGAGGATATTTCTGGTAGTGTTTAGTTATGGAAAGTCTATAAGGTATAGGTTGGCGATTTGGATGCTGATTTAGAGCGATTTTTAAGGAGATTTGGTATGATTAGGTGTTTATATGGTAAGGTATTCGCTGGATGTGGGTGCATGGGTAAGGGAAGCTGGCTAGGGTGCGTGGGTGAAGGAAAGCCCGGATTCTCCGGCGAGAAATCCGGGCGGCGACGAAAGCAGAAGGGTTGCTGGTTTCTAGGGTTTGGAAGAGAACGAAGATGGGTTCTCTCGTGGGCTGCTGATAAAGGAGACGTAAATGATAAGGGTAATGGAGCTGGGTATAAGGCAATGAAGAACTGGCTTATGGGTCGGGCGGCGGTAGTGTGTTAATTTTAGGTAGGAGTGGGCTGGGTTAGTGGGCTAGGCGAAAATGGTAGTGTTATAGTTAGGTGGACGAGATTAATGGGTATTGGGCTATTAATTCTAGGTATTAATTAGTTTTAGGCTAGTTAATTAATTAGCTAGTTAATTCTAGGTAGGTGTATTAATAAATAATTAGTGATAACTTAAATTAACACATGTGATTAAACTAATTAGGTGCTTCATTAATCCAATTGTTATAATAAATAAATGCGGGCGTGCTATTTAATTAATGCTCAATACTTTAGAATGCGGCGCTATTATTTAAAATCTTATTATTGCATTATTGCGAAGTTAAATTAAAATTACATTGAGTTTTAGATTAAATTATTTAAATGCTAAATGCAAGTATGATATTTAAGAATTGTTTAAAGCTTTTATAAATGCGACGCTATTAGATGCATGTATTAGATTAAAATTGATTACAATGCGGATATGCTACTTGACACGACGTTATCGCTAAATTATTTATTTTATGCATTTATTAATTATTTAAGAATTACGCCAAAGCTTAAAGTTAATTAATGCGAGCGCGAGACTCTAAGTGCTTACAACTCTACGTAAGACGCGATGCCATTATTAAATTATTTATTTATGCCTGTATTTATGTTTTATTCGCTGCATTTTATTATAAAAATCCCTAAAAATTATTTTACAAAATTAGTGTAATTTTATAGTTAATGGCTGGACGGGAGGGTCAAAATTGGGTGTCAACAACACTTGAGTTTCATTTGCTCACTTGTGTGATTTTTATTTTATCTTGGGAGATAAGTTGTCATTACATCGTTAAAGGAACATACGGGGCAATATTATCTTAAGGATAGATTGAAAAATCAATCGACTCAGCAAGTCATCTTATTTGTTTATTTCCAGATTTCTAACATCTTGTTGTTGTTGTTGTTACATTCCTGTTTCCTTGTTACTACACATTTTACTCACAAGCTTAAGATAATATGGCTATTTCAACAACAACATGACTGGACAAGATCAATTCAACGCTGAAATTCCGCCAATGCTCATGGCAATCTCACTGCCTTCACCACCACTACTCAAGGCAATCCTAATGCCTTCACCACCACTACTCAAGGCAATCCTAATGCCTTCACCACCACTACTCAAGGCAATCCTAATGCCTTCAACACCACTGATTTTGGCACAACAAGGGTCAATCCTATTACTGCTCAAGGCGTTTCAAACGTCTTTGCCACTGCTCAAGGGAGCGCCACTGCTCCAGCACCCGCCGAATTCCACCATGAACGCCCCGAGAAGTTCATGGGTATGCATTTCAAAAGATGGCAGCAAAAGATGATGTTCTTCCTGACGGTTATGGGAATGTCACGTTTCTAACCTAATACCCTTCACAAGTTGGGGAAGACACGGACCCTCAGCCAAATGAAACGACGGGAGGGTGCGAAGGTATCCATGTCGTTAACGGTATGAAGATGGTTCGAGATGCATGTAATCATAGTGATTTCATGTGCAGAAACTATATTCTGAATAGTTTATTCGATCCTTTGTACACGGTATATTTGACCGTTGGGACTGCCAAGGAATTATGGGATAAATTGCAGAAAAAGTATAACACCCAAGATGAGGGTGCCAAAAAGTTCGTCATTGGGAAATTTCTAAAATTTCAAATGGTGGACAACAAAAGTGTGTCAACCCAAGTCCAGAAATTTCAAATGATTCTACATCACCTGGACTCAGAAAGATTGAAGCCCAACGAGAAATACTTGGTTGGGGCATTGATCGTGAAGCTGCCTCCATCGTCGACTGAGTTTATGAATTACTTGAAACTCAAGACGAATGAGATGACCTTAGATGAGCTTATTATCAAACTCCAAATTCAGGAGGATAATAAGAAGGTCATTCCAAAGGGGAAACAACTCGCTGATGCTAAGGCAAACCTGGTGGAAGTCAAAGGGAACCCGAGCAAGAAGCGAAAGTTCCAGAAGGTTGGTAAGTCCCAAATAACTGCAAGTTTAAGGGTACTTGTCATCACTGTGGTAAAGTTGGTCACATGGCCAAAGACTGCCGCAAGCTCAAATACGAGAATAAAGAGAAGGCCAAAGACAAGACAAAGACTAACATCGTCGAAGGCACACTTCTAGACGATATGATTGAAGAATTCTCAGCGGTGGTGCTAGAAGCTAACCTCGTTGATAATTCGGTGCAATGGTGGTTGGACACGGGTACTACCCATCACATTTGTTCCAATAAAGACGCATTATCCACATATACACCAGTCACAGATAAGAAATTGTTCATGGGCATTAATTATTCTTCAGATGTGCTGGGGGTAGGAAATATGATCCTAAAGATAGCGTCCGGAAAAGAGCTGACTCTGAAGGAAGTGATACACGTCCCAAAAATTCGTAGAAATCTAATTTCTGGACCTTTGTTGGTTAATGCTGGTTTTAGGCTAGTGTTGAGGCCAATAAATTTGTAATCACCAAAAACAGAACTTTTGTAGGAAAGGGCTTCGTCTTTGAAGGCCTCTTTAAGTTTAATGTTGTACCTGTAATGCCTTCTGCTTCAACAATCAATAAAATTGAGTCTTCTACTTATTTGATTGAGTCTTCTAATTTATGGCATCTTAGATTATGACATGTTATCTATCAATCTATCCAAAGATTGGTAAAGTTAGAGTTGTTTTCTTCTATCGATGAAAACCCTCAACACAAGTGTGAGGTGTGCATAGAGGCAAACTTTCAAAGAGTCCCTTTTGATCCGTCAAAAGGGAAACCGCTCCTCTAGAACTCATACACACTGATATATGTGATTCGAAGTTCGCTCAAACTAGAGGGGGGAACAAGTACTCTGTGTCTTTCATAGATGATGGCACAGTGTATTGTTACATTTACTTACTAAAAAGTAAAGATGAAGCATTCAAACGTTACAAAGCTGAAGTTGAGAAACAACTAAGCGGACATATTAAAATAATTCGTAGCGATAGAGGGGGATAATATGTAGCGTCATTTGAAGAATATTGCACTCAATTGGGTATAGTTCATCAAACAACGACTCCTTACTCACTTCAATCAAACGGTGTTGCTGAACGTAAGAACTGAACATTAAAGAAAATGATGAATGTCTTACTCATCAATTTAGGCCTTCCCCAACACATGCGGGGAGAAGCTATCCTTACCGTGAATAAGATTCTTAATATAGTCCACACAAGGGTAAGAACAAAGACTCCATAAGAGCTATGGAAAGGAACGAAACCTACCTACAAATATTTGAAGGTATGGGGTTGTCTGGCCAATGTAGAAGTACCTAAGACAAAACAGGTCAAGATTGGACCTAAGATTGTGGATTGCATATTCATCGGATATGCCAATAACAGTAGTGTTTATCGCTTCCTAGTGCATAAGTCGGATGTACCGGACATTCATGTAGGTACGATCATGGAATCAAAGAACGCGTGGTTCTTTGAAGACACATTTCCTAAGAAGGAAAGTAACATAACCTCTCGTAAACGAAGTAATGAGCAAACCTCTGAGGATCCAGGAGTCGCTGACTACCCGTATCCAAACGGTTCAGATCTAGTGAATTCAGAAGTGGCTGATTATCCGGAATCCAATGTTCCAAATTCTCAGGACTTGGAAAACTCAGATATGGAACGAAGACGAAGCAAAAGGGTCCGGAAGGACAAGTCCGTCGGTCCAGACTTTGTATCTTATTTGGTTCAAGACGAACCCCGAAAAATTGCAGAAGCATTGTCGACCCCAAAAACACCGCTCTGGAAGAAAGCTATAGAGAGTGAGATAGAGTCCATCCTGCACAACCACACATGGGAGTTGGTTGATCTTCCTCCGGGATACAAACCTTTGGGTTGTAAGTGGATCCTCAAGCGGAAGTTAAAGGCTGATGGATCTATCGACATGTACAAGGCTAGGTTGGTAGTCAAGGGCTATCGCCAAAAAGAGGGCCTTGATTACTTCGACACCTATGCTTCGGTGTCCAGAATGACATTCATATGTATATTCATAGCTATCGCCGCCTTGCGGGATCTTGAAATACATCAAATGGATGTCAAGACAGCCTTACTAAATGGTGATTTGGAAGAAGAAATATATATGGACCAACCCAAGGGGTATGTGGTTCCAGGACAAGAGACAAAAGTGTGTCATCTTGTCAAATCGTTGTACGGGCCGAAACAGGCCCCTAAACAATGACACGAGAAATTTGATAGTACCCTACTATCAAAAGGGTTCGCCATTAATGGATGTGACAAATATGTTTACATGAAAGAAAATGTTGATTCTTTCGTCATGATATGCCTCTATGTAGACGACTTGTTGATCACTGGAAGCAGTCCTATGATAATCCTAGAGACTAAGAACATGCTAAAACAATGTTTTGACATGAAAGATATGGGCATTGCAGATGTCATCTTAGGGATCAAGATCTCTAAGACATCTGACGGATTGGTCTTGTCTCAATCTCACTACATCGAGGATGTACTGAAGAAATTTGGAATGTAGTTCACCGGTAACGACACCATTGGATATAAGTCAAAAGATTGACAAACATCTTGGTGTGCCCGTACGCCAGGAGCGGTATGCGCAGGTGATTGGTAGTCTGATGTATATCACAAACTACACTCGACCTGATATCGCTTATGCAGTTAAATTGTCTAGGTTCACCCGTATTTCAAGTGAGGATCACTGAAAAACATTGAATAAGGTACTACGGTTCCTGAAGTTCACGCTAAAGTTCGGGTTACACTATTCGATATATCCAGCTGTACTAGAGGGGTATAGTGATGCAAACTGGATATCAGATAGCGAAGACATCAAGTCCACCGGCGGATATATTTTTACAATCGGTGGTGAAGTTGTGTCTTGGAAATCCTCTAGGCAAACCCTTATTTCCCGATCCACGATGGAGTCGAAATTTATCGCTTTAGACAAAGCAGGAGAAGAAGTTTAGTGGCTTCATGGTTTCTTAGAGGATGTCCCATGTTGGGATAAACTCATGTCTTCTATAATGATCCATTGCGACAGTCAGTCATCTCTAGGAAGGGAACGAAGTTCTATGTATAATGGCAAGTCTCGTCATATTCGACGGAGACATGAGTCTGTTAGGCAGCTGATCACATTGGGTGTTATTTCCATTGACTACGTAAAATCTAAGGAAAATATCGCAGATCCCTTGACGAAGGAAATACCCCGAGATCAGATGTTCTTCATGTCTAGGGGAATGGGCTTAAAACCTAATAAATAAGAACTGATATAGTGGACACCCAACCTTACAGACTGGAGATCCCATGAATAAGGTTCAATGAGAAAACTAAATTGTAAAGGTTCAGTTGAGCGCTTCAGTGGAAGCAAGAGCACTTCGAATAATGATTTCTTCTAAAGAAACATAATTCAAGGTCATTTCTGTGATAGACATAAAGTGCAATATGTACAGGGGTAAAAGATAAGTTTCCAAACCTTTAATGATCCTTAATGAGGTTAGGTTGGGGAAACTTTTAATGGTTCCTAACGCTTGTATAGCGGGATATTGCAGGATACCTTGTAGGAGACCACCTATTTAAGTTCGAGGACATGTCGCCTCAAATGAACGCACTTAAGAATTCAAGTGTGTCCACGGCCCACGACGGACAAAAACATAAAGAAAGATAGAGTGGAAAGGTGTTGTGTTGGTACCATTGTCTTGGCATATACTAAACACTAATGGTTCAAGACATCACCTTCACCGCACAGTAAATATGTCCGATGGTATTCTACTATGGAAGGTTCAAAGCTACGGCTATCTCTCCAGATGAAATATCGATCCGCCGAATGATTACTATAAAGGCACCATGTGCGTGCGCCAAAATTTCTTCCAAGAAGAGATTATTGGAAATTTACTAAACGTGAAATAAAGTTAATCCTATTAATTATGACTCGAACAATTGGATCCCACACGTCGGAAATATTGTTCCACACACGTGCACATAATGTGCCAATGGTCGTAATTTCCTTAATGGAAGAGATATTGGTATGTATACGAATTGTTTGAGACGTAAGATAATATATGGTTATTGGCCAAATGACAATGGTTTCACGTTGGTAAATGAAGGAAGATGTGTACGATGTGTATGATAACTCAAATAACAGTACACTGGTGCCCTACATGGGCACCCCTTTCAGGTATACATCAGAGAATAGCAGCGGAACATACACAACTTATAAAATGCTTAAACATAAAATAACAACAGGCTAGCCGATGAGGCCACCTTCCGTAAAATATACATGAATCAAAATAAAATAAACCAGTACATTTCTGTTCTTAAAAACCCAATCCACAATGTGACTACAGACCTCTAAGAATAACAACTGTGACGGGACAGGGCCCCGCCATACCCCTGAATATACAACAACCGACCAAACCAGGGATCTGAACCAGGGATAAGCCTCCGGAGTAATGGAGTTTCCTAACAGCTGAAGAGTGATCCTAAGAGTGAGGATCAACAACATATATACTCTACTGCAGATTGAACGCAGCCTCCGGCGAGGTCGATAACATGTACCAAGTATGTGAAATCAGTATCAGTAGTGAAATCATAAGTCTAAAATAAAGTCAAGACATGTATGATAACTCAAATAACGATAATCGTGGCCTTACTAACAATGAGAGTAAATAAGAGTATACTTTATCGCATAAAAATAGGAGGCTCATGATCAAAGTAGGCCACCCGCCCAGTAGTATCACGAGCAATCCTACCCCGAGACTATTTCACCCGATAGTCCTGTGGACCCGCAATGAGGTATCTTCTCGCATAGTCAGATTCGCCCGCATAGGTCGTGTGGACCCGCATGAGGTATTCTCGCGATAGGACTATTTCACCCGACAGACTATTTCACCCGCTTGGGCCGGTGGCCCGCAATGAGTACAAACGTCGACTCGCGTCATGGGTAGCAAATCCATGGAATTAGTAGTAACCCGGGGCTTTACCCCGTAAGAATAACATAAACTAGATCAACCTGCTATCATACATAATCTAAGCACTACCTGCTTATCATAGATAACATAAGCGCCACGCTTATCCTAACATAACATAAGTCACACGCTATTATCATACATAACATAAGCAAGTTAAGAAATCCCCCTAACTTCTTATTATTCTTATTCATATACACTCTCATTTTAGTTTACTTAAGGCACTAACATGTCATTATAACAATCTGGGAATTTAACCCAAAGTACTACATACTTCTACTCTTTTAAAATGACTCTTTTTCATATAAAACTTCCAAGATACTAATAATCGTAGTATCAAGTCACATCTATTTTTCAAGACAAGTCACAATACCTTTTAGAAATACATTTAGGCTTCTAAATCAAGTGACTTCTTTCTTTTAAAACCTTAAGCAATTGATGCCTTTAAATCAATTTGCCTTTCATTATTTCAAGTCATTTATCATACTTAAATTACTTAGAGTAAATCACCCTTTTTAACTTTCCATAAAGCTATTATAACCAACTTCCCATAAAGCCGTTATACTAGCTTTATACTTTAGAAACTTACATTCTTCTTTATAACCAAAAGACTTAAACTTTCCAAACGAAACAAGTATCATATACTTTCGAAATACTTAAAGTCCCTTAACTTTTAAAAACCAAGATATCCTTAATATTTTTAAACAAGTGAGTTAATTCCCTAACTCAACCAACTTGAACATTCTTAAGATAAACCAAGGATATCAAATGGACTAGATTCGTCAAAATCTCGTACGTCTACCGTACTATACATTTACAACTTATTCATGCTCAAGAGATAAGAAAGTTTCACATACCTCTTCGGTTCAATCCACTTGCCAAGTCCAATATGCCGTACGTAGTATGTCAACCTATAATGACCATAATACGTTTATTAACCTCTAGCTTCAACGTAGAATATTCTAAGTGCAAAGTCACTAAATTCTACGGAAAATCGGACAACATTTCCTTTGTTTCTACATACTTTTCCACCTTTTTCAAGGCCGGAATTCAATAACCAAACACGCCACATTTAAGGCTCAACAATGAAGTTAACAATAGGGGATTACACGTCTACAAGACGTGTAAAATTCCGCCCCACAATTATAACAAACTAGTCCAAAAATACAATGTCAATTTGGCCAAAGGTGTAACAACATATCAACCTTTCCAATTCCCTTTTCAATTCAAGTTGTTTAGTAACATGTTATCAAGCCGCAATTGATTATAACTACTACAATCTTCAAGTAGGTAATATGCGACGATTCTAATTATCGACCAAATTGTAATTCGACTTCAAATGACTCAACTTGTCATTTTTGGATTTGAGCTTCTAAACTTCCATAACACTTATCAATCTTCATAACACATATCACATGATCATTTCTAACTTATCATAACATGGAATCTTCAATTACAAAAGTAAGACGAAAATTATTACCTCATTTAGCCCAAATATGATCCAAGATTACAAGTCGATCCTTAGCAACTTTAGCTCCTCTTTTCGACGTTCCAATCCACTCCAAGCAACCCTTAGAAGCTTATGAAGAACTCCTCTTCAAGTTCCAACTTCAAAATTGAAGAACTCCTTAGGTTTTCGCCTTGCGACTAATACGAAAACGCTATTTTTTCGGGATCTTTCTATTGAGATAACCTTACAATACTCTTAGGAACCTTGGTTTAAAGTATTGGGATTATTGAAGCAAGATTGAAATTTTTTTCTCTCCCTCTCTTGCTAAAGCCGAGAGCCTCACAGAGGTTTCTCTAAATTCTTGAATTTTTTTCTAAGTATGGAGACTAGTCTTGCACTAGTAGTAGTATATATAAATAAAACAAGGGCTAGGATTCATCCAAATGGAAGGTCAAGATGTGGTCAATAATCTTAAGCTATTGACCTCTTGACTTAGTCAACATTATCAAGCCAAAGTCTTTGCAAGACTTGATCATCTTAAATATGGTCAAATGACCATTTTAGCCATGTCCAATTCGTCCAAGACCACTAAGGGGGGGTGACACGTGTCACCCTCCCATTCGTCGCAATATTTCGTTTTCCGACAATTCCATAATTCCGATAAAATTTTACTAGTCTCAAATCTCAACATTTTTGAGTTCTTACGCACGTTCTTATAAACATATCCTGGAATTTTCGGGGTGTAACACTTGGCTATGTGAAAGGTCATCTTCTCCACACTATAAAATGGAGCCTTGGGCTCATTTGCAAAACACATCAAAACTCAACAATTCTGAAAATTGTCTTCCTCTCTTGAAATCTTCACACACTCAAAGATCTTTCTTTCTTAGCGAACACTTGAGTCTCCTTTACTCACTTGTTTGATTGTTGTTTTATATTGGGAGATAAGTTGTCATTACACCGTTAAAGGAATATACAGAACAATATTATCTTAAGGATAGATTGAAAAATTAATCGACTCAGCAAGCCATCTTATTTGTTTATTTCTAGATTTCTAACATCTTGTTATTGTTACATTTCCGTTTCTTTATTACTACACATTTTACTCACATCTGTTCGGTATAATTATATATAAGTTGTTCAACTAAAATTATTTTAGACTACACGGCAATCAAACGGGGATACAGATGGAGTGAATATTTTTCTGCTTAATTAATTGTGAAGTAGCTGGTAAATAAAATTAAAAGAAATAACTAGCTAAAAAAGGGGAAAATAATCGCAAAGTAGTAGAGAGAGGAAAAATGGCAGATTTTGTGCTTGGGATTGGTGATGATCAATCTGACGAGGATACGTTTGAGATCATCGGTGATGCTTTATCCAGAAATATTCTTTTACATAATTGTATGTCTTTTTTCAACTAATTAATTAATTAAGAAGAAAAAAGAATATTTATCACCTCCACCCATGACCCAACTCCAAAATTCAGTTTTAGGTCGACAACTTTAATTACCGTTTCAAACAAGCATCTACCCTTCTTAATCGATAAGTAAAGAATGGTTCAAGTTTTGCTGTTTTAGTGGGCTTTGATATTACGCCCAGCCTGCTTTACCAAAACTAATAAAAATCTCTTGGGCCATTATATTTCGAAGCCAGACAATTTTTTTCAAGAAAACTAGTATTATATTATACAAATTATGGGAGGCTTTTTAGCAATTGTTAATATAGTAGTAATAGGAAAAAAATTTGTTGGGGTCTATAGACTCCGATAGGGTGAAGAGGCTTCGTCCATGGAAGGAGAAGTGTAAAGAATGAATCTTGGATTTAACTCAACCCCAAAAGCTAGTTTGTATCGTGAGGATTGTCCAAGTCAATATAAGGAGTTCATGTTCCATTTTATATTCGATGTGAGATCTTCCGCATGCTCAAATTTTGTTAACTGAAGCGTGTATAATATAATTTGGTAGCCCAACATCGGTGAACAGATAATTGGAATGAGTCTAGCTCTGATATCATAAAAAGAATGAACCTTGGACCTAACTCAATCCTAAAACTAGCTTGTAGGGTGATGATTGTCCAAGTCCATATAAGGAGTCTATATTCTCATTTCATATTCGACGTAAGACTCTTAACAAGAAGTGTTTATCGTGATTATAATATAGAATACCCCTTGCTTAGTCGACTCAAGTTATAAGGTTGAAAACTGGTGAACCACAAGTTTGATGAGTTTAATTATCAGTAACAACTAGTACTATTTTATATCGACAATTTTACTTTACCCATTATTAGTTAAACAAGAAGTTGCAAGAGCAACTAGAAGATTATCTCGGGTTCCAGAAATATCCAGCAAAGAAAGAAGAAAACAATTAGTAGGGTTACGTTATTCACGTGATTTGTCGTGTAAAGGACATATATATCCAAAATTTTGAGATCTTTTTCTTGCATACACAAGTGATTATTGTATCTTTGAATACAATGACAGGAGAGTCATTCCATTTTTATTTTTTGAAATGACTATACCAATTTGCCTAGCTTTCCTCATAGTTTTTGACTCTCCTGAAAATTGAAAGCACGTAATAGTGATAGTAATTCATGCATCCCAGCGACTTTCATGTCTAGTGGATAAACCATGTGATATTGAGATATAATATGATTCCACCAAGTTGGTTTAAACCCTGCAACAAACTTTTACTGCTACAACTATTCAAACAAGATATAAATGAATGGAGAGGAGATATTTAATACTACACTATTTTTCCTCTTGAGCTGTGAGTGTGACATTTCAGAAAAAGTCCATACACGAGAAAATTACTATAGAGTCGACCACTAATGATATTATGTGAGATAAGTAAAGGAGCGAAAGCACTCCAGTGGTTGTGCGACATGGTTGTGCGTGTTGTATAATAATTTGTATGCGGTTAAACAATGTTTCAACATAATCTGTTAAACACTTAGTAAAATCAGATTACACAGTATAAAAATTACTTAACAGTAAATTAATCATGAAACAGTGAACGAAAACAAAATTTGTTTTGGAAAATAATTTCAGAATATAATCGAGTCCACTTAGTTCAAAGCGTGACCTTAAGGAAATTATTCTCCTCACAGTATTCGAGGTTAATGGAATATAGTCTCCCAGGATAGAACGATTATCTTACCAGAATAGTAATACTCCAAATTCCTGAGCAATAACCACTCAACTACAGATATCACAGAATGAAGACAAAATTTTCGAGTTGAAGACTGAAATTCAGAGAAGAATTGAATGAATAAATTCTTGGAACAATCAAGAATTTATAGGTTTTGGAGGTACTGATTCTGAATGTTTGCGACCATTTAGAATAGTCACCAAATTTTGGAGGAAAATTCCGTTTGAATTTATTTTTAATTAAATAATTAATTAATTAAAGAAACGTTTGTCCAAAAAGATTATCAATCAATCTTTTTCCAAATCCCAATCTGAATCCGAATCGAATCAAGCCGAGCCGAGCGAAGCGACGACGACGCGAGGGTCCTCGCCTCTCAACCCTTTTAGCAACTAGAGAATGTGTAATGTAATATATACATCTCTCTTTCCTTCTCTTTTTTCGATGTGGGACAAAAGAGCCTTTTACTTCCTTTAATTTTCATCCCATCATTTTCCATTCACCAATATCAAAACCCAACAATCCCCCACATGAATGGGGAATGACTATAAGATAAAAGAATGTACGGACGAGTGTGATATACATGCGATAATCGATCGTGATCCGATAAAGAGGTTTCCCTTTGAACTTTCCGTAGTGAACTTATATCGGATATACTCGATCAATCGGTAGATTTGATATCTTTGAACCGTCAAACTTTTTTGTATACCTAGACAACATAAGACACACAATCAACCCTCAAACGTTTATGGTTCTCACGGTTGTGTTCATTTCAGCCATGATCACCGCCTGGTCTCATGAGTGCATAGAGAATGGGTATTTACTGTCATTCCCCTTTAAAGTAGCTTACACTTAACACTCACATAGGTGATTTCTAAACATGTGGTCCTATAGCCACATTATCTGGTCATACATTGCCAGATTTAGATAACCATTAAAAAACCTTAATGCTTTATTAACTCATTAACAAGTCATAAAGTCTTATCCTTATTTCTGAACATTGTCTTCATCCGAGAATGGGTTGAGTTATTAGACAATGTTGAACCGTCAATCACAACTTTGTTTGATCTCCTTGAACCTAGCTCTTGGGATCTCCAGTCTGCTAGGTAGAGTTACCGCCATGATGGCTTGTCATTGGCCTTAACCTCATTCCCATTGATGATCTACTAACTCCCTCTCTAGATAAGCCTTTTGTAAGCGGATCCGCCACGTTATCTCTTGACTTTACTTAATCAATTGTGATAACGTCAATAGAGAGGAGTTGTTTAACAGTATTGTGTCTCCGTCGTATGTGACGAGATTTTTCGTTATACATTACGCTCTCTGCCCTACCTATTGTTGCTTGATTGTCACAATGTATACATATAGGAGCCAAAGGTTTGGGCCAGAATGGAATATCTTCTAAGAAATTCCGGAGCCATTCAACTTCTTCACCGGCCTTGTCTAAAGCTATAAATTCTGATTCCATTGTAGAGCGGGGGCATGTCTGTTTTGATGATTTCCAAGATACTGATCCTCCGCCAACGGTGAAAACATATCCACTCGTGGATTTAAATTCAAACGATCCGGTGATCCAATTTGCATCACTATATCCCTCAAGTACTGCGAGATATTTATTATAATGCAAAGCATAGTTTTGGGTGTGTTGTAAATATTCCAAGACTCGTTTCATTGTCATCCAATGAGTTTGATTGGGATTACTCGTGAATCGACTCAGCTTGCTTATAGCACATGTTATATCTGGTCGTGTACAATTCATAATATACATCAAACTTCCCAAAACTCGTGCAAAGTCCAATTGTGAGTCACTTTCACCTTCATTCTTTTGAAGTGCAAAACTTACATCAATTGGAGTCTTTGCAACATTGAAATTTAAATACTTGAACTTGTCAAGTACTTTTTCAATATAATGTGACTGTGATAATGCTAGACCGTGTGGAGTTTTATGGATCCTAATTCCTAAGATCAAATCAGCAACCCCTAAGTCTTTCATGTCAAGTTTGCTAACGAGCATACACTTCGTAGCATTTACATCGACAATATCTTTACTCATTATCAACATGTCATCAACATACAAACAAACAATGACTTCATGATTTAGAGTATTTTTAATGTAAACACATTTGTCACACTCATTAATCCTAAATCCATTTGTCAACATTGTTTGGTCAAATTTTGCATGCCATTATTTGGGTGCTTGTTTAAGTCCATAAAGTGACTTAACAAGTCTGGACACTTTCCTTTCTTTACCAGGAACCAAAAAACCCTCAGGTTGTTCCATGTAAATTTCTTCCTCCAATTCTCCATTTAAGAAAGATGTCTTGACATCCATTTCATGAATTTCAAGACCATATACGGCCTCCAATGCCACTAACACCCGAATAGATGTTATTATTGTTACCGACGAGTATGTGTCAAAGTAATCAAGACCTTCCTTTTGTCTATAACATTTGACCACAAGTCTTGCCTTATATTTGTCAATAGTGCCATCCGCTTTCATTTTCCTTTTAAAAATCCATTTTGATCCTAAAGGTTTATTTTCAGGAGGAAGATCAACTAATTCTCATGTATGGTTGTTTAAAATTGATTCAATCTCACTATTGACTGCTTCTTTCCAAAATGTTGAATCAGAAGATGACATTGCTGCTTTAAATGTTTGAGGCTCATTTTCAAGCAAGAATGTTACAAAATCTGGTCCAAAGGAAGTAGATGTATTTTGACGTTTGCTACGCCTTGGATCCTCTTTTCTTGGTATACTTTCCTTTGGTTCTTTCCGCGGTCGTTTAGATCTTTCACTTGACGACACACATTCAGTTTTATACGGATAGATGTTTTCAAAGAATTCAGCATTATCTGATTCAATTACCGTATTAACATGAATTTCGGGATTGTCCGATTTGTGAACCAAAAACCGACAAGCTTTGCTGTTTGTAGCATAGTCAATAAAAACACAATCCACAGTTTTTGATCCGATTTTTACCCTTTTGGGCAAAGGAACTTGGACCTTCGCTAAACACCCCCACACTTTGAAATATTTCAAGTTGGGTTTTCTTCCTTTCCATAGATCATATGGAATAGATTGTGTTTTGCTGTGGGGTACTCTGTTGAGTATTCGATTAACTGTAAGGATAGCTTCCCCCCATAAGCTCTGCGGTAAACCAGAACTAATTAGTAAGACATTCATCATTTCCTTTAATGTTCGGTTTTTTCTTTCCGCAATTCTATTTGATTGTGGTGTGTAAGGGGCAGTAGTTTGATGAATAATTTCATATTCCAAACATGTCTCTGCAAAAGGAGATTCGTAATCTCCACCCCTATCACTTCTAATCATTTTGATTTTTTTATTCAATTGATTTTTCACTTCGTTCTTGTATTGCTTAAATGCATTAAGTGTTTCATCCTTATTATTAAGCAAATACACATAACAGTATCAAGTGCAATCGTCAATGAAAGTTATAAAATATTTTTTCCCACCACGAGATGGTATTGACTTCATATCACATATATCTGTGTGAATTAAGTCTAAAGGATTTGAATTCCTATCAATAGACTTATATGGATGTTTAACAAACTTAGATTCAACACAAATTTCACATTTTGATTTGTTACACTCGAATTTAGGCAATACTTCTAAATTGATCAATTTTCGCAAGGTTTTGTAATTGACATGTCCTAAACGAACATGCCATAAATCATTTGACTCGATAAGTAAGGCATTTGAATTTTCATTAATATCACAACAACCATTACATTGAGTTTGAAAAGGCCCTCGGTGAGGTAGCCCTTTCCTATGAACATATCATTTTTACTTATTACAATTTTCTCACTAGCCAACACGCACTTAAACCCGTTTTTGACGAGTAGTCCGGCTGAAACTAAATTCTTCCGAATTGTTGGAACGTGCAGAACATTGTTGAGAGTCGAGACTCACTTAAGTCATCTTCGTAAGTATCTTCCCATATCCTTCAACTTTGGTCGCGGATTTACCATAAACAAGACCTCTTGGTGCAATGGAGCATATGTTGCAAATGTTTCTTTTCAAATAAGAAACATGTCGAGTGGCACCAGAATCCAGCCACCACTCCTTTGGATTTCCAACCAAATTGCACTCTGACAACATTGCACACAGATCATTCATTTCATCATTCATTTCCACCATATTGGCTTGTCCTTTTCCCTTATTCTTTTTCGGGAGACGACAATCTGGGCTTTTGTGGCCAGCTTTCCCACAATTAAAGCAGTTGCCCTTGAACTTTTTCTTGTTAGAACCCTTCTCTTTTCCAGAAGGCCTCTTTCTTTTCTTGTTCATTTTCGGAGCAGCATCTTCAACGATGTTGGACCCTTCAATTGGTGAACTCTTACGATACCTCTTCTCAGCGGTTTTGTTATCTTCCTCGATCTTGAGACGAATCACAAGATCCTCCAACTTCATTTCCTTTTTTTTGTGCTTAAGATAATTCTTGAAATCTTTCCACGAAGATGGCAACTTCTCAATCATTGCAGCCACTTGGAATGCTTCATTCACTACCATACCTTCAGCAATAAGGTCATGGAAGATAAGTTGAAGCTCTTGAACTTGGATTCCAACGGTTTTCCCATCAACCATTTTATAGTCTAGGAATTTGGCAACCACAAACTTCTTCAAGCGAGATCTGCCTTGTACTTCTTTTCAAGTGCACTCCATAGTTCTTTGGAAGTCTCTATCAGACCGTAGACATTGTACAAGTCATCTTCTAAGGCACTTAAAATGTAGCATTTGCACAAAAATCAGCCGCTTTCCAAGCCTCGAACCATGAATCTGGTTGTCGTGCATGTCACGGCAGTAGCACGAGGGTCCTCACCGTGAACTTTTGCAAACCAAGGCCGATAAGCCAAAAGAACATTCTTTGTCGTCATCCTTTAAAGTTGCACCGTGAACTTCGCAGTTTCTCGGTGTGGTATCATGATGCAGGGTAGTAAGTAGTAACTGCGGCAAGATTTGCGAGGTAGTTTCGTTTCAATTGCCATTGTTTGTCATCACAAATCGACAAACTGTTTTAGTTAATAAAACCAAAATAGCAATTAATTCACAGACTTCAACGATGAAGATTTTATTTCTTCAAATCGCAGTCGAATTATAAACTTAAACGATGAAAATTTTATTTCTTCAAATCGTAGTATAATTATGAAACTTTAGTATTCCAACGAAGTTTTTATATCTTCGAGTCAGAATACTAATATTCATATGGAGTAGAAAACTACACAAGTTTTAATCTCCTTAAACAGAACGATGAAATTTTTATGTTCTTCAAATCCTTGTACAAGTATCACATGATTAAGTCAAATTCATTCTTACTACCTTGAAAATAATTTTCACGTATTTCATGCAACAAATATCATACACAACGGTGAAGATTTTATTTCTTCAAACCGAATCAAAATTGCTTGAAACGAAGTGCAATAGATTGTAGGTTGTATACTTGATGAAGTTTTTATATCTTCAAATCAAGTACCCAAATGAGTAGAAAGTTATGAAAACTTTAATCTCAACCGGAGTAGAAAATCCAAAAATTTTAGTCTCCAAACAACATATAAGAAAAACACTTTTTTATTTTTTCTGGAAAACACCTTTTCCTGGACTTTAATATTCCAACGAAGTTTTTATGTCTTCAAGTTAGAATATGAAATTACATACGGAGTAGAAAATCACACGGGTTTTAATCTCCAAACCAGGATACAGATTAAAATAAAATAAACGTACTTTCCTTAAGATTGTTGGTATAATAATCTGTATACGGTTAAACAATGTTTCAACACAATCTGTTAAACACTTAGTAAAACCAGATTACACAGTATAAAAATTACTTAACAGTAAATTAATCATGAAACAATGAACGAAAACAGAATCTGTTTTGAAAAATAATTTCAGAATATAATCGAGTCGACTTAGTTCAAAGTGTGTCCTTAAGAAAATTATTCCCCTCACAATACTCGAGCTTAAACCGGACGGGTCGGTCGCGGGTCTTGAGTAGATCCGTTTGGATTTATTTTTAATTAAATAATTAATTAAAAAAACGTTTGTCCAAAAAGATTATCAATCAATCCAAATCCAAAGCCGAGCGAGCGACGATGACGGCGCAAGGGGTCCTTGCCCTCTCAACTCTTTTAGCAACTAGAGAAGGTGTAATGTAATATATACACCTCTCTTTCCTTCTTTTTTTTTCGATGTGGGACAAAAGAGTCTTTTATTCTCTTTAATTTTCATCATTTTTCATTTATCAATATCAAAACCCGTGGGCGCAAGCACTCCAGTGGTTCTGCCTCAGGTGCGCTATCTGGCTGCTTTACCCACGAGAACGCGCAGGTGCTCAATGTTCTCTCAAACTTAATCTTCACAATTCCCTAGCATATTCCAGATGTTATATTCTTTGCATGAATTCCCGTGTAGAGTCCTCGGACACCTTCTGGTCAATTTTTGAAGATCATGCATCAGAATTCATAGCACAAACTTGAAACATATTTGATTATTTTATTGCAAAAATTATTGTGATAATTTATTGTTATTATCTAATTTGAGGTGTAATGTTCATATTAATAGAGAAAACGATGAGTACTTGTTTTCCTCTCTACAATTAGATAGTGGGGTACGCGTTGCTCACAATTAAAACAAAAATCCGAGTTGACTTGAATGGACCCATATAATTTAACGAGCCATCAGTAGGTATTAATTTCATACGTATCTTGAGTCTTACCTCCTTCGTCTCAAATTATCTATCATTTTATTTTATTTTATTCGCCCTTTACGAATTATTAATAGAACAGATATACAACTTACTTTATCTTTATTTATGTTTAAATTATAATATCTCTTTTTTAAATATATATTATATTTATGTGTCATTTTTATTAGTGACAAAATTTTACCAAAAGTTTAATAGAGAAAAAATTGTGAGTCTAAACACCTTTTGATGTACGGAAAATAGTAAACTATTATTACAAGTGCTTGGAAAGGATAATTGTTAGCGTTGTAAGGAGGTAGCTCCAGGAAGGTAGTTCTTTGACCCAGTTCAGTGAGACATCTGTTCTTGAAAAGGGAGTGTGAGTACAGGGTAGAGATGTGTGGAATGAGAAATGGGTCGACTTCCCAAGAAATGCCCTCTTCATCTTGCCTCACGTGCGCTGCTTTTCCTTTTTGGATGTCTAAAAAGTGGAAGTCACAAACGAATCCTCATGTTATGTTCTCAAAAAACGTTCATGTTTTCCTTTCATTTTCCAACAAGCAGCGGATGAGCGTACTATGATACTTTCTGTTTTGTCGAGCCCTGTTTTGGTCTCTGGTTTGATGGTTGTACGTGCTAAAAATCCGGTACATTCCGTTTTGTTTCATCCATTTTAGGTTCTATTAATTTTATAACAACTATCTTCAACATGCGTGGACCTGTAATGACTATGCATAGATCACCTCTATTTGTGTGGTCCGTTCTAGTGACAGCATTCCCACTTTTATTATCACTTCCGGTACTGACAGGGGCAATTACCATGTTATTAACCGACCGAAACTTTAATACAACCTTTTCTGATCCCGCTGGGCGGGGAATATCGTAAACTCAAAGAAGACCAGGGTCAGCCGACCTAGAAGAAAACAAGCCTTTTTACAAAAGGAGTAGGTAGCGAGATAGATGACTAAAGGCTGGTGATCTTTGCCTCTTACTAGTAAAGGGAAAAGCTCATATTTTGTATACTCTCATTGAGTCATTTTTAGTTAGAGTTTTCCCCATTTTTGTTTAAATAAGTGTCGTGTTAGGTCGTTTTTCTTTCTTTTGAGTCACAGCGGTTTCAAATGGCAAAATGGCAAAAAAAAAAGCTAAAAATTGGCAGGAAAGGAGGCTCCCGAAGCAAAAATGACGAAAGTCGCGATCCGTCTAAAGCACGCAGGTCGCGGCATCGAGGCAGAATCTGCGCGCCATAAATCCTGAGAAGTCGCAGAACATTCGGCGCCACGACGCCATAATGCAGGTCCGCGGCGCCGACGCGGGAAAAATCCGATCCGAGGCAAATTTGGTCAGGGGCAGAAGGGTCCAGGGCACACGATTTTTGCAGCATATTAAATCATTAGGACAGATTTTATCCAGGAGGTTGGATACTCTATCTCTCACAACGCTTGAAGGCTACAATTGGAGACCTAGTTCTAAGTATTTTTTTTTCTTTATTTCAATTCAGTTCATGTTGAATTTTGTATTAGTTCTTAGCATGTCTATGGCTAGGAACTAAACACTTTATTAGGGCTTTCCTATTGAATCGCTTGAAACTCTTATTCATAAATTAATGCATTAGATTGATTTTTTCTTCACTTGATTAAGATTTATTCAATATTGATATGAATGTTTGATAGTTAACTGATCACTAATTATCATAATTTATATGATTTCGAATCAAAAACTGAGAGGAGATATTTGGATATGCTGTAATTGAATAGACATATGTTAAAATCGCGGACGAAAGTATCCCGATACTTGTGTAACATTGTAGGTTATTGTTCTTAATCCTCATATGTGGTAAAACCTATCATAGTAATATAAAAGGTTTTTGCACTAGGGTTGAGCGATTATATATCCTAACAGGAATATAAGACAGTCTAGTTAACCTGTTATCTTAACGTAGAAGAAGAAGTCATTCTTGTTGCATTAAGGATTGAAAAGAGTGGATAGTCGAGGATATTGGAAACCTTATTTCCATCATAACTGATTAAACCAAAGTAATTTAGTTTAATTCGTGCAATTACTTTAGCAGTGTTAGATAAAAATCCAAATCAACCGTCGTTTGCCAAATAGATAACCTAGAAAAGATGTTTGGTAATTAGAAATCAGTCTCTGTGGACGATATTCGATCTTTCCAGACTATATTACTTGTAACGATACGTACACTTGCGTAAGCAATTGGAAATCGGCTAACAAATTTTTGGCGTCGTTGCCGGGGAATGACGTACTTTTAATATCGAACCATCTATTCTTATTTCTACTTTGGTTTTTTATTTTTATTTTTATTTTTACTTTTAGAACCCTATTGCCTTGATTTGTTTGTTGATTTTGATCGATTTCAGGGATTTACTTTATGTGAAGAAGAAGAGGAGCAGACACACTTGTTCTTTTTAACCCTAAAATTGATAAGGCGTGCAAACAGAACAGGCGAAACAATAGGACCTATGATTCTGTAACCATGGAAAACCAACTGAATCAGAATGGGGCAAATAATGAGGTTCCTGAAAATGTAGGGGAGCCAATACAGGTTCCAGCAGAGAGAAGTTTGGGGGACTACGTTCTGTCCACGATTCTGGTGCGTGACGTCATCGGGCTCCCAAAGAATAGGGCAAACAACTTTGAGATCAAGCCAGCCATCCTGAGCATGATCCGAACCACGATCAGTTGGGGATTGCGTCGAAGATCCCAGCGTGCACATCGCCAATTTTCTGGAGTTGTGTGCCACCTTCAAGTATAATGGTGTTACTGACAATGTCATTAGATTGAGGCTCTTCCCGTTCTCACTTAGGGATAGAGCTAAGAGCTGGTTGAATTCATTGCATGCGAACTCCGTCACCACCTGGCAAGACTTAGCCCAGAAGTTTCTTGCCAAGTTCTTCTCTCCTTCAAAGGCGGAAAAGCTAAGGGGAGAGTTGAACAACTATTATCAGCTGGATGGAGAGTCGCTTTATGATGCATGAGAGCGATTCAAGGATTTGCAGAGAAAATGCCTGCATCATGGTATAGAGAAGTGGATGTGGGTCCACATTTTTTATAATGGGTTGAGTGGTACTACTCATACCATAATTGATGCTGCAGCAGGGGGAGCATTCATGAGGAAGAGTGTCAATGAGGCACATGAGTTGCTAGAAGACATGGCTGCAAATAATCACCAAGGGGCAGATGACAGATCAGTGAGTAGTAGGAAGACTATGGCATACATGAGATAGATGTTATCACTGCATTGAATGCGCAAGTGTCCCTCTTTACAAAGCAACTGCAGCAGAATACCATGTCTGTGAATGCAGTTCAGATGCCTGTTAGTTGTGAGATCTGTGGTGGACCACATACTTTTGATAGATGCACAGCGGTTGATCCTAATAATGTGCCCATGGAGCAGGTTCAGGAAGTTGGTAACTTTCAGCTCCCCTATAACTCCAACACATATAATCCGGGGTGGATAAATCACCCTAACTTTTCGTGGAAGAATGACCAAGGGCAGCAGCCACCGTATCAAAGAAACTACCAGAACCAGCAGACACATAATCAGACCACATCATCCCAACAGTTTAGACCACCTACCCCAAGGAGAAGCCTGATGAACTAAGAGCAGCCTTGCTTACACTCACCAATTCCCAGAATCAGTTTATGTTAGAAACAAAGTCCTTTCTCAGGAATTTGAAAACGCAGGTGGGGCAACTGGCGAAGATGGTAAATAGAATACCTCAAGGTACTCTCCCAAGAAACACAAAGGTTAATCAGTGAGAGCAGTGCCAAACAATTTTATTGAGAAGTGTTAAGCAATTGGAGCAGGTTGCTCCACAACCAACGGTGGTAAAGGAGAAGGAGTGAGAGAAGGCAGTTGAGGTAGAAAATGAGGGGGTCACTGATGACCGCCCTACAGTAGAGAAATCTCCACCAGCGGTTGTGAGGGAATACACAGATAAAATCCCTTACCCTCAAAGGCTACAGAAGAAGGCCCTGGACAAGCAGTTCTCCAAGTTCTTGGAGGTATTTAAGAAACTCCATATCAACATCCCCTTCATTGAGGCTTTGGAACAAATGCCCACATATTTCAAATTCATGAAGGAGATACTTTGGGAAGAAGAGGAGATTGGCGGATTATGAGACAATAGTGCTGACAGAGGAGTGCAGCGCTATCTTACAAAAGAAGTTGCCACCTAAACTGAAAGACCCAGGAAGCTTCACCCTGCCCTGCACTATTGTCAAAGTAACATGCAACAGGGCACTTTGTGACTTAGGGGCTAGCATCAATCTTATTCTCATATCTGTGTTCAAGAGATTGGGTTTGGGGAAAGTCAAGCCAACCACAGTAAATCTGCAGCTTGCTGACCGATCTGTGGTGCACCCCCGAGGTATAGTGGAAGATGTGCTAGTCAAGGTGGGCAAGTTCTTCTTTCCCGCAGATTTCCTCATTCTTTACATGGAGGAAGATGAGGACATGCCCATCATTTTGGGAAGACTATTCCTAGCCACGGGCAGAGCTCTCATTGATGTGGAGAATGGAGAGTTGAGACTGAGGGTCCAAGAAGTGGAGATGGTGTTCAAGGTTTTCAAATCTACCATTGAATCTCAGGCCAGCAACAAATGCTTTGCGGTGAGCATAACTGACGCATCAGCTCATCGAGAACAATCCAAAGGCATGCGTAAGAAATAAAAGTTGATGAGATGAAAATTGACAAAAAGATAAATCTTACTAAACCCGATCCTATGAAAAAGAAGAATAGAGTAAGAAAGAGAAAAATGATCTTCAAATGGATGGGTTGTGGGGGTAATTTACCCCAGTGATTGAATAAAGGACATGCGTCCAGCTAAAAGACGTTAAAGACAACGCTACTTGGGAGACAACCCAATATTTAAATTTGCAATTAGTTTAAATTGAACAGTCCCACTTTTGATATTTTTGGTTGTTTTGTGATGACAGGTGAATGGAATTGGACATGAAGCACGGAAAAAAGCTGGAAACATAAAATTGGTGCAGTGCCGCGGTGCCACATTGCGAGCGGCAGCGCTGTGTCGATGAAGGCTGCGGGAGTTGCGTGGCCGACGCCAAAATAACAGGGCTGCAGCGCCTCTGGGAAATTTTCCGACGAACAGTATCCGCCGCCACCTCCACCATTTTGAACCGCTATTGTCTGTAAGTCATCCCTTTTTAATTTTGAGTCTTTACACATTTGGGATAATATGTCGTTTAAGTTTGGTGGGGTGGGTCTTATTTTATTTTCGTGTGTCTATTTTTGAGTCTTTTTGTTTGTGTTTTTGTGTCTTTTATTGTGTCTATATGAGTCAATTTTTTTTATGATCATGCATGTTGTAGTTGCTGAAAACGCCTAGTGAATTAAGTGGGATAATGTAATGGAATTAGAAGCTAAAATCTGTGTGCTTAAGTTAGATATGCCAAAAATTCATGAAAATCCAATTATTTGGGATATTTGTGCTTAGCCTATGTGTTGTCAATTGTAGAAAGTGATTGAAAAATGTCTATGAAATCTGCTTGCGTGTTATTTGAGGCGAAATAGTTAATATGTACATGTTTAGGGAGATGACTCAGGCATTTCTTTGTTAGTCCTTCTTACCATTCATTACATACCCTGCAATAAATTGTATCCCTAGTCAGCCCATTTGAGCGTAAAATAAGTTATTTCTTTGATACCATATGATTCTCTTGTGTGCCATAAACAGTAATTGAAAATATGGAGGAAAAAGTGTGAAAAAGAAATATAAAAAGAGAGTGAAAAATTTATGCACCCCAATGGAAAAAATATATGCAAAAGCTTAAGTTTGGGGGTGTCTATGTGAATGTGTTTCATGCTCTCAATAAGAGAAGAGGGGAATGATAGGTATGAACTGAAAAGAATACTAAAAAGAAGGACAAAAGAGTTGAATGGAAAAACGCTTATGGTACGTAAATTGAGCCTAAATGCCGAATCTTACCTACTTCTGCCTAAGCCTACATTACAACCCTGAAAAGTCCTGAAGATCTCTAGAATGTATGTCTATGATTAGTGGAGAATAACAAGTAAACAAGCCCATAGAACTAAATGAAATTTACATGCATATGTTAGGTGTTCATGCTTCCATTAATTGTGATTGAAATTAATTCGCGAAATATCTGGCTTGAAATTCTAGATTGCTATATTCATGCTATATATGTTCCAGCATATTATCCCAATTGACATTCATGTTTTTCTAAGTAACCTTGTGCAGCTACTCGATCAGAGTCTCTGAGTCCTTTTTCTATTTGAGTCATTTTTAGTTAGAGTTTTCCCCATTTTTGTTTAAATAAGTGTCGTGTTAGGGTCGTTTTTCTTTCTTTTGAGTCACAGCGGTTCCAAATGGCAAAATGGCAAAAAGAAGCTAAAAGTGGGCAGAAAAGAAGGCTCCTGAAGCAAAAAGGATGAAAGTTGGCAGATCCGTACGAAAGCATGCAAGGCCGCGACACAGAGCAGCAGGACCGCGATGCCATAAATCCTGAGAAGCCGCAGAACATTCGGCGCCACGAAGCCATATTGCAGGCCCGCGGCGCCGACGCGGAAAAAATCCGATCCGAGGCGAATTTGGCCAGGGGCAGAAGGGTTCAGGGCACACGATTTTTGCAGCATATTTAAACTATTGGGACAAATTTTAGCCAGGAGGTTGGATACTCTATCTCTCACAACGCTTGGAGGCTACAATTGGAGACCTAGTTCGAAGTATTTTCTTTTTCTTTTCTTTATTTCAATTCAGTTTATGTTGAATTTTGTATTAGTTCTTAGCATGTCTATGACTAGGAACTAAACACTTTATTAGGGATTTCCTATTGAATCGCTTGAAACTCTTATTCATGAATTAATGCATTAGATTGGTTTCTTCTTCATTTGATTAATATTTATTCAATATTGGTATGAATGTTTGATAGTTAACTGATCACTAATTATCATAATTTATATGATTTCGAATCAAGAATCGAGAGAAGAAATTTGGATATGCTGTAATTGAATAGACATAGGTTAAAATCGCGGACGAAATTACCCCGATACTTGTGTAGGTTATTGTTCTTAATCCTCCTATATGGTAAAACCTATCATTGAAATATAGAAGGTTTCTGCACTGGGGTTGAGCGATTATATATCCTAACCGGAATATAAGATAGTCTAGTTAACCTGTTATCTTAACGTAGAAGAAGTCATTCTTGTTGCATTAAAGATTGAAAAGAGTGGATAGACGAGGATATTGAAAGCCCTATTTTCATCATAACTGATTAAACCAAAGTAATTTAGGTTAATCTAGAATAGATATTCGGTAATTAGAAATCAGTCTCTGTGGACGATATTCGGTCTTACCAGACTATATTACTTGTAACGATACGTACACTTGCGTAAGCAATTGGAAATCGGTTAACAATAATCAATTATGTGTTACAATAAATTTGTTGTCAACAAGAGTTGAGGCAACAATAATGTTTGGTGGTCTTGATCTTTGTACTTGAATTCGTCTTGAATCTTCCGCCTTGGATCTTCATTCCAGTTTCAGCATGCTCCTTGAATCTTATTAACCTGAAACCAATAGACACTAAATCTGGGTTGCTGAGTCGATTGATTTTCAATCTTTCCTTAAGACAATATTGCCCGTATACATGCTTTGTACGTATGAATTGCAACTTGTCTCCCAAGATAAAACATAAAAAATATCACTTGTTCAAAGTAAACATTCATGATTCTGGCAAAGAAAACAAATACGAAACGATTTCTAAAGAATGGAAAAGAAGAATGTTCATGAACTAGGAAGAACTTATTGAATTATGTATTCTGTTTGTGGTCTTCCTCTATTTTCTGTTCTGTATTGTTGTTATATATTGTGTGTTATCAAGTCTAAAAATAAGGCATGCTTTTATAGTTTAAAGGATGATGAGAGGTGTTAATGGCAATTAGGGGGGGTTAAGAGGGTTGTTAATAGAAATCATAATGGCCAAAAACGTTGTGGTATAAGTGCCAAACGTTTCAGCAAGTAATGACCATCAATTCTGATTATTACCGTTGCCTGGAAGCTTACTGGACAATTAGCGTTGCGGCGCTGGTCATGAGGCGCCAGCCTGCAGAAATCTCATTCCAGAAACTTCATGGACCAAACTGTAAATATAATAAAGTCTGGGGTTCAAAATATAATATCAGAAGAAACCTAACAGCCCGCGACCCGACCCGACCCGGACCGGGTGGGTGGTGAGCGTGTGGGCCTAGTCTCGAACCCAAGCACACCTAGATTTTCCCTCCTTCAAACACATGGGTTACCCCTTGGGGTCCCAATCCCTTATTTAGTTTTGAGGCTTATATTATGAACAATTCTTCATTTTTCTACCGATGTGGTAGATTTGTCTCACACCACTCTTCCATGTCTCAAACACCTTACTTCGCGGATCAATATCTCTTCTATTTCTCAATGGAATTTGACAATTCTTGGCCCTACAGTCATCTACTTACTTAGTAGATTATGCACGTGTGAAGAACCAGAGTCTCCAACATGTGGAACTATGATGTTTAAGTTATTAAAGATGGGCGGACCCAACCTCCACCAAAGGCAGATTTCCAACAATGCTCTCTTGGAAGAGATTTTGGTGCACACACATGGTGCTTTCTTTCAGCAATCTTTCAGCGGAAAGATATTGCATCTGGAGAGGTAGCTGAAGCTTTGAACCTTCCATAGTAGAATACCATCGGACATATTTACTGCGCGGTGAACGTGATGTCTTGAACCGTCAGTGTTTAGTATATGTCAAGACAATGATATCAACACAACAACTCTCCATTACTCGTTTTCTTCTTATGGTTTTGTCCGCTACTGGCCGTGGACACACTTGGTTTCTTAAGTGCGCATTTGAGGCGGCCGGTCTTCGCACTTAAATAGGTGGTCTCCTACAAGGTATCCTGTTATACCCCACTTTACAAGTGTTAGACACCATTAAAAATTACCCTGTACCTAATCTCAACCGATGAAGATCAAGAAAGGTTTTGAGAACTTAATCTTTACCCACGCTGCAGGTAACACTTAATGTCTATCACGGGAACGGCCTTGGATTATATTTCTTGAACCATTATCCGAAGTGCTCTTGCTTCTACCGAAGCGCTCAACTGAACCTTTACAGTTTAGTTTTCCCATTGAACCTTATTCCTGGGATCTCCAGTCTGTAAGGTTGGGTGTCCACTATATTAGTTCGTATTGATTAGGTTTTAAGTCCATTCCCCTAGACAGGCAGAACTATTGATCTTCGGGTATCCCTTTTGTCAAAGGGACTGCTATATCCTTCGATTTGTAATCACGGATGTGTCACCCGATCAACTGCCATACGGTCTTATGTCTGCGACAGATATGTCCAGACAACGTCATTCGTGCTCTCACAGTGTCAAACTAGAGAAGTGTCACGACCCGATCCGACGGGCCGCGACTAAACGCCCTAATGACGCCATTACACTAACCTGTCCCATAATCAACTGACATTTAAGGGTAATAGAAAATTTCGGCAGAGTAGCGCTGCATCTATAACATATGCCCAAAGTAGGCGAGCCGACAAGACTGCCTTACATAAGGATGTACTTGTCTCTGGAGGAGTCACAACTAACCAACATATCATAACAGGCTAGTCGACAAGGCTGCCACCAAATAGCATCACATATACGCGGAAACACCCCAACACATAATACAATCATCATGACTGGTCAAGACAGATTTACATACGTTCAACCCATAACTATCTACAAACCTCTAGGAGTACAATAATTACATAAGACGGGACAGGACCCCGTCGTGCCCAAAATATACATAAGTATAAATAATAAAGGGTTGTACCAAAATGACTAGCTCCGGAACAATGGAGCTCTCCAACAGCTGAGTAGATGTCCTAAACCGGAGGGTCACCTAGCTGAGTACGTGTACATGTGGGCATGAATGTAGCCCCCCGAAAAAGGGGGTCAGAACGAAATAATGTACTGAGTATATAAAACATGAAAGACTGTAAATGAGATCATAATTGTGCCAATAAAAATAGAGAATCATATCAGTAACCCCAAATGCTTACCCATAGAGTCATCATGTCCATATGTATGTATATAACATGTCTCGGCCCTCTAGTGAGGGACTCGATGAAATTATCAATATAACATGTTTCGGCCCTGTAGTGAGGGACTCGATGGAATTATCAATATAACATGTCTCGGCCCTGTAGTGAGGGACTCGATGGAATTATCAATATAACATGTCTCAGCCCTGTAGTGACGGACTCAATGGGATTATCAATATAACATGTCTCGGCCATGTAGTGAGGGACTCGATGAGATTATCAATATAACATGTCTCGGCCCTGTAGTGAGGGACTCGATGGGATTATCATTCATATATGTATAACATGTCTCGGCCTTGTAGTGAGGGACTCGATGAAATGAGTAATAACACTTGGCACGAGCAGAATATCATGAGCAACCATATATAACTTAAATTATCATTTGACTCTCAATGGAATAAGAAAAAGACATTATCATATCATTTAAATCATCTTTTAGAAAATCAAGGCGCTTAGCGTATCACATATCATTTTAAAATATCTTTTAAAAAGTCAAGGCACTAACATATCATGAATCATTATTTGATTAAAACTAGCCTTTGAAGGAATCACGTACGTCTGTCGTACTTTCATTAAAATCATGTCAAAAAGAAAGAAGAAAGAGTTTCACATACCTTATCGTCTCTACCGACTCGATAATTAGGATTCGTCTCAACTAGTACGTCAACTTATAATAATGATAACATACTCATCAACTCTATGATTACTAGTATAGGTATCTAACGAATGACGACTCCCTTATTCTATGAAAATTCAGGCATCACTTCCCCTATTTATGTGCACATCCTAAATTTACCAACAAAGTCAACAATACCAATAGCAAGTCATGATTCTCTTCAGAAAGTTCTAAAAACAAATTCAAGAAAAAGAGGGCACATTTTCTCTGAGTGACAAAACTAACAAACTTCTATCTTATTCACGTTGAAATTCCATAACAGTTCCCCACTTATAAATTATATTGGTTATTATATCTGACCACTTAAATATCATGGTAACATCTCAAGCAAACAACCTTCTCCAAATTGCACCAACAAGTAGCCTTAAAGTGCAGCAAAATGCTCCAAAAGTAAACAGTAATGCGGCAAGGATTCATAACAACATGAAGCAGCAAGTAGAAAAAATACCTCTTGACTAATTCTATCAAGGTCACAACTATTCTTAAAACACATATCCAAGATTTATCCTTTTACAATTAGAAATCCAAGAAATTGCACCCAAAAATAGTGTGGACACCGCCACTGCTGGGCCGAATAATCTGGGCAGATCTTTTAGTTTTTGGACAAGTTTTTGGGAAGAAAAACGTGTAAGAATGATGGATTAAAGTTTTGGGATTCATGCATGTCAATTTGGAGTTGAAGAAGTGACAAAAAAATGGTGCAAGGAGGATGAAACAGTGGCTGATTTTTGGGACTGTTTTGGGGCAAATTTAAGGTATGAAATTCTTCTTCTTATGGTGTAATTGAAATTACATGTTGTTGTAGTTTAAAGAAATAAACTTGTATTAAGAGATGAACTTGGATTAAGAGGAAATAGAAGTAAGAAAATGTGTGTTTGTAGTTTACGAGGCGGAGTGATTTAACACATGAAGAAGAATGTGTATTTTCTGTCTATGGATACTGATTACACAAGAAAATAAGAGGTTGATTAAAGTACTTGAATAGACATGAAATCTGTTTGTCCAAGCATATAGAAGCTACTTATTTCATGTTAATGTTTGTATCTTTGTGTTTAAATATCATGACTAAATGAGATGTTTGGCTATTTATGTCGAAAGAAACTCTGTTGAAGAGGACCGAATGAAATCTGATTTGCATCACGTTTCAAGGTCATTTAAGTTTTAAGTTTGGAGTATATAAAATTTTCTTATGTATCAAAATGTCAAAGCTCTGAATTAAAGGAGTTTTCCAACCAGCTGAGTAGGAGTCCTAGGCCTGAGGATCACCAAACTGAGAACCTCTTTTTAGACTTATGTATATATTTAGGGGCATGACAGGGCCCAGTCCCGTCATATGTCGTTATCTTTCTCATAGAGGTCTGTAGACAGTCGTGGGTTGTACGTATGTAGAGTTATGAACCTATTTTTGTGTATGTGTTGTTGTACTATATTTTGGGAGATTCTCGTGTAAAGGCAGCCTTGTCGGCTCGCCTATTCGTTATATCTGATTTATATGTGACTCCTCCGGAGACAGGTACATTCTTGTGTAAAGACAGCTTTGTCGGCTTGCCTATTCGGGCATATGGTATTATTGTAGTGTTATGCTGCCGAATTTTCTATTGCCCTTAGTGTCAGTCCGATTATGTGATAGGTTAGTGTAATGATGTCATTAGGGCTCTTAGTCACGGCCCGTCGGGTCGGATCGTGACAAGAAGGCAAGAGTTACTCCCAAGAAGGAACATCCTCTAAGAGGTCGTGAAGTTACCCAACTTCTTATCATACTTTGTGCAAAGCGATGAACTCCGATTCCATCATGAATCGTCTGATGTAAGGTTTGCTTAGAAGATTTTCCTAAGACACACCATGCACATAGGTGTTCTTCAGGTCTTATGTCCAGTTTGCATCATTTTGTTCTCCCAGAACCACTGGACATCCAGACTACCATAATTCATAGATAAGCGAATAATTCAGATGTCGTCACATCCGATTTAAGCCTTCTGTTGATCATTTCCAAAAATTCTTTACTTACGGATTCACCTCCTCGATCTAATCAAAGGGTCTTGATACTTGTTTCAAGTTGCTTCTCTACTTATAACTTGTACTCCTTGAATTTCTCAAAGGCTTCGGACTTGTGTTTCATAAGATACACATGCCTAAACCTTGTGAAATCGTCTGTAAAAGTGATGAAGTAAGGGAAGCCTCCCTTAGCTTGAGTTGAAAATGGACCATATACATTAGTATGGACTAACTCAAGCACATCTTTAGCTCACACACCTTTTTTCAGAAAGTGGCTTGTTGGTCATCTTTCCTCTCAAGCAATATTCACAATTACCATAGGACTCTAAGTCAAATGGTTCTAGGTAGTTTAACTTTCTTAATCTTGTTATCATTGATTCATTGATATGACCAAGTTTACAGTGTCATAAGTAGGTGGGGTTTCTTGGATTACTTATCTTAGCTCGTTTATTTTACATGTTGAAAATTTCACGACTATAGTTTAGAACATACAAACCATCCACAAGCGGAGCATTTCCACAAACAATACCATGAAAAGACAGTACATAACTGTCATTGACAATAAATGAGGAAAACATCTTAATGTCTAACACTGGGATATAAATAATATTCCTCGTTAACGAGGGAATAAAATAACAATTATTAAGTTCTAAACAAAATCCTAAAGGTAAATATAATCTATAAGTTCCTACGCATTGAACATCCACTCGTGCTCCATTTCCAACGCGCATGTCTACCTCCCATGGTCCAACGTTTATGCTATCAGTCAGCCCCTGTACATTGTTACAAATGTGTGACACACAAGCGGTATCTAATACCCAGCAGTGAGAGTTACTTATATACATATTTATTTCAATGACAAACATACCTTGTCCAGCAGAGCCAGAAGTACCTAGTTCCTTGCCTCCTCCTAGAGCAGTGCAATCTTTCTTCCAGTGCCCCTTCCTTTTTGCAGTTGAGGCACACATCCACAACTATCTTTGCCTTTTTTTTAACACCTCCTTTAGGTCTCAAAACTGTGGGTGCAACAACTGCCCTACTCTTCTTCTTCTGCATGTTCTTACCTTTGGATTTGAACATGCTAGATGAGCCCACCATGAGCACAGTTTTACCTTTAGAAGTGGACGATTCAAAGGTCTTCAACATGTTGTGAAGCTCTGGAAGACTTGCGTGGTCCCATTCATATTGAAGTTTACAATAAAGTTCTCAAATGAACCAATATGCGAATTCAGGATCAGGTTGACGGAAACATTTTTGGGCAGCTTCGTTCCAATCGAAGCCAGCCTTTCTATTAACCCAATTATCTTCAGAACATGTGCTGACACTTGACCCCCTTCGTTCAGCTTACACTTGAAAATGTCTCTCAACAGATCATACTCCATTGTCTGAGACTTTGAGTCATAGAGACTCTTCAAGTATTTTAGCATCTCGTTGGGGCCCATGTTTTCATGTTGCCTCTGTTACTTTGCAGTCATTGTTGAGTCTATTTTTAGTACTGTTTTAGAGCTTGTTTTAGGGATTATTTTGTTGTCTTTTAATTATTTTGTACAGTATTATGCATGTTATATTGTGTTTTCATGTTTAAACGATTCATAAGAAAATGACGATTATTGAGGACAAAAATGCATATCTTGTCACAATAGATAAGTCAAAGAAGCCATGAGAAACTTGAGAAGAAATTTAAATAAAATTACACTATCAACCGCACGGGGTCTACAAGGCTAATTTGCAGAATTTGCTCGAATTTAGAGTCGTGACGCTTGGAATGAAGAGTCGCGGCGCTTGGAATGAAGAGCCGCATCGCTTGAACTGAAGAGCCGCGGTGCTTGGAGTAAAGATCTGCGGCGCTCAAACGTTGGGGCTCCTAGAAGAAGCATCGCGGCGCCTGACTGGCAGTGACCATCGACGGAATTAGAGCCGCGGTGTCTGGATGAAGCATCGCAGCGCCGACGACGGAAATTAGCGAGAAAACACAAATTTTTATGAGGGTAAAAAGATCCAAGAAGGTTTTTTCGATATATTAGCCCTGTGAGGCTGATTTTAGGGATATCTCATACTTTTTTAGGCAAGAGACGAAGGCTGAGAAGCAATTACAGACACATATTGTTCAAATTCTTTCTTTTCTCTTTTCTTTAATTTAGTTTATGTTGGTATTAAAGACAATTAGTTTTTTTAGCATGACTATGACTATGAACTAATTCTTTTATTAGGATTTTATATCGACTCGCTTGAACCTCTATTATGACTTAATGCATTACTAGTATTTCTTCTTCATCTATCATTATATAATCAACTTGTGTTTATTGAATGAGAATTGACTGGCCATTAGTTTTCATTACTTATATGATTTCAAATCAAGATATGAAAAGGGAGATTTGAATATGTTATAGTTGATTAGACATATGTTTAATTTTGAATGAAAGTATCACGATTGCCTGTGTAGCGTTTAGGTTATTGATCTTAATCCTCCTACGTGGTAGAATTTATCATAGAAATATAAAAAATTCTCACTTAGGTTGAGTTTTTATATGTCCTAACCAGAATATAGAACACCTCAGTTAACCTGTTATTTTGATAAGAAGTGGAATTGTTAGGTTTGTATTAACGAATAATAGAGGGGATAATTGATGAGATTGGAAATCCTAATTACCTTCATTACTGAATTAAAACTCACGTATTTTCATTCTTAGTTTATTCATGTTTAGCTGTTAGTTCTTAGTTTAGAAATCTCAATCTATAATTGTTTACCAAATAGAAACCAAAGATTAATTCGTTGGTAATTGATAATTCAGTCTCTGGGGACGATACTCGCTCTTATTGAATTTTATTACTCATTGTGATACGTATTGTTGATCAACACCAGTCGATGTGCCTATTTGAAATACTTTACTATGTTATTTTTCCCTTTAATTATCATAAGTATAGAAGCATATAAGTTTGGGGGGATGAATTTTAGTAAATGGTATTGTAGATTGGTGGTTATCAATAAGAAGTGTAAAAGATTGAGAAGAGCATAGAAAAAAATATGAATAAACTAAACACCTCTTGTACACAACACAATGAAAAAATAAGTTTGGGGGTGTTGTAGTAAAAAAGAAAAACAAAAAAAAAAACCAAAATGTGTGAAATTTCTCAATCTAAAACAAAATTAGGGGATTGTGGTGAATTGTAAAGTGAATTCAAGTTTGGTTTGGTTGGTTTCTATGTTTATGGTAATTTTGAGCCTAAATGACATTTTATCTGTCCATGTCTAAGCTTAACAAGACAACCAAATAAAAGTCCTAATGATTTCTAAGTATGCATGTCTACATTAGTGGAGAGTTAGCAAGTTAAGCAAGCTTATAGAATTTTGGCCTGATGGACTGTTGGAAAGAGCTCATTGATGTATAAACTGATATTGAATGCATGTTGAGTCAGTAGTCATGTTTGAGTGATCATATGCCCTAATAACCTTATGCAAGCTTAATGATTATCTAACTTGAAATTCTAGATAGCAAATTAGTGGCTAGACATTTCTGAGAATGTTATTGCAGTTGTTCATGATCTTCGAGGCAGAAATATTATGATTGACTTGATTCATGTGTAGAGTCTTTGTGTCTTTGTGTCATTTTATTTTTAGAGGGTTTAGAGTTCTTTACTCGATGGCGAGTAAAGTTTAAGTTTGGGGGTATTTGTTAAGTCCATTTTAAGACAGTTTTAGGATGTCTTTTATGTGTTTTCAGTTGTTTTGTACTATGTTAAGCGTCGTGTCATGTTTTCAGGTTATAAGCAATTTAGGTGGAATATGTCGAATTTAAGAAGATATGAGCTGATTTGGAGGATAGAAATACATAATCAAGGCTCAAGTAATCAACAGAAGAAGCCCCGAGAAGAACAGAAGAAATCAGGAGAAATCCGATCAGAAATGGATCAAGGGTCGCGGCGCAAGAGTGGAAGGGTTGCGGCGCTGCTGAGACGCGGCCGAAGAATGAAGAGTTGAGGCGCATAATTCCAGAGAGCTGAGGCGCATAATTCCAGAGAGCTGAGGACGAGAATTACTCTTGCAAGCACCGCGACTCATGAGGGATGAGCCGCGACGCAGATTTCCAGTGAGCTCAAGTCACTGTTTGCCTATTTAGAGTCGCGGCGCCTGGCAGCAGCGACGACGCACAGAATTTCAGAAAAGGTCAATTTTTATAAGGGTAGAATGCTCCAAAACGAGATTTGATTGATTAATAAGCCCTAGGGATTATTCTACTGAGGGGGATACTTTTGAAGGCTAGGAACGGAGACAGAGAACAATATTAGAGACTTTTATTCAAGTTATTTTCTTTCCTTTACTTTATTTTCAGTTTATGTTGGATATTTGTAAATTGGTTCTTAGCATGACAATGTCTATGAGCTAGTTTCTTTATTAGGGTTTTCCATCGAATCAACTTGAAACTCTTTTCATAAGTTAATGCATTGTTAGTGATTCCTTCTTCATCTATTTAAGATCTATTCAATTTGTTATGATTGTATGATAATTAACTGATCACTAATTATCATAATTATATGATTTTGAATCGAGATATGAAAAGAGAGATTTGAATATGCTATAGTTGAATAGACATAGGTTAAAATCGCGGACGAAAGTACCCCGATACTTGTGTAGTGTTTAAGGTTATTGTTATTAATCCTCTTGTGTGATAAAATCTATCATAGAAATATAGAAGATTTCTGCATAAGGTTGCGTTTTTATATGTCCTAACCGGAATATAGAACATCTTAGTTAACATGCTATCTTAATAAGAAGAAAGATCATTAGTCTTGCATTAACAAGTGAAAGAGTAGATAGTTTAGGAGATTGGAAACCATAATTCCCTTCATAACTGTAAAAAACCCAAAGTATCATCATTAGTTATTTCATGCACTTTGTTTAGTTTAATTCTTAGTTAAAAACCCAAACACATGAACGTTAACCAAATAGAAATTAGCTAGTCGGTAATTGATAAACCAGTCTCTATGAACGATACTTGATCTTACCAAGATTTATTACTACATTGCGATACGTACACTTGCGTAAGCACAGAAATATCGCGAACAGCCAAATTTGAGCCACCGTTTAGATCTGAGAAAATATACTCAGATCTGAGCCATCCAACTATTTCCTAAGCTTCACATATAATTTTCTGTCGTCGGTCAACTGTATTCATTATTTTTTCGGAGGCGCCGACTAGATCTGGTGTAGAATACATCTGAACGACGGAGGATCGGTGACCGGAGAACGACGAAGAATAGGAGGCACCGGCCAGATCGATGGCGATCGGAGAACAACGAAGAATCAAAGGCTAGATCTAAGCCATTGCTTAGACCCGGCGCCGACCATATCTGAGTCTCCGATCTGAAAACGAAATCGGCCAGATTTGAGCCACATTTTAGATCCGACGCCGGTCAGATTTGAGCCTCCGATCTGAGACCAGAATCGTCGGTGGTCGTCACTGCTGCGACAGTAGGGCAGCGGCGGAGAGAGGGACGGAGAGAGAGGTGAGGGAGAAAAGAAGACTGAGGGTTAAATACAAGTTGTAAACCTATAATACAAACTATAGTTACTAAATATAAGTAAATACTAATAATTAGTCATGCCACTTAAATTTTTCTTTAAACAATGAGTAAAAAGTGTGCATCTTATAATACAAAATACCCTTGCTTAGTCGACTCAAGTTATATATATTAATGGTTGAAAGTGATGAACCACAAGTTTGATGAGTTTACTTATCAGTAATTACTACTATTTTATATCGACACTTTTCTTTATCTATTATTAGTTAAACAAGCAGTTGCAAGAGCAACTAGAAGATTATCTCGGATTCCAGAAATATCCAGTAAAATTGAAAGAAGAAAACAAGTAGGATTACGTTATTCACGTGATTTGTCGTGTAAAGGACATATATATATCCAAAATTTTGAGATCTTTTTCTTGCATACACAAGTGATTATCTTTGAATACAATGACAGGAGAGTCATTCCATTTTTATTTTTTGAAATGACTATACCAATTTGCCTAGCTTTCCTCAAAGTTTTTGACTCTCCTGAAAATTGAACATGAATACAGTCTATTATATATTAATACTCTAATATCATTCATTATATATTAATCTAATTCATTATAATACAGTACAGTCTATATAAAATTATACAGACCCGTACCAAACGAGAGCTCAATTCGTACATATGTGTTAATCGTGACTTGTTCATTTTGTCTACGGCTCTTCTAGTCAAAACAAAAAGAGATTTTCAATGCTGGATATTTTCAATAAATGATTCTTTTCTTTGATGTAATTTTGTAGCATTTAATTTAGACTGAAGAAGAATTTGGATTTTTTTTTTCAAAGATTGAAGATTATTAGGTAAAAAAAAATAGCATTTGAAGTTAAGTTAAGAGAATTCGATAATTGAAATACTTGGAAAAGTAGTTAAAAAGAGTTTTCAAACTTGAAATAACTCAAATTCAAGTTTGAGTGAAAGATTGACTGCAATGTATAACCAAGCAGTTCTTAAATTTTAAAAGTTATATATTGAAACGGGTAAATCTTATTTCAGAAAAAAAGTTCTTTGAAATTGAAGCAAAATGTTTTAAGAACGACAATCTAATTTGGACCGTGGTAAGTTAATATGAAAAAAGTGTCACATATTAATAAATAATATCGAAGTAAAAACTCGTATATCTCTAATTGTATAATAAGAGAAGCTCTCCCTTCTCACTAGTTTTCAACATCTTTGCACAAACATCCTGTTGATGTTGGATGGATGTTATGACAACATCTGTAAATGCTCAGGACAACATCTTATGTAAATAAGGATGTTGCCTACGATGTTGTGACAACATTCCTGACAACATCTCTGCAACGATTTTGCCTATTCTTCCGGCCAAAACAGGTTGTGTTACTGTGAGTTAAAAATGGTCTAGGCAAGCTTACGATGATGTTGTGTTTAAAACGTGGTAAAAGAAACAGTCAAAGCTTGGAGAAGAAGCAGCGTGAAGACCAAGTCCAGAACGTTGAGCTTTTTAAGGAAAAAGAACCGGTCCAAGCTGAATCCTTCTTTTACACAACCTCCGCAACCAATCAGTGAGGATTTCAAGGGAAGTTCCACACTATAAATAGAGGGGAGCTTTAGAGTATCGATATCCAGAATTGAACGAGGAGAATCACCAAGAGAGCTCTCGGATATTCACCTTAGAAACTGGATCAACACACTTAGCCTAAAGTAGTATAACAACATCTAGTCTCACATTACTATTGCTGCTCAGATTCTAGATCAAGCTTATAGTTCAAGCAATTGTAATGAAGATGTTGTATTTGTCTTTTTAGATCTTTTAACTTTAGGCTGAAGTCACCTGCGACTTCACTTTTGTTTGTAATTTCTTTTTCCGCATTTATTGCTCAATCTTGTAAAAAGAAATTCATTTATAATTGTATATAATATATACAATACTTTGGTCATTGATCATCAGGGGATATATTAATATATATCCTTGAAAATATAAATCTTGTGTTTCGTTACTTTTCCACTGCATTTACTCTATAAAGGTTTATAATTGTTTTATCACAATATTGCCTCAGATGTTGACACAACATTGAAGGCGACGTAAAGCGTTTTTAGTTGTTACATTTATTACGGTTGTATTCTTACATATTCTTGCTTATCTGTAGCCCTGGACCCAATAAATGGTATCAGAGCCAACACTTGATACAATAAGTGTTTGATTTTGAATATTACGGCTATGGACTCAGCAATACAAAATGTTGGTAGACTTCCAATTTTTTATGGAACTAATTATGCCTATTGGAAAATTCGACTACGTTCGCACATCAAATCCATTGATGTTTGAGCATGGAGTCGGTATCCGAAGGCTATGTAGTTCCCAAGTACCCAGCAGACGAGGATGGTGATGTACTCACCAAACCCGAATCTGAATGGACCGCAGAAAAGATCAACAGTACGAGCTTTAATGAAAAGGCCCTAAATGCTATACTTGGAAAATTCGACTACGTTCGCACATCAAATTCATTGATGTTCGAGCATGGAGTCAGTATCTGAAGGCTATGTAGTTCCCAAGTACCCAACAGACGAGGATGGTGATGTACTCACCAAACCCGAATCTGAATGGACAGCGGAAGAGATCAACAGTGCGAGCTTTAATGAAAAGGCCCTAAATGCTATATTTGGATGGATAGATCTCTATATGTTTAAACTCATCCAGAATTGTACAACGGCCAAGGACACTTGGGAGACCTTACAAACTCATTGTGAAGGTACCTCGAGTGTACGACGTACAAAACTTCACATGATTTTGAGTCAATACGAATGCTTAAGGATGGAAGAATCTGAACACATAAAATCCTATTTTGAAAAGTTAATTGACATTGCTAATCAGTGTCAAGTGTTTGGTTCTCCCTTAACCAACACACAACTTGTGGATAAAGCTCTCAGATCTCTTCCTAAAAGATTTAATACTAAAATTTGTGCTATTGAAGAGACTCATAATCTTGCTACTATGGATCTACATGCCTTGATGAGCATCTTTCAAACTTATGAGATGAACATGAATAGCCAAAGAGATCTGTATAAAGACAAGACTTTGGCACTCCAAGGACAAACCTCAGAAACTGAATTGGAAAATGAGGAAGAAAACCTGGAGGAACTGGGAAGTGGTGCAACTGTTGCCTTACTCACTCGTCGGTTCAATTCGATGGTGAGAAAGATCAACAATGATGGCAATAAAGCCAAATATAAACAACATCAAAACCCACTCTTCAATAAACAGTCGAATAGGTCACCTTCTGAACAAAGAAATCACAATCCACTAAGGAAATCCAACTCCGACAGTACCAACTTCAATCCCAAACAACTCGAGGGAGTGCAGTGTCATGCATGCTCAGGTTGGGGACACTACGCTAATGAGTGTGCAAACACCCTTAGAAAGATTGGTAAGGTTATGTGGGTAACCCTCAGTGATGATAATAACGAATAGGAGGAAGGAGATCAAGAAGAAGAACCACATGCAATGTTGGAAGCCATGTTCAAACACTCACTGTCCGACGATGAAGATGTTGTTGACAATGTTGCGATAACATCAGGAACAACATCAGACTCAACTTCTGGAATGCCTGCAACATCATAGAGGTATGTATACTTTGACTATTATGATGTAAATTATTTTAGTGGATTTATTTCTTCATCTGAGGCTGTAAATTTGGATCTAGTTGACTCCAAAAACGGCGTGATAAAGGAATTACAAAATCTTTGTAAAGCCTTAATCACTGAATCTGAGCAACTAGACTCAAAAGCAAAATCATTGGCTCTTGAGAATAACAATCTGAAAGGCACAATCAACATATTAGAAGTGACACTTACCAAGAAGAATCTAGAGTTTGGTAAAATTCGTGCACGATTGAAATTAGTTGAGACCATCTTTCAAAGGCTCAACACGGGAACCTCCAAACTGGATGAAATATTGAACTTCAGTAATCCTACAAGGGCAGGGCTTGGGTACCAATCTCCTAGAAAAATAAATACTTTCAGAATCCATAGTCAAACTGAGAGGATAAAATTTATCAAAGAAAATGCGAGTAACTCTCAGATCACTAAGAATGGATCGAAGTCTGTATATAGCTTTTGTAAAAAGTTAGGACATCTTATGCCCTACTGCTACAAACTTCAAAACTCTGCACTCAGATTATTGTCTAAAATATCATCAGCAATGTTGCCCAACATCACTGACAACATTCAAAGCAACCAGCCTGAGAGCAGAAGGAAGAAAATGTTTGAAAAATAATGGGTACCTAAACTGAATCTGAGATGTAATGTGTGCATAACTGCTTTGCGTACTAACATTACAAATTTTTGGTATTTCGATAGTGGTTGCTCGCGTCATATGACAGGTACCAAAAGTCTATTAAAGTAGTATGGAGCATTCAATGGAGGGTACGTGACCTTTGGAGTAGGAAGTAAGAGTAAGATAATTGGTAAAGGAACTCTTAATGTTTCGAATGTACCAACCTTGAAAAATGTTCTTCATGTAGAAGATTTGGTTGCTAATCTTCTTAGCATAAGCCAATTATGTGATGATGATCTCGAGGTGAAATTCAATAAGTTGGATGCAAGGTTACATATTCTGCAGATACATGTGTCATGTCAAGAACCCGAACTGGAGATAATTGCTATATAGTCGGTGGACAACAGTTTTGCAATTCTGCGAAGGTAAGTGACTTGACACTTTGGCACCAGAAGTTGGGACATGTCAACTACGGAGCTGATCTCATTTGAAGTTGTCAGAGGCATTCCCAGACTGGATCCAAAAGATAAAACACTGTGCGAAGATTGTTTGAAAGGAAAGAAGACTCGAGTCTCTCATAATGTTGTCTAACATGACGGACAACATTCAGATACGTCTCATTATTTCCAATTATTGCATATGGATCGTATGGGTCCAATTGAGGTAGACAGTCTAGGAAGGATGAGATATTCTTATGTGATAGTAGATGATTTTTCCAGGTTACTTGAATTTATTTTCTAAAGAAAAAATCACAAGCTTTTGACATGTTTAGAACACTCTACTCGAGAATTAGGAATCTGTTTTGTTCTTCAATTTTCAGAATTAGATCTAATCATGGAAAGGAATTTGAAAATCAAACTTTTACAAAATTTTGTGAAAAGAAAGGCATATTCCATGAATATTCGGCGCCAAAAACACCACAACAAAATGGGGTTGCCGAGAGAAAGAACATAACTTTTCAAGAAATGGCTAGAGTTATGTTAAGTTCTAAGCAATTGTCAAAGAGGTTTTGGGCAGAAGTCTTGAACACGACAAGTCACATAACCAATAGAGTCTATCTAAGGCCAAGGACCAAGATGACACCCTATGAACTGTTAAATGGAAAGAAACATATATTACGGTACTTTCATGTCTTTGGGTGTGTGTGTTATATTCTTAATGACAACGATTAACAGGCTAAATTTGACTCTAAGAGTGATAAGGGAATATACGTTGGCTACTCTCAGAATAGTCATGCTTACCAAATATACAATCTTCGGGCAAAGACCATACAGGAGTCGGTTAATGTTATTTTTGATGACCTACTGGATATATCTGGTAAATCTTCAGAAAACAACATTGTGGTTGCAGTTGAAGAGGAGCAACCCACTAAAGAAACAGATGTTGTCCCAACATTAGAAGAAACATCTGAACCTCAAAGAGAGAACATAGGGGACGAAGTCGAGAAAGAGTCTGCTACTGAACTGAATGATCAAGTGAGAAGAGACCATCCAACGAGGATTAGAAGGAACCATCCACCCGACCAGGTGATAGGGGGGTTTTCGAGAAAAGACGCACAAGAGAGAAAGAACCAGTTGATTATCGTGAAATGGTAAGGTATGTGTGCATGTCCACCATATACCAAAAAGTTAGTCTTTCTTGTCTTACATCTACTTTGGAACCTAAAAATATTAGGGAGGCGTTAAAAGATAATTTTTGGATTCAAGCCATGCAAGAGGAGCTTGAACAATTTATCCGAAATGAGGTTTGGGACTTGAAACCACGACCCAACAACACAAATGTTTTTGAGACCAAGTGGATATTTAAAAACAAATCAGATGAGTTAGGGAAGATTGTTAGGAACAAAGCTCGACTTGTTGCTCAAGGATATACATAAGTAGAAGGTATTGACTATGACGAGACCTTCACTCCTATGGCTAGAATTGAGTCAATAAGATTGCTTCTTGCTACTGCCTGCTATTTAAATATTATCTTGCACCAAATGGACGTTAAAGGTGCCTTCCTCAACATGGACCGTTGATACTTCTTAAATGTAGAGAGTTTTGCTTAGCCACCTGTAAGGACATGACATTAATTTCCAATTGCAATAATGCATCTTGGTCGTAGGTTAGCCGATAGGATGTCGCCCAGGTAGTTGTAGATTTAGAATTCATGATCGCCCAAATGGCTTCATCCAGAGTGAGATGCCACATTCCTGGTTTATCCTCCATGTATTTACTGATTATGTCCACAATAAGCTTGTTGGTTGCCTCAACTTGCTCATTTACCTGTGCATAATACGATGAGGATGTGATCATTTTGATCCCAAATTTCTCAGCAAAGGCTGTCAATTTAGAACCAGTGAACACCATTTCTTGATCAGTTGTAATCGTCTCAGGGATACCATATCTATATATGATATGGTGTTGGATAAACGAAATGAAATATGTCTGATGAACTCTCTTTATCGGCTGAGCCTTCACCCATTTAGTGAAATAATCGGTAGCCACGATAATGAAATTGTGGCCTTTAGCCGATTGTGGGTCAATCTTGTCGATGAGGTCCATAGCACATCCTCTGAAAGGCCAAGGTTTTATGACTGGGTGCAGTAACTCGGCTGGTACATATTGGATTGGTCCATGTTTCTGACATTTTCTACATCCTTTTGCATACTGGAAACAGTTAGCGGTGATCGTAGGCCAGTAATAGCCATGGCGGTATATTAGCCACTTCATCGCCTACCCTGCTCTGTACGATCCACATATTCCTTCGTGGACCTCTCTCATGACCCTCAAGGTCTCTGCTTTGGTAATGCACTTGAGTAGTACTCTATTCACCCTCCTTTTATAGAGGCCATAGTTAATGATCACGTATTTCAAGACTCTTCTTTTAACCTTGAGATCCTTGCAACTGGAGGGATATTTTAAGTAATTGATTAGTAACTGCCTCCATAAGTCGCCTCGATCGACAACTAACACTTCGGCTAGCAGTTTTTCATACTCTAAAGTGAGTAGAGACTTCCTACAGCCAGAAGCTTCTTGTGCTAAGTCGTTAGCCTCAACATCCATGCCTCTAGGAACATGATTTAATATAATTGATGTGAACCCCCTAAGTAACATGTTAGCCATTTCGTAATGGGCCAACAAATTCTGGTCATTGCAATCATATTCTCCGGCCAACTGCTTGATAACCAACTGAGATCTCAGTGAATCTCGTCGTGCTTTGCTTGCATAGAGACTAGGAGTTTGAGTCTTATGATGACAACATCATATTCGGACTAGTTATTTGTTAAGATCTAACCAATAAGAAAACATTCGGGTTTTGCCTCTAGGATCGGTTACAGTTATCTTGGCTCCGACTCCTTTCTGGGCTCTTGACCCATCAAAAGCCAGCATCCAAGGGACGGCATCCATACATGAAGTAGAGGGGGCACATAGATCATCAACGTCCACACAAGGATGTTCTACCAAGAAATCATTTATTGTTTGGCCTTTGACGGCCCTGAGTGGCTTATACTCGAGAGAGAACGCAGTAAGCTTAATGGCCTATTTCATTAATCGTCCTTGCAAGACAGGTTTATTTAGCAAGTATCGAATAATATCAACTTTGCACAGAACGTATACAACATGAAGCATTAGATAATATTCGAGTTTTGTGCAAGCATAGAACAAAGACAGACAAAGCTTCTCCAAAGGAGTATATCTAGTTTCCGCATCGTTGAGTGTTCAGCTAAGATAATAAACTGTTCTTTCAGTTCCATCATCGTCCTCCTGTGCTAGCAAGCAGCCGATAGATAATTCTGCAGCTGAAACATATAATTTCAACGGCTTCCCCGACACGGAAGACACCAGTATGGGGCCGTAGCTAATGCCTTTTTAATTTGATCAAAGGCCTCTTGCTGTTCCGGGTCCCATACTATCTCTTATGAATCTTTAAGTCTAAGCAAAGGTGAGAAGGACGTCATCTTGCCAGCTGAGTTAGATATGAATCTCCTTAAAAAATTGATTTTTTTCCCAATAAGCTTTGTAACTCCTTTTTTGTCTTGGGTGGTGCGGATCTCATTAATGCATTGGCTTTGTTATGATCTATTTCGATGCATTTCTTGTGTACCAAAAAGCCAAGGAAGTTGTCAGCCAATACTCCGAACATACATTAGGCTGGATTCATTTTGAGATTATGATTCCTCATTCTTTTTAATGCTTGTTCAAGATTAGCAAAACGATCTTTGAAGTCCTTATATTTTACTACTACATCATCGATGTAAACCTCCATAGTCTTGCCGATCAAGTCATGGAAGATGGTGTTCATTGCCCTTTGATAAGTGACACCGACATTTTTTAGACCGAATGGCATAACTACCCACTCATAAATGTCCAACGCTACTGGACATCTAAAGGAGGTTTTGTGAATGTCGTCCTCGTCTACCAATATCTAATTATAACCAGAATATCCATCCATGAAGGTCAAAACACCATTGGCGGCTGTTGAGTCGATTAGCATGTCGGCTATCAGCATGATGTACTCATCTTTAGGAGTGGCTAGATTTAGGTTCCTATAATCAATACATACACGCACCTTGCCATTCTTCTTCTTGACCGGTACCATGTTTGTCAACCATTCCACATACTTAACCGTTCTGATAAATCTGACTTTCAACAGTCGTTCGATCTCAGCTTTGATTTGAGGCATCATCTGAGGGTGATACATTATGGGCGGTTGTTTATGGGGTTTGAAACCCTCCTTGAGTGGCGGTCTATGCTCTACCAAAGTACGTGACATCCCGAGCATCTTACGATAGTCTCATGCAAAACAGTCTTTATATTATAGTAGAAGGGTCGCCATGCCTTATTTGTCTTCTTCTTTCAGCAAGCCACTAAAATGTGTTAGCCGAGGGACTTTTTCAGTTTACCATTTGTGATGCCTTGACTATCTGATCGGTGTATTTTATATAATTTTCGAGTCATTTTTAGTTAGTCTTTTGTCCCTTTTTGTACAAATACGTGTCGTATTAGGATAGATTTTCTTTCTTTTGAGTCAAAGTGGTTAAAATGGCCCAATGGAGGAAAAGGAGCTAAAAGAGGGCAAAAGTGGAGGTTCCAGAGCTTAAAAGCAGAGAAAGTGGCGAACCAGGCACGGGCGTAGGCGAGCGCGGCGCCTCTGCAGAGCAGTCCAGCGCCCGGCGCCCAATATCGAAGGTCACGAAGTTGCGGCGCGCGCTCTGAACAGCCGAGTGCGGGGCGGCGCCAAATCACGAGCAATGCAGGTTCCGGCGCGCGCCGATAGCGGCGCCGACGCGGGAAAATTAGGTTTTTAGACGTGTTCTGGGCCAGGCCTGAAGGGAAAAGTTTGAGGCGGTTTTGAGCCTATAAAAGGAGAACCCTAGGCAGTTTTCAAGGGTTCCCTTTCTTGCACAAACACAAGACTTCTTGGAGTTGAAGATTGGAGACCTTAACTTAGTAATTTTCTTTTCTTTTCTTTACTTTCAGTTTTTATGTTGGATATTGAATTAGTTCTTGTCATGTCAATGGCTAGGAACTAATTCCATTATAGGGCTTTCCATGTCGAATCACTTGAAACTTATGTTATGAATTGATGCATGTTTATGTTTATTCTTCTTATTGTTGAGATTTACCCAATAATTGCTTTGAATGCTTGGTAATTAATTGATCACTAATTATCATTATTTATAAGATTTCTAATCAAACTTCGAAAGGAGGAAGTTGTGACTATGCTGTAAGTTGGGTAGACATATTTTGGATTGAGGATGAAAATACCTCAATTACTTGTGTAGCGTTAATGAGAGGTTTAAACACCTAATTTCACGCATGACGCGTGACGATTAACTAGGTTTTTGGTCTTAATCCTCCTATAGAGTCATCCTTATCACCGAAAGGTAGAAAGGAGCGCTACTGGGGTTGAGTGTTTATATAGCCTTAACGGGAGTATAAAACGATTTAGTAAACCTGCTAGCTACAAAAGAAGAAGAATCATAATTCATTGCATTAATAAGTAATATAAGCGGATAGTTGAGGAGACTTGGAAGCCCTATTTCCATCACTACTGAAGTAAACACTTAGTTAATTAGTATTTATAATTATTAGTTATAATCAACAAAATCAAATATCGATTACCAAATAGATAACAAAAGATAGATAATTGGTACTTGAACACTAATCCTTGTGGACGATATTCGGTCTTACCTAGACTATATTACTTGTCACGATAACGTGCACTTGCGTTAAAGTGTGTGCATCTTTTCACGCATCAAGTTTTTGGCGCCGTTGCCGGGGATTAGGCATAGTTCAATATCAATTTTATCTATTTTTAATTTCTAATTTGGTTTTTAATTTTTATTTTATTTTTACGTTTTTTTTTTTAATTTATTTCTATAAAAATCAGGGTGCCGTGATCTATTTGTCTGTTTTTGATCTGTTTCAGAAAATCAGTTTATGCGAAGGAGAAGAGGGGCAGGCACTCTTGTTCCCTTCAATCCGGATCGAGAAAACATGTGAGCGAAAAAGAACCGGATTTGCGCTTAATTGAGATGGGTGTCAAAACAACAATATGATGAGAAGGGTTAGGTGAAAATCAACCTAACCAAGGAATGCCTTGGCGAGTACCTATGGATGTCGAGGAGAGAGTTCAAGCACAGGCAGAAAGAAGCTTGGGAGACTACGTCTTTGGGGTGAGCGAACCTGACGTGTATTAGGCTCCCAACAATAGGAGCGAATAACTTTGAGATCGAGTGCCGTGATCTGTTGTCTGCATTTTGATGTTTGAAATCAGTTTATGCGAAGGAGAAGAGGGGCAGGCACTCTTGTTCCCTTCAATCCAGAGATCGAGAAAACCTGTAAACTGAACAGAAAGAACCAGCGGATTGCAGCCTTAATTGAGATGGACGGTGTCCAAAACAACAATATGATGAGAGAAGGGTTAGGTGAAAATCAACCTAACCAAGGAATGCCTCGGCGAGTACCTATGGATGTCGAGGAGAGAGTTCAAGCACAGGCAGAAAGAAGCCTGGGAGACTACGTGTTGCCGAGGGTGAACGGAGCACAGACATGTATTAGGCTCCCAACAATAGGAGCGAATAACTTTGAGATCAAACCGACGATTCTAAGCATGGTGCAGAACACAGTGCAATTTGGAGGACTGCCATCAGAGGATCCACATATGCACATAGCTAATTTCTTGGAGCTATGTGCAACATTCAGATATAACGACATTACTGATGACGCTGTCAGATTGAGGTTCTTTCCCTTCTCGCTCAGGGATAGAGCAAAAGTATGGTTAAATTCCCAGCCAACTGTTTCGATTTTTACATGGCAAGAGCTGGCACAGAAATTTTTGGCCAAATTCTTTCCACCGTGCAAAGCAGCCAAATTGAGAGGGGAGCTGAATAACTTCTACCAAGCAGATGGAGAGTCATTATACGAAGCTTGGGAGAGGTTCAAAGATTTGCAGAGAAAGTGTCCACACCACTGTATTGAGTTGTGGAACTTGATCCACATCTTCTATAACGGGCTGAGCGGTACAACCAGAACAATTATAGATGCAGCAGCAGGTGGGACATTTATGAGGAAAACAGCTCACGAATTATTAGAAGATATGGCCACCAACAACCATGTCACGGAAGAGAGACCGATGAGTGGTAGGAGAAGCGTTGGGAGTTCACGAGATAGATGCCATCATCGCTCAATGCCCAGTGGCCCTTTGACAGCAAAGCAGTGCGACAACATCTGATGTCGGTGAATGCGGTCACGGATGCCTAAGAGCTGTAAAATATGTGGAGGCCCACATACTTTCGAAAGATGTCCTTCGGCTGATCCTGATAATATGCCAATCGAGCAGGCAGAGTGCCAAGCCGTGGGTAACTATCAGAGGCCCCAAAACAACCCATACTCCAACACATATAATCCAGGGTGGAGGAATCACCCTAATTTATCATGGAGAGACCGAGGCGGCAGAATCAATATAGGGGCGATGCAAAACCAGCGGACCAAAATCAGCAGCTTTACTCGGGCCCCCTCTCAGCGATTCAATACACTGCTCGGCCCGAAAAGCAAGATGGTGAAGCGGCTTTGTTGACACTCACGGCCTCGGACCAGTTCGTAGCGAAACTAGATCCTCGTTCAGAAACTTGGAAACACAAGTGGGTCAGCTAGCAAAGCAATCGAACAGCAGGCCACAGGGTACACTGCCAAGCAACACAGAGGTGAATCCGAAAGAACAATGTCAGGCAGTACAAATGAGAAGTGGTAAACAGTTGGAGCAGCAGTCACCTCAGCCAGTAGTTGAACAACGGGCAGAGATAGAGAAAGAGAAGGTGGTTGAAGCTCGCCCAGTAGTAGAGAAAACTCCAGAGAAGGAGTATACAGAGAAGATCCCATTCCCACAGAGATTGCAGCGGAAGGCAGTTGATAAACAATTCTCCAAATTTTTGGAGACATTCAGAAAGCTGCATATCAACATACCTTTTATAGAGGCATTGGAGCAAATGCCCTCCTATTTCAAATTCATGAAGGAGATCTTGGGGAAGAAGAAGAAACTGGCAGAGTATGAGATGGTAGCACTAACGGAGGAGTGCAGTGCCATCCTGCAAAAGAAGTTGCCCCCTAAACTAAAAGACCCAGGGAGCTTTACACTACCTTGTACAGTTGGCAGGGTGACATGCAACAGGGCTCTTTATGATTTAGGGGCAAGCATAAATTTGATGTCTTTATCGGTGTTTAAACGGTTGGAATTAGGTGAAGCCAAACCAACCACGGTGAGCCTGCAACTAGCCGATAGGACAGTGGTCCACCCAAGGGGGAAGATTGAGGACGTGATTGTTAAAGTAGGAAAATTCTTTTTTCCCGCGGATTTCCTCATTCTGGACATGGAGGAGGATGCAGAGATCTCCATCATATTGGGGAGACCATTCCTGGCGACTGGGAGAGCCCTGATCGATGTAGAAAGAGGAGAGCTGACGTTGAGGGTGGAGAAGGAAGAAATTGTGTTTAAAGTATTTAAACACATCATTGAGCCACTAACCATGAGCAGGTGCTTTGCAATCAGCACCATCAAACCCCCCTGTGAGCGAGTACAAGCCAAACCAAGGGAGATGAGCCCACAAAAGCAGGTATGTGATGCTGAACCGCCACAAAAGCAGGTATGTGTTCCTGAACCTTCCCTTGAAGATAATTTTAAGAAGAGAAGAAGAAAACGAAAAATGTGGAGAAAATGGATTGGGTGTGGGGTTAATCCACCCCACACTTATTGAGTTAAGAAACTTGCGTCCGGCTAAAAGACGTTAAAGACAGCGCTACTTGGGAGGCAACCCAAGGTATTTTGATTTATTTTACTTTAATATAGTAGTTTTTATTAAGAACGGTCTCACGGAGGTAGTGTTTGTGTTGTGATTGACAGGTGTAGGCCAATAAATTGAAGGCGAAATCGAAGAATGACCGAGATTTCAAAAAGCGGGTAGCGCCGCTCAGAGCGAGCGCGGCGCGAAAAGCGTAAAGGCGAAGATTAAGCGTCGCGGCGCCCAGGAGCAGGGCCGCGGCGCCAAAAACCCAGAAAAATTGCCAAGTCTAGGCGTCGCGGCGCCAGTAGCGGCGCGCGAAATTCCCAAAGTAGTGCGAAAGTTCGTCGCATGGCAAATCACGGCAGCTGGCGGCGAAATCGAGTAATAAAACGCCCAAAGACCCGATTTTCCCCAAATTCAAACCAAAACCTAACCTTTCTTCTCCACAAAACCCACGAAAATTCAAACCTCACCCACAAATCTTCCATAAATCAAGCCCAAACACAATCAAAAACTCTTAAAATCCCTAAACCCTTAACCATTTCAACCAACAAAACTTCATCCCAGTGCCTCAAATCACCATTAGAAGCAAGAAAACCTTGAAGAACACCGTCAAAAAGGTAATCTTCATCTTTTCTTGAAAGTTTCTGATAGTCGAAAAGGTAGTAGTTTGGAGGAATGTTGCATTGTTGAAGTCGTTGGGGTGTTGAAAAATTGGTTGTGAAATTTAGGGAGGAATACCTGAGGAGGGTGTGGGTATTGTGTAGTCTGAGGAGTTGGAGTTTGGGGTGTTAGTGTTGTAGGCGCTAGTTGTTGTGTGATTGTGTTGGGAACATTTGTGATACTAAGTTTGTAAGCTGCAAAAAGTGATTTAACCATGTCCTCCAGAAAGAGAAGAGCCTCCACATCCACCTCAGCCCCGCAATATGATGTTACTAGGTTCGTTAGCCACCAAGCTTATGAAAGATACAAAAAGCTTAGTACTAGGCCCTTAATCCTGAAGAGAATGGACTATCATAGGGATTCGCAGGGAGGAGGATGTCATGAGCCCATTCGGGCAATGATTGAGATGATGGGGTGGAAGAGATTTGTAAACCGGAAAGGATAGCACCAATGAACACGGCGATGGTGCGTGAATTCTATGCTAACTTTCGAGAGGGTGGACAATAAATGCTTTGTAAGGGAAGATATATGCCTGTGTGGCGAAGTGATAAATGTGTCTCTAAAAGCAATTGATGTTGAGAAAGGGGTGATGGCCGAAGCTACTTGTAACATGGTCGAAGCACCACCGATCAATCGGGATGCCGTCGCATACGATGAAACTACCGGGCTGCATTTGATATTGCGAGAAATGGGTCAAGAGGATGGCGGTGTCGGTTCAAACCAGCGACGAGGGTTGGTTGTATTTAAATCGATGCCCATCCGATCCCATCAACGCACTTCACCAGAGTGCCAGAAGATAGAATTAAATTGATATATGGAATCATGACGGGGAAGACGATTGATGTGGGGAAAGAGATAGTGCAAAGTATTGAAGAAATCAGCAGGTTGGTAACAACAGGTGGATTGGGACATGACTCACTTATCACTAATTTATGCCACATGAATGGGGTCCCAATCCTACCCACTGATACTAATGAGAGAAACCAACTGCCTGTGTCATATGGGATAGTGCACTCTTTCCCAGACCCAAGCCCCCCAGCAGCAAGAAGAAGAGCACCAGCTCCATAAACAGCAGTAGCAGAGGCCGCAATGAACGAAGATGAGCCTGAAATAGAGGCTCAATATGCAGCAGGGCCTAGCCACCAGCCAACCACAGAATCAGAACCTCCAGTGCCTATGATGGAGCAGTTGCTCCAAAACCAGAGAATGATGATGCAACATTTCGACACAGTAATACAAGGACAACATGAGTTGAGACAAGGGCAACAAGAATTGAGGCAGGAGCAACAACAATTGCACCAGCAGTTTTACGAGATGAGTTCCCTGTTCAACCAATGGTCGATGCATTATCCACCGCCACCACCACCATTTTAAACCAAGTCTGTAAGTGTCTTGTTTCTTTTATTGTCTTTGAGTCTTGCACACATTGGGGACAATGTGTGATTTAAGTTTGGGGGGTGTCTTATTTGTGTTTTATTGTTATAGTATGTTTAAGTCTTTTTGATTGTTTTTGTATATTGTGAGTCATAAAAATTTTCTTTTGAGTCATAATTGTCTGTCAAATATCATGCATGCTGTAGTTACTAGAAACACCTAGTGAAGTAAGGTGGAATAATGTAATGGAACTAAAAGCAACTATCTAAACACATAGGTTAGATATGCCAAAAACTCACAAAATCTGTCTATTTAGAGTTTCTTGCTTAAATTGTGCATGCTAAATGATGAAAATCTATGTGTTATGATTGCTTGCTATTTGAGGCGAAATAGTTAGGATATGCATGTTTAGGGAGATGACTCAGGCGTTTCTTTGTTAGCCAATTCTTACCACTTTTTTCTATCCCTGTCACTAAAAATATCCCTAGTCAGCCCCATTGAGCCTAAAAATTGAACTTTTCTTTGACACCCTATATTCCCATACTTGTGTCATAAGTAAACATGTGAAATAGTTGGAATAAAGTGTGTTAAAAAAGAGACAAAAAGAGCAAACAAGATTGATGCACCCCAATTAAAAAGTAATAAGAAATAGACAAAAGCCTAAGTTTGGGGGTGCTTGCTATTATGATATACTTCACGCTCTCAAGACAAAAGAGGGGAAAGATAGATTTGAAGTGAAGGAAAGAATCAAAAGAAAAGGGAAACACTGAAAAGCTAAAGAGCTTATGGTACACAAAAATGAGCCTAAATGCCTATTTTTACCTACCCATACCTAAGCCTACATTACAACCCTTAAAAGTCCTGAAGATCTCTTAGATGCATATCCATGATTAGTGGAGAATAGCAAGTAAAAATGTCATAGGATTTTTGAAATTAACATGCATGATTCAGTATGTGATTTTCATTAAGCATGATAAAAATGAGTTTGCGAAATATCTAGCTTAATGTGTTTAGTGTGCTAAAATTTCATGCTATATGTTCCTGCATATTATTTTGCTAATCTTCATGTTTTTCTAAAGTAACACCAATGCAGCAAAGTGATCAATGTCATTGAGTCTGTTTATTTTCCTTTTTCTTGAGTTTTTATTTCTTTCTTTTTATCTTTGCTCGAGGGCGAGCAAAGGTTAAGTTTGGGTGTATTTGATCGGTGTATTTTATATACACTTTTCGAGTCATTTTTAGTTAGTCTTTTGTCCCTTTTTGTACAAATACGTGTCGTATTAGGATAAATTTTATTTCTTTAGAGTCAAAGTGGTTAAAATGGCCCAATGGCGGAAAAGGAGCTAAAAGAGGGCAAAAGTGGAGGTTCCAGAGCTTAAAAGCAGAGAAAGTGGCGAACCAGGCACGGACACGGGCCAGAGCCGCGGCGCCTCTGCGAGCAGTTCGAGCGCCCGGCCCAATATCCGTAAGGTCGCAGGTTGCGGCGTCGGCGCCTGCAACGATGAAGTGCGGCCGCGGCGTCGACGCGGGAAAATCAGGTTTTTAGATGTGTTCTGGGCCAGGCCTGAATGGAAAAGTTTGAGGCGGTTTTGAGCCTATAAAAGGAGAACCCTAGGCAGTTTTCAAGGGTTCCCTTTCTTGCACAAACACAAGACTTCTTGGAGTTGAAGATTGGAGACCTTAACTTAGTAATTTTCTTTTCTTTTCTTTACTTTACTTTCAGTTTTTATGTTAGATATTGAATTAGTTCTTGTCATGTCAATGGCTAGGAACTAATTCCATTATAGGGCTTTCCATGTCGAATCACTTGAAACTTATGTTATGAATTGATACATGTTTATGGTTATTCTTCTTATTGTTGAGATTTACCCAATAATTGCTTTGAATGCTTGGTAATTAATTGATCACTAATTATCATTATTTATATGATTTCTAATCAAACTTCGAAAGGATGAGGTTGTGACTATGCTGTAAGTTGGGTAGACATATTTTGGATTGGGGATGAAAATACCTCAATTACTTGTGTAGCGTTAATAAGAGGTTTAAACACCTAATTTCACGCATGGCGCGTGACGATTAACTAGGTTTTTGGTCTTAATCCTCCTATAGAGTCATCCTTATCACCGAAAGGTAGAAAGGAGCGCTACTGGGGTTAGTAAACCTGCTAGCTCCAAAAGAAGAAGAACCATAATTCATTGCATTAATAAGTAATATAAGCGGATAGTTGAGGAGACTTGGAAGCCCTATTTCCATCACTACTGAAGTAAACACTTAGTTAATTAGTATTTATAATTATTAGTTATAATCAACAAAATCAAATATCGGTTACCAAATAGATAACAAAAGATAGATAATTGGTACTTGAACACTAATCCTTGTGGACGATATTCGGTCTTACCTAGACTATATTACTTGTCACGATAACGTGCACTTGCGTTAAAGTGTGTGCATCTTTTCGCGCATCACTATCCTTGCATCAAACTTAAGGCGTTCAGTCGATGCCACAAGTCACGTATGATTTGGGTTTCCTCAATCATTTATATTCTAAAAGGTAAGTCGTGGTTTGGCTAATTATTTTATTTCAAAATCTTGAGAGGTAATATTACAGGATTCCCAAGACCCTTATTCATACTACTCCGTGATGGCTATGATACCACATAAGGTGAGTAGAGGACAACCTTTATGCTCTGACCCCCCCTGGTTTGAATGGGTTAGCATTCGCTGCGACAGTTTCTATCCTGTCTCCTTCCCAAAAGATGAGCTTTTGATGCATGATAGAAGGAAGACATCGACTGGTGTGAATCCAGTCCATGCCCAACAAAATAGTATAGGATGGCTTTCCATCTATCACAAAGAAGGCAGACATAACCGTCTTAGGGCCCACAATGATTTTTGCCACAAAGATCCCTAATGCTTCAGAGGCTTCTCCCATAAAGCTAGACTTTTTCATGTTAGTTGGGATGAGGTCCTCCTTTGTTTTCTTAAGATCCTTCAAGGTGAGCAGCGACATCACATTCAACATAGCCCCATTATCGACAAACACCCGACTGATCATCTTGCCATTAATGTAAGCCTTGACGTAAAGGGGTTTGAGGTGTTTTATTATATCTTCTATAGGCGGGCCAAATATGATGCTTAAAGTGTGTTACACCCCGTAGTTCAGGTCATGCTTTTGAGAACATACAAAAGGAATTGAGACTTAAATTTTAGAATGATGGGTTGACGGAATGTTTCGGACGGGTTGTTAGTCAACTTTGAGGTTGTTTATGTCCCGTTACATTGAGAGTTCCTAGGTGTTTCAAAGGCCTAGTACGTAGTTCGTTGAGTCTAGTTTCCAACGCAACCAACCGTTCGTCGATAGGGCATCGGAGTAGAAAGTTATGGGAGTTACAAGTTCGATCTGTGATCAGCGAAAAGCAACATCGGTCGGGGGCCTGACGCGCGGCGTCGGATCTGAGGCGCGCCGGATAATCTGGAAAATTGCTGAAGTTGCAGCGCCAGCCGGAAAGCGAGCGCGGCCGGAAAATAAGTGGCGCGGAAGTGCCGAGAGGTTGCAGAGGTTTCATGCCGGCCACTGCAGGGCATGGCGGTTCTGCGAATCTGGGAAAAATCAGGCTTTTTAAAAAGAGGCCATGGGAGGGTGACAAGTGTCTCCCCATCTGATTTTGTGCATATCCTATTTATTGACCAAGTCTTGAAGACTTGGTCATTCTTAAAGAACCTTCCTCTCACTAAAAATTTCTTCCTTCTCTCTAAAATTCCTCTCCCTTCTCTCTAGAAATTCAAGAAGAAACCAAAGCCTAGAGAAATTTCAGAAAAGGTGGCAAGAAGGAAACATGTTGACAGGAGGTTTGTGGAGGTGATTGTGGAAAGAAGACAAGTAAAATTTGTTGGACTAATTTGGGTAAGCTCTAAGGTAACAATCTTTTCTCTTTTGCTAGTAAATTGTGTTGCATGTATGGGAGAAAGGACTTGTAGTTGTCAATATTGTCTTTAGATTTATTGCATGTAAGAATTGGATAAGAATTTGGATTAAAAAGGAATTGGATAAGAATTTATGTTGTTATACCTCAAAGTTGCCGAATTGGACCTTGTAGTTTGTACTAGTTTGATATCAATTGTGGGGCGGAATTTTACACGTCTAGTAGGCGTGTAATCCCCTATTTGTTAACTGCATTGTTGAGCCTTAAAGATGGCGTGTTTGGTTATTGAATTCGGCCTTGAAAAAGGTGATAAAGTATGTAGAAACAAAGAAAGTGTTGTCCAATTTTCCGTAGGAATAAGGGACGTTTCAATTAGAATGTTCTACGTTGAAGATAGAGGCTAATGGACGTATTATGGTCATTATAGGTTAAACATACTACGTGCGGTATATTGGACTTGCAAGTGGATTGACCCGAAGAGGTATGTGGAACTTTCCTATCTCTTGAGCATGAATAGTTGCACTTATGTAGTACGGTAGACGTACAAGGCTTTGATATCCCTTACTTGTTTTAAGGATGGCCAAGTTTGGTGAGTAAGGGGATTAACTCACTTCTTTAAAAAGTATTAAGGATGTCTTAAGTTTTCAAAGTTAAGGGACTTGAAGTGTTTTAAGTATATGATACTTGTTTCGTTTTAAAAGTATAAGTCCTCGATATAGGAAATGTATTTGACTAATGTATAAAGTTGATATAACGACTTTATGGGAAGTGGTTATATTAGCTTTATGGAAGGTTAATAAAGAAAGATTTACTCTAAGTAAAATAAGTACGGATAAATTATTTGAATTTGGGAAAGACAAATTGATTTTTAAGGCATTAATTGCCTAAGGTTTTAAAAGAAATGAAGTCACTTGATTTAGAAGCCTATTATATTTCTAAAAGGAAATGTGACTTGTCTTGAAAAATAGTCGTGACTTGATACTACGGTTATTAGTATCTTGGATGTTTTATATAAAAATGAGTCATTTCTTAAAAGGTTAGAGGTACGTGGTACTTGGGTTGAATTCCCGGATTTTCTCTTAAATGACATGTTAGTGCCTTAAGTAAACTAAAATGAGAGGATATATTAATAATGTTAATAAGAAGTTAGGGGATTTTCTTAACTTGCTTATGTTATGATAAGCCGGTAGCGCTTATGTTATGTATGATAGCCAGTTGTGCTAGGTTACGTATTATTATTATTATAACGGGGTAGACCCCGGGTTACTACTTATGCCATGGATTTGCTACCCATGATGCGAGTGCGGCGCTTGTACTCATGCGGGCCCACCGGGTCCATGCGGGTGAAATAGTCTCATGCGGGTGAAATAGTCTCATGCGAGGCAGATGACCTCATGCGGGTCCACAGGACCTATGCGGGTGAAATAGTCTCAGGAGTAGGATTGCTTAATGATACTACGGGCGAGGGACCCTGTTTTGATCATGAGCCTCCTATTTTTATGCAGTAGAGTTTATACTTGTTACTCTCATTGTTAGTAAGGCACAGTGCAATGTAATTTGATTTTCATCCATGAATCCAGCTTATTTTACTTGGTACATATTGTGTACTGACCCCCTTCCTCGGGGGCTGCGTTCATGCCGCAGGTAGGGGTAAGAAGGTGGTGGATCCTCATTCTTAGGATCTTTGCTCAGGTGTCAGAAGCTCCATTTCTCCGGAGGCTTGACTTTTGGTACGGTTCTCCCTGATGTTGTAGATATTATGTACATTCAGGGGTATGACGGGGCCCTGTCCCGTCATAGTGGTTACACACTCTTAGAGGCATGTAGTCCTGTTATAAATTGGGATGTAACTGTTCAGTTTTTGTTATATTTATGTTTACGGAAAGGTAACCATTTTGGGTTAGCCTGTTTCATATTTTATATGGTTTCTTGTTATGAGTTTACTTCCGCTGGTTTTCTCTGATGTTGTATCACAAGGGTTCCCGGGGTAAGGCACCAGTCACGGGTCCAAGATCGGGTCGTGACAAAGTGTCCCTAGATAGGGTATCGGCTATTGTTGCTCATTCTGCGTCTTTCACGCAAACACCTTCCAAGATATCCAACAAGGAGCAACTTTCCCATAACTCACATGGGATTAGGCTGACCATTTCAATGTCTTCCCATATCTTTTCAACTAAGTTATGGCTAAATAAATCGAGGATGGAATCTCATCCTTCGTTCAATTAAGCTGGCCAAAAGCTCATATCCTCTATTTCCTAGAGACAAATGAGGATCGGCTGAGGATCCTCTAACTGAACCCCCTGCATGATCTGCAGGATTTCCTCGGTTAGAGTTCCATTCGGGGTCATGTTATCTTGTCGGGGTTCCTCCGTTGAGTTATGGGTAGGTTGTTCGTCCAGTTTTGGTTGAACCTGACATTTATCCTTCAGGTGTAATTGACCCTGAAACAATTTAGCCAAATGCCCGCTCGATAGCCTCGGCTACGGCAGACTCAGGAATCTCTTGATTTTAGGCTGTCTTGGTATAAGAAATTAGATGTAATGTCTGTTGCATCTTACACAAGGCCTTGGCACATTGCATCCTTCTTTTCTAAGTTCTAGATGCGACTCTTGGTGGTGCCTCTTTTTTCCGGAAGTCTGATTGATAAACCACTTCCCTTATTCTATGTTGGAGGTTGGTTTAATCATTCTCTGGGGTCTCGCCTGGTTCTCATTTCTCGTTGTGATGCATAAGGACGAAAAACCCTCATTTATATTAAACTCGACCACTCTTTGTTTGGTTTTAGGGAGTGTTTCTTCATCTATTCGAGGCATGCTCGACTTCCAATTGGTTGGCATCCATAATTCCCCCCCCCCCCCAAGCCTACGTCTGGTGTCAATAGATACCTTTTTTTAAACCTCATGGTATGTCCCCGAAGTTCTCATTCGAAGTTCCTTGGGTATTTTGGGCAGCCATGAAAATTGCTTCTAGCTGGCTGCCTGTTATCATGAACGTTATGTAGGTTGCCTAACCGGTTGAACACAGATGTCTTTGTGGCCTTCTCTCATTCATTGAGTTTCTTTGGAACTCATACCCTTCTCATCAGTTGTTCCCCTTTAGTATCCCTTGACTCGTTGGGCATAGCAAAAGATACCATAGATATTGGTACCGCAGGAAATAGATCGGTATTAATAGACATTTCAGCCATGCTTTTGTCGGCTAGTTTGAACCTCCTCTCCTAATGCCATTTTGGATCGTCTTTCTGAAGACCACACAATTAGAAGTAGAGTGACTGTATGAATTTTGCCACTTACAGTACTTCTTATCTTTGAGTTCCTCCGCATGAGGAATCCTGTGACCATTAAGCAGTTAAATCTGCTTATCTTTGAGCAGATGATCAAAGATATGTTCTGCCTTCATGATATCAAACAAGTAACCGATCTTGTCATCGGATGAACTTGTTTCCTTACCTTTGACGACTTTCAAGGTTGGGCAAGAGTAAACCTTACCCCTAACAATCTCGGCCACCATTGCGGCTGTCGTGAAGTCAGTTGACTCTGAATCAGACTTATCCGCTTCAATGATGGATACCAAGTGGGAGCCTCGATTTCGGCTGACTCTTTTACGCTCCTTCTCCTGGATGTACTGCTCTATTTGGCTAACTGGCTTAGGTCAGAGCAGGATTATCCCACCAACTTCTCATTTAACTGATGGTGCATGTTGTTGATTATCATGTGGGCACACTCAGATTCAGGGAAGTGTACAGTGCATCTCCCAACATTCTTCCTAAACCTCTCGATAAAATTGACAGCCAATTCATCGACCAATTTCTTGAGATTCGTTAGGTAGGTTAGTTAAAGTAACCTGAGGCTGGGGCCAATAGAACCTATCATAGAAGAAACCCTCTATGTCAGCCTAGATCTGCACAGAATCGGGAGACAAAGAGGAGTATTATACAAAGGTTATTCCCGTTAGAGAGAGAGGGAATAGTTGCAGCTTATGATACTCATTCTGGCCAGCCTCGCCGTATTGAGCAGTGAATATACTGATGTGCTCATAGTGGATTTGTCATCGTCGCTAGAAAAGATGGCAAACTTCGGTGTTTTAAAGCCTCTTGGCAAAGGTGCTATCCGATCTACCCAATCAGGGTAAGGCTTTTTATAAATAGGCATATCCAAAGGTTTCAGTTGGATGCCGAAGTACCTCCGCATGGTGTTAGCAATAATTTATGGATTTATCAGTTGTAACGTCCCCTGCCAATTCTCGACTGGATTCGGATGGTAGGCATTCTGCACTGGCGACCTCCATTCTATACTTTATTGGGCAGGGTTTTGAAGGTTGTAAGTGGTTGCTGGCCATTACCAATATGTGGGGTAATGCCACATTATAGTTGTTAGGTTTGGCCAGCAAACCCTGCAACCTGAGCTTCTGGAACGGCTAACGAAACCTGAAGATAAGATGGAACAGTATTCCATGGCTGCTCTTCTCAGACGTCGGTCGTTCTTAAAAATTTTACGCTTCCTGGAAGGTATGGATTAGGTATCGACAATGACAGATGTAATGGTAACCCACTGTAAACAGCGTCACTAGATAGCCGAGCTAATTCATAACCGATGGCCATCGACTACCAATTCGATTGGCCAATATTGTTCGCCTATATCGTAGGGCCGTTTGTGGAAACATATGGCATAATGGGTGGAAATCAAAGTGTCATGGAACCTGAATTGGTCTCCGAGCCATTTGATATGCCCATACTGTAGACTCGCTTGGTCAGGCGACACATTTTTCCCAAGGTTTGGCAGCGACCATGCAGTGTGCTGGTTGCTAGGCGACTAGGCTTGTGTTCCTAGGTGTGTTATCGACTGCACCTGAGTAGGCACTAACTGATGCACATGCGACTGAGAAACAATATCGGGAGTTCCGATCTCATGTTGAACAACACTGCTCGTCAGAGGGATGGCGAAAGTAGCCGAACATTCTCCTGGGTGCATTCGATTGGTCTTCATATCCCTCGCTTGCTGAACCTCATTATGTACCATCAACTTCAAAATGTCAGTCAACTGTTTAGAAACTTGGTACATAATGTTGTTGATCCCCAAGTCGATCTGTTGTTGATCGGTATATTTTATATACACTTTTTGAGGAGATGCTCATTTCATCTCCTTTTCGCCATTTTTAGTTAGTATTTTACTCATTTTATTTATGTTTAGTATAGTATTAGGGTCGTTTTCCTTTCTTTTGTGTCACAGCGGTCAAAAATGGAGAAATGGAGAAAATGAGATGAAATGAGCATAAATGAGATGGAATTGCACACTAAAAGGGCCAAGAAATGAAGTCTAAGAAGTTCCGGAAATTATAGAGGAGATCAGACGAAGTCCGGACGAAAAAAGGCGGCGAGACGAATCCGCGTAAAACGTCACCGGAGCGGCGCTGGCGGCGGCAGCGGCGCCAATGTGCTTGAAAGTCCCGAGAGTGGCTGATTTTTGGTAGCGCTGCCTGGTCATGCGACGCGGGATTTATGAAGTCCGGGCCGAATTTGACATGTTTTCAGAATCCTAAAGGGATTACTTTTCCTACCTAAAGGGATAGTTTTTCCTACCTTAAACCCTTACCAAAAAGGATTCTAATAACTTTTCCTACTTACAAATCCTTAACCCTTCACCTAAAGGATTCTTGGTCTATAAATAGTCTCTACATCATTAGAAGAATTCATTCTCCATTCCACCATTCACCACTCTACATCCACTCTTCCACCAATCCATCTTGTAAATATTCCACAACACAACCCTTGGATGCTAGAAGGCTTGGAGACTCATTCTTAAGTATTTCCTTTTCTTTTCTTTTCTTTATTTCAGTTTTTATGATGAACCTTGAATTAGTTCTTGTCATGTCAATGGCTAGGAACTAATTCCTTTATAGGGCTTTCCATGTTAAATCACTAGAAACTTATGTTATGAATTGATGCATGTTTATGGTTATTCTTCTTTTTGTTGAGATTTATCCAATAATTGCTTTGAATGCTTGGTAATTAATTGATCACTAATTATCATTATTTATATGATTTCTAATCAAACTTCGAAAGGAGGAGGTTGTGAATATGATGTAAGTTGGGTAGACATATTTTGGATTGGGGATGAAAATACCTCAATTACTTATGTAGCGTTAATGAGAGGCTTAAAACACCTAATTTTACGCATGGCGCGTGACGATTAACTAGGTTTTTGGTCTTAATCCTCCTATAGAGTCATCCTTATCACCGAAAGGTAGAAAGGAGCAATACTGGGGTTGAGTGTTTATATAGCCTTAACGGGAGTATAAAACGATTTAGTAAACCTGCTAGCTCCAAGAGAAGAAGAACCATAATTCATTGCATTAATAAGTAACATAAGCGGATAGTTGAGGAGACATGGAAGCCCTATTCCCATCACTACTGAAGTAAACATATAGTTAATTAGCTTTTATAATTGTTAGTTATAAACAACAAAATCAATATCGGTTACCAAATAGATACCAAAAGATAGATAGTTGGTACTTTAACACTAATCCTTGTGGACGATATTCGGTCTTACCAAGACTATATTACTTGAGTCGACAACGTGCACTTGCGTTAAAGTGTGTGCATCTTTTCGCGCACCAAGTTTTTGGCGCCGTTGCCGGGGATTAGGCATAGTTCAGTATCAATTTTATCTATTTTTAATTTCTAATTTGGTTTTATTTCTGTTTTTATTTGTTTTTTTTGCTCCAAGAAAATCTAACTTGTTCTGCGAGCATCGTTTTATCACCTTTTGTTGTTTTTCTTATTTTGCAGGTTAAATTCGAAAAAAAAAACGATAAAATATAATAAAATCAGGACACATGGACTACTACTATCAGGGACAGTGGAGTCATCAACATCACCTAACCTACGATTTCGTATAAGATCGAAATGAGTTGCAGCAGCATACTTATGTTCGCCAAGAGCCGTGCTCGCTATGGTCGAGATAGGAGTCCTCGTAAAGTCGAGACACAAATAGGCAATTGATGGATGAGATGAGCAATACAACTCAAGCAAACTGTCTAGCGACATCATTATGGGAGGTGGTAAGCAAGAAGAGCTCAACCACACCCACTGTTGAGAAATCATGGATAATTGGTGTAAAGCAGGAAAAGTGCGAGATCCAATCATTCATCTTTATGGATTCCTTGGAAAATCTTTTTCTTGTACCTATTGCAGAAGAAATACCACCAGCTGTCAATGTTGACCCCCAAACAGAAAGTCCATACCATCAAGGGCGCTCAGAGTTGAGAGATGTTGGGAATCTCACCGATCCCTACATTGAGAGAGCCTAAAAGACAAACACGTCTTGTGTACTGGGGATAATCGTATATTTGAGGCCCTTGTTTGAAGCAATTGTTGTAGTTGAAGTGAGACTCGCACAATAACTCGCTGATCGTTAGCTCGCAGAATGATCCAACGGGCACTCGTAAAGGTTAATTGCGTCGCTAAAAGACGTTAAAGACAAGCTTGTTGAGGCAACCCAATGTTTTTAATTATGTTATTTTAATTTCTGCTTTAGTTTATTTTATTTTATTTTGTCTTGAACGATCTCACGCTTGGGTTCTTGTTTTGTGTTGTTGGATGACGTGGATCAAAGCTAAAACCGAGGAAAAGGAGCAAAACGCCAAAAAAGGAAAAGTCGCCGCCGCCGCCTGTGGCAAGCACTGCGCGCTGTAACTTCAGAGCCACAAGATTAGCAGCGTCGCGCGCCGATCTCGTGCCGCGCGAACTCGTAAACCAGTTTCGTGCAAATTCCAGAATTTTTCCTCCTAGACCTCCGTTATGACCGCTGTGTTGTGTCAGTAAGTTGTCCATATTTTTTTGAGTCATGCACACATTGGGGACAATGTGTGATTTAAGTTTGGGGGGATGTTTTATTGTTTTTGAGTTTTTTTGAATTGTTTTGTGTATTTTTGAGTCATTTTTGAGTCATTTTTTAGTCATAATTTTTTTTTATGATCATGCATGTTGTAGTTACTTGAATAGCCTAATGAAGTAAAGTGGAATAATGTAATGGAATTAGAAGCAACCATCTGAACACTTAGGATAGATATGCCAAAAATTCATGAAATCGAACTATTTGGGGTATCTTGCTTGATTTATGCATTGTTAGTGATTAAACCTATGTGTCTGCTTTCTTGCTATTTGAGGCGAAATAGTTAGGATATGCATGTTAGGGAGATGACTCAGGCATTTCTTTGTTAGCCCTTTCTTACCATTCTTTTCCTATCCCTGACAGTCAAATTATATCCCTAGTCAGCCCTTTTGAGCCTAAAAATAAGACCTTTCGTTGACACCCTATAATTCCATACTTGTGCCATAAGTGAAAAATTGAGATGTTTGGAATATAAAGTGTTGAAAAAGAGACAAAAAGAGAGTAAACAATTTTTATGCACCCCAATGAAAAAGTAATAATAAATAGGCAAAAGCCTAAGTTTGGGGGTGCCTGGTATTCATCATACACCTCATTCTCTCAAAACAAAAGAGGGGAAAGATAGGTATGAAGTGAAAAAGAGAATCAAAAGAAAAGGGAAGAGTTGAAAGAAAAAGAGCTTATGGTACGTAAATTGAGCCTAAATGCATATTTTTACCTACCCCTGCCTAAGCCTACATTACAACCCTGAAAAGCCCTGAAGATCTCTAATATGTGTATTCATGATTAGTGGAGAATAGCAAGTAAACATCCCATATGATTTTGAATTTAACATGCATAGTTAGGTATTCTTACTTCCATTGAGTATGATTAAATTGAATTTGCGAAATATCTGACTTGAGTGTTTAGAATGCTAAAAATCCATGTTATATGTTCCTACATATTATCCTGTTAACCTTCATGTTTTTCTAAGTAACAACAATGCAGCAAAGTGATTAATGTCGTTGAGTCTTTCTAGTTTCTTTTTCCTTGTGTCTTTATTTCTTTCTTTTGATCTTTGCTCGAGGGCGAGCAAAGGTTAAGTTTGGGGGTATTTGATCGGTGTATTTTATATACACTTTTTGAGTCATTTTTAGTTAGTATTTTACTCATTTTATTTATGTTTAGTATAGTATTAGGGTCGTTTTCCTTTCTTTTGTGTCACAGCGGTCAAAAATGGAGAAATGGCGAAAAGGAGATGAAATGAGCATAAATGAGATGGAATTGCACACTAAAAGGGTCAAGAAATGAAGTCTAAGAAGTTCCGGAAATTATAGAGGAGATCAGACGAAGTCCGGACGAAAAAAGGGCGACGAGACGGAATCCGCCGTAAAAACGCCACCGAGCCGCGCCAACGTGCCGAAGTCCCGAGAGTTGCTGATTTTCAGGCGCCGCGGCGCCAGTCTGCAGGGCCGCGGCGCCGACGCGGGATTTATGAAGTCTGGGCCAAATTTGACATGTTTTCAGAATCCTAAAGGGATTACTTTTCCTACCTAAAGGGATAACTTTTCCTACCTTAAAACCCTTACCAAAAAGGATTCTAATAACTTTTCCTACTTACAAATCCTTAACCCTTCACCTAAAGGATTCTTGGTCTATAAATAGTCTCTACATCATTAGAAGAATTCATTCTCCATTCCACCATTCACCACTCTACATCCACCCTTCCACCAATCCATCTTGTAAATATTCCACAACACAACCCTCGATGCTGTAAGGCTGGAGACTCATTCTTAAGTATTTTCTTTTCATTTCTTTTCTTTATTTCAGTTTTTATGATGAACATTGAATTAGTTCTTGTCATGTCAATGGCTAGGAACTAATTCCTTTATAGGGCTTTCCATGTTAAATCACTAGAAACTTATGTTATGAATTGATGCATGTTTATGGTTATTCTTCTTCTTGTTGAGATTTATCCAATAATTGTTTTGAATGCTTGATAATTAATTGATCACTAATTATCATTATTTATATGATTTCTAATCAAACTTCGAAAGGAGGAGGTTGTGAATATGTTGTAAGTTGGGTAGACATATTTTGGATTGGGGATGAAAATACCTCAATTACTTATGTAGCGTTAATGAGAGGCTTAAAACACCTAATTTTACGCATGGCGCGTGACGGTTAACTAGGTTTTTGGTCTTAATCCTCCTATAGAGTCATCCTTATCACCGAAAGGTAGAAAGGAGCAATACTGGGGTTGAGCGTTTATATAGCCTTAACGGGAGTATAAAACGATTTAGTAAACCTGCTAGCTCCAAGAGAAGAAAAACCATAATTCATTGCATTAATAAGTAACATAAGCGGATAGTTGAGGAGACATGGAAGCCCTATTCCCATCACTACTGAAGTAAACATATAGTTAATTAGCTTTTATAATTGTTAGTTATAAACAACAAAATCAATATCGGTTACCAAATAGATACCAAAAGATAGATAGTTGGTACTTGAACTATAATCTTTGTGGACGATATTCGGTCTTACCAAGACTATATTACTTGAGTCGACAACGTGCACTTGCGTTAAAGTGTGTGCATCTTTTCGCACACCAGTTGTCTAATAAAAGACGTGGTCATTATGGTTGGACCTTCAGATTGGATGCAGTCTTCCACAACTTGGGTTGATGGAGGAAGTGGAGGGGTATCAACCGATGTAAGCATACTCGATGAGGATGCTGGTTCGTTGTTCCTTCTAGAAGGATTTTGTTTAGGATGTGACATGGGCTCAAGGTTCATTTTCTTACCGGGCCTTAGGCGCATACGCCAAGAATGATCTTGGCCTGGAGAATCAAACTTCACTATTAATTCACCTATAGTCCCACTGGGCGTGACAAATTTGTTCTCGCCCCTAATTCTGCCTTCTGTCGTTGTATCGGCTGATCGAATCGGGAGATAAATTGATCATTAACTCAAGTGATTCTGGCTAGAAACAGAACTCTAATTTCCAGCAATGAGTTTTCCAACTACTTCAGAAAGCATTAGAACAGTGTTACTAGTGAACTAAGAGGTAAGAAAACATCAATACAACTGAGTATAGTAAAGATAAAGGGATAAAGTAAGTATAAAAGATAAATATAGATAAATTTTGATTTGTTTGATTGATTGTGTTCGTATATACAAAAGGATGTTCCTATTTATAATATAAAAAAGGTAAAAAATTGTACAAACGTGCCCCCACATGTCAGCCATCAAGTAACCCACTAAGTTCGGTGAACGACCATAGGGGAGGTGGTGCCGATGTTTTCGCCCTCTAGTCATCTTGCTCGGGTAATGGCTCTTGTTTTCAGTTGTTGTTGACCGCTACCGCTTTTAGGGATCTAAAAACCCTTTTGACTTGGTGTCTGCATCTGAGTGGATCTCAGTCGTACCTCTAACTAACGACTTCGACTAAGATGTCTTAGTAGCCGATTAGTTCTTGTAGTAGAGGGCTATGTGTAAATTTGGTTCTAGAATGATTCGGCTGTCACTGAATTTCGACTAAACATTTAAATTATTTTTTAGTGTTAACATAGTGAAAATTATGTGTAAACTTGTGAAGAAGTCACTTAGACATCAATATAAATGAAGTCGTGGGCTCGTGACCTCGAAGATACAAGTAAAAGTCAGAAACTTTTTTTTATGTTTTGTATTTTATAGACAGATACAATGTTTCGACTTGAATGTATGATGTGAGTACTAAAATAAGTGGTATTCAAATCATTTTGTCATACTCTTAACTGCACAGAATAGAAATTGTTCAACTGTACCCGCATGAGTGTAGCTCAGTTGGTTCCAGAGTAGTAGATTGCTCTCAAGAAGGCATGTTCGAGTCCTGGCAGCTGCAGTGTGGGAGTTTTATTTCTCCTTTGTGAGAAATGACTCCTTGTGGACACCAGACATTGTGTCTCCCACCTAATGAGCCGCTGAGTACCATGATTTATCTTCGTCCACCAATCTCTGTCGGGTCGGAAAGATGAAGATCATATGGGTGAGAGATTTCGCCTTTTAATCCCAAGAAATTGTCCAACTATTATAACTTCATATATTCCTACTTTTTTATTATATTTATTGTCCTTCCTCTTCGGCTTTTGTTTTTAGCATTGACTTTATTTTTTAAGTGACATGATTATGTTTAGTAAATTATGATATCTTTGTTCATAGATAAGAATATGCAAATGAAGTTTGATGGAGCTATGCTCTTAATGAAAGATCAACAACAATATGTGATTATTTTTAATGAAATTATTAGAGATAATATTCATATATACTTAAGTGTCTTAATTAACCATATTTTTAAGGAGTTGGACATGATTGAGGTTGTTAATCAATATTTTTCTAGCGTCGTGGTAATGTGATGAAGACATCACCTCTAGGAACGCTCTAGATGAATAATGACATTTCTGCTGCATTTTCCGATGAAAGAATTAATCCCTTCATTATTCTTATTAACGAAAGGCATATATATACAAGTTATAATAGAAGAATTATATTCTCACTTTACATCTAAATATCTATTTTATATGAAGAACAACTCTACAATTATGGTAATATTACAATCCTAATTATGGTACAAGAATAATAATATTTACATCACTAAATCAGCCCCTGTGGGGGCCACGGTTACTGTCGTGTGGGCCAAAGGGGTGAAGCCCATATTCTCTAACACACCCCCGAAGTCATAGCGGACGGTCTTCGTACGTTGAGACAGACGCGTACTTGTCCTTTAGCTACCTTCTCTCGAACAAAGTGAATATTCATATCTATGTGTTTAGTCCGCTGGTGCTGAACAAGATTACCAGATAGGTAGATGACACTTATATTATCACAATATACCAAGGTAGCCTTCTCAATAGGACAATGAAGTTCTAATAGCAGATTTCGTAACCAACATGACTCGGAAATCACATTAGCTTCCCCTCTATATTCGACATCTGCACTTGAACGTGAAAGCGTGGATTGACGCTTGGCAGACCATGAGACCAAGTTATTTTCTAAAAACATGCAATAGTCAGACGTAGACCGTCTGGTGTCAGGACAACCACCCCAATCAACATCTCAGATAGAGACTAGTAGACGCCGACGGCGAAACAAATGCAAACTATACTCGTTGTCCTCGATGTACCTAAGAATGCGTTTGAGCGCATTCATATGTTCAACTCGGGATCATGCATAAATAAACACATACGTTGTAATGCACATATATAATATCGTGTCGCGTGAACGCTCGATCGGGCGGCGCCGCAAGACTACGATAATGGCCGGATCCTCATAGGGAGAGCCAGCTGCAGCACCCAACTTGGGTTTAATATCAACTGGTGTGGAAGTGGACTTACATGATGACATTTCAGCCCTCTCAATGATCTTTGCTGCATACTTTCTATGTGACAAGAATAATCCACCTGCATGACGAGTTACAACAATCCCCAAAAAGTAACTCAATGGGCCCAAGTCCTTCATGACAAACTCAGAACTGAGAATTGTCATAATAGACTTGCGCAAAGCATCAGAAGAAGCAGTCAAGATAATATCATCAACATATAATAGGATATAAGCCATGGAAGATCCCCGACGATATACGAATAATGAATTATCCGACCTGCTGTGAGAAAAGCCCATATTCTAATTCTTCACATCTAGCTGATGAATGGGCCATGATTTTGAAAGAGTCAAGCTGAGCACAGTGCGAATGGTAGCCGGTTTGACCACTGGGCTAAATGTCTCACCACAATCCACACCAACCTGCTGAGTCTTACCATCACCTACAAGTCTAGCATTATTCCTTGCAAATGAACCATCAAAATTTTTCTTATGAACAAAAATCCATATAGACCGAATAATATTAACACCAGATGGACCAGGTACCAACTCCCACGTCTTATTATCAATAAGAGCATTATATTCCTCGGTCATGAAAAATTTCCAATTATGGTCATTTAAGGCAGACACAGGATTACGGGGTAAGGAAGATTTAAGAACATTAGAATTCAAATTAAAATGTCTCTTTGGTTTAAAAATACCTCATTGACTGCGAGTGACTAGACTATGACTCTGGGCTGGATTGGGTGAATTTTTGGAAATTTCAGGAATTATCGTGGCAGCCTACGCGCGCCAGTGGTCGCAGCTACCGACTCGCAGAGTTTTGAGCCATGGCACGACGGCGCCCGCAAATCAAAAACGTAGAACATAAGAGGAGATATCCTCATCCAAAAAATCGTAAGAACTAGGCACGGGTTTTTCTACCTTAGAAAAGGGAAATTGAGATTCATCAAAGAGAACATGACGACTAATGATGATTCGTTTAGAGGACAAGTCAAAGCATTTATAACCACGGTAATTTGACGGAAAATCCAAAAACACAAAAGGAGTTGAACGTGTCTGAAGTTTGTTGATTGTAGTGGATGAAAATAGTGGATAACATAAGCATCCGAAGACCCTAAGATGAGAATATGACGGAGACTTATTGTATAACACTTTGAGAGGGTATGAATATGTCAAACCTTTAGAGGGAAGAATATTGAGTAGAACGGTAGCCATTTGTAGCGCATGATGCCAAAATAATGGAGGAACGGAAGAATGAACCAGTAAAGTGCGAATAATATTATTAATGGTACGAACTTTTCGCTCAACTTTTCCATTTTGTGAAGACGTATGAGGACAAGAAAAACGAAAATTGATCCCATTTTGAGCACAAAACTTTCTAAATTCCCCATTGTCACATTGAATGTTTTTGATTTTCCGTTTGAATTGTGTTCTTATGAAGACTCTAAATTTTATGAAAATGGAAAAAACTTGAGATTTTTTCGCAATTGGAAACGTTCATAAATATTTAGAATAGTCATCAAGAATAAAACATAATAACGATGACTCATAGAACTGGGAACCGGAGATGTCCATAAATCACTATGAATAATATCAAATGACATTGAAGTATTAGAATTCGACGCTACAAATGGTAAGTTAATAATCTTTCCCAAAGCACAGGATTGACAAAGTGGAGTATTACGCGTACCCTTACAGGAAATAAACTTATGTCTATCTAAAGAAGATAAAATTGACGACCCCGGATGACCTAGACGAGCATGCCACACGGAAGGAGTAAGAGCTGCAAAAGTGGATGGCATAGCTTGACGCGAGACACTGAGACTTGAAGTGATTGGATAAAGATCACCCCTACTGTTGCACCTCATGAGATGACTCCCCGTCTTGAAATTCTTCACAGAAAACCCAAACGGATCAAAATTAATAGAAACCCAATTATCAGTGGTGAACTTGCGGACAAACACCAAATTTTTAATCAATTTTGGGGCATGAAGGGTATGTTTCAGGACAAGTGGTGGATAAGGAGGGGACAAAGTTTTATGACCATAACCCTCAATTGGAACAGAATTGTCATTACCAACAGTTATACCACGATTAGTGCTCAAATTGAAATAAGACGAGAGAGTACTTTGGTCGGATGTCATGTGGATAGTGGCGCCGATGTCCATGTACCAATTAGGGTCCGGTTGAGTCAAGCCAATTGTGTGCATCGCTGCTTCGATGACGGCTCGAGTAGGTTTCATCGCGCGCTGGCCTGACGGTGTGGCCCAAGTATACCGGATCGTTATCATGCCCATACGCTGTTTCAAAACCCGACTCGACTGGTAGAAGCTGGTCGCGCGGCTCGCACCGGCGCGCCGCTGGTCAGATCTTGTGGAGCCGCGACGCTGGTAGGTGCTGGGACCCACTACCACTGTCCAGGGGCCCCCTGTGGGCTCCAGGAATGTTGTTGCTGCTGATGGTTTCCCCCGTTGTTGCCTCCTCGATTTTTGCCATTATTTTTTCGATTCTGGTCTTCTTACCACCCCCGTCGTTGTGATTTTGGGTCACGTTGGCTGGATTTAAAGGAGTAAAATTGGAAGTTGTCATCATGACGACAGGGTTGACACTAATCACCACTTTCTTAGCCATTCTGTTTTCTTCCAAAGTAAGCATAGAACAGACTTGATAAAATCCTGGCAGGGGTTATTCTGTCGAATAACTGAAGCAACACCTCTATAGGCCTCTGACAGGCCTGCAACCATCTGAAGAACTAGACGACTATTAGAAACAGGAGAACCCACGTTGCTGAGTTGGTCTGCCAAGTCCTTGAGGCGTTTGCAATACGAAGAAACATTTGGAAAATTCGCCATAGAAACCTGTGAAAAATCCTGCTCAAGGATAACAATTCAAGAATGACTGTTATCTTGGAATATGTCTCGCAATCGATCCCACACAGCCATAGCTGTGGAGTTGGGTTCCATAATCTTCTGTAAAATATCCAAGGAGATAGTGACATAAATCCACTGAAGAACATTAACATCAAGCATGACCCATAATTCTGGATCTGCTTTTTTAGTGGGCACAACCGTCGTAGACGAATAAGATTATCACCTCCTTCGGAGAGTCGAGGAATGATGTGGTGGAGGACTTTATGTGCCAAAGCATGAATCTTAAACAATTCCGCTCACGTTCTATATTGAACGTTTTCAATAGCAAGAACAATAGGGATGACGCTCTTGATGTTAGAAACTGTGAGGGCAGAATGAAAATTGTTCTTATCAGTCATAGGGAATAGAACAACAAGATTCAAGGGTTTGGAGAAAAAAATGAAGGAGGAAGGCTCGATTTTTCTGAAAAATCAAGGGTTTTAGTGAGGGATTGTCACGGTAATTTTGAGAGGAAATTGAGAAGCGGAAGTGACTCTTGATAAGAAAGAATTAATCTCTTGATTATTCTTATTAATGAAAGACATATATATACAAGTTACAATAGGAGAATCATATTCCTATTTTACATCTAAATTCATATTTTATATGAAGAATAACTCTACAATTATAGTAATATTACAATCCTAATTATGGTACAAGAATAATAATATTTACATTACTAAATCAGTCCCTGTGGGGCCATGGTTACTGGCGTGTGGGCCAAAAGGCTGAAGCCCATATTCTCTGACATCCAATTTATGCTTTTATTAATATTTTGTTTATACGAATTATGGTCATCATTTGTGCTTATCTTTTGTTGATTATTATATAAACAATTCGCTTACTTTGAGATCATTTCATATTCATTTTTCGTTCTAATGAAAAGTACATATATCCTTTTATTATTGGTTCAACTGGAGATGCGTTTTATTTAAACATTTTTACTTCTTGTAGTGCGAAACTTTTATTTAAACGTTTTATGTATACTGAGTATTCACTTCTTCATTTGCTCCAAATTCATATTAATTCATGTGAAAATATATGGCAATGTCTTCTACTTTAGATCATGTTAACTTTGTATATATTCTTAGAAATTTTAACAATGTCACTCACAAAATTAACTAAAGTTTTTTTTTTTTTTTAATTTATGAAATCTCTTGAGAGTCGATATTTTCAAGTTGAATTAAATGACACTATCAACTTTTTTGGACATATGATGTCCCTAATACAATAGTTAATAGTTTTGATTAAGGGGAAAATCGTTTGTCCACCAATTATCTTGAGTGTTTGAGTTTATTTATAACATGAAACAATTTAATGAATCTAGTTTATTGATATGCTCCAAAATATCTCTACTTGAATTTATTGTTGGAAATAGTTATTAGATTTGAAATAAAATAAATCCTATTAATTATGAATCGAATAATTGGGGGTCTCGCACGTCGGAAACATGGTTTTCACATATGTGCATATAAAGTACCAATGATCACTATTTTCTTAAATGAAAGAGATATTTGTATGCATACGAATTGTTTGAGACGTAAGAAAATAGATGGTTATTGGGAAAATGACGTATGATTTCACGTTGGTAAATGAAAGGAAGAAATGTGTAAGAGATGAAAACGAATCAAAAAAATCGCCATGAAAAATGGGAGGCACCGCGGTGCCACAAGGATAGGACCGCGGTGCCTCCACCTTAGGACCGCGGTGCAAATCCTATTTTCGGTTCCAGTGAGTTACTGGAATTTAGGCACCGCGGTGTCATCCCGAGGGATCGTGGTGCCTCGACGGTTTTCAGTACCGTTATGGACGATTTAAGGCTGATTCTTGGGCTGACTTTGGAGCAATTACACTCCATTATTTGACCATTGAATTCAGCTATTACTAGGCTGAATTAACCTCAATATCAATGGTCATTACTTGACATTGATGACCATTCATTTGGTGAATTGAGAAGACCAAATCATCCACCTATAAATTGATGTCTTTGGCACAATTGAGTGACACACATTCACTAAACAATTCTCTGAAAATTGTCTTCCTCTTTAGCAATCACAAACACTCAAAGATCCTTCTTTCAAAGCAAACACTTGAGTCTCCTTTGCTCATTTGTTTGATTGCTGTTTTATCTTGAGAGATAAATTGTTATCACAACCGTTGAAAGGATATATGGAGCAATATTATCTTAAGAATAGATTGTTCATCCAATCAATTCAGCAAGACTTTTCTTTGTTTAATTTTCAGATTTCTTGTTACTTGTCGTTGTTACAATTCTCATTTCCTTGTAATTTTATACATCTGATCCAACATTTATTTATTTTTACTGATATTTAAGGAGAAGAATCGCTTGATAATGAGCAAATATATAAATCTATTTTTTTTTTGGATTTCATATCCGCCTCTATTTTAAAGCATCTTCCGATTCCTGAGTGGAAAAAATGCAACTCGTGAAGGATTAGTTTTTAAAAAAGTGGATTCTCCTGGGATCGGTAATAAATTACCCCTCTCCGTAAATTATTTATCGTGTTTATTAAAAATAACAATATCAAATTATTTGTCATTTAAAAAGTTGAAGACTTAATTTATTTTCTTCATTTTATTCTTTATCATTAATAAAGATGACACATAAAATAGAGTAATTTTTTTATTGGGGAGCGATTATAAATTAGACGTAAATAAAGATAAAGTAGATCAAATACCCCTCGTAATTAATATTTATTGGAGATATATTATAACTTAAACATAAATAAGAGTAAAGTAAATAAAATATCCCTCCTAATTAATATATTTAATAAAATCAATCTAATTATACCGGTTTAGGATAAACTTTTTTAAGAGTATAGACTATAGAGTGTGGTCAAGCTGTGGTTGAGTTGCGGCGGAGGTAGCGGCTCTCTAAGTGTGTGGTGCGTGCAAAGGAATATTCTCCCAAGTGAACAGCTACAACTTCATTAATTTGTGGCGCCATTAACTGGATACGATCCTGGTACTCGTGCCCACCACATGGCTGACTCCTTGCTCCAATCATTCTCCTTCCAACTCTCTTCGAAAAATACCGCGAAGGCAGCTGTGGCCAGAAGAAGAGAATACGACCGCAGGCCACGAGTTCGATCCGCATAAACCTTTCTTGGTTAGTCATCACACACGGCCGCTGTTAAGTGTGGTTTACATGGACGCGGGTTTGCGCCATCACACGTCGCCACTTCTACACTGAAAGAATAATGCACAAGTGCCTTCACAAAAAAAAAAACTCTCTTCGAAACATTTAATTATGCTCCATTTAAAACTTTACTACGTATAACATTTGAGCATATCATTAAAGAAAAATAATAAAAAATTAAATATTCTGATTAAAAATTCCCAAGTGAAAAAATTTACAAATATTTTTAAAATCTGGAAACTATAGAATGTGCATTAAATAAATCTTTGATTTTTTTTTCAAATTGTGGTTATTGTAAATATGAAATGCTATCAAAACTTTTCAAAACATTTTAAAACAAAATGGAGTCATATAATAGTAAAATAAAATTCTTTTCTGCCTCGAGAAACTTCAACTTTTATTCAAATAAAATTCATGTTCAAACAAAATTTCAAATATCGTTTTTAAATTTCAACCTCAAAACTCTTCTTTCCAACTTACTTACAACAAAATGTATGTCCATTAGCCAACTTTGTACATAGTGAGCTGCAAAACTGAGTTATGAAGTTGAGTGTGGTTGAGTCAGTTGACACAAATTTTGAATCAAAATGGATGAATTTATTCTTCAATTTCAGTAGAATCAAACGCGGGGCATGTCTTGTGGGTCTTCTACGTATTTTATAAGTACATTATTAATTGGTTAAACCAATTCCAATTTTTAATTCTGAGCCGTCATACTTGTGCTCGCAGCTTCTTTTCCTATCTTTTCAGATAGAAAGACTTAATTCTTAGATAAGAAAAAACACTCTTTCTATCTGTTCTTATGTTTTTTAAATAGAAAAGTCATCTCGACTTGCCATATGCAAGGCACAAATTACACGAAAATACTAAAATGGACGGATAGTGAGTTTACCTCAAAATAAAATACAGTTAAATTTGTAAGTGATGTTAAGAATACGTGGATCAATTCGTAAGTAAATATGATAAGAAATTAACAATATTTAAGTGAATGAGAGTAAGTAAAAGAAGTAGCATGAGTTGGTGTTATCCTGATTTGAACTTGGTTCGGTCCTTAGCAGAATTGCTTCGAGCCCGAGCCAATGTAGAGAGCTTGTACAACTTAAGATTATAGAGAAATCTGGCAAGTAAGTGAAATGAGAATGTGATGCTCTTCCAACATGAAAGTTGAATTACTTTTATAGCTATGAATATAAGATATTTATTGTTGGATATTTTCAGCAAAATCAAAAGTCATAATTGATATGATGGCTCTTCAAATTTAGGGGGAGTCTGTTAACATAATTCATATTTACTTTGAATTTGAACACATGCAACCTTTTCCAATAGCCATTATTAATACCTCTTGGAGGTGTCTGTTGGTGATGAAAAAGAATATCTAATGGATGAGAAATCCCTATAAGTAGTAAAGATGTTTTCTTAATAAAAACAAGAATATAAAATAAAAGAGTCATAACTTCAGAAAAAAGAATCATAACTTATGAGAAAAAATAATCATAATTTCAGAAAAAGAAAAAAGAATCAAAACTTTTGTTTTCTTTTCCCTTTCTCTAAGCATCATCAGAAACTTCATAATGTGTGTTCTTAGTTGGATCAATGGAGTACAGACTTTGAATTTAACATCGTTGTTAGGAATTCATTGTATCCTGAAGACAATATTTCTGTGACCTATTGTACTAGTCAATTTATTGGGAAGGGTCAAAATAATTGTCTAAAAGAATCTGCTTAAGAGTCTTAAAGTCAGAGAACACGAATTTTGTGTCTGTGTTTCATCCTGTTAGTACCAAAATTTACAACAATTTTTAGACAATTAGGTCAATTCCAGCATCTAACAATTTTTTATGGCGAGGGTTTCACTCGTTGGCAAGATGTCACGACCCGACCACGGGGCCGCGACTGGTGCCCTACCGGGGCACCCCGTCAGGTATACATCAGAGAATAGCAGCGGAACATACACAACACATAAACCTGTATAAAATAACCATCACTGGCAAGCCGATAAGGCTGCCTTCCATAAAAATATACTTAGTCAAAAGTACAACTTGTTCTTACCGCCCAAAACCACAAACGTGACTACAGACCTCTAAGAATAACAATCGTATGACAGGCCCCGCCATACCCCGAATGTACATAATACCTATAGCATCGTGGAAAACCGTACTAACAAAACAAGCCTCCGAGGAATGGAGCTTCGACACTGCAATGTGATCCTAAGAGTGAGGATCCACCACCGCTACTCCCTACATGCGCATTGAACGCATTTCGAGGAAGGGGGTCGACACAATATGTACTAAGTATGCGAAACGGAAAAATCAAAATACCTCATAAGTATAAAATAACCGAGACATGTAAAAATAAGTTTACGTAACACCGTGCCTTACTAATAATGAGAATATCAAACATATACACATCGCATGAAAATAGGAAGCTCATGGTCAAAGCAAGGTCATCCGCCCCGCAGTATCATTAAGCACTCCTACTCCTGGGACTATTTCACCTGCATGGGTCATGTGGACCCGCATGAGGTATTCCTCGCATAGGTTGTACTCACCCGCATGAGACTATTTCACCCGCATGAGCCCTACGGACTCGCATGAGGTATTCCTCGCATCGTGGGTAGCAAATCCACGGAATATGCAAATGCCACAACCCGGGGAATGACCCCGTAATAAATAATAATATATATCATTAGCACAAACCGGCTATCACACATAAAACAAGCAAGTTAAGAAACCCCTTAACTTCTTATTAATCTTGTTCACACACCTTCTCATTTTAGTTTACTTAAGGCACTAACATGTCTTTTATGAAATCCGGGAATTTAACTCAAAGTATTATACTATGTGCTTCTATTCTTTTAAAGCCTTAGGCAATTTATGCCTAAAAATCAATTTGTCTTTCACAACCTCAATTCGTTTATCCGTACTCATTTTACTTAGAGTAAATCTTCCTTTATTAACTTTTCATAAGGCTAATATAATCAACTTCCCATAAAGTCATTATATTAACGTTTTACCTTAGTCAAATACATTTTCCTAAAACCCAAGGGACTTACACTTTTAAAAAGAAACAAGAATCATATACTTGAACACATCAAGTCCCTTAACTTTGAAAACTCAAGACATCCTTAGTACTTTTTAAAGAAATGAGTTAATCCCCCCTTACTCACAAAACTTGACCATCCTTAAAAACAAGTAAGGGATATCAAACCTTGTACGTCTATCGTACTACATAGGTAAAACCATTCATGCTCAAGAGATAGGAAAGTTCCACATACCTCTTCGGTCAATCCACTTGCTAAGTCCAAAATACCGCACGTAGTATGTCAATCTATAATGACCATAATACGTTTATTAACCTCTAGTTACAATGTAGAATATTCCAAGTGCAAAGTCACTAAATTCTATGGAAAATTGGGCAGCATTTCCTTTGTTTCAACATACTTTGCCACCTTTTTCAAGGCCGAATTCAACATCCAAACGCCACATTTAAGGCCCAACAATCCAAACATTTCAAAGGGGATTACACACCTAAACTTGGATGTGTAAAATTCTGTCCCACAATGTACAACAACTAACTTAACAAGTTTAAGGTAGTATTTTGGCTACAACATGCTCACATAACCTTCTTATCAAATTCTTTCATATCCCAACCATATTTCTTACATGCAATTTATCTAAGAGCAATATTTACCACTACAAGATCTTTCTTCTTCACATGCAACACCAAAAACTAGCTACAAGAGAAGAATTGTTACCTTAGAGCTTTAGCCAAATTATTCCAACGAATTTGCTAACCTCCTTTCCACAAACACCACCACAATAACTCCCACAAGCTTGCCAACAAGTTTCCTTCTTGCCACACTTTTCAGATTTTCCTCAAGCTTTGATTTCCTCTTGAATTTCTAGAGAGAAGGAAGAGCTTTTATTTTTAGAGAGAGATGAGAGCTTGAAGAATGACCAAGTCTTCAAGACTTGGTCAATAAGTAGTACATGCAAAATCAGATGGGGGGACACTTGTCACCCTCCCATGGCCTTTTTTAAAACAAAATGCCAAATTTTTCCACTCAACTGCAGAACCCGCCTCAGGCGCACACTGAAACCTCTCAGCTCGGGAACTTTTCAGCCGCGCGCTGCAACTTCAGCAACCACTCGGATCATCCGCGCCATGCCTCGTGGCTCTCGACCGAAACACATTTCTGGCCCAATCACGACCGAATTTGTAACTTCCATAACTTTCTACTCCGATGTCCTATTGACGAACGGTTGGTTGCGTTGGAAACTAGACTCAACGAACTACGTACTAGGCCTTTGAAACACCTAGGAACTCTCAATGTAACGGGTCATAATCCGCCTCCAAGTTGACTAAAAACCCGTCCGAAATAATCCGTTAACCTATCCTTCTAAAATTTAAGTCTTAATCTCTTTCGTACGCTCTCATACGCATGGTCAGAACTACGGGATGTAACACAAGAGACTATCAATTTTTTCATGATGACTATCAAGTTATATTTCCGAGTTGGTGAGTCACTCGCTAGTGTTGTTGATTTATCCATGGTGGTCTTTCCCTATAGGTCTTGCCAACAAGCAGCGAGCGCACTAGCGCGAAAGCCGTTGCACAACAAACAACACGACACTGCACTTGGTCAGTAGAACATAGTCTCGGCTGGACCTACACCCCCTATGTTATGGTTGAGCAGGTCTCGCATCTACCATAGTACATCCTTGAAGATGGTTTGGAGAAATTTCGGATGCGACTTCAACGGACAACGATGATAAATGTCAAACAGAAGAAACATCAAGAGGATGATTTTATGTGCCATGGTCATATTTTGAATGCTCTAGGATCCAATGTTTATAATGCCTATCAAGTCTTGAAACAACAAAATAATTGTGGACTGCGCTCAAAAACAAGTACAAAATTGCAGAAGCGAGTAACAAGAAATTTCTGATATGTAACTTCATGGACTTTAAGATGATTGACAATAAGTCAATTATTGCTCAGGTCAGTGAACTTTTACTCATTGTTAATCATCTTAAAGTTGCTGAAATTGACCTTGTATCTTCATTCGTTGTTGGAGTTATTATTTCTCGTCTTCTCCCTTCTTGGAATGATTACAAAAAGAAACTTAAGCATGCTGAAACTGACTATGACTTAGAAGGTTTACAACATCATCTTAGTATTGAATAAGATGCTCGGCTGAATCATTCTAAGATTAATAGTGTGGAAGAATCGAAAAAATCAAACTTTTTTAAACCTAAGATTGATACTCAATTTAAGAAAAAAGATCCCACCAAGAAAGATAAGAAGAAGGGAAATTGCTACTTCTGTAAGAAACCCGACCACTATGCTTGTGACTATCATCAACGAAACAAATCAATGAAAAATAAAGCGAATGTGGTCGATGACAAAAGCAAGGTTGTTGTTGTAGTGCAAGTTACCAACACTGTTGTAAATCATGATAGTGGATGGTGGTACAGTACTGGTGCAACCATTCATATTTGTAAAGATAAAAATCTTTACAAGACATACGAACCGGTTAGTGGAGAAGGAAACAATGTTACTTCAGCGAACAATCAAAGTAGCAAAGTGGTTGGCAAAGGCAATGTTTAACTCTCGTTTACTCCGGGAAAGATTTTTACTTTTACTAATGTTTTACATGTCCCTGACATTTGTAAAAACCTTATTTTTGGAGTCCTTGTTAACAAGGCTGGATTCAAGGTTACGTATGAGTCTGATAAGTTTGTATTGTCCAAGAACGGAATATTTATTAAACATGGATACTCTTGTAATAGGATGGTTAAGCTTAATTTAATAAATAATGGTTCTACTTATATTGTTGAGTCTGTTGATTTATGGCATGCTAGATTAGGAAATGTGAATTATGATTCTCTTAGAGATATGAAAAGACTAGGATTGATTTTTGATTGTCATTTTGATAATATTTCTAAATGTGAAATATGTGTACAAGCAAAGATAACTAGAACATCTTTTAGATTTGTAGTAAGAAATTATGCCTTGCTTGAATTAGTACATAGTAATGTTGGTGATCTGAAAAGTCATATGACTCGTGGTGGAAACAAATATTATATCACTTTTATTGAAAATATTACTAGATATGTCTATATTTACTTGATGAAATCTAAGGATGAAGTTTTTGATAAATTTAGAATCTACAAAGCAGAAGTAGAGAGACAATTAGGATAGAAAATTAAGGCTTTACGTTCTGATCGTGGTGGTGAATACTATTCTTCTGAATTTACTTTATTTTGTCAAGAACATGGTTTAGTACATCAATTCACTGCTCCATAGAAACCCCAACAAAATGGTTGTTAGTGAAAGAAAAAATAGAACTTTGATAGATATGGTTAACGCTATGCTTATTAGCTCTGGTTTGTCAAATTCTTTATGGGGTGAAGCTATTTTGTCTGCATGCTATATTTTGAATAGAGTTCCTTTGAAAAAGAAGAATATCTCTCCTTATGAACTGTGGTTTAAGAGAAAGCCTAACTTGAAAAGACTCAAATCATGGGGTTGTTTGGCATATGTTAGAAAAACTGATTCTAAGAGATCAAAGCTTATAAATATGTTTTTGTAGGTTATTCACTTAACAGTATTAATTACAGATTTTTAATCCTTGAAATATTTGAGATTATAGAATCTATAGATGTAGAATTTATTGTAAACTTGACAAGGTCTAGTTCTCAATCACAACCCACTGAAAACTCATTGTTACCTAGTCTAGAACCTATAGAGACTAATGACAATGATGAACATTCTGCTCCCACTCACAACAATGATTTTCAGTTCCTACTAAAGATATTGAACCTAGAAGAAGTATGAGAGCAAGAATAGAGAAGAAATATCCAAATTTTATACAATATCTTATAGAGGGTAGTAAAAATGAAGTTCTTAACATTATCAAGTATGATATGTATGTTGATGATGATCCTTATTCTGAAGCTATGAGTTCCAGAGATGCTACAGGCGCTATCAATGATGAAAAACATTCATTTTTATCTAACGAAACTTGGTGCTATCTGATTTACCTCCTGGTGCTAAACCTATAAGATGTAAATGGATATTCAAGAGAAAATTGAATGCTTATGATACCATTGATAAGTTTAAAGACAGATTGGTTGCTAAAGGTTATAAACAAAAATATGAAATTGGTTACTTTGATACATATTCTCTTGTTGCTCGCATCACATCTATTCGTTGTTTGATAGCACTTGCTTCTATTCACAAGCTAGTTATACATCAAATGGATGTCAAAACTTCTTTTCTAAACGGTGATTTAGAAGAAAAAATATATATGGAACAACCTGAAGGTTTCATTATACCAGGCCAAGAGAAGAAAGTTTGCAAGTTAGTGAAATCTCTCTATGGTTTGAAGCAAGCTCCCATGCAATGGCATGCGAAGTTTGACAAAGTAGCTTTGTCATATGGTTTTGTTGTTAATGATGTCGATAAATGTATCTATAGTGAGCATGATAAATTTGAATGTGTAATTCTTTGTTTATATATTGATGATATACTAATTTTTGGGTCTGACATATATTGTGTGGAAGAAACTAGAAAATTTCACAGTTCTAACTTTGATATGAAAGATCTAGGAGAGACTGATGTGATCTTAGGAATTAAAATCCTAAGAAATAGAGATGAGTTGTCTTTAACCCAGTCTCATTATATTGAGAAATTTTTCAAAAAGTATAGTCATTTCAATGACAAACCAGCCCCCACTCCTTTAGATCGTAGTATTAAATTAATGAAGAATACTGGAAGGACTCATGGACAACTTGAGTATTCTAGTATTATCGGAAGTCTTATGTATTACACGAGACCAGATATAGCCCAAGCGGTGGGAGTACTATGTCGTTTCTAAAGTAAGCCAGGAGTTGAACATTGGAAAGCAATTTCAAGATTGTTGGCTTACTTGAAAGGAATCATATATTATGGTTTACGTTTCCAGGGCTATCCCGCTGTATTGGAAAGATACAACGATGCAAATTGGAACAATGTAGAATCCAAGTCCAAGTCTACTACTGGAAGTATATTTATATTAGGTGGTGATGCTTTATCCTGGGGTTCCAAGAAGCAGACTTGTATTTTTGATTCAACAATGTTGTCAGAATTAAGTGCACTTGCAGATGCATGTAAGGAGACAGAATGACTTAGAAACTTACTTATAGAGATCTCATTATGGAAGAAGCCAACTCCAGCAGTCTTGATTAATTGTGATAATTAGGCTACGATCTATAATGTCTCAAACAAGACTTATAATGGAAAGTCAAGACATGCAAGTCTTAGAAATCAAATAGTAAGACAATTACTCAAGAGATGAGTAGTTACAGTTAACAATATTGAAATAAAGAAGAACTTGACAGACCCATTTACTAAGAGTCTACCAAAGGCAGTGGTTTCAATAAAGTGTAAGGAAATGGGACTAAGGTCTTTGAAAAAAGGTTGATCACCGGTTAACAGAAACCCAATCTATGTTTTGAAAAAGCTAAACAAGGTTCAATAGGTACCAACAAGCTACGAGAGTGATTATGGTACACTAAGTCAAAACTTCTCAATTCTGTATTAGTGTAGTGATTCTGCATGATTGAGGATGGATGAAAATCCTTAATAAGTCTATGTTTGCTTACATGTGGAACGCATAAACACCTTAGAGACTTACCTATATGAATATGGAAATTAAGTCGTTTCCTATGAGAATAAGACAGTTCTCTAAAGAATACTCATGAATCCAGGATATAAGCACATGACCATTAACGTGCTAAGATATAGAACACACAATTATCTGAAGTCAATATGTGTGGAGATTCCGATTTTATCACAAGGGATACTTGGTTTAAAGACTAGTTCACCATAAAACCTCGATAACACTTTGAATTTCTTACACTAAGTGAATGTTCAAATTCAAAAGATACCTATCATTTATGTATTTATTTCTACGATGATGTTTTGTCTCAACTTAGCTTGAACTATGTTGGCTTGATCCCACTCGGGTACGTATGTAGTCACTTGAGTGATGCAACTATTCCTATTTTGAAAGTTTTTGCTTTATTTTATGATTTTGAAAATAGGGGGAGAATGTTGGATATTTTCACAAAATCAAAAGATCATTGATATGATGCCTCTTCAAATTTAGGGGAAGTCTGTTAACATAATTCATATTTACTTTGAATTTGAATAGACACAACGTTTCCCAATATCCACCATTGATGACTTTTGAAGGTGTCTGCTCGTGATGAAAAGGCATCTCCAATGGATGTGAAATCCCTATAAGTATTAAAGATATTTTCTTAATAAAAATAAGAATAGAAAAAGAAGAATCATAACTTCTAAGGAAAAAGAATCATAATTTCAGGAAAAAAAATAATCAAAACTTCTGTTTTCTTTTCCCTTTCTCTAAGCATCAGCAAAAACTTCATACTGTGTGTTATTAGTTGGATCAAGGGAGTACAAACTTTGAATTCAACATCGTTTTTAGGGCTTCATTGTATCCTGAAGGTAATATTTTTGTGACCTATTGTACCCGTCAATATATTGGGAAAGGTGAAATAATTGTCTAAAAGAATCTGCATAAGAGTCTTGAAGTCAGAGAACAACATTTTTGTGTCTGTGTTTCATCCGATTGGTATCAAAATTTACAATATTTATGTCCGAGAATCATTCTCTAATTCAATGCAATTAAATGACAATAACGGTCACATATGATTAAAGAGTAATGACTGACACCAAATCCAGAACGGATCCGCATTAAACTCTTTCCGTCGCCTACCCGACGTCACTTAGTTAGGCCCTTGCCCAATCCTATTCTTCAAATCGGACTCAATCCGAGTATCTCACAACAAGTTCACAACCTGAAGATTTACTGAGAAAAGTAGGTTCACTGGTTGAAGTTGGATATGGGTCGAGTATCATTGTCATGGGGGTGGAAGAACAACCAAGAGTTTTGGTTAGGGGATGTCATGGTTGTGATGAGTGGGATGTGTTGGCTCCGGGGCTACGGACAAGCAAGAATATGTAAGAATAAAATCGTAACAGCTAGAACAACTAAAAAACAGTTTCTGGATGTTGCCTTCAATGTTGTGTCAACATCTGAGGCAACATTGTGATAAAACAGTTATAAATCTTTATAGAGTAAATGCAGTGGAAAATTAAAGAGACACAAGGTTTATATTTTCAAGGGTATATACCAATATATCACTTGATGGTAAATGACCAAAATATTGTATACATTATATACAATTACAAATGAATTTTTTTACAAGATTGAGCAATAAATGCGGGAAAAGAAATTACAAACAAAAGTGAAGTCGCATGTGACTTCAACCTAAAGTTAAAAGATCTTAAAAGATAAATACAACATCTTCATTACAATTGCTTGAACTATAAGCTTGATCTAGAATCTGAGCAGCAATAGTAATGTGAGACTAGATGTTGTTATACTACTTTAGGCTAATTGTGTTGATCCAGTTTCTAAGGTGAATATCTGAGAGCTCTCTTGGTGATTCTTCTCGTTCAATTCTAGATATCGATACTCATAAGCTCCCCTCTATTTATAGTGTGGAACTTCCCTTGAAATCCTCACTGATTGGTTGCGGAGGTTGAGTAAAAGAAGGCTTCAGCTTGGACCGGTTATTTCTCCTTAAAAAGCTCAATGTTCTGGACTTGGTCTTCACGCAGCTTCTTCTCCAAGCTTTTACTGTTTCTTTTACCACATTTTAAACACATCATCATTGTAAGCTTGCCTAGACCATTTTTAACTCACAGTAACACAACCTGTTTTGGCCGGAAGAATAGGCAAAATTATTACAGAGATGTTGTCAGGAATGTTGTTACAACATCGCAGGCAACATCCTTATTTACATAAGATATTGTCCTGAGAATTTACAGATGTTGTCACAACATCCATCCAATATCAACAATATCCCCCTTTTTGTCTTTCTTCATAAAACTCCTTTCAAAACAAAAATGACTAGGATACTGATTCTTGATGTAGTCCTTAACAGTCTAAGAATCAGTAGGGTCAGTGTTGTGCTCCCCCTTAACCTGCAGTAGTAAATTCCAAGCAGTGTTTTATCGATGATTTGATTAGATAAGAGTTATGTTATGTCAGTCGTGACTTACTTACAACAAATGCGTAATCAGTCTACAGTAAACATTCATAACATTCCACATCAGGCAAACATATATAAACAACTTAAAAAGCAGTCACAATGTCTGCAAGAACAGACCAAATATCCCAAAGTAAAAATATTACAACAAAAAAAAAACTCCAAATGTCAGTATATCAAACATCCAAATAAACAGATTCTCATAGATTATCAGCATTCCATCCATCATTTAATCAACACTACATTCCATCAACATGATCATCCTTGACTAGATTAATCGAGTCACAGTAGCTTCCAGCCGCTTTCTATGATCGATCACTCTATGTAGCACCATCTTCATCTCCATAGCAGCAGAAGTCCTTATCTTCTCAACTCATATCCCCCTACATCATCACTTGACTTTCTTGGCCCTGCATCATCATTAGTAGCAGCTCCCCCTGTATGTCTGCTTTCAGTAGCAATATCATCAGCATCATCATCTCCCCCTTTTTGTGAAGAAAGTAAGCCCGCATAATAGTTCTTGACTCGCACTAGGTCTTGAATTTGCCTATCAAGTTCAGCAATGTGCCTTCGAAATCATTCTTTGGATATTGGGACCTTTCATTGATCAATGTTGCCAAACATCATTTGATGTGTCAGTGTCTCATTCATCTTTCTTCAAGGGCAGGTCAATAATTATGTCCCTGCTGTTCACAACTGCTCGCTATACTGAGTATACCTCTAAGGCTGGACTTAGCTTTTCTCCTTTTGGAGTCGTAAAACCTTGGTTGAGCAGAATTTGAAAAATCAAAGAAGGGTATGGAATGGCAGAGTTGCTTTGTCTTTCTGCCAAGTTGGCAACATGGTTAAATATGAGGGTTCCTAAGTCAACCTTTTAATTCCTTTCAATCTTAAAAAGCAGTGATGGTTGATCAAGATTCACTACTGTCTAGTTAAGGAGGGGGGGGGGGGGGGGTAGCTAGTTGTATATAGCAAATTTGTGAAATATGGCAAACAAGACAGTGAGTTTTGACACAGGACTGCGAGGAGCCCAAACAGTGATCAAATTCCCCGTAAGGTACTTGATCATCGAATTGAGTTCCTCCACAGTGGGGTTTGATTGAGGTTCTCTTTCTCTAACAATTATCCCAAGAGTGGAGTTAATGATATGAGGTGTAAAATTGTATACCTTGTTGTATAGGTACACTTTTCCAAATTTCTTTGAATTTGTGTCCCTAATAGCAAGCGTCAGATTTGCATAAAACAGCCGAATCACCTTCTCACAATAAGGATTCTTACCAGATACAGAGCTTAAGATCTTTTGACTACTTAAGAAATCAACTAAATCATTGGTGGAGAATGAAGTTAGGTCAATCACCTTCTCCCCTCTAACTCCTCTATTTTAAAACCAATTCCAGTTACTAGAGCATGATTTCGTTTGAAACATAGGAGAGTAAAACATTACCTCAGAATCTGTTTCAGATTCTGTATTTTCTTGTTCGGATGAGGTGGGTGCAGGTGTTGCCTCGGATGTTGGGCCAATATAGTCCGAATCTATTTTCTTGTCTGTTGCCTTTGATGTTGAGACAACATTTTTATCAAAATTCTAGTATGTTCTACGGACCCCTTTAGGAATGAAGTTCCTTAGAGGTATGTCATCTGACATCTCTTCTTCTTCTTCCTTCTCAGGTTCTGCTTGTAGAGTGGAAGTTGAGGGAGTTCTGAAAGAACTGGGTACACTGAATTCTGCGTCAGTGTCGCTGCTAGTGGTAGTGTCAACAGGGAAAGTCGACTCTTTCCTGGATCTTTTGGCAAATCGGTTGTCACCGAATTGATTCTCGAAAATCCTTTTTGACCTTCTCATCGGCATTGTCGATGTTGACTGTCTTGAAGCAAGGTTTGAAAAATCTGATGTTGTATCAACATCGATGGGGTTTTCTAAGTCACCTGGATGGCTCACCTGTAATGGTTCCTCCGAACCAAGTAGGATCATAGCCTGTGAGCAGTCCTCCTCGACCGGTTTCAAGTCATTGATGGGAACATAATGCTTGTAAACCTTGTTGCTATTTGATGGACTAGTCGACATTGGGAAATAATCTTTGGTGTTCGAGGACTTTGGGGAAATGGACATGGGAGAGGGTTTTGAAAAATTAGGCGTGTTGGAGAAGCTTTGGGTTTGAATATTTGATGGAGGTGTTTGGGCTTCCATGATTTGATAGATTGAAAATCGGCTGATGTGACAATTCCAAGACAAAAATGGGAGGTTTCATTATGGAAAAATATAAGTACACTCAAACCCCTTTTCCTTAAATTTAGATTGTATAGAATAATAAAAACTCTTTACACACCTAAAACAAAGGGTTTACATAGTACATAACATCATTTAAAATTTTAAAAAAAACGGTTCTCCAAATTTTTTGGATTTTCCGTTAAAGACACATACGTGTTAAATACCAAAAACAAGAACAAAATAAGATAAGCAAAATTGATCAATGTACTGGAACACAATGTTGTTAATGATGTTGACAACATTTCAAAGTTAAACAAGCATTATGAGATTCCACGAATTTTCTAATTTGGCAATTGATTTTTTTCCGTATATGTTCCCTATGAGACTGATCGCTGGACTAATGTGATATTTTACCATTGTCCTTAATCAACTTAGTTGAAAACATACAGATTTTTAAAAAAATATTGAGGAATTTTTAACCTTATTTGAAGCACGTGGTACTCTTATAGAATAAGAATGATACCAATCTTAGAGCTTTACTCTTTCTGTATACATCCAAATATTTAGTAGAGGTTTCACCTTCTTGTGTTACACCTTTTTTATGATATACATAATTGTTTTATATATATATTATCGCAGAGAACAGTATCTCATTCATATCTTGTCCTTTTAGAGTCATGCTTAAATTCTTTGAAAAACAATGCAATATCACCACAACACTTATCCTGTTTATTGACTCAACAATAAATGTTACCCAGAATGTTAAGACAACATTTTGGACAACATTTACCTTGCCTGTCTTATTTTCAAAGAAAACAGAGATCAAGAGATTTCTTCAGGCTAGAAAATCTCTCACGATCTAGGAGTTTGGTAAAAATATCAGCTAGTTGAAAAAGAGTATCAACATGTTCAATTTGGACTAGCTGTTTTTTCACTAAGTCTCTCAAAAGATTTATGTGTTTTGTACGTGAATGCTGAACAGGATTCTTGGAAATATTAATAGCACTCAGATTATCACAGTACAAAATCATGGAGTTGTTAGATAAGCCATAATCATCTAGCATATGTCGTAACCAAATCAGTTGAGCACAACAACTTCCGGCTGCCATATATTCATATTCGGCAGAGTGATACACAGTTTTGTTTACAACTGTACCATGAGACTAGATTATTGCTAAGATAGAAACACCCACCACTAGTACTCTTTCTATCGTCTACATCACTGGCCCAATCCGAGTCACTATATCCTATTATATTATGATTAGTGCCTTTGGAGTACGAAACCCCAAGTCACTTGTACCGGCAACATATCGAATGATACTTTTCACGGCGTTAAGATGAGTGTTATGCATATTTTATATACCTTTTTTGAGTCATTTTTAGTTAGTATTTTAATCATTTTTGTTGTGTTTAGTATAATATTAGGGTTGTTTTTCTTTCTTTTGAGTCACATCGGTTCAAAAAGGAAAAATGGCAAAAGGAGCGGAAAATGGGCATAAAAGGAGGAATCCGAGGTAGAAAAGGACAGAAATTGACAACCCGGACGAAACTCATGCAGCTCCACGACGCCGAAAAGCAGGGCTGCGGCGCCGGAACAGTTGAGAGGCCACAGGAATTATGGCGCCGCGGTGCAAGTATGCAGGGCCGCGGCGCCGACGCAAAAATTTCAGTTCCGAAGTTAATTTGGCCAAGGGCAAAAAGGTCCATAGGGCACGAAATTTGCAACATACTTAAGCCCTAGGGTTTGCTATAAAAGAGAATGAGGCTGACCTAAAGGAGACATCTTGTAGATATTCTAAAAACCCTATTCTACACCACACAACGCCGTTCAGATAGTAATCATGGCAGAAGATTGGAGACCTGTTCAATTATTTTCTTTCCTTTTCTTTGTTTTTAATTCAGTTCATGTATGAATATTAAATTAGTTCTTAGCATGTCTATGGCTATGAACTAATCTTTTTATTAGGGTTTTCCTTTGAATCACTAGAAACTCTTATTCATGAATTAATACATTAGTTTGATTTCTTCTTCACTTGTTTAAGATTTATTCAATAATTGGTATGAATGTTTGATAGTTAATTGATCACTAATTATCATAATCTATATGATTTCGAATCAAGAACCGAGATGAGCGATTTGGATATGTTGTAGTTGAATAGACATAGGTTAAAATCGCGGACGAAAGTACCCCGATACTTGTGTAGCATTATAGGTTACTGTTCTTAATCCTCCTATGTAGTAAATCCTATCATAGAAATATAGAAGGGTTCTGCACTGGGGTTGAGAGATTATATATCATAACAGGAATATAAGACAGTCTAGTTAACCGCTATCTTAACGTAAACGAATAAGTCATTCTAGTTGCATTAAGGATTGAATAGAGTGGATAGTCGAGGATATTGGAAGCTCTAATTCCTTCATAATTTGATTAAAATTTAAATAGTTTAATTAATTCTTGAAATTATTCTAGTAGTTAACCAAAAACCAAATTCAATTATCGGTCGCCAAATAGATACCAAAAAAATAGATGTTCGGTAATTAGAAACCAGTCTCTGAGGATTATATTCGGTCTTATATTACTTGTGAACGATACATACACTTGCGTTAAACGCGTGGAAATCGCCTAACAATGAGATATCTTGGGACTGACTTGGAACATGGTGCAAACACATACGCTAAACATGATATCAGGGCGACTGACAGTAAGGTATAAAATGCTACCTATCATAGATCGGTACAATGTTGGGTCAACATCTTGTCTAACATCGTCTTTACATACCTGTTGCGTAGAGCTCATTGGAGTCTTCATGTATTTATCATTTTCCAGACCATATTTCCTAACAAGATTCTTGGCGTACTTTCTTTGAGATACGAAGATCCCATCTTCATTTTGTTTAATTTGCAAGCTGAAGAAAAATGTTAGTTCTTCAATCATGTTCATCTCAAATGTTGTCGACATTGCTTCGACAAACGACTTCAAGAATGATTCTGTAGTCGAACAAAAAACAATATCATCAACATAGATTTGAGCTATTATTACATCTACACTGTGTATTTTAATGAATAAAGTTCTGTCAGCTTCTCCACGGGTAACTCAAAAAGGAAGTTAATTAGACGACCATACCATGCACGTGGTGCTTGTTTTAGTCCATACAAATCTTTCTTGAGCTTGTACACATGATGTGGATGGTGAGGGTCCTCAAATCCCTTTAGTTGTTCAATGTATACTTCTTTGTCTAAGTATCCATGAACCAGCTAGATGAGGATCGACTGATGGCCCTAGAGAAAATCGAAGATGGTAAATGAAAAATGGCTAAAACATACAACAAACATGATAAGCTTAAGTGATTTGCTGAAGGATACTTAGTTTGAAAATTGTTTTACTGATTGAGACAAAAGATCATAAATTCGGCAAATGGTCACCAAACTGGGAAGGACCTTTTGTAGTAAGCCAACAGATCGCCGACAACACATATCGGCTGATAAATATGCATGACGAGGAAATGGACAGAAATGTAAACGATGAATATTTAAAAAAGTACTATCCTTCTATTTGGGACATTCATGAATAAGTGCCAGCCACAGATCGACTGTCTAGTCATAAAAAATAAGTTAATTACCTCCGATAGGAGATGTATGGCTAAATAATAACCACAGACCGGTTGCCTGGACACAAAATATAAGGGAAGCCATTTCTTTCATGCGTCTGTGTCATAAGGTTGATCGCACGACTCAGGCGAAGAAACGTCATCCCAAGTGGTAAAAAATAATAGCCAATCAAATTTGCGAGGTTTATTTCAAATTTGCTTAAGGATGCCGAGATCAACGCTGAAGTTAAAGGGTAGGATATGAATTTCCACATCCAAGCAAACCAAGCACAAAAACAGAGACACCGCACATACCTGAGCCTGGAGTTGTAGTGGAAATCAAACTCCTACAGTATGACAGCATCAAAAGGACCCATGCGCCTCCAGTTGGCCTCTGCGACCAACTTCACTCGGACTGACCGACCCGAATAGTGAACGACCAGAGTCGGTCAGGTACGAAGGTTAGCCGGACAACGGCCGTCGGTAAACCAGTCACAAGTAAAAATAAAGTCATGGTTTATCGGGATGAGGTACTGAAACAAGAGAGAATCACCTTGTTCCGGTCCACCATACAAAGTCAGGACCAGCGGTTCATCAATAAAAACCAAGGCAGGGATCAGGTCACTATCAGCTAGAATAATTATTCCTCATCTTCGAGATAAAATGATGAAACCATGGTTTCCGACTAAGAAAAGGGCCAAAGGTTAGGTGTTAAACTTATGGGAAGAAGGGGATACCTTTCCCTAAGTAACTTGCAGAGGCGCGACTGAGATTAATTCATTATTTTCAAAAACACGGCATCAGAACCAATTTGTTAACACTAAAAAAAAGAAGTGTTTAGCTGAAATTCAGTGATAGCTGAACTATTCTGGAGTCGAATTTACTCCTAGCCCTCGACTACAAGAACTTCATCGGCTACTAAGGCATCTTAGTCGAAGTCGTTAGTTAGAGGTATGACTGGGACCCACTCAGATGTAGATGTCTCAACGACCAATTCAAAAGGGTTTCTAGACCCCTAAAAGAGGTAACGACAAACAACAGCTGAAAACAATGGCCATTACACGATCAAGAGGAGTAGAGGGCGAGAAAATCGGCTCACCTTCCCCATGGCCGGCCACCGAACTTAGTGGGTTACTTGATGGCTGACATGGGGGGTGTTACACCTCGTAAATTTAAGGCGATAATTAAGAACGTCATTAAGAATAAAGATTCGAATTTTGGAAATTAAGTATATTCTTACATGTTAATACGGAATAATTTTGGCAACGACGAGTGTGACGTCGGAAATTTCTTGAATAATAGTAGTATATGTATATACATATTCCGTTATGGATTAGTAATGTATATAAGTTACGACGATGAGAATACGAGACATATTGGAATTCTCGGGAATTAAAGGACGTGGGAGTTAAGAAATAAAAGAAGTGGGTTTAAGAATTTATTACTTGGGGGATTAATTTAGTTAAGTTAATAATTGGAGGATCATAGTGTAATTGCAAGGGGGGCCAAAATGTATTATTAAAAATTTGAAAATATTTAATTTAGTCCTAAAACATTTCATTCTTCCACTTAAATTAAAATCCTATTTTCTCCTCCTCTCCTCCCCCTTGGCCGATTTCTCCCCCCTTCCCTAGCAAGAAAATTTAGTTTTACTACATCTTATTAAACTAATTATCCAACACATTTCAGCCAAGAATTAGAGCAATTTTAATCACCCAAACAGTGGGTATTCTCGGCTTCTCTGGCCGAGAATTGTAGGGGGGTTTTCCTTCAAGTTTTGGACAAGATTTTTTGGAAGTAAAATATGTATAAGTGATGGGTTGACATTATGGAATGATTGCATGTTGAATTGGAGTGGAATAAGTGAAAAATTGGGCAAAAAGAGGGACAAAACAATGGGCAGCAAAATCGCTGGTTGTTGGCAGATTTGTAGTCAACTTTGGAGGGGTATATATCCTAGTATAGTAGGAATTTTTGAGTGTTTCAAAAGCCTCAAATGAATTTCGTCGAGTCTAGTTTCCTCATCGATAGGACACCGGAGCAGATAGTGATGGACGTTACAAGTTTAGCTGACAAACCAGTGGCTAAAAATCGGGACTGTTTTGGGGATTAAATTAAGGTATGAAAATTCTTCCTTCTATGCTATAATTGAAGTTGCATATTGTTGTAGTTGAAGTAATGGACTTGTGTTAGGAATAAATCTTGAATTTAGCCAATGCATGTGTCAATTTTGGGTGTGAGCCGAATTGGACTGGTTCGGGTATATGTTGGATTCGTGTGTTGTGTTGTAAATTTCATCACTAATTGCGTATTAAAAATGGAAGAAAGTATGAATATTAAATATATAATCGTTATATGAAATTGTTGGAAAGGTAAAGTAAGATTAAGAGTTAAGAAAATAGTTAAATTGGTTGCATGTTAATGGCCTAAAATTCATGGATAATTCTCGGACATTGTGTGACCTTTACGGGTTGTTTTGGTGCAAGATTAATTGTTATTATTATTATTATTATTATCGTAGTTAATTGTATGTTAAAATTTAAATAAACATTGGTACTTTGCATTGTAATTAGTTATATAAGGTGACGCGAGATGAATTGGAATTTAAGGAACTAAGAAAAGAGTTTTGGAATCTCAGACATTGTTGTAACATTTTAAGGATTGAATGAACATGGTAAATATGTGTGATAGTCACTTTGATGGTTGGAATTGCTGCCTTTCATAAATAAGGGAAATGAGACTGTATGATGGCGTATATGCAGTATATGAGGCCTAATTAAATTACATATTGAAATGGTTGTGATAGTTGGTTTGATTTGGATTGTTGGTTAATTGTGGATACGCACATAAACAGAGAAAATGCTGCCCAATTTTTTTATAGAAATAGGAAGTCGTTATTCAATATAACTTACGTTAGAAGCCCTAGAATTAATGGTCGTATTATTATTATTATATGTTGACATACTAGACGAGGCATATCCTAGTATTGCATTGATTGCACGACTAAGAGGTATGTGAAACTATCTTTTCTTCTTTTGGCATGATTTATATAAATGAATGTATGGCGGACGTACATAATTCTATTGAATCCTAATTCTCAATGATACATGATATGATAGTGCCTTGATTTTCTAAGTGATTGATATTCTATTTATTCCATTGAGATTCAAAGTGATGATTCAAATTGTATAAGTTACGCATGATACTCTATTCGTGCTAGATATGATTATATGAATTCACCGAGTCCCATGATGGGTCGGGATACGTTATATGTACATATAAGATGATGATGATTCCATCGAGTCCCTCACTACAGGGCCGAGACATGTTATACATAAATGATTTCACCGAGTCCCAAAATGGGCCGGAACATGTTATATTGATAATTCCATCGAGTCCATCACTACAGGGCCGAGCCATGTTATATTGATAATTGCATTGAGTCCTTAACTAGAGAGCCGAGACATGTTATATACATACATATAGACATGATGACTCTATGGGTAAGCTTTCAGGATTACTGATATGACTCTTTATTTCACATGACACAGTTATGATTTCATTTTCAGTATTTCATGTTTTCATACTCGACATTATTTAAATCGACCCGCTTTCCTCGGGGCTACGTTAAATGCCGCGTATACAGATATTCATTTCGGCGATCCTCCGACTTAGGATTCCTGCTCAGCTATTTTTTTGGGAGCTCCACTGTCCGGAGTTGGCCATTTTGGTACAGATTCACTATTCTAGACTTATGTATATTTAGGGGCACGACGGGGCCCTGTCCCGTCATATGTTAGTATTGTACTCCTAGAGTGCATGAAGCGATTGTGGGGTGGTTGTATGTACTTCTGTTTGGTTTGCGATGTTGCTCTACTTGGTGTTGAGATGTTCCGGTGTATGCGTGATGTTCGTTAGTGGCAGCCTTGCCGGCTTTCTTATATATATATATTGTGTTGGTTAATTGCGACTCCTGAAACGAGTTCATCCACGTGTAAAGGCGCGCCACGGTTTGCCTACATAGACAGGGGTTGCCATTGCATCGTTATGCTGCCAATTTTTTTGTAGATCTCGGTATTAGATGGATTAAGTGTGACATGTCAGTAATGACGTCCAATTAGGACGTTTAGTCGCGGCCCGTCGGGTCGGGTCGTGACAGGAGGCACATTTGTACAATTATTTTCTCTTTTTTGTATTATAAATAGAAACATTCTTTTATATATACAGACACAATCAATCAAACAAATCAAAATTTATCTATTTTTATCTTTTATCTTTACTGTACTCAACTGTATTCATGCTTTCTTACCTCTTAGTTAACTAGTAACACCGTCTTAATGTTTTCTGGAAAAGTTGGAGAGCCCATTGCTGGAAAGTAGATTTCTGTTTTCAGACTGAATCACTTGATTTAAGGAATCAATTTATCTTCCGATTCGATCAACCGATACAACGATAGAAGACATAATTCGGGACGAGAACACACCGGTATCGGGGAAGATTCACAATGTAATTGTTAGCACAAAGGCTATCAAATAGCCAATGGTAATTATGATTTATGACTACTCATATGATTAGATGTGCAATTAATAACAAAATCCATTAATTGGGCTCGAAACACAGAAATGTAGTAGCAGATCTAAAAGGTTCGTGAATTAAAAAAATCATCAAATCTCGAGTAACGCACCCAGTGGAAACATTATTTTGGAGTTTTTGACAAAATGAAACAAAAAAGAAAAATCTTGAGTAATGCACATTACATGGAAGGAAAAGAAAGAGCTAAAATAGTCCTCCGGGGCATAATCCAATGATAAAATCTAAGCGCTATAAGACGCTCTGGCATGGACAGCGTGAGTTCGATTCCCCGCAGGCGCAAAGAAATTTTACATGTTTGGGAATTTGGCTCATCGTTGATCAGTTATGCGCTCGTAAACTAAGCTGGAGCACATCCCGCGATTTACTGGTGATGTTGTTGAAGGACCGGTGTCATCACCTCGAGGACGTCTGGATAATACCAGTGAAGTAGTCAGACGCAAATCTGAAAACCTCGATTATCAAAAAAAAAAAAAAAAAAAACTAAAATACAACTGACAGGACGCGGAAGTTGCCGGTAGAAAGTCGTACGTGGCAACCACCAAGTGTTTCCAGCTTCTCTAAAATGTAACGTAAAAGAAAGACTTATTTAATACTAAAAGACAAGTGGGTAAGAAAAGTGTAATGAACGAGGAGGGTTAAGAAGGTAAATAAAACAATGGGCGAAAGTAGTATAAAAAGGTGCAGTTTGAGAAGATAAAGGCACACAACAAAAAAGCAAAGAGTGAGAGGCTGAGAGAGATATATATTCATTCATATTTTTCTCACACCTGCACACACCACACACTTTAAAACAATTTTTAAGTTTTTCTTAAATCTATTTTTCTTTCCCCTTTCTGTATTATCCCGCTTCTTTGATCCCTTTCTGTTAACCATCTGTGTATTTTTAAAAACTTTTTCTATACTTATGAGTGTATTTTTTATGCTTTTAATTAGAGGAAAATGTTTTCTTTAAAGCCAGGTGTTTTCAGAATCGAGATCTAGTAAATTAACTTAAGTATAGTTTTAATTTTTTTTTTTTTTTTTTTTGCAAAATCAACTTAGAGGTCTTTATTAGTTGTCCCTCAAAGTTTGATTTTTTTTTTTATCACAGGAGAAAAAAGGGGTTGTTATTTGAAGACCTCTTTTGTTATCCTAACCTATTTTCTTTTATTTGATAAGAAAAGGGTTATTTTTTAAACGTTATTTTGAGTTTTGTGTGAATTTTTAGGTATGGCAGCAGCTATGGATTTTTGGAATAGTACTACAACAACTGTAGATCTTAGTTTATCATCAGATCCTATTAGTACTTCTGGTGGTGAATTAATGGAAGCACTTGAACCTTTTATGAAAAGTGCTTCTTCTTCCCCTTCTAATAATTATTCAACTTCTATTTCCCCTTCTAATAATTATCCAACTCCTATTTCCCCTTCTAGTAATTTCCAATCTTTTCCTCCAACTTCTACACCTACCATTTCTTACCCCTACACTTGTTCTGTTTACCATACTACCCCTCAACCTACTTTAACCGGGTTTTCGGGTTATGTGATGAATCAACCTGGTTCATTTTTGGGTTCACTCGGGTTGAATCAATTAACCCCAGCCCAAATCCAACAGATCCAAGCCCAAATCAACTTCCAAACCCAACAACAACAACAAATTATGTCCCATAACCCCCACAATGCTTTCTTGTCTCCGAGGCCGGTTCAGATGAAGCAAACCGGGTCACCTCCGAAGCCCACTAAGCTCTACAGAGGCGTTAGACAACGCCACTGGGGAAAGTGGGTTGCGGAGATCCGATTGCCTAAGAACCGGACCCGACTTTGGCTTGGTACCTTTGACACAGCTGAAGAAGCTGCTTTGGCTTACGACAAAGCAGCGTATATGCTTCGTGGCGACTTTGCTAGGCTTAACTTCCCACATCTACGCCACAATGGTGATTTCGGAGAGTATAACCCATTGCATTCCTCAGTTGATGCTAAGTTAAAGGACATTTGCCTTAGCTTAGCACAAGGGAAGAGCATCGACTCTAAGAAGAAGAAAACCAAAGGGTCGGCTCGGCTCGGGTCGGCTGTGAAGATGGAGGAAGAGGAGAGTAAGGTGGTGGAAGGTGGATCCGAGAGTTCCGGGTCGGGTGGATCATCGCCCATAACTGATTTGACTTTTCCAGAGTTTACGGAGGAAGAGTCAACGTGGAACATGTCCGAGGATTTTTTGTTGCAGAAGTATCCGTCTCATGAAATTGATTGGGCAGCTCTATAAAAGAAAAAAAATAGTAGTAATTAAGTTCAGGTTTAAGAGTCCTTATGTATTTTATTATGTAATTTTGCTTTGTTTATAATTGTTAATGGTGTATTATGTTAGGTCATTAGGAAAAGGAAACACAGCTACTGCAATGGAGTTTTTGGCAATTGCAGGGCAAGTCCTTGTTTGGTTTTAGTTTCGTATTTTAGGCCTAACTGGTTAGCTGGTATTTTTTGTCTTGGCTAGGCCAGTGGATTTGATGCTTTGTCATGGTTGTACTCTTTTATCAATTAGTGTCTATATTTTCTAGTTGTAATTCAGCAGTGTATTAATTAATTCTGTTACTAATGCATGTTTGTAGAATTTAATTGGTGGGGATCCAACATACTTCAAACTATCTTGGTTGAGTCATGCGTGAGCATCGAAGTGTGGTTAATCGGTGGCGTGGTTTGCGGTATTGCGTCGGCGGGGTTTCTGCGTGCGTATTTCGAAAGAATAATGGCGAGTTCCTTCAGTAAAAAAAACATACTTCAAACTATAAGTATTTAATTGGTTAATTGATGATAACCAGACTTGGTGCCTCTCATTAGAGTGACAATATTAACTTGACACGTGATAAAGTTCTTGATTAATTTGAAGTAACTTAACAGTACAAAACTCAGGGGAAAGCAATAAAGTAGATTATTTCCATAAAAATTAGTAAGAAGTTAAATAGAAGGCATCTTAAGTAAATACTTTAATACTCCCTCCATTTCAAAATACAATATTATCTAGGAAATTTTTATTTTTTCACAATAATTAATTGTTTGCAATTTCAATGTAGTTTTAATTTTATTTTTTTCATTTTACTCCTAATTCATAGTACTTTAAAAATATTTTTATGAAATAAATATATAATTATTGATTTGTTTTTAATAATTATATGATATATTAGTAACTATCACAATTTCTTAATAAAATACTTTCAGGTTGTTGATCGGGATAAACATGACAAAAATAACATAAAAATTCGAGTTTCAGCAAGAATGCTCCAACATTAGAAGGAACGAGCCGCATCTCTTTTTTTTTGGGCATGCATTTTATATTGTAAAAGTACAAGTATTATCTCTATATCACATAATAATTCATCCATCAAAACCAACCATTAATTTTAAAATATGAGTGCTATTCTCAATAACATCGATCAAACCATCGGTCGAATTCAATTAAGTACTAAACATTGTATGCATTGACTCGAATTGTGGAGCCTTGTGAAATATTGAATCACTTTATATTTTGCTCTATAGACATTTCATATGTCAAGGAGATCATAACACACACATTATATCCATACTTTTTTTACCTTTTGCTTTTATGAACCGTGAAAATTTCAAATTATAACGTGATAAAGTTCGTGATTAATTTTAACTTATATAAATCCTAGACCCGGCTCTTTTTATCTATACAGTTGACGTGAAACTTTTAATATAATCTATTTGTAAGATTGGAATAATCTCCTTTAGAAATTTCTTTCATTAATCACAATATATATAGTTGTACAAAGGTGATTCTTAATACGATAAGAATCTTAAGCTACCTTAAATACATAACAATAATAATTACAATATATACTGTGAATATTCGGAGAATATTTGCTAATACTCCCCCTCAGATGGAGCGGGAGGAGGCCGAACGCTAAGGCTGGATCTGAAGTCTATGAATAACTGTCTGGGTAGCCCCTTTGTGAAGATATCTGCATACTAATAAGAGGAAGGCACATGTAATATTTTGACTTAACCAAGTGCTACATTCTCTCATACAAAGTGAATATTCATCTCAATATGCTTGGTCCGCTGATGTTGGACCAGATTGTGAGACATATATATGACAGATATGTTATCACAATAGACTATAAACACTTTATGCAGTGGACACTAGAGCTCCAAAAGTAGATTTCGGAGCCAACAGACCTCAACAACTACATTAGCCACGCCTATGTACTCTGTTTCTGCACTCGAGCGGGATAATGTGGCTTGCCATTTGGCAGACCATGAAATGAGATTATCCCCTAAAAATACACAATAGTCGGACGTAGAGCGTCGCGTGTCTGGGAATCCTGCCCAATCAGTATCGGTGTAAGAGAGCAACCTGGTTGGAGCAGAGGGATAAATATGCAACTCATAGTCAGGTGTGCCCTTAATGTATCTGATAATACATTTAAGTGCAGCAAAATGGGGCTTCATCGGGGCATGCATGAACAGACACACCTGCTAAACAAAATATGCAATGTCGGGCCTTATAAATGTAAGATACTGAAGTGCACCTGCAAGACTCCGATACAGGGTGGGATCAGATACAAGAGTATCGTCAGTGGCACTGAGCTTGGATTTCGAATCGATCAGAGTAGGCATATCTTTGCAATTCGACATCTTAGCCCTGTACACAATTTTTTCTGCATACTTACGCTGACTCATAACATATTATCTGCAGATCTAGTCACTAATATACCCAAGAAGTAACTCAGCTTGTCCAAATCAGTTTTAATTAGAGCAATAATTTCATTTTTCAATTTGTCGGATGAGGCAGTGAGAACAATGTAATCCACATATAATAGTAAATAAGCAGTGCCACTACCATGATGAAAAATGAAAAGAGATGTATCACACCTGCTACATATAAACTCAATCTGCATAATATACCTGACAAAACTGTTATACCAAGCTCGGGGTGCCTGTTTAAGGTCATAGAGTGACTTTCTGAGATGACAAACATATTGAGGGACTACAGGATGAACAAAACATGGTTGATGCATAAACACATTTTAGTTCAAATCCCCGTGAATAAATGCGTTTTTGACATCAAGCTGATGAATAGGCCACTGGTTGCCCATAGCAATACTAAGAACAGTACGAATCGTAAACAATCGGGCTAAAAGTCTCACCACAATCAATTTCCTCCTGCTGATTTGTACCATTTGTCACAAGTCTTGCCTTATACCGTTTCAAGTCACCACTGTCTCCGAATTTGTAACAAATAGCCACATGCATCGGATCACATTCACCCCATCCGGTCTAGGTACCAAATCTCAAGTATGTTACTTGTTAAAGCATTGAATTTCTCACACATGACCGCATTTCAATTGGGGTCCATTTTGACTAATTTTGAGTTTTTGGGAATGAGTGATATTGTTTGAGTAGCCAGATTAAAGTGGATCTTGGGTTTGAAAATCTCGTGCTTTGCATGAGTTTCCATGAAATGAGTGGTTGGGGGGTGCGGTATGTGTAAACTGGGTTTTCTGGTGTGTAGTGTGTACAACATCGGGATTGGTCGACGGCAGTGGGTTCGATGTGGAGGTCGGGAACACTGTAGATCGGTGGTGTAGGGTACGCACTAACAGTGATATTTTTGACTCATCGAGAAATGTATAATCAGTGTTTTGGAATTTCCGGATATTGAAAAAGGGGAAAGTCATCTCGGCAAATATGATGTGACGAGAGATAATAATATTACGTGATGATAAGTCATACTACAGATAACCCTTATGGTTGGATGGAAATCCAACGAATACACACGGTGTAGTTCGGGGGAGGCAATTTATGAGGGGTGGTGGAGGTAAGATTAGGGTAGCACAGACAACCGAAAATTCGTAATTGGTCATATGATAGAATCCTATGGTATAAAATTTTGGTAGTGTCTTATTTTGGAGAGTGCTAGTGGATAAAATATTAAGAAGATATTCTACCATTTTAACAGCATAGACCCAGAAAGAAGGCGGCAGATGTTAGACATATTTTATATACACTTTTTGAGTCATTTTTAGTTAGTATTTTACTCATTTCGTTTATGTTTAGTATAGTATTATGGTCGTTTTTCTTTCATTTGAGTCACAGCGGTCATAAATGGAGAAATGACAAAAAAGAGATGAAATGAGCTTGATTGAGGTAGAATTGCACACTTAAAGGGCCAAGAAATGAAGTCTAAGAAGTTCCGAAAAGTATAGAAGAAATCAGACGAAGTCCGGACGAGAAATAGCAGTAAACCGGGTGGGTCTCTGAGGCAATTAGTACGCGGTGCTATAATTCTTGAAGTCGCAGATTTTAAACCGCGTGTCATTCTGCAGGACCGCGGTGCCGAGACGGGGTTTTCATGTTCTGGGCCGAATTTTGACACGTTTTCAGGGTCCGAAAGAACAACTCTTCTCAGCTATAAATCCCTAAAACCCTAACCTCATTATTCATCTGGGATCTTACATCTCACATCATACTTTGGAGAGGAAAAAGAGGCTACAACACAAGATTGGAGACAACTTTGGTTCAAGTTTATTTTCTTTTCTTTATTTTTATTTCAGTTTATGTTGGTTTGTATTAGTTCTTAGCGTGACTATGACTAGGAGCTAAACAATTTATTAGGGCTTTCCTTTTGAATCGCTTGAAACTCTTATTCATGAATTAATGCAGTAGTTTGATTTCTTCTTCACTTGATTAAGATTTATTCAATAATTGGTATGAATATTTGATAATTAATTGATTACTAATTATCATAATATATATAATTTCGAATCAAGAACCGAGAGGAGAGATTTGGATATGCTGTAATTGAATAGACATATGTTAAAATCGTGGACGAAAGTACCCCGATACTTGTGTAGCATTATAGGTTATTGTTCTTAATCCTCCTATGTGGTAGATCCTATCATAGAAATATAGAAGGGTTCTGCACTGGGGTTGAGCGATTATATATCCTAACCGGAATATAAGACAGTCTAGTTAACCGCTATCTTAACGTAGAAGAAGAAGTCATTCTAGTCGCATTAAATATTGAATAGAGTGGATAGTCGAGGATATTGGAAGCCCTAATTCCTTCATAACTGATTTAAACCAAAGTATTATCATAATTAGTTTATTTTCTGCAATTACTTAGTCTTAGTTATTAGATAAAAATATAAACAAATTAACGTTCACCAAATAGAAATTAAAGCTTAGATAATCGGTACTTGAAAATCAGTCTCTGAGGACGATATTCGGTATTACTAGACTATATTACTTGTGACGATGCGTACACTTGCGTGAGCAGTCTAAATATCACAACAAGTTTTTGACGTCGTTGTTGGGGACTGACGTACTTTCAATATCGAATTATCTAATTTTATTTCTAATTTGGTTTGTATATATTTGATTATGTTATTTTATTTCTAATTTGGTTGCTCCAGGAACAAGTTTCTAATTTGTTCTGTGAGCATCCTTTTATCACTTTTTATTGTTTTTCTTATTTTGTAGGTAAAAAAAACAAAAAACATGGATTACTACCACTATCAGGGGCAGTGGAATCATCAACAACAGCCTAACCCACAGGTTCCACAGGAAGATAGAAATGAGTTGCAGGCAGCCATACTCAGGCTCACCAAGTGCCAGACTCAGTTTATGGCTGAGACCAGGGTGTCCGTAAAAAATTTAGAGACACAAATAGGACAACTGATGGATATGGTGATCAATATACCACAAGAAAATCTGCCTAGCGACACAGTTGTGGGGGGTGATAAGCAGAATGAGGAACCTGAACCACACCAAGCTGTTGAGGAATTGAGGAAGGTGGTTGGTATAGAGAAAGAAGGGGTTACTGGAATCCAATTTTTCACTTTTTTGGATTCTTTGGAGTTCTTTTTTGTTGTACCCATTGCAGAAGAAATACCACCAGATGTCTTTGCTGACCCTCAACCAGAAAGTCCATACCCGCAAGGGAACCCCCAAAAGTCTAGAGATCCATGGAGTTTCATTATTCCATGCACTTTAGGGAATTTTGAATGCAAGCAAGTATTGGGCAATTTGGGGGCAAGCATAAAAGTACTACCCTTTTCTGTGTTCTATAAAAATAGCGTAGGTGAAGTGAGGCCGGCAAAAATAACTGTGTGGATTGCAAGTAGTTCGCAGAAGGATCCAATGGGTACTAGTAAAGGTTAACTGCGTCCGGCTAAAAGACGTTAAAGACAGCGCTTGTTGGGAGGCAACCCAATGTTTTTAATTATGTTATTTTAATTTTTGTTTTAGTTTGTTTTATTTTATCTTGAACAGTATCACGGTCTTGAATTTTGTCTTATGTTTTGATGGCAGATGGACTAGGAACTGACCCTAAGGGGGAAAGAATCAAAAGCGCTGAAACTTCAGAGAGTCCAAAAGATGTGCAATTTCCAGAATCTCATCCCGAACCTCCGTTATGATCTATGTGTTGTGTCAGTAAGTTGTCCCTTATTTTTAGTCTTCATACATTAGGGACAATGTGTCGTTTAAGTGTGGGGGGTCCTTAGTTTGTTTTGAGCGTCTGTTTTTTAGTCTTTTTTATTTGTCTTTGTGTTGTTCCATGTGTCTTTGAGTCACAATTCTTTCATGGATCAAACATGTTGTAGTTGCTAAAGATATTGAGTGGATAAAGTGGAATAATGTAATGGAATTGAAAGCAAAAATTTGTGTGCTTAAGTTAGATATGCCAAAAATTCATGACATCTACTTCTTAGGGATATTTGTGCTTAGCCTATGTGTGTCAGTTATGGAAAGAAAAGATAAAAAATGTCTAAAAAATTTGTTTGCTTGTTATTTGAGGCGAAATAGTTAAGATGTACATGTTTAGGGAGATGATTCAGACGAAGTTCGGACGAGAAATAGCCTGTAAACCGGACTGGGTCTACAAGGCAATTAGCACCGCGGTGCCATAATTGTTGAGAAGCCACAGGATTTTCGGCACCGCGGTGCCATTCTGCGATCAGCGGTCGAGGCGGGTTTTTCATGTTGGGCGGGTTTGACACGTTTTCAGGGTCCGAAAGGGCAACTCTTCTCAGCTATAAATCCCTAAAACCCTAACCTCATTATTCATCTGGAATCTTACATCTCACATCATACTTTGGAGAGGAAAAAGAGGCTACAACACAAGATTGAAAACAACTTTGGTTCAAGTTTCTTTTCTTTTCTTTGTTTTTATTTCAGTTTATGTTGGTTTGTATTAATTCTTAGTGTGACTATGGCTAGGAGCTAAATACTTTATTAGGACTTTCCTTTTGAATCGCTTGAAACTATTATTCATGAATTAATGCAGTAGTTTGATTTCTTCTTCACTTGATTAAGATTTATTCAATAATTGGTATGAATGTTTGATAATTCATTGATCACTAATTATCATAATTTATATGATTTCGAATCAAGAACCGAGAGGAGAGATTTTGATATGCTGTAATTGAATAGACATAAGTTAAAATTATGAAGTACCCCGATACTTGTGTAGATTGTTCTTATTATTATTGTTAAATATATAACAATAATAATTACAATATATAATGTGAATATTCGCTAATATGGACTATCCAGGATCATGTCAACTAGAAAATGATGAAATCGGTAAAAATAAAATAAAATTTTAGAGCATGATATAATTGTCAAAATTCATAACACAAAACTTGAAACGTATTTGATTATTTTATTGCAAAACTTATTGTGATAATTTATTGTTATTATCTAATTTGAGGTGTAATGTTCACATTACTCCCTCCGTCCATATTATTATCATAAATAAAAAGAGTATTTTTACTATACTACTCTTATATCTTTTTAATTAATTGCGCTCTAATCAATATTAATTATTTTAAACAAATAATTAATGTTAGGAGTAAGGTAGGAAAATTTTAATTAATTCTATCTAATTTTAAAAAAAAGATCAAGTAAGACGAATATTTTTAGTAATGTGATCAATTATTATGGGACGGATAAAATAATAGTGAAAACATTCAATAGTATAGTGGGGTACGCGTTTCTCACAATTAAATAGTGGGGTACGCGTTTCTCACAATTAAAGAAACATTCAAGTTGATTTGAATGGACCCATATAATTTAATAAGCCATCCGTAGGTATTAATTTCATACAAATCTTGAGTCTTACCCCCTCCGTTTCAAAGTATCTGATAGTTATTAAATAGTAGAGGTATATGACATATTTTATTTTTATTTATATTTATGTTATAATATTTCTCTGTTAAATATTTATTCTATTTATGTGTCATCTCTATTAATAATAAAATTTTACTACAAGTTTAATGGAAAAAAATAATTAATTGTGTCTTGAATTTTTAAAACGATAAATAATTTGAGATAACTATTTGAAATAACAACTACAAATAATTTGAAACGGATGGAGTACTTTATTTTTTTAATTGTTTTGTTTAACTGTTATTTTCTCTTTCTAGTTTGCCATCCAAAGTGCATTTGCGTTATTCTTTCTTATCGTTCTTTATTTCCACATTCTATAATTTCATCTTATATTACTTAGTTACTAAGATTAACGATTAATAGCTTCTCTTACCCTACTATTCAAAAAGTTAAATAAAAAAAACTTTCTATATCTCTTTGTGAAAATGAAGATAATGGACGTAATGAGTTGTATCCTAAATTAGAAAAGTAATTAGGCAGGTGATTTAATTGCTTGAAGGAGGACAGTTATCTACTCTTCAATCTAAACACTAGTCCGACTCAGCTGGTTGAGAGTCGGTAAAATAACGCTTCTCTATTTTTGGCTGTGTTTGCTCACGGGATTTGGCAGTAAGAAAACACAAAGTTGATTTTTTTTACTAAAATATAGAAATATGATGATATTGAAATAAATAGTATTAGCGAATATTCACAGTATATATTGTAATTATTATTATTATATATTTAAAGTATTTTAGAAATCTTACTGTAATTAAGAATCACCTTTGTACATTCTTAGACAAAGAATGTCCAAGGAAAGAATGTCCTTAGTGTAGAGAGATATTGCGGAGGATCTCAAGATGTCGAATAGACTATTGGCTCAGTCTAAGACAAAGAATGTCCAAGGAATACACGTTAGAGAGCTACATGATCTTCAAGAATTGGCTAGAAGGTGTTTGGAGATTTACTTTGAGTATTCATGCAAAGAAAGCCACTTTTAATTGCTTGGGCATTTTGAAGATCAAGGTTGGGAGAACATTGAGAAACTACGCAACCCCGTGCGCAAAACAACCCAATAGCGCACAGTTTCATGCACATGAGGCAGAAGCCGCAGAACCACTAGATCGAGTGCTTTTACATTTCAGTGCACAAAGCACGCACAACCATATCGAGTTCTTTCGAGAATTAAGTTTGACACTTTTCTTATTGATCTGCCCATTGGTTCTTTATACTAGCCTAGGTTTATTTCATTAATATAATTAAGTAGCTAGTGTATTTTAAAACTCTTGACAGAGATTTCGGACCTCTTGATTTCCATTCATCTTCTTTTCTTTTCTTTACATCTACTAGGGTTCTACTTTGTTCGTTCTTTGGAGGTGATTAGGTTAGTAACCGTTGTTATTTGAGACGTTCACTTAGGGTTCTAAATTTTCTTTTGTCTTAATTTATTTAGACTATTTCAATTACCCTTAATCGAAGTTTCTATTTATACTTTACTTTACGTTCAATTTTACTTGTCTTTTCACTTTTACTTGTCACTTTTAGCATATCAAGATAAGACAATTTCTTTTTTCTATTTTACCCATAGTATTAATTAATCATTTTCAAGCCCATTAAGAACTGCATGCATCAATTAATATGGGTACCGTTATAAATTATGCATTTCATTTATTATTTTTTAAGGATGTGCAAAGTCAATAGCGGACAAGTAAAAATGAATGACGGGAGTATATCATTTCTTTAATAAAAGGTATTTCGGTGCACTAAGCTCTCGTTATACGTGGAGTTCGAAGAAGAGCCGGACCACAAAGTCGTATCACTAGTGATCGACTATATAGTCATTTTCTGGTGTGCGGACTTTTTCTGAAATGTCACACTCACAGCTCAAGGGGGAAACTAGTGTATTAAATATCTCTTCTCCATTCATTTATTCCTTGTTTGAATTTAGCAGTAGCAGTAGCAGTAAAAGTTTGTTGCAGGGTTTTGAAGCAACTTGGTGGAATCATATCATATCTCAATTTCACATGGTTTATCCACTAGACACGAAAGTTTGTTGGGATGCATTAATTACTAGTATCATTATTAGTGCTTTCAATTTTCAGACGTGGTTATAACTTATAACTATGGTGGCACTTTTTAATCACCAACCTAACTTTTATAGACTTCTAATTAACCTAGATTCCAAGCACATAAGCTACCTGCGTTGGAGAAAAGGTAAAAATAAAAATTACTATTAGACAAATTCTAATGAACATTCGTAATCTGATCGAGAATTGAATTGTTGATTTAAAAAAGGGAGCAGATAACCTGTTACAATGTAATTTGTTATGATACACTGATATTGCAATTGTTTTTATAACTATAAGTTAGGGAGAGATCGATTTAAGCCTTTTTTATTCAAAATTGATATTTACAACTGTCTATTTGATTTACTGGATTCAAAATATGTTATTAAGCAGTGTTGAAAATATTTATTAAACGTGAAATATAGTTAATCATATTTAATTACGAATCGAACAATTGGAGCCCCGCACGCAGGAAACCATGTTTCCACACACGTGCACATATAATGTCAAGGATCATAATTTCCTTAAATGGAAGAGATATTGGTACGTATACGAATTGCTTGAGACGTAAGATAATAGACGGTTATTGGCCAAATGACGTTGGTTTCACGTTGGTAAATGAAAGGAAGAAATGTGTAAGAGATGAAAATCGAATCAGGAAATTTGCCACGGAAAAAGGGAAGCACCGCGATGCCACAAGGACAGAACCGCGATGCTAATCCCATTTTCGGTTCCAGTGACTTACTGGAATTTAGGCACCGCGGTGCCATCTCGAGGGACCGCGGTGCCTCGACGGTTTTCAGTAACGAAATGAGCGAATTGAAACTGATTCTTGGGCTGACTTTGGAGCAATTACTCTCCATTACTTGGCTAATGAATTCAACCATTACTAGGCTGAATTAACCTCAATATCAATGGTCATTACTTGACATTGATGTCATTCATTTGGTGAATTGAGAAGACCAAATCATCTACCTATAAATTGATGCCTTGGGCACAATTGCAAGAGACACTACACATTGACACTTAACCAATTCTCTGAAAATTGTCTTCCTCTCTAGAAATCTAATACACTCAAATATCTTTCTTATCAAACGAACATTTGAGTCCCTTTGCTCACTTGTTTGATTGCTGCTTTATCTTAGGAGATAAATTGCTAACACAACCGTTGAAATGACATACGGGGGCAATATTATCTTAAGGAAAGATTGAAACTTCAATCGACTCAGCAAGACCTTTTACTTGTTTAATTTCCAGATTTCTTATTTACTTGTTGTTGTTGTTGCTTTCACATTTCCTTGTAATTTTATATCAATATCCAACAAGCTTAAGATAATATTCGCTGCTTTCAACAACAACAATGTCTGCTGAAGATCAAATCAACGTTGGAAATCTGAACACCACTCAAGGTAACACCATTATTTTTGGTACCACAAATGCTAATACTAATGCTCAAGGCGTTCCAAACGTCCTTGCTTCTGCTCAAGCACCACTGCTACAACTCCGGTTGGTTTTAACCATGAACGTCCTGAGAAGTTCATGGGTGCACACTTCAAAAGATGGCAACAAAAGATGTTATTTTTCCTGACGGTTATGAGAATGTCACGTTTCCTAACCGAAGACCCTCCACAAGTTGGGGAAGACAAGGACCCTCAGCCAAATGATTTGGCGGGAGGGGGCCAAGGTATCCATGTTGTTGACGACATGAAGTTGGTTCGTGATGCATGGAAACATAGTGATTTCATGTGCATGTACTATATTCTGAATAGTTTGTCTAATTCTTTGTACACGGTATATTGCACCGTCGGGACAGCCAAGAAATTGTGGGACAAATTGCAAAAGAAATACAACACTCAAGATGCGGGTGCTAAAAAGTTTGTCATTGGAAAATTTCTGAAATTTCAAATGGTGGACAACAAAAGTTTGTCATCCCAAGTTCAGGAATTTCAAATGATATTACATCATCTAAACTTGGAAGGATTGAAGCCCAACGAGAAATTCTTGGTTGGGGCGTTAATCGAGAAACTACCTCCCTCGTGGAATGAGTTTATGAATTACTTAAAACTCAAGACGAGATGACACTAGACGAACTTATTGTCAAACTCCAAATTCAGGAAGACAATAAGAAGGCCATGTCAAAGGGGAAACAACCCACCGAGGCTAAGGCAAATCTGACGGAAGTCAAAGGGAGGCAAAAAGCGGAAGTTCCAGAAGGATGCCCAATCCCACACAACTGAAAAGTTTTTAAGGGAACATGCAACTATTGTGGTAAAGTTGGTCATATGGCCAAATACTGCCGCAAGAAACAATATGATAATGCCAAAGGAAAGGATAAGGTGAACGTTGTCGAAGACACGCTCTTAGACGATATGATTGAAGAATTCTCAGTCGTTGTACTAGAGGCCAACCTCGTTGAGAATCCAACGCAATGATTGCTAGACACGGGTGCTACCCGCCACATTTGTTCCAACAAAGATGCATTCTCCACATACACCAGTTACAGATAAGAAGTTGTTCATTGGCAACAATTCTTCTTCTGAGGTACTGGGGGTAGAAAAGGTAGTCCTCAAGATGACGTCCGGAAAGGAGCTGACTCTAAAGGAAGTGATACATGTCCAGGAAATTCGAATGAATTTAATTTCTGGACCTGTGTTGGTCAATGCTGGTTTTAGGCTAGTATTTGAGGCTAACACGTTTGTAATCACGAAAAATGAAACTTTTGTAGGTAGGGGCTTCGTCTGTGAAAACCTCTTTAAAGTCAATGCTACTTCTGTAATGCCTTCTACTTAAGAAGATTCGCCTGTGAAGGCTCATTTGGGCAAACACCGCACCTACAATATTTTCTTTAATATCAATAAAACTGAGCCTTCATTTTACCAGTTTATGTCTTCTAATTTATGGCACCATAGATTAGATATGTTAACTATCAATTTATACTGAAATTGGTAAAATTGGAATCATTGGCGTCTATCAACATAAACCCTCAACTTAAGTGTGAGGTAGGCATAGAGGCAAAGAATCTCCAAAAAGCTTCCATTAGATCCGTCTAAAGGGAAACCGCTCCTCTAGGACTCACACATATATCAACATATGTGTCTTGAAGTTCACTCAAGCTAGAGGGGGGAAACAGGTACTTTGTGACTTGCTTAGATGATGGCACAAGGTTGTGCTACCTTTACTTACTTAAAAGTAAAAATGAATCTTCTAAAACATCTAAGCTCCACAAACCAAAGGTTAAGGACCAACTATGACAATGGGTCTATATAAATCTAAAGACATCCATACCTATGTTCATAACTATCGTCGTCTTGCGGGGTCTTGAAATACATCAAATGAATGTCAAAATAGTCTTCCAAAATGATGATTTGGAAGTAGAAACATAAATAGACCAACCAGAGGGGTATATGGTTCCAAGACAAGAGACAAAGGTTTGTCGGCTTGTCAAATCGTTGTACGGGCTGAAACAAGCCCCTAAACAATGGCATGAGAAATCTAACAGTACCCTACTATCAACAGGGTTTACCATTAATAAGTGTGTCAAATGTGTTTACATGAAAGGAAATGCCGATTCATTCGTCATAATATGCCTTTATGTAGATGACTTGTCAGTCAGAGGACAATTCTTGAGACTAAAAACATGTTGAAAGAATGTTTCGACATGAAAGATATGGGGGTCGCAGATATCATATTAGGGATCAAGATTTTTAAGATATCTAATGGACTGATTTTGTCTCAATATCACTACATTAAAGATGTGATGAAGAAATTTGAGATGCTCGACAGTTCACTAGTAACGACACCATTGGATAAAAGTTAAAGGATTAACGAACATCTTGGTACACCCGTACGCCAGAAGCGATACGCACAGGTGATTGAGAGTCTGATGTATATCACAAACTGCACTCGGCCTGATATCGCTCATGCAGTCAATAAACTGGCTAGATTCACCCGTAATCCAAGTGAGGATCATTGGAAAGCACTGAATAGGGTACTACGGTTCCTGAAGTTCACAAAAAAAATTCGGGTTGCACTATTCGAGATATCCAGCTGTACTAGAGGGGTACAGTAATGCAAACTGAATATCTGATAGCGATGACATCCAGTCCACCAACGGATATGTTTTTACAATCGGAGGTGGAGTTGTGTCTTGGAAATCCTCTAGGCAAACCCTTATTGCTCGATCCACGATGGAGTCGGAATTTATCACTTTAGACAAAGTGGGAGAAGAAGCTGAATGGCTTCATGGTTTCTAAGAGGATATCCCATGTTGGGATAAACCTGTGTCTTCTGTAATGATCCAATGCGACAGTCAGTCGGCTCTAGGAAGAGCACGAAGTTCAATATACAATGGCAAGTCTCGTCATATTCGACGAAGACATGAGTCCGTTAGGCAACTGATCACCTCGGGTGTTATTTCCATTGATTACATAAAATCTAAGGAAAATATCGCAGATCCCTTGACGAAGGGAATACCCAGAGATCAGATGAACTGCCTGTCTAGGGGAATGAGCTTAAAACCCAATCAATAAGAATCAATATAGTGGACACCCAACCTTACGGACTGGAGATCTCAAGGATAAGGTTCAATGGGAAAACTAAATTGTAATGGTTCAGATAAGCGCTTCGGTGGAAGCAAGAGCACTTCAGATAATGATTTCTTCTTAAGAAACATAATCCAAAGGCCATTACCGTGATAGACAAAAAGTTCTACCTGTAGAGGGGTAAAGGATAAGTTCAAAACCTTTAATGATCCTCCAAAGTTGAGGTTAGGTTGAGGAAACTTTTAATGGTTCGTAACGCTTGTATAGCTGGGTATTGCAGGATATCTTGTAGGAGACCACCTATTTAAGTGCGAGGACAAGCCGCCTCAAATGAACGCACTTAAGAAATCAAGGGTGTCCACGACCCACGATGGACAAAACACTAGATTGAGTAGGAAAGATGTTGTGTTGGTATCATTGTCTTGGCATATACTAAACACTGACGGTTCAAGACATCACATTCACCGCGCAGTAAATATGTCTGATGGTATTCTACTATGGAAGGTTCAAAGCTACGACTTGCTCTCCAGATACAACGTCGATCCGCCGAATGATTGCTAGAAAGGCACCATGTGGTGCACCAAAATCTCTTCCAAGAGGGGATTGTTGGAAATATTTATTAAACGTGAAATATAGTTAATCCTATTTAATTACGAATCGAACAATTAGGGCTCCTCCCGTAGGAAACCATGTTTCTACACACGTGCACATATAGTGCCAAGGATCAGAATTTCCTTAAATGAACAAATATTGCTACGTATACGAATTGTTTGAGACGTAAGATAATAGACGATTATTGGACAAATGACGTTGGTTTCACGTTGGTAAATGAAAGGAAGAAATGTGTAAGAGATGAAAAACGAATCAGGAAATTTGCCACGGAAAAAGGAAGCCAGCGGTCTTCTGAGCGAGCAGCGGTGCTATGTGCCACCGCGGTGCCTCCACCTTGGGACTGCGGTGCTAACCCCATTTTCGATTCCAGTGACTTACTGGAATTTAGGCACCGCGGTGCCATCCCGAGGGACCGCGGTGCCTCGACGGTTTTCAGTAACGAAATAGGCGAATTGAAACTGATTCTTGGGCTGACTTTGGAGCAATTACTCTTCAGTACTTGGCTAATGAATTCAGCCATTACTAGGCTGAATTAACCTCAATATCAATGGTCATTACTTGACATTGATGGTCATTCATTTGGTGAATTGAGAAAACCAAATCATCTACCTATAAATTGATTCCTTGGGCACAATTGCAAGAGAAGCTACACATTGACACTTAACCAATTCTCTGAAAATTGTCTTCCTCTCTAGTAATCTAATACACTCAAATATATTTCTTATCAAGCGAACATTTGAGTCCCTTTGCTCACTTGTTTGATTGTTGTTTTATCTTGAAAGATAAATTGCTAACACAACAGTTGAAAGTACATACGGGGCAATATTATCTTAAGAAAAGATTGAAACTTCAATCGACTCAGCAAGACCTTTTACTTGTTTAATTTTCATATTTCTTATTTATTTGTTGTTGTTATTGTTTTTCCATTTTCTTGTAATTTTATATTAATATCCAACCAGCAATGAATTTAGTGAAAATTTTAGCATATATATATAAATTTGGAACTAAATTTTGTTATGTTAGGATGAACCCATATATATCACCATATTTTGCCCTAATTTTAGTCAATCGTCAACGTCCAAGTGGATCCTTAACCTAATCTTGACCTGAGAGTTTAACCGCCCCCGCCCGCCTGGCAAAGCAATGGCATACCGGGGGTCATCCCCCAACCCCAACCAACCCGTTTTATTTAAAAACGTAGGCGCCAGCGGTTAGGCTTACTAGAACGAACCGAAAACACGGTTTTAATAACCTAACTTAAACTGACAAAAAAAAAAAAAAAATCAAAAAAATCTGGCCTGGCTGGCTTCATTTCGGGGGGGGGGGGGGGTAAGGGGGCCGGGCTGGCTGGCTTAATGTTTGGGCTTTTTAATTTTTTTTTTTTTTTATTTTTTTTTTTTTTTTTTTTTTATTTTTTATTATTTTTTTTTTTTCACCTTTTCTTTATTACAAATCTTCAACATTTCTCTCAATCTTTTTTCTATCATCTTCTTTTCTTTCATATCTTATTAATTCTTTTTATTATATTTAGTTTTTTCAAATTAAGACTATTATCGCAAAAGAAGAAAAGCATTTAGACGCAATTCGAATTGACATAAGTTTGGTAAGTTTTTAACCTTTTATATTTATTTATTTTTTTTTTTATTATTTTTATATTATTTATATATTTTATTTATTTTTTTATAATATTATTAAATCTAGTAATCGGGAAATCAATCTGGATCTTCTAAAAGAAAAATCAATATGGGAAATCAAAATTCTTTCTCATCTAATCAAAATATAATAATGGATGTGATAACGTAAGATTTTAGATATTATTGATGTAACGCTAATAACGCTCAATATTGTCAAACAATGTTACTTCAAGAACAAGAACAAGAACCACCTACTAAAGCTACTCCACAACTAACTATCAAGTCAAGTCGTAGTCGCACTTGCAGTCTCACTTTATGATAGCAAAAAGAAAAAAAAGAGTAAAAAAAAACAGGTAGTGTTTTGGGATATAACATAGTTAAATAGGTGGAAAGATGGATGTAATATATTATGGAGAACTTAAAAAACATATGACTGCACTATAGGTAGACATATATAATACGATCATACATAACAACAACTTAATCCATTAACCTGGGCATAACAACAACTTAATCCATTAACCTAAATCTTAATCCAATAACATGACAAAAAAAGATTGACATTAAACAAAATGATTGTTAGCAAATGTTTTCATTTTTATTCATTTTTTATTTTTTCCTTTTTAATATTAATTACATATATTCAAAGAGTATATAATTTTTTTTTTAAATGCTCCTCATATTTACTTTTAGATTATATTTTTTTTAGACTTCATAATGATTTTATTTTTTTTCGACATTCTATGCTTCCTTTACTGCTATGATTATTTAATCGCAATCGATACATTTTGAATTGAAATTAATATGATTATTTTACGAAATTAAAATTTAAAATGGAAAACGAAAAATATTAAACGATTTTTATTTTTAAGCATTATATTGAAAAATCAAAAATATATAAAATAAATAATTATTTATTTATAAAAAAAATATAATCAAATATATAATCTAATAATAATTTATACATATTCGATCTAATAACAACACTTAATATATATACCAAGATCCACGTAACATATACCACCACTTTTATTTATATGTTCAGCATTCTGTTTTATTTATAATTTAATTGTTAAAAGTGGTCTTGAAGTTATTCAATTAAATTAAAAAAAATTAAAATGTCATTATTGGAAAAATAATAGTAAAAAATTTAATTTAGAAAAAAATAATTAAAAAGAATTACAAATTAATTAAAATTATAATTTAATTTTTTTAGAGATTATTATATTTTATAAGATTATTTATTTTATAAGAATAAAATATATAAATAGAAAGAATGTATATGTTAACCAAATGCGCATTGCGCATTATGCACATGTGAAAATCAATTGGTAAACTTTTAAAATCGCGATCATGATTAATTTTGATCTTTTATTTAAATTAAAATTGTTATTTTTTTATGAATTTATTACAATTTCCTATTTACTTTAAAGTTTTAATAATTAAAATTTATATAACTTATTTAAATTTTAATTAAATGTGAAATAAAATAAAAATAATGGTATTATAAGTTTCAAAAAATTTTTAAAATTTTAAAAATTTATTTTCCTATTTTTTTGTTTTTCAGTTTATTTTCTATACTTTCAAAGAAAAAGGTAGATAATATTTATAATCTATCATTTGATTGCATAAATAAACTTAATAAATCTGGAAAGTTAAAACTATATAATGATGATTATTTAACAATATAATATAACTATTATAATAACATTATATATTAATTACAACACACGATAACACCAACTCTAGTAGTTCTACCTTCCTTCTTCGTTCTTCTGCTCAATCTACACTTATACGGAAATGATGATTGAATGATATATGACTAATCTTTAGACATATATTACAAGCAAACAACAAAAAACCAACAATTTTATTCATTACAATGGTCAAACAAAAATAAAGGCAATTCCTAACAAAGGAAGGAAAAAATTCTCTAATTCCTTTAGAACGGAAAAATAAAAAGGCAAAGGCAATTCCAAGCAGCCGGCAACGACGTTCAAATGATTCTTAATGCAAAGCCGATCTCAACAAAGCATCCGATCCAAGCACCAGCACACCAAGCACTCATCACATCAGACGAGAAGGAATCACTCATTGTGATCAAATCGTGAGACGACGATTCTCCGTAAGACGAGAGAAATAGGAATAGATAGACGTCGAATTAATACAAGCAAGTTAATTCTATGAGCATAACTGCGGAGCGCAACTTAATTATAACATATTTTTTACTGAAATGAATTAACTATAACTAATATAATAAATTAAGAATAAAAATAATAAAACATTATGAATAATCATAAAATTAATAAAGTTCATTAGTTATTAAATTTATTTAAATTTATTTATTATATCAAGTATTACTATTAATTAAGTTTAATTTTATATATCTTATCATATTAAATAAATTTATATAATTTATAAAATTATAATCTATAAAGTAATAAAGTATAAAAAATATAAAATATAAATCTAATATAAATAATATAAACTATAAAGTATAAAAATATAAAGTATAAAGTTATAAAATATAATAGCATAAAGTTATAAAAATATATAAATATATAAGTAATAATAAAGTATATAAATAAATAATAAAATAAAGTATAAATATATAACTATAAAAAATAAAAATATATAAAAAATATAAAATAAAAATATAATATAATATAAATAAACTAAAAATAAATAAAAAATAAAAAATATATAATAAAAAATAAAGTATAAAGTTAAAATAAATATATATTTAAAATATTATATTTAAATATAATATTAAATTATATAATATAAAAAAATATAATATATATAAATATTAATTATATTATATTAAATTATTAATTAAAAAATAATAAAAAAAAAATATAAAAATATTAAAAAAAATAAAAAAAACCGAAAAACCGAATCGAATTGAAAACCTACGCGTTAACAACTGACCGCCTTCGGAATCGAAACGAACTACCGTCCGGTCTCCGTACTCAGAGAACTATAGCTAGTTGTAAGACTCGTGGCCGAAAAACAGTGGAGTTTATAGAGCACTCATATTGTTGATTTAAATTAATTTGAAATTAAGACAAAATTGATAATTCGTATTGATTGTATAATTACAAGATATACCAAACTTAAATTCATTATCTTCTTGATTTTTTTAATCTCACGTTGAAATGATATAAATTCTCTTTTTAACGAAAAATCATTCTTAAGCACTAATTTCTGATTGACCAGTTCAAAGAGGAAGCTTCAAAGACATAAATATGTAGGCAGTAGTAGCAGTTGAGTAGTAAAGTCAAGAATTCCCTTTGAAGTTTTGTGGACACTGATAAAAATAATACAGTAATAAAAAAGGCGAAATTCCTCGTCAAGGCCCCATCTTCCGGCCCGACAAAGATTAATGGAGGGGGTAAATCATGGTGACTCAGCGGTCTACTAGGTGGGAGATACAGTGCCTGATGCCCATCAGGAGTCATCCCCCACAAAGGAGAAATGAAACTCCCACACTGCGGCTGCCAGGGCTCGAACCTGCCTACTTGGGGGCAATCTACACCCTGGAACCAACTGAGCTACTGAAAGAATTAATCTCTTGATTATTCTTATTAATGAAAGACATAAATATACAAGTTACAAGAAAGATCATCTTCCTATTCTACCTAGGAATCCTATTCTATAAGAATACTAACTTTACAATTATGGTAATATTACACTACTAATTAAGGTACAAACCTAAGTCTAATATTCACCAAATATACAAAGAAAAGGGAAAGGGTCCCACACAGTTTTGGACCCTCGACTGGGCTCTTCATACGCAAGCCCATATACACTTTAACACACCGTGATCATGCGAGGCGGTCTTCGTCTGTTGAGGTATCTTTAAAATCTTCAAAAAGGACCGAGGGAAGACCCTTTGTAAAAATGTCTGCAATTTGATATCTTGAAGGAACATGGCAGACGTGTACTTGTCCTTTGGCTACCTTCTCTCGAACAAAGTGAATATCCATCTCTATGTGTTTAGTACGCTGGTGCTGAACTAGATTACCAGAAAGGTAGATGACACTTATATTATCACAATACACCAAGGTAGCCTTCTCAATAGGACAATGAAGCTCTAACAGTAGATTTTGTAACCAACATGACTCAGAAACCACATTGGCTACCCCTCTACTCGGCCTCTGCACTTGAACGTGAAAGCGTTGATTGACGCTTGGCAGACCATGAGATCAAGTTATTATCCAAAAACATACAATAGCCAGATGTAGACCGTCTGGTGTCAGGACAACCACCCCAATCAGCATCTGTATATGAGACAAGTGTAGACGTTGATGAAGGGTACAAATGCAAACCATAATCAAGTGTTCCCTGAATGTACCTAAGTATGCGTTTGAGCGCATTCATATGTTCAACTCTGGGATCATGCATAAACAAACACACCTGCTGGACTGCATATGTAATGTCTGGTCGTGTGAACGTAGGATACTGAAGGGCGTCTGCAAGACTACGATAGCGGGTCGGATCCTCATACGGAGAGCCAGCTACAACACCCAACTTGAGTTTAGTATCAACTTGAGTAGAAGTGGACTTACAAGATGACATCCCAGCCCTCTCAATGATCTCTTTTGCATACTTCCTCTGTGTTAAGAACAATCCACCTGCATGACGAGTGACTGCAATTCCCAAAAAATAGCTCAAGGGGCCCAAGTCTTTCATGGCAAACTCAGAACTGAGCATTGTCATAATAGACTTTCTCAAAGATCAGAAGAGACAATCAAGATAATATCATCCACATATAACAATATATAAGCCATGGAAGAACCTTGACGATATATGAACAATGAATTATCAGACCTGCTGTGAGAATAACTCATAGTCGAAACAAAATCAGCAAACCTATTATATCAAGCTCGTGGAGACTGCTTAAGTCCATACAAGGACTTCTTCAATAGACAGACATGATTAGGATATCTAGTATCCCTGAACCCCAAGGGATGATGTATATACACTGTCTCTTGAAGATCACCATGTAGAAAAGCATTCTTCACATCTAGCTGATGAATCGACCATGATTTTGAAATAGCCAAACTGAGCACAGTGTGAATGGTAGCCAGCTTGATCACCGGGCTAAATGTCTCACCACAATCCACACCAACCTGCTGAGTCTTATCATCACCTACAAGTCTAGCCTTATGTCTTGCAAATGAACCATCAGAATTTTCCTTATGAACAAAAATCCACATAGACTGAATAATATTAACACCAGATGGACGGGGTACCAACTCCCACGTCTTATTATCAATAAGAGCATTATATTTCTCGATCATGATAATTTTTCAATTAGGGTCATTTAAGGCAGACACATGATTACGAAGTAAGGGGGATGTCAGAACATTAGAATTCAAATTGAAATGTCTCTTTGGTTTAAAAATACTCTATTGACTGCGAGTGACTGGACCAAGACTCGGGGCTGGATTGGGAGAATTTTGGAAATTTTCCGGAATTTCTAAAATTACCGTCGAAGGCGCCGCGGCGCTGTCTCGCAGGAGTTTTGGCTCCCCGGCACCTCTGTGCAGGGTCGGAGCGCTTGACGGTATTTTTTCGGGTAAATCTGAAAAATGACGTAGAACATAGGGGGAGATATCCTCATCCAAAAAATCATAAGAACTAGGCACGAGTTTTTCTACTTTAGAAAAGTGAAATTGAGATTCATCAAAGAGAACACGACGACTAATGATGATTAGTTTAGAGGACAAATCAAAGCATTTATAACCACAGTGATTTGACGGAAAACCCAAAAATACACAAGGAGTAGAACATACCTGAAGTTTGTTGATTGTAGTGGATGGAAACAATGTATAACATAAGCATCTGAAGACCCTATGATGAGAATATGACGGAGACTTATTATATAAGACTTTGAGAGGCGATGGATATGTCAAACCTTTAGAAGGAAGAATATTGAGTAGATCGGTAGTCATTTGTAGCGCATGATGCCAAAATAATGGAGGAACGAAAGAATGAACCAATAAAGTGCGAACAATATTATTAATGGTACGAATTTTTCGCTCAGCTTTCCCATTTTGTGAAGATGTACGAGGACAAGAAAAACGAAAATTTATCCCATTTTGAGCACAAAAATCTCTAAATTTCCCATTGTCATACTCTTTGCCATTATCACATTGAATGTTTTTTTATTTCCCGTTCAAATTGTGTTCTTATGAAAGCTCTAACTTTTATGAAAATGGAAAAACATGAGATTTTTTTACAATTGGATACGTCCATAAATATTTAGAATAGTCATCTAAGAATAAAACATAATAACGATGACCCATAGAACTGAGAACCGGAGATGTCCACAAATCACTATGAATAATATCAAATGACATTGAATTAGTAGAATTTGACGCTACAAATGGTAACTTAATAATTTTTCCCAAAGCACAGGATTGACAAAGTGGAGTACTACGCGTACCCTTACAAGAAATAAACTTATGTCTATCTAAAGAAGATAAAATAGACGACCCTAGGTGACCTAGACGAGCATGCCACAAGGAAGAAGCAAGAACTGCAAAAGTGGATGGCATAGCTTAACGCGAGATGCTGAGACTTGGAGTGACTGGATAAAGATCACCTCTACTGTTACACCTCATGAGATGACTCCCCATTTTGAAATTCTTCACAGAAAACTCAAACGGATCAAAATTAATAGAAAAATTATCTGTGGTGAATTTACGGACAGACGCCAAATTCTTAATCAATTTTGGGGCATGAAGGGTATGTTTCATGACAAGGGGTGGATGAGGAGGGGACAAAGTTTTATAACCATAACTCTTAATTGGAATAGAATTGTCATTACCAACAGTTATACCACGATTAGTGCTCAAATTGGAATAAGACGAGAGAGTACCTTGATCGGATGTCATATGGGTAGTGGCGCCGGTGTCCATATACCAATTTAGGTCCGGTTGGGTCAATCCAAGCGTATGCATCGCTGCTTCAATGTCGGTCTGGGTGGGCCCTAATGTATGGTGGGCCTGATGAGGGTGAGGCCCAAGTATACTGGATTCTTTGAAATTTGCCCATCTGTTGTCTGAACCACAAGTGCATTGGGAAGAAAGGTAGGCGTGGCGCCGTGGCTGTCAGAAGGCTACTGTGCGACGTAATGTGGAATCGCGTGGCTGGGACCAGGACAACATCGAGGGCCCTGCGGGCTCGGGGCTGGTGTTCTTCTTGACGGTTGCCTCCGTTGTTTCTGCCACGATTCTTGCCGTTATTCTTCCGATTCTGGCCCTTCTTACCACCCCCGTTGTTGTGATTTTGAGTCACGTTGGCTGGATTGGAAGGAGAAAAATTGGAAGCAGTCATCATGACAACAGGGCTGGCCCCAATTGCCACTTTCTTTGTCAATCCGTCTTCCTCCAAAGTAAGCATAGAACGGGCTTGATAAAATCGGCGAGGGTTACTCGGCGAATCATCAAGCAACATCGCTATAGGCCTCACGGCGGGCTGCAACCTCTGAAGAACTAGACGACTTTGAAACCGGAGAACCACGCGTTCTTGAGTTGGTGCGCAAGTCCTTGAGGCGTTTGCAATACGAAGAAACATTGGGAAACTCGCCATAGCCACCTGGGAGAATTCGTGCTCAAGGATAACAATTCGAGAATGACGGTTATCTTAGAATATGTCTCGCAATCGATCACACGCCGCCATAGCTGTGAAATTTGGTTCCATAATCGTCTGTAAAAGGTCCAAGGAGATAGTGGCATAAATCCACTGAAGAAACTTGGCATCAAGCATGACCCATAATTCTGGATCTGCAACAGTGGGCATAAATCGTAGAAGTGACGTCGTATCACCCCCTCGGAGAGTTGGAGGAATGATATGGTGGAGGACTTTATGTGCCAAAGCATGTATCTTAAATAATTCCGTCCACGTCCCATATTGAACGTTTTCTAGGTCAAGAACAATAGGAAGAACACTCTTGATATTAGAAACTGTGAAGGCAGGGTGAAAAGTGTTCTTATCAATAGAACAACAAGATTCAGAGAAGGGAATTTGTGAGAAAGGTTTTTGGAAGAGAAGATACTCGATTTTTGTGAAAGAGGGAGAACACACAAAAAAAAGGGAATTTAGGACAAAATTTCGAGAAAAGAAGAAGAAATTTTGAGGAGCGTAAGCAGGGTAAAGAGAACTTAGACTCTTGATACCATGAAAGAATTAATCTCTTGATTATTCTTATTAATTAATGAAAGACATATATATACAAGTTACAAGAAATATCATCTTTCTATTCTACCTAAAAATCTCTATTGTATAAGAATACTAACTTTACAATTATGATAATATTACACTACTAATTAAGGTACAAACCTAAGTTTAATATTCACCAAATATACAAAAGAAATGGAAAGGGTCCCACACGATTTTGGACCCTCGGCTGGGCTCTTCATACGCTACGCCCATATACATTTTAACAGCTACGCCCATGCGGCCAACACACCATTATTACCTTTTTTTCAATTATCCCCCTTGAGAACTAATTGAGTTGTCCATGCGGACTATTATTACCTGATTCTAGAAGTGGAGGGCATGACTTATGAGCAGCTGAAATTTCTCAAATGCCTACTCATTCTGTTCAGTTTCATTTTATGTGATCTTATATAATTGAATATGAAATTTAAAAATAATAAAAGCATATCAAATTTTATAATCTTAAACATATAACTATAATATACGTGGAAAAAGAATTTATTTTTAAGAATAAAATTAATTTAAATTATTGTAAAATTTAAAAGGAAAAATCATATAAACTGAAATAGACGGAGAACCAATTTTTAAAGAGGAATGCTGTGATGATGAAAAGAGGAAAACCAGTGCAATTTCCTAGCCGACTTACAACTTTTGAAAATGGAATTCCCCCAATATAATCATATAGATTCTACATATCAAATATTTTGAAGATAATGAATTTCAACTCCACAGCCACCATTTGTGTCTAAAAATGATTCCAAGTTTACACCACGCGAAGAAAATCCCCTAGAAAAGGAATGTAGAATCATAGAATAAATCATCTCCCCCTGAGAAAATTCTCTTTACTGTTTCAAACTATCAGCAAGCACACTAGTCAATTTTGTCTAGCTCATGGGAGGAGCGTCACAGTATTCTTACATGTTATGAATGGAAAATATCTGATTTACAAACAAAACTATAATCTAACAAAGAAAAAAACTATAGAAATTAAATATGTTTTAGTCTAAAAACTAAACTCATAAGTTATTTCAAGCCGAGCTACTTATACTTAACATCCAATCACAATATAGAATCACGTGTGAACAGAAGAGAGAAAAAAGTGGATTCTAATCTATAAAAGGCTAACTATTCAAGTTAATATTCAATTAGAAAACAAAAGGGAAAAGTGTAAACATGTAAATATAATAAACAATATATTTTCTACTCATAATTAGAATATTTTCATATATTATATAAATATAATTATGGTAAGACTAGGATTCCTCTTTTGTATAGACTTAAGATTCCTACTCTATAAGGGATGAATATTGTACTATATATATACCTTGATATTAATGAAAGACTCCCCAAGAGAGATTAATATCATCTTACATGGTATCAGAGTCAAACACCTAAAACCCTAGAACTCTTTCTTCCTACCGCCGCCGAGAACCCCCCCCCCCCCCCTCGAAACTCGCTGCGGCCCCTCCTACAAATTCTAGGTTTTCTTCTTCATTCCTCTCATTTCTAAATGGCTATCCCTGAATCTTCCACACTTTCTGAATCTTCAACCTCCACAAATACCACCACCACGTTGTCATCTTCTTTTCATCCAGCCCTAACTGTTACAAACATCAAAAACTCTATTCCCATTATTTTTTATCAAGAAAAGCGATCGGTGATTCTCCACAGGTTGAACTGTTTCGTAATCATGCATGTCTCTATAACGTGCTTGATCACATCGATGACACCATTTCGCGCCCTCCGGAGGTTGATGAGTCTACTTGGCGTCGTCTAGACGCCGGTGTCAAACAGTGGATTTATGGTAGTATTTCTCAGGACATTCTTCTTACTATCATGAAATCTGACACTACAGCCCTTGAGTTATGGAATCGTTTGGAGGAAATTTTTCAGGACAATAAGCACAATCGTGCTGTGTATTTAGAGGAGCAATTTAACAATACACGTCTTGAAAATTTTTTCAATGTGACTGAGTACTGCAAACAGTTAAAGCTACTGACGGATCAACTTGCTGCTGTCGACGAGCCTGTTACTGACACCAAACTGGTGTTACAATTGATTGTTGGCCTTCCTAGAGGCGAATATGATACTTTGCCTACCATGATTCAACAGGCAGATCTGTTACCCAGCTTTAACAAAGCTCGCTCGCAGTTGTTGCTCGAAGAGACTCGAAGTGCTAAGCAGGATGAGCACAGTCAGAAGGCATTAGCGGTCGAAACGCGTCCTCAAGATCCAACGCCGCCAAAAAACTCTCAACCGCAGCAGGGACGCGGTGGAAAAGGGTGGCAGGGCCGCGGAAGAGGAGGTCGTGGTCGTGGCAAGGGTCGCGGTCAACAGAACCAGCAGCAGCAACAGCAACAGGGATCGCAGAACAAGCGGGACGCGGCTCGCCGACTCGCACCTGGCCGCGACGCCCCAAGTCTGCAGTCGCGGCACCCTAGTTCAGAGCCGCGACACTGAGTCCATTCCAGTACCAGCAGCCCTACAATCCGTATTCTTACCCTGGTTTATTGGGCCCCGCTCCAGCCTCGCAGCAGGTCCACTTCATGCAAGGTCAGGTTTTGCGGCCCTCATCCGGCATGACACTCACTGATTTGGGACAGACATTCAGCACCCTCTCCATGCAACAGCCTGACAATACTTGGTACATGGACTCAGGCGCCACATCTCACGTCACCCAATCTGCAGGTACTATCCCTAAACTGTTTAGTTTAAAGCATCCTCAATATTTTATAGTTGGTAGTGGACAACACATTCCAGTTAAAGGGTATGGTACCTCATACACACAACCTCCTCATCCACCCTTCTCCCTCAAAAACACCCTATATGCCCCACACATGATTAAGAACCTCTTATCTGTCCGCCAATTTACTCGTAATAATTCTGTCTTCATGGATTTTGACCCTTTTGATTTTACTGTGAATGATCTTCATACGGGGACACCTCTTACGAGATGCAATAGCACGGGGGATCTCTATCCATTCACTTCCACCTCCGCTGTCATATCTTGCTCTCCCGTCACTCTAGCAGCTGTTTCTTCTTCAACTTGGCATAATAGGCTTGGTCCAGGAGTCCCAGTTTTTAATTTTCTTAAAGGCAACAATTTCATTGCTTGTAATGGAAAACTTGCCCAAAATTGTGTTTTTTGCTCTTTAGGCAAACATATCCGTCTTTCGTTTAATTCATCTACTAGTGTTACACTTGCTCCTTTTGATATTATACATGTCAATTTATGGACATCTCATATCTCTAATTCTCTCGATCATAAATACTATCTTGTGTTGCTTGATGATTTTTCACACTATGTTTGGTTATATCCTTTTAAATTTAAATCGAAAGTGTTTGTCAAATTTCTTGAGTTTCGCAAGTTTATCCACACACAATTTGGAAAAAGCATAAAATCATTTCAGTGCGATAATGGTCGTGAATTCAATAATTCTATATTTTACCGGTTTTGTACAAATAATCGCATGGTTTTTCGCTTCTCTTGCCATCACACCTCACCACAAAATGGTAAAGCTGAAAGAATCATACATACCATTAACAATATGATTCACACCCTATTGATTCATGTCTCCCTCCCTCCTTTCTTCTGGATATATGCTGCTAAAATGTCAGAATACATTCTAAATATTCTCCCTACTAGCACTCTTCACAATATGACCCCTACCGAAATCCTCTACCATAGAGTCTCCTCCTATGATCATCTACGAATTTTCGGTAGTTTGTGTTATCCCAACCTCAGTTCTACCGCCCTTCACAAGCTTGCTCCTAGGTCTACTCCCTGTGTCTTCCTAGGATTCCCGCCAAACCATAGGGGATATCTATGCTATGACTTGTCGACTCGTCAAATCCACATATCTCGTCACGTCACATTCGACGAGACCACATTCCCGTTTTTGAATCTTCCAAAATTCCAAAAATCGGACTAATCATTTCTTGACGAGCCTGCCATCTCTCCCTTCATCCTCTAACAGTTCACTTCCTCTGATCCGTCGTCAGAGCCGCGATGCCTAATTTCCAGTGAGCAATCTTCAGGAATACCGCCGGCAATGCGCGACCTATCTTTGGCCGCGGCTGAGCCAAACTTCGGAAGCTCACAACCTTCTAGTGCCGCAGCGCTCGATCCAGGAGCCGCGGCTCCTCCGACGGCTTCACCCCCACCTTCTCTCTATCCGACTTTTCCCACCGTCTCAGACACCACTCCGCCACCCACTGTCCCTACTCATCCAATGGAAAATTGTTCAAAGCATGGAATCTTCAAACCCAAAGTCCATTTAAACTTGTCTGCCCAAACCATCTCCCCACTTCCAAAGAACCCAAAATTGGCCAAACAAGACCCTAATTGGAATGCGGCAGTATGAGGAATTCAATGTTTTAGCTAAATAGCACACGTGGGATCTAGTACCTAGACCTGAGGGGGTGAATGTAATTCGATGTATGTGGCTTTTTCGTCACAAGTTCAGAGACAATAGAGATCTTGAGAGGTATAAGGTCCGTCTTGTGGCTAATGACACAAATCAGCAGGAGGGCATTGATTGTGGAGAGACCTTCAGCCCGGTTGTCAAACCGGCTACTATTCGCACAGTTTTGAATATTTCCATGTGCAAACACTGACCGATCCATCAACTTGATGTGAAAAATGCATTTTTACATGGGGACCTGAGAGAAACAGTGTACATGTATCAGCCGCCTGAGTTCACCCATCCAGCAGTCCCTCACTATGTGTGCCGTCTCCGCAAGTCACTATATGGCCTGAAACAGGCTCCCCGTGCGTGGTATGATCGTTTTGCCAGGTATATCTTACAGATTGGGTTTGTATGCAGCAAGAGTGATACATCACTCTTCATTTTTCATCGAGTAGTAATCGCTACTTATTATCATGCGTGGATGATATTGTTACATTTGCCTCAGATAGATTGAAAAATGAGATTATTTCCTTGCTTAAATCCGAATTTGCAATGACTGATTTGGGAAAGCTAAGTTATTTCTTGGGGATATCAGTGACCAGGTCTGTCAATCATATGTTCCTGTGTCAGCGTAAGTATGTAGAAGAGATAGTGTACAGGGCTAAGATGGTGAATTGTAAAGTTATGCCTACTCCAATCGATTCGAAATTTAAGCTTAGTGCTATGGATGGTGCTCTAGTCTCTGATCCTACTCTGTATAGGATCCTTGCAGGTGCACTTCAGTATCTCACATTTACCAGGTCAGACATATCTTATGTTGTTCAGCAGGTGTGCTTATTCATGCATGCCCACAGAGAGTCTCATTTCACTGCTCTTAAGCATATCATTCGATACATTAAGGGTACTCTTGATTATGGTTTGCACCTATACCCCTCTGCGCCAAACAGGTTGCTCTCATATACGGATGCAGATTGGGCAGAGTGTCCTGACACGCGACGCTCCACCTCCGGCTTTTGTGTTTTCTTAGGGGATAATCTGATTTCTTGATGCTGCGGCGGCCTACCTATCTAGATCCAATGTCGAAGTGATCTGAGGCGTTGCAAATGTAATGGCGAGATTTGTTGGCTCGAAACTTCCGTTAGAACTTGATGTCCTTTGCGTCGACATCTATTGTATCGTGATAACATCTCTCATCTATTTGTCTCATAATCGGTTCAAGATCGTGAACCAAGCACATTGAGATAGACCTACACTTTGTTCGTGAGAAAGTTGCTCTAGGCCATGTCAGAGTGTTACATGTTCCATCATCCTATCAGTATGCAGACATATTTACCAAAGGACTTCCCAGACAGTTGTTTATTGACTTCAGATATAGTCTCAGCGTCCGGCCTCCTCCCGCTCCGACTGAGGGGGTGTGTAAACGTGTAAATATAGGAAACAATATATTCCCTACCCATAATTAGAATATTTTCATATATTGTGTAAATATAATTATGGTAAGACTATGATTCCTCTTTTGTATAGGCTTAGGATTCCTATTGTATAAGGGATGAATATTATACTCTATATATACCTTGATATTAATGACAGACTCCCCAAGGGAGATTAATATCATCTTATGCCATGGATTTAGCATTTTCTGGAATCTTTTTGTTCTTATGTGAAGTTTGGTAAATTTCAGCTTAAAGCTAAGATCTTTATGTAAAGGTAAAGTTATGCTAATGGTTTTAAAAATAGCCAACTTGATATTCTTTTTGACATAACAAATCATCTTGGATTAAGATCAGAAAGTGCCGGTCTTATTGAACTATTTCAGCAAGTATTTAGGGCCTATGAATACAAATTTAAAAAAGAAAAACAAATCCCTATAAAGATGAAAACGAACTTGTGAACTGTTTGTGGATGTTAAAAACTATACCAATAAGAACAAGTAAAGAATCTTATTCGATGAAGCATCCCAAGTATAAAGAGATACAAGTGGTACATTGAAGCTAAATAAGTAAACATAAGAGTAAATTTAAGTTGTGTTTAACAGTATGCTTAATAAGATAAAAAGGTGAATATGAGCTCTGAGTAGTTCAAAATGACATTTTTATAGTCTTTAGGACGTATTTAACCACCCGACTAAAATAGAAGAAGTGGCTGAGAATTGGACGAAATTAGGACCTACAACCCACGTATCGAATCGTGCTCGTCGGGGTTTAACTTGATCTCAATAAGGTCAAAAGGCGTACCACAAATTGATGCATTAGTGATAGAACGTCGTGGTATCAGCAATTTGAGCTTCCCCCTAAGGGAGTCTTACCACTACACTGATTACATATTCTTTTGGTAAATTATTTTTCTAAAAGAACCAAATTGTGCAACACATGTAAGTCACGCTTATTCTTCTTTTAATTATAATTGGTAATTGCAGTAAGGTTTTATACAAAACATAATTCTGATCCTTATGGATTCTACGGACAAGCTAAAATTTTGAACTCTTTAGGGTCCAAAATAGTCATTTTAACCCAACAGAGAACTTAGACATCAGCAGCTCGCTCCACCGCTCGTCCCCGCTATGTTAGGCTAGAGACATGGAGACACAACTGACGAGATATTGATAATTTTCACAGGCTTTTGTACTCCTTCGCCTAAACCCAGGCCTCTGACCAAAGACTCAAAGAGGGCCGAAAACGCAAAATGAAGGAAAAGTTTTCACTGCTCTAATCCTCGGAATTCGCCATGTACAATTTTTAAGTAATCAGAAAAATGAATATATTCTGCCTCTTAAACAAATCCCTCCTCTTCTTTGCATTGATCACCTGTAATATCATTTGCAGAAAAACTGATGTCAAGTAAACGGGACGATACAGAAGAGCGACTAAGATCCGATCATATTCTCTCAAGAAAAGCTACTGTAATGCAAAAGTTCGCTGAACCTTGTCACAGCTAGTCCAATCTTTTGGTCTCTCCTGCCTAGAATGATTCCACCATGGCACAGAATAAGAGCACCACAATCAGCTAAATTTACCAAGTTCCATCTTTTTCTTAATCGCCTTTTGACTGTGGTATATGAAAGTATCAAGTATCCCTGACACTGTGAAAACACCTGGAAACAATTTCCAGAAAATTATAATGAAACGTATTACATATACACTCCCTGTCTAGTCAAATTATAGTCACATATAATAGAATAGAATAAAATACTTTTACGAGAATCAACATCAGCTGAGAGATAAACAGGGAAAGGGTGAAGACTATATTACCTCCAACTATAGCACAGACATTAGTCAAGAAGTGTAAGAATGAAACGTGTTCCTCAGTGAATGTCACCTGCAACAGGGCCAGAGATGAAATTAAGGACAATATACACATTTATGATGGTCAATGTTCTAAAAAACGCTAGGCGGGACCAGGGCGGGGAGTGGCCGCCTAGCGCCTAGGCGTTTTTTTTTTAAAAGATTCTCAATGTAAAAGAATTAATGTTCTACTCCATCAAAATTAAAAAATTGACTAATTAAGTACGATAATGAAATTACATCTCAATTTCAAGTCATGTTTTAAATTAAAAGAACTTTTGCATGATTTTAATTTCTTAAATCCTAATTGGTGTCCAATGCGGGTTTAAAATGAGGCTTTAATTTTAACTAGGCTATTTACAAAATTATTTGGCAATTTTTAAATTTAAAATGTGACCACATTTGTAAAATATAACCACAATTGATTAAGGCTTGTTTTAAAATTTAAATCACAATTTCTGGGTGTCATGTGCTTTAAATCAGCCGAGCCCATGTCAAAACGACTCAAACTCGGACCAGGTCCATTTTTGGACGTAAACTCAAAAGAGCCAAACCCCTTTTCCCCACTTTCTCATTTCTTCACGTTGAGAAGGCTTGGAAAACCCTAGCCGCTCAAAGCCCTTCATCCCCAAGTGTCGTTTTTGGCAATGAGAACAGGTACGGTTCGGTCGAAGAGGGAAAGGGCATAAATTGCCCTTCCCTCTCTCATCTCACGCCACCATACCACCACTCCCGACCCCAGGTGAGGTTCGCCTCTCTGTTTAGTGTAAAATAGGGCCGCCTAGGGGCAAAATCGGGACGGTCTGGGGGCGCCTAGCGCCTAGGCGGCCGCCCAGACCGTTACTGATGATGGTTGGGAGAACTACTCCCCTGTCTCAACTAAGAGAAAAGAAAAGACAAAGAATTGCAGGAATTTGTGGCAATACTGTTACCTTCAGTAACCCAGGCCTCTGCCAACCCCATTCTTTTAAAGAGAAAAAAGCCTTAATGTAACAATTAACTTAGGTTTATGATGAAGAAAATAAGTAGGTCTCAGAGGCGAATTAACGACTTAGAAATTTGAGTAATGAAGCCAATGATGTCAAACCTTGATTGGAGAAAGGTCATAGAAGAAAAAAACGCCAGGAATAGACTGAAACCGGCCAACATCCGCGTCTTTAAAATGTTCAGTTACAGAGAACTGTAAACGATAAGCTGTTGAGTTAGATTTTGTGGTCTAGTAGTACAACATATGCAAGTCGATAACTTGAAGAATAAGAAAACCTGATTTGACTGGATGGTATGCCCACTGACATCTGTATATACTGTAGGTACCACCTGTAGCAAATAACTAAGATATTACTATTGACATAACAGTAAATTTCCATCTATAAGTCACAGAAACTAAGGTTAACCTAATGTCACAATGGAAATCATATCAGAGAGGCGAGCATAAACATTTCAAGAACAAAAAGTGTGTCATGTATAACCTAATTAGAATGCATATGCTGCAACATGCCAATAGCAAATGGATATCCAAATTACAGAATGGCAGAACCAGATAAAGGTTTATGCATTTTTTTCCGAAATGGAGAAGATGGGTACAGATTATAGATGTCATCTTTGACATTATTTTTTATGAAGCTAACATCTTTGACAATATTCTTTCCACAATAACAACAACAACAATAGCAACAAGAGCACATATACTGAAACATGCCATTAGCAAATACCATATGGACATCAACGGTTGCAGAATGATAGAACCAAATATAGGTTAATGCTTCTCTATATCCCAAATGGAAAAAGATGGTTAGAGATCATTGATATAAATTTTGACCTTATTCTTCCCACAATGACAACAATAATAGTAACCAGCCAAACAATCAAAATGAGGAATCTTCTCCCTGGGAAAACAATTCTAACACTACGTGTTTACCCACCTTAATATTATATTTTTTCTATGTAGTTAGCACAAGAGAGTTAAAGTTGTACAATCCAACAAAGCTAAAAAGTTGAGGTAGTAGTGAGAGTCCACAAAACTTAGCAGCCAGCATGAACAAGCAATTTGATCAACGTACACACGTAACACACCTATAATTTGAGCTTTGGTTGATAAAATATTATGATTTGTGCTTTTCCACGACCTTTGTGCCCTTTTAGGTACTATTTAATATCTACGTCATGCATTAACTTACAAACCCATTAATTGTCAGTGATACAACTTTTGCAAGAAAACAGAGAGAGCAGTATTATCAAACTGCCATTACAAGACATGCAGATCTTTAGTGTTCAATGTCAATTGGTGAAATATTTGGAATTCATACGGTATATTGAATTTTGAGGAAATAAAAAAAGGAAAGTAGCCTCAGTATGAAATAGGGTCTATTCGAACTATTTGTGATAGTGTGATGGGACTTTCCTTTCCTAGAAAGGTTAATTATTTTGGAATTGCTTGGAATGAAAAAAGGTTGACTCACGGAAAGGTAGTAGCCTGCATCTTTAAAAAATGATTATCTTCTTTTTTTGAAAATGTGATGAGAAAAAAATTACCATTTTTCTTTATCTGTTAATTGTGATAAATTACACTATCTGTTTTTGGGGATATAATGGGGTGTGCACCAACTTGTGGATACCTCAACTAGTCCACTGGGAACTTGTTACAGCCCACAAGCACAGGTCTCAAGTTTTTGCCACCAACACGGGCGGATGGATAGCCTTGGGTAAATGAGCTCACACTGATCATAGGGGTTTCACAAGGGTTTAGTTGGTCCTTAAGCTTGGAAAACCAACTACTTATTTAAGGACTTATCTCAGTAACTACAAGAGCTACTACCTCCTCTCTCACGTTAAAGGAAAACAATGCAACTACAAGTGACAAGGGGCTTGGGGACGGGGAAAAGAAAGCTTTAGGCATTAATCCTTGACAACTCTATGGCAAGTAACGGTAGCAACCACTAAATCAAGTGGTAATTCCAAACTCATAAAACTTCATATAAATAGCAGAAACAAGGAAGAAAGGAAAAGTATGAGGCCAGTCACATGAAAAACGCCAACCTTGATAAAATACTGATACATGCCATGGGGTGTTTCTTGTGACCATGTCACACTGCAATTTGGATTGAAAACAATGAAGAAACAGTCAAATTACACGTGTCATCGTACATCCATCATATAAAGATACACAACAACAAGGTATAGACTAGCAAAAGAGATGTACCCATCAAGAGGATTCACAACACCTGGGAAGTATTCTCCATAAGTTAATCTATTGATCTTGTGACTAATCTGTTGAAACTTGAAAGTAATTTTTAGTGAAGGCGCATTAAGGCACCAAAAACAAAGATGAATAGATGAACCAAGTTACAGAAACATCATACATTATAATTATCCTTCTGAAATGTGAGCAAATCATGGACATGAACACTCTTCCCAGGTACAAAGTGGAAACTTCCAGCCACTTTATTGACCTCCAAAAACCCATACATATTACATCCTTCACCTTCTTCGTCTTTGATCTTTTCTAGGAATCCCTCTCTTTTACACTGACTCAAATGAATTTCGAAAGAGAGAAAAACGATCAGCCATGCCTTCTACCAGCGCATCATGAAATAATTAAAGCTCAACAACCATGCATTCTTTTCATATTAATTGAATAATAAATATGCAGAATATGTTAAAATATATGAAGCAAAAGCAGCATAGTTGGAAGTTTTTCTTGATGCTATGCAGTATTTCTTAGCTTAAGCAAAGAAAACAGACCGCTGAGCAATTTGTTAAGCCTAGTTATTCCATGACCAAAAGAGATCAAGTTTTTGTTTTTGTGACTACTTGTCAGAGAAAATTATGTTCCTGTGATAAGTTACATTTGGTTTACAGGATACAGTGGCAAATGTGAAATGGTTTTTATGTATCTTTCCTGTGTTTTTTCTATTAGGATACTGGTCGACCCATATTTCCAAATTTCTAGTTTGGCTAAAATTTCCCACACCAAATCCTGCAGAAGTCATAGGACATCATCAAGAGCAAAAACCCATTTGATTCGTTTTTTCTCCATTTTTTTCATTGATAAAGAAACACTACTTGTCAAACAAAATGGTTAAAAGAATTGACCTCTCAAAAATAAACACTTATTTAAAAGCTTGAGCCTACACTCAATTCCTTAACATTATACAAGTTAGTAATTTTTTATTAATAAAATGTACTAATTATATAAATCTATCCTGAGGTTCTCAGATTTAAAAAATCCCTCGTTAGTTTGATGAAGTCACCTAGTTAAGGATTTAGGGAAACCATAACATTTTATCCACAGAAGTGATGCATTGCCATACCATTTTATTCCTTGCTCTTTTCTCAATCGACATCTAATCAATCAGAGATTTTGTAAAGTCCCGGATATTTAAAAACACTCTCTTATTTGAACTAGAAGAGCTATATCTAACTTAGACTTCTACTAGACCTGGACATCCCTCTAGGTCTTCCTTACTTAGGGGTTTTGTAAGACTCAAACACTCAACTTTTTACTATATCTTCAAAAGATAAAAACTTCAAAGGAAAACCTCTCCTCTCCCCTCACCTTCTTGGACGAAAATTTGGTTTTCCAAGAGCAAGGTTGAGAAAAGATCAAGTGTGCAAGAAGGAGAATAGTGGCACTGTAATAAAAATTGTGAAGAAATAAAGGTGAGTTCTCTCACTCACAAATTCTTAGTAAAATCCTTTGATTTTGAGTTACAATGCATGTTAAAACATAATATGGATGTTGGGAGAGAAATCATGAAAAACAAGGTGTAGTATAACTTGTGATGAATTATTGATATAGTATTATCTTGTAAATTGCGGATTGTTTTCGCTGAGTTATCTTTTTTAGAATGGGACGAAATTTTCCAATGTTGTATATCTCTCTTTCACGGTCAGAGTCCAAACGGGGCCAAAACCGACATACGGTTTGAGAGTTATCGTTGTTTAAAGTTTCTGTCTCAGATCGATTGAAATCCGAAAGGGCAGAATGTATAACGGGAAAAAAAAGTACAATCCAGTAATGAATCTGAAAGTTGGTGATAAACAAAAGTTCTAGTTTTCTCTGTTCTTGACAGTTTGAGACTTTACGGAGATCGATCCGACTTACGGATAAAGACTTATGAATGTTTTAAGATTGTCTTATTTTACAAAAAAAATTGGCGAGACAGTTCTCATAGGGTTGTTTCTTTCGTGAATTTGTACTAGTTAAACTAAGTATTTTCATAAGGAACTGAATATAGTGATATGTCACCGTGTTACCTTTGATTCGGCACAAGAAACGCCTTATTTGGGGTTACGATTTGAGAGTTATAACACATGCAAGTGAGAAGGGTAAAAAGTTGAAAGAAAGAAATATTAATTGAATCTTTTGGAAATATGACTAAGTATGGAAATTTATTATTGTGATATGCATGACTTCGTGATCTTATGTTCCCAACATTGTAATCATGTATGATGTGATTTTTGTTGACATTAAAAGCTTCTTTCCTATAAAGATAGATTCCCTAGGGTGAGATGGGGAAGACTAGAAGTATAACTTCCCTTCTCGATAAAGATTCCTGAAGGTGAGCTAGGGAGGAGATTTTGCCTGATGTGATTATTGTAGACTTGAAGGCTTCTTTCCGTAAAGATTTCCTAGGGTGAGCTGGGAGGATCAGAAGTATGGCTTCCCTTCATGGTAAAGATTCCTACGGGTGAGCCGGGAGGGCCAGGAGTGGTTTTCTTGTACAGTAAAGATTCTCGAAGGTGAGCTAGGGGAGGAGATTTGTGTGTGAATAATTATTATTGGCCTGTACATTGAAGGTGTTGTAAGATGGTTTCATAACGTGCTTATTATGTTTATAGTATGATTGTACTTAGAACATTGCGAGATTACTATGAATTGTAAGGCGAGGTCAACCTTGGATGGTAGGGCTGACTCTTTTTATCTAACATGTTTCAGGAAAGCATGACAAAGGGAAAGCTCCGCACCAGGGCTAGCGATCGTCCCGCAACGTCATTGTTCCACCAATCCATTGTTTCGGATTTGGTGAATGTCAACCTTGAATGAGTATGTTTGAGGGACTAAGTTTTGTTATCTCGGGGAATGCCCACATGAGATTGTTTTCTTTTAGTTTCGAATTTCTCATTCTATATCTAAAACTTCTATTGAGTTTAGATAGAAATTGTGGTTGCACGAGTATGGGCTCGCGCTTTCATTAAAGAAATACAGTAACATGAATATATTATTTCCGCACTTAGATATATGCTTAATTTAGAAAGAAAAGATTTTAATAGTTCGCCTGGGAAGGGATAGTTGCCCAGGTGCCATCACGCCCTAAGGGAAGTCTTGAGATAAGTCGGGGCGCGACAGATTGACATTTCCCCGTTGACATTTGATGAAATGGTTCAATTTTATTCTTCGCATCTCTACCTGATAAAGAAAGGGAAATCATATAGCTAAATTTTAGTTCTTTCTTAAACTCTTTTTCCTTCATGATTTAAGTTCTATGTACTATATATGTGAAGAAACTGGGAAGTTCATTGAAAAGGTCTAATTCTTGATATGGGAAAGATATAACCATCCATATTTTAGAGTTTAAAATAGAAGTCGTTAAATAAGTAGCTTCTGGGTTTGGGGAAGCTTTTTATTTTGAAGTTGCTTGAAAATGTTTTTTTTCACACAATCAACAATTCCTTAAACATCTTTGATGTATGGTAATGATATTTCCTGTAGTCTCATCAAAATTAGATAAAAACCTTCGAGAAATTATCCCAAGTAATTTTTTGACAACTTTGTGAATGCCTAAGCATTAGTTGTATGTTGATGTACATGCTACATCACTTGTTGCTACTGCCACTAATATTTTACTGATCAAAAAGCATCCAATTTTTTTTAAACATAATATCACCTACAAGGCAAATTTGTCCACTTAATATGACCGAAACTAGTTATCTTACATAAAACTAATTGCAGAAGGTTAGAAAATATGTAAACTACTTGAGAGATCTTTGTACTCAAAACAAAAATCATGTAAGGTTTTTGTAATTAACCCTTAACATAGTTCTACTATACAAAATTCATTGAATATACCAATCTTCAGACCTCGAATAAATGTTATCCTCACAACTAATGTAAAATGTACACTGTTGAATGGTCACTATTGAACTTTGCATATAGTTAAAAAGAAAAGTTGGATTAATCACATTCATTTAACATACATGTGCACAAATTATCATGTTCACGTTTGTTTGTTGTGATTGTGAGACCATATTGCTCACAACTCTTCTATCACATCCATGTTATGTTGCATAACTTCGAGACATGATTCAAAATGGAAGACCAAATCTTCATTTAAGACTCATCAAACACTTGGGATGTAGAGTTGAGATATTTTCGTAACATAGCAAGCCATACTGTTAACTTCTTAGATTTTCCATTTTCACAAGAGAAAGAAGCCATGATAGTGAAGCTTTCACATAGGAAAAATGCCTTCAGTTTCAGGGAATAATTTGGAGAAGAAAAACACAAACAGAACATGTTACTCCTTCAATGATCAACTGTGAACATACCTGGTCAATTTGATCTGGGTTCGTCAATGCCCAACCTTTCTTTCGATAGGCTTCACGAACATCATCACAGGTGTTACAACAATGATCATCTGACTGCAAAATTGACAGGAATTCAGAGTTGGGAAAAAAAAAGATTGGATGCATGAAAGAAAACAAAGATTATGGAGGTTAAATTTTAAGAAAAAATGGAAACTAAAGCTTATATCATAATCTAATTGAGAGATCTTCTAGCACAAAGAAATAGCAACATACCCCTTCAGCACCGTAACAGGAACCACAATATGTTTCGTTGTGCTCAAGTCTTCCTCCATGCCTTTGCAAAGGTCTATCAATCTGTTGTTGGAATAGACTCAGTGCTTGAAAGGAACAAATAGAGTATGTTTCTTAAATCAAAAGTCATTTTTGGTATTGGATCCATGAAAATCCAGAATGCAAATAACGGCCAAAATCATTTCTTTAAATCTAGACCTTTGGCAGCTATAGAATTTGAAATAAAGCTAAATAAATTTTTAGATCAGCTATTTTTGATAAAATAAAAAGAAGTTTTACATCAGTCAAGTAAAATCTCCATGCGAAGAATTCCATCAACTTGGATATAACAGGTATATTTGTGCATTGTATTAAGCTGAAAATGTAACTTCTATCTTACCGTAGGAGCACCAATGCCCTCCTTCCTTGTCTCAATAACATTACCGAGAGCATCAATTCTTTTTTTGATAATGTCATGTCTCTGCAATTATAAATATAATCACATCACACTAACAGCCAAAGATCATACCCATCGGCATTAGAATCCAATAATTAGTGCAAGTAGCTCCCAAACATCTTTACTTTCAAAACTTCGATTATTATTTTCAAAATGGCCTTAACTTCCACTGCAATAATAGCATATACCATTACCAGCTGAGAGGTATTTGCTTAGCTTCATCGCCATACAGCCTACTTGCTGCCTAGTTTATAATGCAATGTTTGTGGTTTTACATAATTAAGCATTCCCTTTTTTGAAAATCAAGTACAATAGTGGCAGCTGGCAGATACTATTACTTACTAGATAGCACTTAAAGTTCATTTAAGAGAAACTCCATCAGCTTAGACAAGCATGCATATACAATTTAGAAGATTATATTTCTTTGCATGTCACTGCTGTGTCAAGCAAGGTAGAATGTAAGAGCAAGAAAAAACATATGTAGATAGAAGACTCCTTTTTCCTTTTATTTATTTTTTGGCTAAGTGGTTGAGGAATAAGACAAAATCCAAGAGACCCTATTTGGATCCCTATTATAGCCCTCAGTGAATTGTTGTCAAATGCTCATTTGAGGCGCGCATAGTCATGAAGCTCAACGAAGCTCGGGTAGGCGCTTCGCCTCACTTAGGTTGCGCGCCTGGATGGGCTTATAACCAAAAGCCATAAGTTAGTAATCCTAACTTATGTCTTTTGGATTATTTTTGGTATTTTGACTTAAAAACAAGTGCTTAAAAGCACTTTTTTATCTTATCCAAACACTACAAAAGTATTTAAAAGCTATTTTGCTTAAAAGCACCTAAAATTTAGTGCAGGCCAGGCACTAAGGTGAGTGCCTCATTGGCTATAAGTTCTATCTGTGAATAATGCAGTTTTAAATAATAAATATGATTGACAAAAAATACATATTAATCGCCCACAGGGGTTAGCTCAATTGGCAAAGGCTGACAAACTTGTGCCATAGGTCAAAAGTTAGAGTCCTGCGCCAAGCGAATTAAGTCAAGTATTTAAGTGGAGAAGGGTAGAGGGGCGAGCCCATCCTCCCATGAGTTTCAAAGGCTACGGTTGGATCCAGACTAATTTCTTGGTCATAAAAAAAAGATATATTAATTGTTAAGGAAATCATTCTGAGCAAAGTTTTTACTTTTTGCTAACATTATATATATATTTTATTTATTTATTTCCGTTTTTAACGAAAGTCTACACTTCAATTGCGATTTGCGCTTAAAGCCCCGATAGATTTGACTACTTTTTAACGCTTTTCGACTTTGAGAACGTTACCTCGGTATGAAACTATCTTCCCTAACCTTGGTGGACATGCTTACCTAACACCTGCTTTTTTTTTTTGGGACAAGATACCTAGCACCAGCGGTTGTGGCTTGCAGCAGGTTGCTTAGTCGAGCTGCATGCGCTCGCCCGAACACCATTGTTATGTTCCAAAAGTGTGATGGAAGGCTTAAACGCATGAAGTTAGCAAATATTTGTGTTGTATACACTCTCATTAAAGCTGCTTACACTGTTTTGCATTAAAAGAATACCAAACCTACAAATATACTGTTACGTCATTCAATAGAAGATTTTCACATTCTTAAGCATTTTGGCATAGTTCACCTTTCACCCTATTTTCTTGATTTACTTTTTGGTCTAATTCATTTTCAAAGATTTTCCCAAAAAGATATTGGGGCTCGTTATGTAACAGTCATATCAAATATTATAAAGAGTTCAAATTCTATGTATTGATAATGTAAAATTATTCACAAAATCAGGTCATCTTAAAACAATTGCAGGTAATGTTCTACAATATATATATATATATATAATTGATAACCTATAAATAAGTCACCTACAATAACCTGTCTGTTAACTTAGACTGATAGTGTAAAGTTCTTCACACCGAAAGAAAAGGGCTAAAAATATACCTTTATAAAAAAAATAGCTAATTATACCACAATCATCACCGGAAAGAAATTATAATGACAAGTATAATACTCTTTATGGGTTTGATCTAGTGGTAAGAGCTCAATGCGTAATGTGTGGATTAGATGCACATCATGGATTTGATTTCTGTTGTAGACAAAAACCTGGTATCTAAGTGGAGAAGGGTAGAGGGACGGGCCCATTATCTACTGAGTCTCAAATCGTGTGCCATTGGCCCTTGAGGATTTCTCGATGTATCAATAAAAAAGTAGAGATGACTTGTTTATCTAATTGTGCTTACTCTTTATCACAATTAGTGATAACTTGTTTAATATCTAAAAACTTATCAATTTCATTTTCGACATCCTTTACACAGAAAAGCTTTACCTTATCAACTAATTATTCTCCAACAATTTCAAGACAGTTTTATTTCATTATACCAAGGGTATTTAAGGAATTGAAACCACCTATTTTAGAGAAAAACCAAGAGTGTGTTGGTATGTAACTCAGTTATATTTGCATCATATATTATCTTGTAATCTTCTGAGAGTTAGGACTTGACACACAGTACTCTCTCCAACATAATTACATATTGAAGATACAGATAATGAAGAATTAACCTAAACAGAATATGTATAATCCGTGCATAATATGTGTATAACCAACATAATCAGCGTATAATCTATGCATACCTGCTAAAACGGTATAAAATGAATCCGGGCGGGTATTTGTGTAAAGATCCCAAAGATAATATTCGCATGAAGGCATAGTCACACAACTAAATGTGCAATAATTTACCTATCCAATAAGATAGTATGCATAATCATCAATTCTAATCGTAGCTTTATATTACTGTTTCCACTAGGAGAAGACATACTCAGGTACACACAGGGAGCAGATATTAAGCCATGTGGAGTGGCAGGCAATACTTCACAAGGATAATCTAGTCAAGTCTTATAAAACTTGACAACTCGATGAGGACCATAACCCTAAAAGAAAATTAGGTCATCCAACTCTATATACACAGAAGTAGCATTCAAGAGAATGAAATCATGTGGGGTTCGGGAAAACTAAGAACATAGTAACTGGACAATATAACCTGTTTGCTGAACATACAATGTCAAGATGTTGCTCTCCACTGATATCCATGGCATCAACACTGAGAATGGAACATGGAAGTGCTGGAAAGGTGATATCAAACTGCACTTTCAGATTAAATCAAGCATTACAATCAGTCTTTATCTCACCACCTCAAAGATCAAGAGAGCTACATAGTTTAACACAGAGAGGAAATTTCAGACTAAAAGATGAGAAACTGCAAAGGCAAATCAGGAGTTTTACCCTGAGAATGTAAGTATAAGTATTACCAAAGACTAATCCAAGGTAAGTCTACAAGATATCTCCTTTTTATTTGAAGTCATAGCAACTATTCTAAATTGTGAAGGAAATTCATTGTCAAAAAAGAAATATAATTAATAACTTTTTAAGCAAGTGTGGAAGTTTTAATTTCTATTTGAAATTTAAAACTAAAGTACTTGTTAGGCCAGCTAACAGTAAACGCTTTTCTGGATATTCTATGAGCTAACTTTTACCATAGTGATGTCATCCTGACAATTCAGCTAGAATGTTTTACAAATTCATCTACTATAGTCAAAATAATTGATACTCCCTCCTATGATGTAGTTTAACTGGGCACGGAGGGCTTTTGAATCTTGTGGTCTAAAACAAGCCAAATGTTTGTTTGGTTATACGTTATAGATTATCTCGTTAAGCGTAAAACGTAAAGTTTAAAGTTAAATTGTTGCCAAATAAGGATATATGTCATTCTTTTTGAGACTGACTAAAAAGGAAAGTGTCATATAAATTGGGCCAGAGGGAGTATTTGACAAGAAAGAAATACCAAAGTTTCTAAAATGAGTAAAGAGTATAAAAATTAATAATTCAAGGGAAACCAATTGGGCTATAGGTTGAAAATACATGTGTGTTGGGTATAGTTTTGGGGCATAGATGCAGCATCCCTAGGTTGTTTTACCTAAAAAAAATTTAACAGTTATCTGAGAATTGTTTTGTTTCCTTGTCATCTTCAATAGTCATCAGAATTTTAATCAGTTCAATTGGATCCTATAAATACCTATAATTCCTTGTTTTAAACAACCAAATCAGTTTGCTAGCGTATATCAGAAGATTGATTTTTAACTTTAGTAAAATAAATCAGCAATGAGAAATTTTTGTTTCCTTCTATTGGACCACAAAAGAGGAGAAAAAATAAAAGAAACAAGAAAATATCTTCTCCTTCGGCCTCACAGTCATAGTTGTCTCTCTTTTTTTAAGGAATTTCTCCTTCTCTCTCTCTCTTTTCTTTTTGGGATTTCTTCCGAGAGTTAAAAAAAATGACAGATTCAGATTTCATATTAAAGCACTTCTACAAAGCATTTTGTATAATGTGGTATAATAGGTAAGTATATTTGTATGCTAAACGCCTTTCTTGGAATATGGACAGTACTTTCAAAGAAGGAGATTTGCATTGATAATTATTCAAATCCAAATCAGCTTCTTTCAAGCTTCAGAAATCATCACAAGTTCCCAGGCCATGCAACACAACACTACAGTGGAAGAGACTGAGAAGTTCCAAAGAGGGAGCACAAATGAACAATATGGAGCATTGTCATTCAAAAACTAAAAAAAAACAGAAAATTACATCACTCAGCCTCAAGGTGAGAGTAATATTACATTGATGCGCAGCGTTTCTCCTCTTGAAGTATCCACGACAAGCTTTGTCTCAGTGACAGCATTAAGATATAACTCTACAGAAAGGCCAGGAGAACAATAAGGACAAAGAACACGGAAAATGATAACAATACACATAACATCATTTTAGGCTAAAAATTAACCCCTGCCCTTCCCGCAAAAAAAAATTGTAAATGCATATTATCTAATCTCATACCACCCATAGCTTCAGTATATATCATCAAAAGTAACATAAAAATAGAGAGGTTGAACACGATTGGCGCAGTCTGCTAATTCGAAATAGGCAGCCAAACCATTTGCAGTCTTTCATGAAATCGGCTAGAAACTTGATCTCCATTTAACTTTAAAGAAATGTCCAATTGGCGCAGTCAGCTAATTCTAATGCACAGAAACACAAAATACACTCATTAAGAACGTATTTTCTCTTTACTTATTTTTTCCTTAAAAGAATATTCAATTTCACAGATAAGGATACAAAGATTTCTGAGAATTGCCCGACTAAAAAATATAACAGAACTAAGTACTTAAAAATTTGTATAGCTTAAAGAGATATATGTTCCAATATCCTCTCTTTTTTTCCATAGAATCTCATTACATCAAATAAAAGCTAAACAGAATGTATGACAACATCGATGATACATAAGGAACTACAGCCCGCTGCTTATGCTAGTTCGGGTACATCTTCTGTCAAGCTTCCGCAATTCATGTCAAAGGCTGAATAGAGGGAACTTACTTCTAAGTCAAATTCCTACCAACATTGACAAAAGTGCATTAACACTATTGAAGACTCTGGTGAAAACATGGATAGTAGAAGTAGCAGGAAGAACATATGTCAGAAGTTCGAGATGGCAAATTTAGCAGAAACAATTGGAATGATAACATAACGAGTCAGGGATGTCAGAGGCCAACACTTCTTCTTTTGGTGTCGTTCTCTCTCTTCTTATAAGAATTAAGGATGTGCCGAAGCTAATCTTTCCTTGCTCAACAACTCATCCATGACACAAGTAATAAGACAAGAGTCAGTCCTCCAAATTGGGCTAACTGAAGACCATTACTAACAGCTCCTAAAGCCGCAGAGTACATTCTGGAAGCACCAAAATTATCATCATGTGCATGGTTTATAAAAATTAGATGTGTGTAATCAAGAAGTTTCCCTTTGTCCTCCTATGTCTATTTGACAAAGCACATCAGCATCAACTTCACTTCAGAGAGAGCATACTACCAATGCTTTTTATCAATTTTGAACACTTATCCTTTAACATTCCCAGCTACGGCTTTTTATCAATCCTAGAAGAGGGTGCTAGATTCAAGACGTAAATAGTTATAATCTTCTCCACTCCACCAAATTTGGCAAAGAACTCACGGTTCATTAGTTCATAATTTATAACCAAATCGATTTTTTTTTACTCAATTGCAGAAATATAATATGTGAACAAACTTCCAAAAGAAACAGAAAGTTGCAAATCTCCAAATGGATTTTATCAAGTATGAAAAGGATTTATATGGTCCAAAGAGAATAATATCAGAAACCAAAACCAGAGATAATTTCTCGCAAAGTGACCAATTCTTTATCATATGTTGTCCATGACATCCCCCTTGGAGCAGAATGTGGGTACATTTATATACAAAATAGATACCCCGTCCCAAATATGATAGAAGAACCCTGCTGTCCCTCTTATGTGATAGACGATCTTTTTCACTTTTTTAAAAAAAAAAATGGAAGTATAAAACCAATAAGAAAGTATTCACTTTTCTCATTGGCAATAAGCATAAAACCACGCAAGACATCTCTGTATATTCAGATTGCCGACCCATTAATTCAGGATTGAGGCGTAGCAAGCATAAAATCAAACAAAGCAGCACTGTATACTTATATTACGGAGTCAGGGACAGATGTAGGCTTTAAGATACGGGTTCTGTAGAACCTAATAGCTTTGGACAGACCCTGAATATGTGTTGAAAAATTCACCAAATATGTACAAAACTTAAGTTCAGAACTTAGTTACTAGAATCTATGTCAATGTCCTAGAATCTAGAAACCATAAAAGTCAAATCCTGATTCAGTTTCTGTTTCTGGTCCCAAAAGTTTGGGTTTGAGGCAGGGGCAGATCTAGTGCATTGGATACATGTTCACGTGAATCAGTAACTTTTTCCTAGACCGTGTGTTTGCATTTAAAAATTCATTAAATTTATAAGAATATTTAACTCAGAATCCAATTAGTTGGTCCAGTTATTATTGCATATCAACTCGTTAGTCTGGTTATTATTGTAAAACCCTGTTTCAATTTGTTTGTCTTACTTTCCTTTTTAGTACGTTTAAAAAAATGTCTCTTTCTTTTTTTGCAACTCCTTAATTCCAACTTTACACGTGACAGCATGTTTAAGACCAAAAAATTAAAGGACATTTTTGTACATTCTATGTATCTTTAGTTTAAGATCACAAGATCCAATAGTCTTGTTTACTTTCTTAAACTCCGTATCAAGTCAAAACTAACACATAAATTGAAACGGATAGAGTATTAACTGGAAATTGTTGTAGAAACTCATAAACTTAAACGAAACTGCCAACATCAAAACGTTGTACAAATGCATATAAATATAATTTACTGGGACTACAAACTCATACATTGCTTTTCAATACATTGCCGCACAATTCTATGATTGCATATAAATATAAAATACAGAGAAAAAAGAGGAGAATACATACGTAGCTCGGATATGAAAAGCAAAGTCATGATTATAGACGAAGCTAGGGTTATAACACCTCCTGAAAGTGTCCTACTATAGAAATCCTCATTGATCTTTGGATATGCATCCAAATTTCGTATTTTACCAATAAAACAATCCATATTTTATGATAAAAATATATACGGAAATAGTAGTGGATTTGAGATTAATTTGGCGACTTCTCTTGTTCGTCGTCCTCTCCTCTTTTGATTTTGTGAATCTCACACAGTTTTTATTTATTATTAGTATACATTAAACTCGTGCTCCGGCTTTCGCTACCTTTTTTAATCAGGAAAACAGAGCGTCTGCCTTGATCTACTGTTTTACGTGTTTACTTAGTTGGGCTTGATATTTAGGGCCTTTTTGGGCTAATAGAGGTAATAACATATTAGGCCCAGTAAAGCAGTCTGGACTTTTGAAAAGTCGAAATACATGTGTGCTCTTCAAAACTAAACTTATGCCTATAGGGTCATAAGTTCTTCACATAACTTGTGATATTATGATGCGTAAGTTCAATTTTGAAGGACACAAATTAAAAAAAACAGTCTATTTTGAAGGGGGAAATTAAAGACCAGCACAAAATAGGGAAAAAAGTGCAAATGACCCGTCGAAATAAGCGGCTTACCATTATTGTCTTTCTCATTTTTTAAGAAAATTGGATGAATTCTAGGTGATGACATTTCTTGAGTTACCAATTGATTGACAAAGTGAAAATATGATACTCCTACTAGTAAATGTGATTGGAAAAGGGTTTTTTCACTGCAATTAGTCATCGATTATACGGACCAGTAAGAATTGGTTAGGCCAGGCCCGTTTACCATGTTGATCCAGTCACCTATGTTGAATGGTCTGGACTTTGGGTCATATTGTCTTGGGGCAAATGCACAAGTAGCGTTTTAGGATTCACATTAATGAATAATTAAAATTTATTACAAAATATAAATTAAAGGTATGAAGTTGAAATTAAGTCTGCGGTTGAGACATTTTCTTGAAATAAAATAGATAGTAAAATTGCATACGAATTGCAATGCTTAGAAAAAATAATCCCAATTTCATACATACTTGTCCGGAATTTGGCTTTCCAAATCTATACACAGTAGCTATATCTTAAATGGGGACCTCACTTCTCCCGCTCAAATCGATAAAATTGCACGTTTCCCGTCAAAATGGACTGGTCTTTAATTTTGCTTTGGGTTGGTCTTTAATTTGTCCTTAGAAACTGAACTTATGTCTACTGGAATATAAGTTCTTTAGAAATTGATGTCATGTCAGGCATAACTTATGAGATATTGAGATATGAACCCGCATGAGTGTAGCTCAGTTGGTTCTGCGGTAACAATTCTTTCACGCAGCGAGTTCGGCACCTTGTGCAGATGTGGGAGTTCATTTCTCGCTGTGGCGATGACTTCCTTGTGGCCTCGCGCCTCCCAGTGGTACGTGAAGTCTGTGATTTACCTTCCTCCACCTATCTCAGCCGGTCGGAGGGTGGGCGCACTGTGCTGAGGATTTCACCTTTTGCTCCCAAGATATTGAGATATGAAAATATAAACTTTTGCGCTACAAACCTTATTTTGTTACGAGGGGCCTAATTTAAAGACCAACTTAAAATAAGGCCAAAGTGTAAAACGACCCTGCAATTCTCGGAAATCAATAGATTGTTAAGAACCAAAATCTCTCTTCTATATATTTTGGTTCCTTTCAAATTGGTATATCGAGGGAATAAAATAATGTTTTTCTTTTTTGCTAGGCGGGGGGAGGGGAGGAGAAAACACTTTCATTTCATATAGGAGAAGGAAATTATATTCTTTTTAGATATGAAGTCATTCTCACGTTGTGAAATTTCATTGGGCATGTTGTTGTTAGATAGAGAGCCATGGCAGTTGAACTTTTTAATTTGATTTGGTTCTGATAACATATGGAGTACTTATTAGTGTTACACCACACCAAGTGACAGTGTCTTATTCTGAAGAATAATCTATCAATGATCAAATCGTTTACTCTCTTCTCATGAAATGAAAACACTAACTAAAAGGAAAATAAAATGTGACTAAAATGGTATTAGCTATCTGTCTACTCATCATCATTCAATTCACTGATAGCTATTGTAAAATTTCAATTTCACAACTAGTTAATATTATATTTGTAAGAAAATATCTTAGACAAAAATATAGGAGAGAGAAATATGGTACAACTATTATTTATATGACGGCTGATAAGTTATAAGCATAATTGTACATATAGTATCTTAGAATAAGCACGTGAAACTTTTCTTATATCTGCAAATTGCAACTCAAATCTCATTTCAACTTTGATTGGTTATGAATCGTATATCTCGAAAATGTAGTATCAAATATTTTGGGGGCCCTGTTTAACTCGTAAAAATAGATCTTTCATTGGGCTAAGACGACCCGCGGAAGCAATAGGGATTTAATCAAATCTAGGGACATGCACGCTTAACAAAATTCTGATAAAATCAAATCCTTTGTATTCTAGTTTATCATGTTCCAAAACAAAGAGTTCTCTCATTATTGGTGAATATAATATTTATCTAACTGTTCAATTTGGACTATACTTGCCAACTAGGCTTTGACATGAATATTAATTTTCCAGCTCACTCTTTTTTGTTGTTATTAGTATTATTACTTTTTCTATTTTCATAATTTTCGTTGGCATATCTCAGTCAAATAATGTACTTTCCGGCCGTGCAAAAAGGAAAAAAAAAGTTGTCCGCACAGCGTATTCGATTAGTTAGGTGGTAGATTCTTTCTTAAGTGGTCGATTCTGCGGCAGCGATGTGGGAGTTTCATTCTTTCTTTGTGGGGGATGACTCCTCGTGGACACCAGACAATGTGTCTTCCACCTAGTGGGCCGCTGAATCACCATAATTTATCTCCTCCATCAATATCTGTCGGACCGGGGGTGAGGCCCTGTGGGTCAGAGATTTCGCCCTTTTTTGCCTCGAGGAAAAAAAGAAAAGTTGGGAAATGGAAGACAGCTTGATTGCTATTGGTGGAAGAGTGACTAACCTATGATTTTGAATTGTCTATTTTTCTTTCTTAATGTACGTTTTATCAGTCGGTACTAAAATCTAGTCTTTAATTTTGTTTTTTTTCAATGGGACGTTGGGTGTATGGATACATAAGTGGGGTTCACACGGATTTAAAATTTTATTTTGTAATTAACTGTTGTAAAGTATCATTACACATTGTTGAGTTTTGATTTTAATGATTAACAAACAATGTAATGTTGTGGTGAAGAATCCAATCTTGTTTTGTAGGTTCTTTGAGAGAACTATTGCATAATCGTGGTTGGATTATGACTCACTTTTTCGTGTAGTTGTTTTACTTAATAATAAGTGACCTCTAGTAGCCCTCAAAATAAAAGAGAATGCTCTTGATTGTTGGTACGGAGTCCAGTTTAATAAGGAATTAGTAGAATCATATTAGGAGAATATATTTAAGGAAAATCATGTGTTTTCTAATTATACTTCATATATTCTCTAGGATGAGGAGATATTTTTGCATTGTGCTTAACTGCTTATCCCCCAACTTTTGCTCCAAACCCTGGTCTACATATTGTATTAGTTTTGTTTAACGAATTGCACATACATTGGGATAATTTTGCAAGCAAAAGAAAGAAAAAATAATGTACATTAGAAAGATCAAACTGAAGGGCCCGGTATTAGAAGTTTTTTGTCATTAATTTCTCAGTTAGTCTAGTTATTGTATAGTAATTGTTTTGAGTTGTACTATATAATTCACTTGTTCAAAAAGTATTTCGTTAGTTCTTTCTGAAAGAATATAATCCCTTGATTATTTTAATTAATAAAGAGGTATATATATAAATATACAATTTCTAACTATGGAAAATAACTCTATCTTTTTCTACTATAATTCTAATAATTTTTCCTAATACAAGACTAATACCATAATTACGCTTGTACAAGAATTCTACAAATATGATAAAAGAATATACAAAATCCGCCTTTTGATATACACAGTTTTCTGTGTATATCGTCTTCTATCACACCCCCCGCAGTCATAGCGGGCGATTGTCGTACGCTGAGATTGTCCCTAAAATCTTCAAACAGAACCAAGGGAAGATCCTTAGTAAATATGTCTGCAATTTGATATCGACGCGTACTTGTCCACGAGCTATCTTTTCTCAAACAAAGTGTATATCCATCTTGAAATATTTAGTGCGCTGATGTTGGACATGATTTCCAGAGAGATAGACTGCACTAAAATTATCACAGTAAACCAATGTAAATTTTTGAATTGAAAAGTGAAGTTCTGATAGAAGATTACGTAGCCAACATGACTTAGACGCCACATTGGCAACCCCACCGTACTCGATCTATGCACTAGAATGCGATAACATCGCCTGACGTTTTGCTGACCACAAAACCATGTTATCACCAAGAAACATACAATAACCAGACGTCGAACGTCTGATATCTGGACATCCACCCCAATCAGCATCTGTATATGACACGAGAGTAGAGACAAATGATGGATATAAATGCAAATCATACTCAAGTATGTCATGTATGTATCGTATAATGCGTTTTAGCGTATGCATGTGCTCAATCTCTGGATCATGCATAAACAAACATAGCTGCTGAAATGCATAAGTAATGTCGGGTCTCGTGAAAGTCAGTTACTGAATGACCCCTGCAAGACTGGGATAGTGGATGGGATCCTCGTATGGTGTGCTAGTATTAGCACTTAGTTTCGGTTTGGTATCAACCGGAGTAGAATAGGACTTACAAGATGACATGTCAGCTCTCTCAATGATCTCAGCTGCATATTTTTTCTGTGATAAAAATAGACCACCGCATGACGAGTGATCGCGATACCCAAAACATAACTCAAGGGCACCTAGTCTTTCATAGCAAATTCTAAACTGAGAAGGGTCATGATAGACTTGAGTAGATTATCATAAGAGACAGTAAATATAATATCATCAACATATAACAAAATGTATGTCAGAGAAGCACCACGTCTATAGATGAACAGAGAATGATCAGACCTACTATGAGAAAACTCAATAGTAGACACATAATCTGCAAACTTCTTATACCAAGCTCGTGGGGCATGCTTAAGCCCATATAAGAACTTTTTGAGTAAACAGATATGATTAGGGTAATCGGGGTTTCTGAAACCGAAGGGTTGGTGCATGTATATTGTCTTTTTGAGATCACCATGTAATAAAGTATTTTCACATCCAATTGATGTATGGGTCATGCTTTCGAGAGAGATAGGCTGAGAATAGTGCAAATGGTAGCCAGTTTGATCACCGAATTAAACGTCTCTCCACAGTCTATGCTAATCTATTGAGTCTTATCATCACCTATAAGACGGACCTTATTCCTCTCATAAGAACCGTTAGAAATTTTTTTATGAGTAAAATTCCACATAGAACAAATAATATTTACACCAGGCGGATGGGCCACCAACTCCCACGTCTTATTCTCAATAAGAGCATTATATTCATCATTTATGACCATTTTCCAATTCGGGTCATGAAGGGCAGACATTGAGTTACGTGGTAGGGGTGATTTAGTGACATTAGAATTTAGATTAAAATATCGTTTATGTTTAAAAATAACACGTTGACTACGAGTAACGGACCCTTGACTAGGAATAGAAATGGACTGGATCAGTGACGATGTCGGAATGTTGCTGGATGGGCTAGTAGGCCCACTCCGTAATAGTGGATCGACAGACAGAGGTACTGGGCCAGCAGGCAATGGGCCTGCTGGCTGAGAAGTAGGCTCAGGTAAAATTGGTAAGGGGCGAGAAAGAAGTGGGTCAGAGGAAGGCATTGTTAGGACATCAGGCAATGGGCCAGCTGGATGGGACGATGGAACTAGACTGGACAAACACGGTGTTGGGCCAGTACCGAGATTATTTGAGCCAGCAGGTAGTGGGCCTGATGGCGGAGATGGGTCACGGGAATGTTGGGCCCATTATCGAACGATGTACGGTGAGGGTCCATCATCCAAAAAAGATATGAACTAGATACGGGATTATATAATTTAGCATACGAAAATTAGAATTCATCAAAAATAACATGCACGGAGACTAATTATAATTTATTAGAAGATAAATCAAAATATTTATAACCACGGTGATTAGACGGATAACTCAAAAATATACTAGCGATAGACCGGGCTTAAAGTTTGTTAATTGTAGTTGACAGAATAAGTGGATAGCACAAACATGTAAACACTCGAAGATGAGAATATGACAGGTCTTTATGATAAAGAATTTGTAGGGGAGATTTATATGCTAATCCTTTGTTAGGGAGTATGTTAAGGAGGTAGGTAGCCATTTGTAAAACATGATGCCAAAAAGAAGGAGGTAATGAGACATGGGCGAGCAAAGTCCGGATAATATTATTAATGATAAGAATTTTTCTTTCGGTCTTCCCATTTTGTGAGGACGTATGAGAACAAAAAAATTAAAAAATATGTCATTAGTGTCACAAAAGTCGTGGAGTGTCCCATTATCATATTTCATTCCATTATCACGTTGAATGTTTTTAATTTCCTATTCAAATTGGATACGGATGAATGCTCTAAATTTTATGAATGAAAACACTTGAGACTTTTTAGACAAAGAAAAAGTCCACAAAAAAAATTAGAATAATCATCCAAGAATAAAACATAATAACGATGGCCCATATAATTTAAAATGAGAGATGTCCATAAATCACTATAAATAATGTCAAAAGACATCAACGTACTAGCAGTAGAGACTACAAAAGGTAATCTAACATGTTTCCCTAATGGACACGAAGGACAAATAAGAGCACTACTCGTACTCTTGCAATCATTATATTTATTATTATGAAGAGACGAAATAATAGATGACATCGGATGACCTAAATGGGTATGTCACAAGGACGGAGCAAGAGCGACAAATGTTGAAGTTGTGGTTGGACTCGTGGACATGGTAGTGGTGGTGGTGATTGGATATAACTCGCCCAAAATATTACACATCATTAGAGGTATCCCCGTATTGAAATCCTTCACAGAAAATCCAAAAGGGTCAAAGTTAACAGAAACTCAATTATCAGTTGTAAATTTTCAAACTGACACCAATTTTTTAATTAAGTGAGAGGCACGAAAGACATTTTTTTAGGATGAGAGGTGGATGTAGGGGAGACAAATTTGTGTGACCATAACCACGAATTAAAATTGAATTGTCATTACCAACAATTATGCCTCAATTTTTGCTCATATTGAAATAAGACTAGAAATTACCTTGTGTCGATGTCATATGAGAAGTGGCTCCGGTGTCTATGTACTAATTTGTGTTCGTAGGATTTAATCAAAGTGTATGCATTGCGGCTTCAATATCTTTATGTGTCGGAAATGCTACTGGGCCCGTAGCCGCGAAGGCCTTCTAAGGCCGAGGCCCAAGCCGGCCAACCGGTTGTCCAGGCCCAACAACAGGATGTCCAGTCTGAAACTTCTGCAAATTGGGCCAGGACCAATTCGCTAGATATGCTGCTAGAATAGGAAAGTGGTAGTTGGGTCAGTTGGGCATTGCCGAAGCCTAGTAACCGGCATTATTGGCATTTGCCGTGCCATCGCTGCCAAAGACACGGCGGTTGGCCACTTGCCAGCGCCTTTTTCGTCGGATTTTCGATTTTGACCCCATTTTCCACCCCCGTTGTTCCAATTGGGAGTGGAATTAGTCGAAGATGATGAAGAGTAGGAACTTGATGGTGATTTCGCCATCATGGCAGAATTTGCTCTAGTTGCATCTTTTTAGTCAACCTGTCTCTTCAAGGATGAGCTTAGACTAAGCTTGATAAAATGAATGAAGTGGGTTGCTTTGACGAAGGAGGGTCTCAACACCATTATTGACCTCGGATAGGCCTGCAACCATTTGAAGGACAAAACAATCATTGGTGATTGACGCACCAACGTTCTTGAGTTGATCCGCTAATTCCTTCAGCCTTTTACAATAGGCTGAGACATTCGAAAAATTCTCCATGGGAAAATTCCTGCTCAAGAGTGACAGCACGAAAACTTTTATTATCTTGGAAAATATCATGCACCCTATTTCAAGTTTCCATCGCCGTAGCGTCGGGCTCAATAATCGTCTGAAAGAGGATAGTGAAATAAATCCACTGGAGAACGATAGCATTAATGGTTGTCCATAACATCGGATCATTCTCCGGGCAGGCACCTTCTCCTTGCATGTGACCGAGGGAATAATGTGATGAAACACTTGATGAGAGGTGCGTGAACCTTAAACAATTCTGCCCATGTCGCATATTAGACGTTTTTCATCTCAAGAACAATAAGGATATGGTTCTTGATGTTGGAGATTGTAAGGGCATAATGAAATATGTTCTTTGATGTAGACATAATGAAAGAACAAAAGGTGAATGAGGGGTTTGTAAAAGAAATTTGGAAGGAGAAAACTAAAGAACAAGAAAAAAATCTGAGACGAAAAATTTGGAATAATGGCCGACGACCGGCTGTGTTCCGAGAAGAGGGGCTGTGGAATTATTGTGGAGAAGGAAATTATGTGCTCTATACTTCTGATATCATGAAAGAATATAATCACTTAATTATTTTCATTAAAGAAGAGGTATATATAAAGAAAATAACAACAAAAGTTATTTCTATTTTCTTATTTTATCTGTTTAGAGTGGCACGAGAAATTGAGAATTTGTTGAGTATATATATTAAGTGGGTAGCTAATTGTAATTATGCATCCATTTTCCTTTTAGGAAACAGGGTCGTCTCAAATATTTTGGGGCCCTGTTCTAATTCGTATAAGTGGGCTTTTAATTGGGCTAAGACCTGCGAATTATAGGTGTTGACACCCAATTTTGACCCTCTCGTCCAGTCATTAACTACAAAATTACATTAAATTGTCACAATGATTTTTAATAATTTTATAATAACAAAATGCAACAATAAAAATATTAATACATGCATAAATAAGTGATTTAATAATGGCACCGCATTTTACGAAGAGTATTAAGCACTTTGAGTCTCACGTCCGCACTCGGCATTTTAATAACAAACAATTTTATTAATATTATTCGCATAGCGTCGCATTTATAAAAGCATTAAGCAATCCTTAAATGTCATATCTGCATTTAGCATTTAAATAATTTAGTAATAATCTAAACCCCATTCAATTTTAATTTAACATCGCAAAATACGCATAATTAATAAGATTTTAATAACGGCGTCACATTATAAAATATTAAGCACTAATTAAATAGCATGCTCGTCGTTAGTTTTATTAATAATTTAAACTCAAACTTAGACTAATAAAGCACATAAATAATTTAATCACAATTTAAATAATTTAATTTACCACTTATTAAATAATACACCTAAAAAATAACTCCTAAAAAACTAAAACCTAATTAAAATACTACCCTTCACCAGCCCAACACCCGTCCAACTTCTGTGGCCCATGAGCCACATCGCCGCTTTATCTTTTCCTCACCGCAACACTTCAAACCTCATCCCTTCTCCTCCAAAACAAACCCTTAAAACAAATCCCTAACCTAAAAAAAAAAAAAAACCAACATCCGCCGCACCCCTTACCCCGCACTCCATCGCCGCCCCTATCCCAGCCGAGATTCTCGCCGGAGAATCCGACGAGTCACCTACCAAATCATCATGTCTGGCCATAACAAACCCAGTACAAACTTACCATTCTTATTAATAGCGAGAATCATCCGCAAATCACACAAAAATCGCCCCTTATATGGTAAGAATCTTACAAAATCGGCAACTCAGAATCAGCCCTAAGAGTTTACCAAAATTAGAACCCAGAAGAAAAGACTATAAGAGAAACCGATCTACACATGCAATGGCATAAGAGGAGACGGGGAAAAAAGAGAAAACAACAGCAAAATAATAACAAAGAATTGGTCCAGGAATTCAGAATGGCATAAGAAAACCAACGAAAAACTCTAAACAAAACCTAGAAATTTCCAAAGTAAATTTCAACACGCAAGGCCTGGTACTCCTCCACCGCATTAGCAAGCCCTCCGAGTGGATCGACGACTTGATACGCTGTCCCGATTCGCTGCCCGGAGAAGGTAAAATCAGCTTCCTATCGATTTCGTCGCATTCCTATATTACCGTATTTTGTTTCGTGTGTTAAACATGTGTTAGTTCATTCGCGTGGTTGTGTTTTTTAGATGCTTAAGATGATGTTTGGGGACTGTGATGTTGATAAATCAAAGACCATGCATGTTTATGTGGTTTGCTTGAATGTTGTGGGATGAGCGAAATTCGGAATGTTACCAATAGGCTTGAATCATGTGTATGCATATTTCCAGGATGTTTGAGCCTAGAATGTGGTCTGGTTTGTTTTAGTTTAATTGTTGTCTGCTCAACAGAGACATGTTTGAGATTCTATGAGTTTTGTCATAACTTGAGTAGTTTCATATGTCTAAAAAACCAGCTTACTTTGGTCATTAGGATATCCTTGTCTTCCTCCTATGTCTGCTAGACTAATTGCATGCTTACCTTATATACTTAGAAGTCCACATGTTTAATACATAATATGTATGCGATTGTGTATGCTTAGCTTAGTTCAAATGATCCTTGTTAGACCTGTCTGTTGTACTAAGTTATTAAGCATGTGTAAACTGGAAACTGTCTTGGTCTGACCATGATATAATTGCACAACATCTCTTCAGTCTCTCTTAATATGATACTCTAGTCTAACAAAGGTCAATATCCCATCCTCTTGATCTTAAATAATGTCCGGGTAGCAAAATATGATGTTGGCAATTTATTAGATTTATTCGGATTGTATGCTGGCCTAATAAGTACTGTTTTTTAGTAAAATTTACTCTCAATGTGTCTGACTATGTGTGTTTGGTTCACTCGAGGATAACTTTGCATCTTTTAAATATTATCTTAAATAGCTATCTGTTTGCACTTCGAGACATGCCTTCTAAATGGATTGTTCACTTGTATTAGCCTGCCTGAATGCTAAGGGGCACCCTTGATAATATGTAATTACCTGTCACTCGTTTGGGCCTGTCTTTTATTTCTACCCTCTTTAAAAGAAATCTGGAAATACAAATTAATGGGTCTGCTCTCTTGAATCTGAGACTGCGTGCTTGGTTTAACATATTCTTTATGATTATGAATCACTGTTTTGGGACCCGTGCTTCTCTTAAATTGTCGACATGAGATGATGCCAAGAAATGTGTTAAATTTTCTGTCTTTGTTTATTTATTATTTAATAAAATTGGAGCATATACTAATCCTTTTCTTTTTCTTATTTTGTTTTACATGAAATGCATCGGAGCGAAACGAAGAGTCTCATGGCAAGACTCATCACAAGCTACAACAAATGAAGACCCGCATCTTATGTGCTTCATCCTCTCCGCATCATAAACTCCAAACCATAGGCGAAATGACTTCGCCATTTCTTCGAGTCCTTATTAATTCGTATCCTCACCCCATTATTTGTTGTAATTATTTGTCTAACATTACACTACTAGTAGTACACTTAGAATAGCTAAACTTTGGGCTATCATTAGAAAATAGTTTGACGCTAGAAATTCACTCTCCTTAAATTAATTATTCTTATGACTAGTTATGCATTGCCTAAGTCATACTAAAATGACATAAATATTCACGTAGCTAAAGTGTCACTCGCTATTAAATCCTTAGCATAATAAATTAATTTCTTCACAAACTCTTACTAACATTCATAATTAAAAAGTTATTTTGTTAGCCTTTGCATAATAGATATTTTACGTCTTATTTTATAAGTACACATTTCGTCATAATAAGATTTTGCATTATTACAACACATGTATCTTATCTAATACGTTATGAATGCATGTTTTTATCCAAAGCTAACTTTATATTCTAAATAAATCTTATAGTTTTTATACCTTTTATTTAAATATTTTAAAAAAATGCATTACACTCCTAGCATAATAATAACCTAAGTTTGACCGGACAACCGCAAGTTAGCAGATCCTATAGGGTGCCTGATCCCTTCCCTTTAGGATAATAAAGAACCCTTGCCTAGAATCTCAGTAAGTTTAGCAGACCATAAAAATGGAGTTAATGTTTATTTTAAACTAGTTAACATTTAGGTGTCCTAATTCACCCAAATTAATTAGGTGGCGACTCCGCGAACCCTTTAGCACTTTAGCACCTACTTTAACATTAAGCACCCTTTTAAACGTTTAGCATTTTTATTTATTTCCTAACACTTTTATTAAGCAGGAGTTAATTTTATAATGCCGCGGTCGAAAAAGAGCGTGACAGAAATGGCGACTCCGCTGGGGATTTAAGGTTCTTAACCACAACAGACCTAGGGTTATTATTTGGCATTACTTTTGCATTTAATTTTTATGTACTGTATTTTGTTTCATTTGTTTTAATTGCTATTTGCTTTACTTTCTTTCCTTAAACTGGCATTCCGCTCATATTTCTTCCACTCTGAAAAATTCACACTATCACACACTACATGCGAGGTGCGCTTGGTGCGCTTGGTGCATCAGCAAAATTCTTTCTTCAAAACCCAAATTTAGGAGAGTTGGTAATATACGTGGAGTGTCTGGTCTAACCGGTGGCCGCGTAGCCTTCTCACTCGAGTTGTCCACTCGGAAACCTTGCGTCCAGTAAAGCCAAATCTTAGAAACTCAGGATAGAGCTATATCACCCTTTATTTTAAGGCATGCACGCATTTACCTTAGGTGGGTCGGTCCTTGGTATCGACACCACAATTAGGAAAACACCAAACTTGTCGACGGGTTTCTCAACCCAACGACCAACCAGCATATTATGTGTACCGTGACAATGATAGACAAATCCAAGCCTAATTATGACATGCTGAAATTGGAAAAAAGTGCACTGTCATTTGGTCGTCATCTCCAACGAAAGCATTACAGTTGGACGGCTTGGACAAATCTATCATAACCTCGCATATGTGATGCTTAGGCCTACCTCTGGCATAAAGGGGTCCCCATGCATGTTAGGACTCGCTTACAATGTGGCAATCTATGTGCAACATATACTTGCTAAATGTTATTTACACCTTTGCAAAATCACGTGTTTTACACTAACGCAGTTTGCTACATTTTGTTAAAAAAGGATTTATCATCTTCCCCAAAGGTCAATTCGTATTTGACTAAGCAATGACAGAACATCGATATTTCACAAGATCAAAGGCACGATCCAGCGACATGACTGATTCAAGGACATTTGAGCAGAACGAGTCGGAACCCGTCTTGGTTCCTATAGACAAAGCAGAGGTCTCAGAAAAGAAAAGCAGATCCGATCGAACACCTCGCTCAATTACCACAGCAAATGGCAACCCTGCAGGCTGAAATTAAAAGGCTCAGAAACATCACTAAAGCACTCGTCACTGCAAATAACCAAAACAGTCAAAATCCTCCAAATTATTACCAGTACCCTCTTACTACATATCCCATTCAGTCAATATACAATGCACCCATATATTCCATGCAAAACCAAATGCCTACCATACCCCAACCAAACACAAACTAAGATAAAAAGGCCACCACAAACCTATTTTCGCAATACATACGACAACCCCTTGCGATACCCACCCGTGTATACGCCATGACCAAAGCCCGTCCACTAAACATCTTCACACCCCACCTAAATGCCACAGAAAGGCCAGCCAGAATATACACCCATTTAGCCGAGCCTTTGTCACAGTTGTACGAGAGGTTGAGAGTTGCAGGGATACTCCATCCAATTCCAAAGAATGTTCCCAATCCCAAGTCCAAAGCTCATGATGAGAACAAATGTTTTGCATACCATTCTGGAGCCATCGGACACGACATGGGAAGGTGTTATACACTCAGAGACAAAGTAAAAGAGCTGATCAAAGAGGGGGTCATTCAGGTGGAGGAGGCCTCCCCCAATAAGTACAATGAACCCCAAAGGAAGAGAGGTGCTCCCTGACCAGAACCCGCTCCGCCTGAATCAGTCATTTATCCAAGCATGCACCACGCAGAAATCAAAAGAATGAGATACTGATAGCAGAGCATGAAGACCGGCCGGCCGTGATGCGAGCGAAGGCATATTGGTAGATTGGATTTGCACCCTTGTTCTGGTCCGCCTAGAGCCCAGATAAGAAAGAGCAATTTAGTTTAGCAGAATAATTTAAGACTCATATTTAAGTTTTAATAATGTTTTACTTAAGTTTTCATGTATTTGGAACTACGTTCGACCTGATTCCCTTGGCGGATACGTAGGCAGCCATATCGGCTTCGGTCCCACCTTTAGAATTTTACCCAATTTCGCTTGTAATGAACTACGTCATGACCTGATTCCCTCATGGGGATACGTAGGCGGCCTAAATCGGTTTCGGTCACACTATTAGGAAACTTTCCCTTCGTTTTAAAAAAACGAGAATACACATAACATACAAGCAGCCCCATTGAGACCCACTTTAGGCCAAACGCCATTTGCGTATTCAAAACTGGGACAAGGTAGGAAACCAGACAAGGGTTGCAGGTCCAAACAGGTCAGGCGCGCAAATATCAAGGAACAAAGTGGCGAGGTCAAATATGAATCAACCCCCCTAAACTCACAAGTTTTCTTTGAGCGCAGGTCCTCCGTATTAGCAAAAGCAGAAAGAAGCAGCAGAGGCAGAGGATATATCCAAAGTTCAAAGTCCGCAGTAGAAGCAGAAAGAGGCATCGACGATCAACAGTCAAAATTCAAAATTTCGCAACAAAGTCTAGCGCATCAGTTCGGGCATAAAGTCAAGTTTGCAACTCACGCATCGCACACAACAAAGGCATCATGGCAATTCGTCAGTTGCATCGTTTAGTATGTTCGTGCAAGGACAACATCTCAGTATTCACATCATCTTGCATATCAGGGACGACATCTCTACCCACATAATTGCACTTCTCATATATTTATCATTTTGTTTTAAACAATTATACACTAATTTTTTTCAAGATTAGCTCGCAGGAGCATATATTCTACAGGAGCAGCAACAATACGTCCAGGCAACGACGTCATCAGCAACACGTCCAGGCAACGACGTTAGTAGCAATACGTCTAGGCAACGACTTTATCAGCATTATGTCTACGCAATGACACCGTCAGTATTACGTCTACGCAACGACGCCAGCAACAATACGTCTAGGCAACGACGTCATCAGCAACACGTCCAGGCAACGACGTTATCGACATTACGTCTACGCAACGACGCCAGCAATACGTTCGACGGCGGCGTCATCAACACACGTCGAACAGCGGCGTTATCATCATTATGTCTACGCAATGACGCCATCCGCATTACGTCTACGCAACGACGCCAGCAACACGTCCAGGCAACGACGTTAGCAGCAATACGTCTAGGCAGCGAAATTATCAACATTACGTCTATGCAATGACGCCATCAGCATTATGTCTACGCAACGACGCCAGCAAAAATACGTCTAGGCAACGACGTTATCAACAACACGTCCAGGAAACGACGTTATCAGCATTATGTCCAGGCAACGACATCATCAGGATTGCGTCTACGCAACGACGCCCGGCGATACCTCCGCATAACGACGTCACGGATTACGTCGCACGGCGATGTCGTGGCGTCGCGTCACGCAATGACGTCATCAGCATCACGTCTACACAACGACGTCATCAGCAACACGTCCATGCAATGACGTTATCAGCATTATGTCTACGCAATGACGCCATCAGCATTGCGTCTACGTAACGACGCCAGCAACAATACGTCTAGGCAACGACATCAGCATCAACACGTCCGGGCAACGACGTCATCAGCATTGCGTCTACACAACGACGTCATCAGCAATACGTTCAGGCAACTACATCATCAGCATTACGTCCACGCAACGACGCCAGCAGCAACACGTCCAAGCAACGACGTTATCAGCACAACAAGTCCGAAAACGACGCTGAGTCCGAAAATGATGTCGCGTCCAAAAACGACGTCATCAGCATATCACATCTACGCAAGGACGATTTCTCTACTCTCAAAATTGCATTTCTTATTCAGGCTTTATTATTCCGTCTTAGCAGTTATGCACTAACTTTTTCTTGAGCCTTAGTCTACAGGGGCAGTTGCAGCAAGGACAACATATCCGCATTCACAATCTCAATACGTCCGTGCAAAGGCGAAATTACAGCATTTGCAGCAGGCATCACATTTTTGCAGGATAACATTTTCTACTCACACAGTTACATTATCAATAAATTCATGCGTTATCATTTTTTTTTGACGTAACAGTTATGCACTAACCGTTGCTTAAGTATTAGCATGCAGGAGCAGGAACACACCGTGGATTTTCTCTTACAGCGAACCGGAGCAATTTGTTGGGGGGTCAACCTTCTCAACGAATGGCAGAAGCGGCCTCAAGCGTCTGGTCCACTCATTCCACATCACCATAAACCCAGCAACATAAGTCGATACCGGTACACCCCTAGGGTCAAACTAATTTATTTTTATTTTATTTTAACATCATGTCGACCCAGCGTCGTCATAACTCGACACTAAGACAAATTTTGAGTTCGCGTTAGTCCGCCTTGGTGTTTTGGCCATGGTAACTCCAGCGTCGTCATAACTCGACACTGGGACAAATTTTGAGTCCACATTAGTCCGCCTTGGTGTTTGACCATGGTAGCCCAGTGTCGTCATAACTCGACAATTGAGACAAATTTTAAATTTTGCGTCAGCCTTGTCTTAATTGCCCAACATTTTTAATTATGAGGATCGAGACAAAATTGGCTATAAGTCAACGTCTTTGTCAGAAGACTCTTCCATCATCTCCATACAAAGAGGGATAAGTTGTTGACACCCAATTCTGACCCTCTCGTCCAGTCATTAACTACAAAATTACATTAAATTGTCACAATGATTTTTAATAATTTTATAATAACAAAATGCAACAATAAAAATATTAATACATGCATAAATAAGTGATTTAATAATGACACCACATTTTACGAAGAGTATTAAGCCCTTTGAGTCTCACGTCCGCACTCGGCATTTTAATAACAAATATTTTTATTAATATTATTCGCATAGCGTCACATTTATAAAAGCATTAAACAATCCTTAAATGTCATATCCGCATTTAGCATTTAAATAATTTAGTAATAATCTAAACCCCATTCAATTTTAATTTAACATCACAAAATACGCATAATAAATAAGATTTTAATAATGACGTCACATTATAAAATATTAAGCACTAATTAAATAGCATGCCCGTCGTTAGTTTTATTAATAATTTAAACTCAAACTTAGACTAATAAATCACATAAATAATTTAATCACAATTTAAATAATTTAATTTACCACTAATTAAATAATACACCTAAAAAATAACTCCTAAAAAACTAAAACCAAATTAAAATACTACCCTTCACCAAATTTCAACACCCGCAACTCAACCTTCGCCCAAATGAGCCCCATCTCGCTTTATCTTTTCCTCACCCTGCAACACTTCAGCCCCTCATCCCTTCTCCTCCAAAACAAACCCTTAAAACAAATCCCTAACCTAAAAAAAAAAAAAACCAACATCCGCCGCACCCCTTACCCCGCACTCCATCGCCGCCCCTATCCCAACCGAGATTCTCGCTGGAGAATCCGGCGAGTCACCTACCAAATCATCATGTCTGGCCATAACAAACCCAGTACAAACTTACCATTCTTCTTAATAGCGAGAATCATCCGCAAATCACACAAAAATCGCCCCTTATATGATAAGAATCTTACAAAATCGGCAACCCAGAATCATCCCTAAGAGCTTACCAAAATTAGAACCCAAAAGAAAAGACTATAAGAGAAACCGATCTACACATGCAATGACATAGGAGGAGACGGGGAAAAAGGAGAAAACAACAGCAAAATAATAACAAAGAATTGGTCCAGGAATTCAGAATGGCATAAGAAAACCAACGAAAAACTCTAAACAAAACCTAGCAATTTCCAAAGTAAATTTCAACACGCAAGGCCTGGTACTCCTCCACCGCATTAGCAAGCCCTCCGAGTGGATCGACGACTTGATACGCTGCCCCGATTCGCTGCCCGGAGAAGGTAAAATCAGCTTCCTATCGATTTTGTCGCATTCTTGTATTACCGTATTTTGTTTCGTGTGTTAAACATGTGTTAGTTCATTTGCGTGGTTGTGTTTGTTAGATGCTTAAGATGATGTTTTGGGACTGTGATGTTGATAAATCAAAGACCATGCCTGTTTATGTGGTTTGCTTGAATGTTGTGGGATGAGCGAAATTCGAAATGTTACCAATAGGCTTGAATCACGTGTATGCATATTTCCAGGATGTTTGAGCCTAGAATGTGGTCTGGTTTGTTTTAGTTTAATTGTTGTCTGCTCAACAGAGACATGTTTGAGATTCTATGAGTTTTGTCATAACTTGAGTAGTTTCATATGTCTAAAAAGCCAGCTTACTTTGGTCATTAGGATATCCTTGTCTTCCTCCTATGTCTGCTAGACTAATTGCATGCTTACCTTATATACTTAGAAGTCCACATGTTTAATACATAATATGTATGCGATTGTGTATGCTTAGCTTAGTTCAAATGATCCTTGTTAGACCTGTCTGTTGTACTAAGTTATTAAGCATGTGTAAACTGGAAACTGTTTTGGTCTGACCATGGTATAATTGCACAACATCTCTTCAGTCTCTCTTAATATGATACTCTAGTCTAACATAGGTCAATATCCCATCCTCTTGATCTTAAATAATGTCCGGGTAGCAAAATATGATGTTGGCAATTTATTAGATTTATTCGGATTGTATGCTGGCCTAATAAGTACTGTTTTTAGTAAAATTTACTCTCAATGTGTCTGACTATGTGTGTTTGGTTCACTCGAGGATAACTTTGCATCTTTTAAATATTATCTTAAATAGCTATCTGTTTGCACTTCGAGACATGCCTTCTAAATGGATTGTTCACTTGTATTAGCCTGCCTGAATGCTAAGGGGCACCCTTGATAATATGTAATTACCTGTCACGCGTTTGGGTCTGTCTTTTATTGCCACCCTCTTTAAAAGAAATCCGGAAATACAAATTAATGGGCATGCTCTCTTGAATCTGAGACTGTGTGCTTGGTTTAACATATTCTTTATGATTATGAATCACTGTTTTGGGACCCGTGCTTCTCTTAAATTGTCGACATGAGATGATGCTAAGAAATGTGTTAAATTTTCTGTCTTTGTTTATTTATTATTTAATAAAATTGTAACATATACTAATCCTTTTCTTTTTCTTATTTTGTTTTACATGAAATGCATCGGAGCGAAACGAAGAGTCTCATGACAAGACTCATCACAAGCTACAACAAATGAAGACCCGCATCTTATGTGCTTCATCCTCTCCGCATCATAAACTCCAAACCATAGGCGAAATGACTTCGCCATTTCTTCGAGTCCTTATTAATTCGTATCATCACCCCATTATTTGTTGTAATTATTTGTCTAACATTACACTACTAGTAGTACACTTAGAATAGTTAAACTTTGGGCTATCATTAGAAAATAGTTTGACGCTAGAAATTCACTCTCCTTAAATTAATTATTCTTATGACTAGTTATGCATTGCCTAAGACATACTAAAATGACATAAATATTCACGTAGCTAAAGTGTCACTCGCTATTAAATCCTTAGCATAATAAATTAATTTATTCACAAACTCTTACTAACATTCATAATTAAAAAGTTATTTTGTTAGCCTTTGCATAATAGATATTTTACGTCTTATTTTATAAGTACACATTTCGTCATAATAAGATTTTGCATTATTACAACACATGTATCTTATCTAATACGTTATGAATGCATGTTTTTATCCAAAGCTAACTTTATATTCTAAATAAATCTTATAATTTTTATACCTTTTATTTAAATATTTTAAAAAAAATGCATTACACTCCTAGCATAATAATAACCTAGGTTTGACCGGACAACCGCAAGTTAGCGGATCCTATATGGTGTCTGATCTCTTCCCTTTAGGATAATAAAGAACTCTTGCCCAGAATCCCATTAAGTTTAGCAGACCATAAAAAATGGAGTTAATGTTTACTTTAAACTAGTTAACATTTAGGTGTCCTAATTCACCCAAATTAATTAGGTGGCGACTCCGCGAACCCTTTAGCACTTTAGCACCTACTTTAACATTAAGCACCCTTTTAAATATTTAGCATTTTATTTATTTTTTAACACTTTTATCAAGCAGGAGTTAGTTTTATAATGCCGCGGTTAAAAAAGGGCGTGATAATAGGTCTTTACAGTAACTTCTAATTAATACTATTTAATAAGAAATGAAAAAATAGATCCTAAAATTTTTCATTTTTCGAGAGTCCTTGTGCGGTATCACACCTCGCACGAGTTCAAAGACGACCTGCTAGGAAACATCTTTGGATTAGTGTGTGAACCCAAAGCGGGAAGTGTGCCCGGTGGGCCAGGTACACGTGGTGCATGGCTGTAGTTCCATCTATAGAGCATTTTGGTCCAAACCCATTGCCATTAGCTGTAGAGCCCTCTTTCTATTTTGGTAAAAGAACAATAAACAATTTGCAAAACAAAAGGTTCAAATTATCATCATTTGCTCTTTTATTTGACTGAGATGTTTAATGAATTATGTATTTGGTGTACTGACAATTAGTGTCTTATGTGGATATAGCTCTCCACGATCGTCTCAAATATTTTGGAAGCTCTATTTTAATTCGTAAAAGTGTGCTCTTAATTGGGTTAAGACCTGTGAATTATGGACATTTACAGTAAATTCTGGCTAATACTACTTAATAAAAAATGAAAAAAAGAAACCTAATTTTTTTCGCTTTTGGGGGGATCCTGTGCGATAACACACCTCACAGGGATCCAAAGACGACTCTGTATCTCTTTATTGCAAAACCATGTTCATCAAAGTGCAATTAGACAAGTTCTTAGAACATAATTATTGGAGTGATACTAGATATATCTTGTAAAGCGAGAGATCATGCCTATTTTAACCTCCACTAATAATCATGAATGATGCTAATGTCTCTTTCAAATTTTCCCATAATGCTCAGTGCACCATGACTTTTGGGACGCTTCATTGTGCTACGCGCAACAATTTTTTCATGATATTTCAAGTCAAAACAAATATCATAGCCATAGTCTATTATACATTTATTATGGCGTTGATTGTAGAATATATTATAGTATGTGGTGATTATATGGGTGAATGAGAGGAGACCTCAAAATGTTGGAATTGGATTTATATGAGCAAGGTGACATGATGATCCTGATAGTAATGACGAAGAGTGCAACAAACAAAAAAATTAAAAGAAATGAAACAACAAACCTCACCCCAAACCTCAAATTGCACAAATCTAAGGAATCGTAAATAGATATATCATAAACCGACTGTCAGTTATCATTTAGGATCGACTTTGTGCATGGTCAATCATTTTCCACATGTTATATATAGGATCGAAATGTTAGCTGAAATGTGATTGTTGTTTCTTATTTTTTTCTTTGATGATTGTTTTTTTCAAAAACTGAATTGAGATGCGAAAGAATCCATATTTACTATCTCGTATTATCTACCTCTTAAATTAGGCTAATTAGATTCAATTTTTTTTGTTGATTTTTTTTCACAAAGAGGGGGGGGGGGGGGGGGGTTGTTACTAATTTAATTAAATAAATCTTCCAAAAAGTCATTCTTCGTATACCTAAGCTTCGAGAATAGAAGTGGTTCATTTTCTTTGTATACGCAATTCAAGATTTCGTTTGTGTTCATGTTGGCGATTTCTGATGTAAATTCGACGGGTCGTCCCCCTTCCTACGGGTTTCCCCACCGACCAGTGACACACCAACCACGCCCCTTCTATAACACTAGTATCCAATTAGTCTGACAATAAATTATTATTCTCAAAGCACAACCTTGTTCTAAGGACAATCATTACTTGTGCTTAAACTCTTTGGATCATGTGTTCAATTGATGGGAACTCTTATATGATGTATTAAGTGTTATTATAATGGTTAAATAGTATCAAGTCTTTTTATTTATTTTATTTTATTTATTTATGACTTTTAAGATAAATATTGGTCTTTTAAGTACCATTACTTGTCCTAAAACTCTTTTGATCATGTGTTCAATGGATGGAAACTCTCATATGATGTATTAAAGTGTTATCATAATGTTTAAATAGTGGTATGTCCTTTTTTATTTTATTTCATTTATTTATGTCTTTTTTTAGATAAATATTGGCCTTTTAAGTATCATTACTTGTTCTAAAACTCTTTTGATCATGTGTTCAATAGATTAGGACGATGCATTAAAGTCTTATTATAATATTTAAATAGTGGCATGTTCTTTTATTTATTTTGTTTTATTATTTATATCTTTTTAGATAAATATTGTCCTTGGTCTGTACATAACATATGGATAATTATGGATCATGCGTGAAATCGAGCCTAAATGAGAACTATTAGCTATTGACAACAATCGATGTATGGTATACTGTATACCTATTCAGAGTCCCTTAAATTTATGCAATTTGAGATTTGGGGTTGGCGATTAGGGTTTGGGGTTTGAATTTCATTTTTTCCCCGTTAAACTAATGTAAATTCAACATGCTTCACATTCCAACAACCGCCTTTATTTCTCTAGTTTATCATCGATCAAAATTGTCTAAAATTATCCTAAGCAGTGAGTTATTACAGAGCAAGGTGATTTATTTTTAGTTTGGTTTATAATTGATGACCTATCACACTTAACTTTATTTCGACTGACAAACCACAATTTTTTTTACAATAGTAATAAAATAAAAAATAAATAAATTTATAACTGTAATAATACATCTTTACCTATATAAAATTGACCCAAAGTTCAAACTCAAGTCTATTTGTTTACACCCAATTTTGACCCTTCCTTCCAATTATTTGATGCCAAATTAAATTATTTTTTTAAACACCTAAAATTTTACCCAAAATAAATTTTCCACAGCCTAGCTCCTCAATACCCAGCCCAAACATTAATTTTCCTTTCTATTTTTCATCTAAGGCCCAAAACCAAACCCTTAACCCGCGGCACAAATACCCATCACCCCTTTCATCCAAGACCCACCCCTTAACCTAAAAAATAAAAATAAAAATAAAACAAAACTCAAAAACACCCTAAACTTAACTCAGTCCGCCGCACCCCCCTCCCCCCACACCTTCTTTACCAACGCGTCCACGAGATTCTCGTCGGATTTTTCGGTTGGAAAATTCGGCATAACCAGGACGTCCCTATCATTCCCTTACCATAACCACGAAATCATAATAAATCGCCCCCTAAAAATCACCTTCACAATCAAAGTTTACAAAAATCAAAATCTAAACTTACCATAACTAAAATCGCACCAAATCGCCTCAATATTAGCCCTAAAGGATTGTTCCAACCTTACCATAAATCGGAACCAAATCGAGACTATAAATGAGTTTCTTTTTTTACACATGCAAGAGAGAGCCCTTTTACAGTCAAAAACCCCCCTTTTACACAGGCAGTTTTTTTTCTACCCAACCTGAAACCCTTTCTTTTGCATACTCTCGGTTTTCAGAATCTAAAACTGAATTCATTAAAAGAAAGTCAAATCAAAACTTCATTCCCTTTCAAATCGCATAGCAACAAAAACTCCGAGTGGATCGACGACGATACGATGCCTCGGTTCGCTGTCCGGAGAAGGTAAACTTAAATTCCTCTCAGTTCATTTTGTATTTTCTGTGTGTTTGTGTATTTGTGTGTTAAACATATGTTAGTTCATTCATGTTGTTGTGTCTGTTAATACATCTCTTGCTTCTATGTTGTCTTTATGTATGCCTATGATTGGTACTCATTTGTGATTTATCAGAATACGTGAGTTTGGATTTATTCTGTTTAATAAGATTATAATATGAATCTGTTAATTTGTTATTCTGGTGATAATAATGTTTAGTTGTCTTAGTCGTAGTTGAGATTTAAAGGAGTAACTATGTCTTTGGGTTTATCTTCACATGTTAAATATCAACATAATTTTCAGATCTGTTTATTGTGTACTTAGATTCATGTTGTCAGTTTTAAGATTTGTTTGATCATGTATGCGTTGTTCAGATGGTTTCAAGAGGATCAGTGTGTTAATTTGCAACCCTTTTAGTTAAATATAGACTGGTTCAATTAAACGGTGGTCGAATGATGTTAGATAAACACAGTTTGGTTGATAAGCATGATATGCGATCATGTGGCCTATTTTAGTTTGATTAAGTATTGGGCATATCAATATGAGGTATGTTAGCCCATAAGTGAATTTGTTTGGGTTGAAATAATAACTAATATACTAGTTATGAAGTGGTACTAGATGTGTTTGGGTTGTTCTAGGCTATAAAACCCATCTAAAAGTATTGAGAGACATGTTTAGGGGAATTAGACTCTTATCATGTTGTGATGTCACCATAAGCATGAAAAGCTGATGTTTGGTTTCTACTGTCTAAAAGGATTATGAATAACTCATTGCTTTAGATATAACTTTCTTTTGGATCAAGTTGGCGTCCCGCCCTTTTACACCCTAAAAATGCTTTCTTCCTGCTGCTTCATTTTGTCATGATTCTGATAGCTTTGCTTATGGTCATATATGCTTAGTTGCAAATCATATGCGTTAAAGTTTAGGCCAAATGCTTATTTGTTATTTTTGATAAAATTCGAACATGTACTAATCCTTATCTTTTCTTATATCTTACATGAAATGTATCGGGAGCAACGAAGAGTTTCAAAATGAGACTCATCACACCTCTCATAAAAAATGAAGACCCGCATCCATGTCGACCGCGTCCCCTCTTCGAAAATTTCTAAACCAAAATAGGACGGGATGACATTGTCATCCACTTCAATTCCTTTACTCTCTTAACCACCCTGCCCCATTTTGATGTCTTTTATTTATTTATTGTAATTAATAGGATATCTAGACAATTAGTCTTTGAATAAGTGAATTGGGCGGGTAGTTCTAAAACTGGAATGCATTTCTAAGTTACTTATTTTAGGCTTATTACGCATTTCTAAACTTTAAAGAATAAGTTCAATCATTCTTCATTTACACTTTAAATCATGTAACTAAGGCATTATTTCATACCAAATTCATGACACAAGAAATCATTTTTCTCATATTCTCTTATTAACATTCATAATAGGAAAATTATCACTTGCAAAATTAGACATTTTACATGCTAGGCCTATTTTAAACATGCATTTTTTTAACATAATAATTAACTTAGGTTTGAACGGACAACCGCAAGTTAGCGGCTCTTAGAGGGTGTCTAACCCCCTTCTATTTAGGATAATAAAGAACCATTGCCCAGAATCTCACATAGTTTAGCAGACCATTAAATGGAGTTAGTGTTGACTTTACTTAGTTGACATTTAGGTGTCCTAATTCACCCAAATAATTAGGTGGCGACTCCGTGAACCCTTTTAGCATATTTTTGCACTTTATTTTTATTTTTAACAATGACAGGATTCGCTGAATAATGTTGCGGTAAAAAATGGGCGCGACACTATTAATAGACCAAGATGAATTTGTAAAAAATAAAAACAGAAAAAAGCACGATCAAAACAAGAAAAATAAATTAAAATGACACATATTTTAATAAAAAGGCTAAAGTTTCAAAAATTTGAAAAAAATCAGAACTTTATGAACACTAGGGTTTATCAAGTTTAAAAAAATAAGAACTTTTATATAGACAATATGGAGCTCAAAATGTTTCGCCACTGATGCAAAATAAATTAACATGCTTGAGGACGACGATTAGAGAGCTTCTGAGCTCTTAGGGAGAGGAAGAGAGAGAGAAAGAGACTTATTCATATTTTAGGAGAAGAGAGATGAACTTTTATATATTTTAATATAGACCCTTGTGGTCCAATTCTTTTCCGGATTTCACACATAGTGAGAGCTTAGTGCACCAGACTTCCCTTTTTTTGTCAAAAGGACTTAAGTGTATAAGTTTAAAACTTTAATCTTTTAAAAATTGTGAAAGTAACATTGAGCCCACTTTTCGCAACCCTTATCCAAAAAAAAAACATCAAAAAGAAATTAGGTGGCATGTTTAGGGTTGTTCACCGGTCTAAACTCGGACCAGACCGAAGACCGGAAATTATAAAATGAAAGACGGAAGATCAGACCGACAATTATAGATCCTGGATCGGATCAGTTCTAAAGAAAGTTCAATTTTCTTTGCATTAGCTTTGTTATAAATCTGGTACGTTGAAGTAATTTGACTAATTTAATCTTTTTTAAATTTGATCAAAATTCATGTATTGAAGTTTAAAGTACTTGCATATTTATCACTACGGACCATACATATACGGTTCATGGGCAGTAGAGATCCAAAAAAATGCAATTAAAGTATAAGAAACTAAGAAGAACTAAGTCACATATTACAACTTCATGTCCAAAAATAATCCTAAAATTAAATTACTAGAAATATTGAATCCAAGGCTATTTAAATTTAAAAAATTCCTAAAATCTTGAACAATAATGATACTAATGAAATCCTTACACCGTCAACATCAATCTGCAATAGAAAATTTCAATAAAAAACTAATTAGTTAAAATTTAATATCAAATAAAAATCATGAATAGTTCATATTTACATTATATAATATTAGATGATTGGTCGTTTACCATTTTTATTACTTTGCATGAAGCAAATACAACTTCTAATTTATCAATCACCATCATTAGTAGAGTTTTCCAATCCTGTCTAATAATAATAATAATAAACAAACAAACAAAATAATAAAAGTGAAGGTATAATATATTATTTTGAAATTATTAAGTATAATATAATTTTAGAAAATACATTTCTCAAGTTGCTCCAGTTCCTTCAACTTTTCCTCTACATCAATCCCATTCTCTTTATCTTTTCTAGGGCGAAGCCAATCTTGTGCACAAATAAGAACTTGCACCATCTTTTATTGGTATACAAAGTGTAAATAATAAAAATTATTATAGAAAAATTAATAAGTAAAAATAAAAAATAAATGAAGAAACATAGAAAAATGACGAAAACATTACCTTAGTAGCCGTCATATCTCATATCAATGATATAATTTCCTTGAGAATATAATAATAAATTAATAATTTAACTAAATTGGTAACGTAAAGGATTTCTTTATTTTTATAACCGGGTCCTGTCCGATCTTGGGTTATTTCGGGTTTAGACACGGACCGGAACCCGAAATAAAAATTCCCGGCCCGAAGATTGGATCGGTTGTCTTGGGTCCGGTCTTTTCTGGTCTGGTCCGATCCGGTTCGGTTCAATCTATTTTTCGATCCGAATCGATTTTTAAACACCCCTAGGCATGTTGGCCAATTTAAGTTTCAAAGTGGCCTATTTGCCAAATCTTCTTGTTTAACTTATCCACTTTGGATTTGCACTTCTTTAAGAAATAACAAATGAAATACTTATTTTATCATAATATCAATATTAATTGGTGTATAGTCTCAATGAATTTGAAAAATAATTTCAAGAATGAGAAGTTAATGTTAAGGATAAAACAGGAGAAAAAATTATTTTTATGTTAATATGCTAAAGTATATAAGTAAAATTGAAAATATATTTTTAATACAATGGACAAATAAAATTAAATGGATGGAGTATTATTTTTTGATATTGTTTTTCATTTTCACGGTAAAGGTAAAACGAAGACGACATACATCATTATATATAGTTTTGTTAGGAAAGTTACTACTACTACTCATAACTATTTGATTGTTTTAAAATAGAGAATGATGTACTTGGTTTTATATAAAGCAAATTAAATACGAATTAATTCGAATCTTGATTATAACTCTAAGATGATTCCAAAATCTAGTTAGACTAAAGGTATCAAGTTCCTCATTATGTTAAAAAAGACACATGCATAATGGCCAAATTGACCAATTATATATGCTCTAATCATATACTAAAAGAATTTTCATACATTGGTTCATTCCCTCTGCTCCACTACTCTCATTCCCTCTTCACAAAGATAATATTGACAATCCCCTATCTTTTATTTAATTGTTTGTAAATACATTTTTTCATGAGATTTTTGCAAGATAAACAGACAGCACTGATATTTTAGTCTTTTAGTCGTCATACAATTTCTCAAAATACCAACACAAATCTCTCTTTTTCTCTAATTATAATAATTATATTACTTCTAAGTAGCCTTTAGAATCATCGAAATTCCACTGCCCTTAAGTGTCTTTTCAAGCCTAAACTGGTCTTAATATGCATCCTATACTCCAAGTCTCCAATTAATATGTTAATACAATTAAGGACTTCCTTTAGCCCTTCAACGCATGCAATTACTCGATTGTAGCAATATTTCTAAGCTAATTCTAGCCTAAAAGCAGAAAAGTTTCTCCAAGTGGACTGGACGGGTGACGATATCGGAATAGAAGTGGACTGGTACCGGTGACGATCTTCTATCATATACATTATAATATAATTACTAAGAGAGGAGAGGAAAAAAAAATCGATATTTAAACTCGCGACATTACAATTTGAGTATTGACTATTAAAATATCTCTATTTTTCACGGATTTTTCATTAAAAATGTTCAGTAGTTTCACTAAATGTAGCTGGAAAATAATTAAATAGTATGTTTTCACATAGAAAAATTAAGAAGTATTCCAGCGTTTCAATGAAAATCTGTTTCCAACCATGCGTTTTTTCAGTGAACTGATTCGGTGAGAATGATATAAGAAAATTATGTTTTATAGCATATATTTTGCACTGAATATCGATGGGGAGAAAATCTTTATTTCTAGTGGTGATAGATGGGTATACAAGTTCATAAGAAAGACGGGTATACCAGTTCATAAGAAAGTGAGGGTGAGGTTCTTAAAAGGGAGAGTGAGTGGAGGTGGTGGCACAACCGCACAAGTGGGTGGAGCATTTTGGGCCAAGGGGCCATGATTAGTGGGCCCAGATGAATTCATCGCCAGGCAAAACTACAATGTCACATCCAAAGTGAAATTGGGCCCATTGGCGTCTACGTGTTAGCTCATGTTGTTCTTGACTGTGGGCCTAATCCAGCATTTAACTGAAAAAAGCTAAGTTTTTATAGTTATAGTGTGTCAGTTTTTTCAGTTAAAGAGAGTTAGGAACTCTCATTATATGCCAAGTAGCCAAATGCTCTTTCATTATTCTTGGCCATTAATTATGGAATTTGGAAGATTACAATTCCTTTTTAATTTTTTAATAATTTGGTATAAATCCCAAAGTTGAGAAGATCAGATTTGATATTGAGGATCAAGGTTGATTCTGCCTAGATTCTAATAATTAATTCATCCAAATTAGAGGGCAGAAATAATTCTAAGCATTTCACAATGGTATTATTGCAATATGCATAAAAAGAAACTTTTTTTATTTTTAAAAAGGGCAGAATCGACCTTAGTCCAATAGGAAAAAGAGGGACTTCCTTTAATGTGGTGGGGAAAGTGGAAAATTTATTCGGGCACGTTTGATACGGTATATTACGCTGCATTGCACCGAATAAAAAAATAATGGTGGTATTTCAAATGAGATCTTATCTGATACAATCCACCGCCATTTTTGAGTAGATGAGTCTCACCTGAACTGTACTAAAAAATACAGTTCATTATATATTAATACTCTAATATCGTTCATTATATATTATTACAGTCCAGTCCATTACAATACAGTACAGTCCATATAAAATTATACAGTCCAGTGCGACGTATACAACAAGCCCTTCATGTACAATAACATCAATCTTTTCTTAACATTTAAGGTAGCTCCACCTATCTAGTTGAAAAATATAGATGTAATGGTCCAGTAATTGCTTATATCACTTGAATATAAGATTTTGGTTTTATTAAATCTTTTTTCGTGTACGTTACTATTCACGACACCGAGAAATTAAAAGAAAAGCTTAGCAAGTTGATAACGTCGATTGTGTTCCACAAATAATTTGCCAACGAGGTGCTCTAATATATTGGCATATTATAATTCTAATTTAAAATGTTGGTGTGGTCGGTGGATAGGAGAAGAATATTTCACATGTAGCTCCAACTTACTGTATAACGCCGAAAGTTCTTTTATTTGGTTAAGTTAGAGATGTTATAATGTCAGTATCTTTTGGGGGAAAATACTATGTGTCGTTTATACAATATTTGTTAACTATATCTTACATATAATCTAAGTAACAGCCAACTTTTGGACCAAAAATTATTAGAATATTAGTTGTAATGTTCATATTCTTTCGTCTTCAAGTTAATATTCAATTCTAGACCTCTTGCATTTTTGGATTTATCATGCTTTGATCTTGATAAAATAATCAAAAATCGGTCTACAAGTACTACGAGAAACACATTTAAATAAATGATTATATACTCTTTGAATATATATAATTAAATATGAAGAAGAAGCAAAAGAAAAAGGTAAATGTTAGAATATTTATTATTAATTACTATTAATAATATAATTATGTAGAATCTTATGTATATGGTAAATAGTATTATGTATTAATGTAAGGGATAGAATAGTATTAATATAGGAATATATTATGGGATAGTAGAGGAGGATTTTAGGAAATCTTAATCTTCCTATTAATTGTTACTTAGTGTATATATTGTTAACATTGTGGATGAATAAAGATTAAGGAAGATATTCCAAAACTCTTTCATGGTATCAAGAGCATAAGGAAGAAAAAGATTCTCAAATATTTTTCGTGTTTTCTTCCAAATTCGGTCATCTTCTTCCTTGGTGTTACCTTGACCGAAAATTTTTCATAATTTTTTTTATTTTCTCCATTATTGTTCTTACTCACAACCATGTCTGAATCAAAATCTTCGTTTCACTCAGCCCTTACTATCTCCAACATCAAAACACATATTTCTGTCAAACTAGAGATGGAAACTTCATTACGCAATACGGGCGAGTTGTTCAAAATATGTTGTAGGCTCACAAAGTTCTTCATCATATAATTCCACCAAAAATGGTACAACAACTAACAATCATCCAAGCGACAAAGAATCGTGGATACCCTGATGCCACGATTCTTGGTTGGATTTATGCAACAATATCCAGACTTGTGCATACAATAATGGAACAGATTCTATCGCCATGGCGGCATGGAACGCTGAGAGATATTTTTCAAGACAATCAAAACTCTCGTCAATTGCGTTGGAACAAGAATTTTCAACCATTGTCATGGCACACTTTCCTAACGCTTCAACTCGCCGCCTCAAAGTGTTGGCATCAATCGAGAAACGTAGTTCACCTTCATCGACAACCTGTTAGTTTTACAATTAGTTCACGGCCTCACGGATGCTTATAGTGGCGTGGGGACACTAATCCGCCAAAGTAATCCCTTACTAAAGTTTTTTCAAGCAAGATCCACGCTTGTTCTTGAAGAGTCGGGTTTGATTAAGAAGGTTTCAACGACTACAAATTCCGCCATGGTTGCCACGTATTCAAACGGCGTAATTATTTTGACTACTCTTCACAAAACAAGAGTAAAAAGACGTGGTAATAATAATTAGGGTGGAAATCGCGAAATAATAAAGGTGGGGTCACCGAACTCGGCGGTGGCTATGGCGACAAATCTACTCGGTGGCTCTATCGGCAACCACTGTGCCAGCAGCGGCGGAAGGCCCAGACACTGGGCGGAAATGACGGCGGCGGCAAAGAAAGAGGAGGCAGCCACCAGATTGGGCGAGCGCCAACGAGCCCATGGCGATGGCGAACAATGTCTAATACTATTTACCATATACATAAGATTCTACATAATTATATTATTAATAGTAATTAATAATAAATATTCTAACAACGTATTCAAATGAAGGTAATTATTTTGACTACTCTTCACAAAACAAGAGTAAAAAAGGACGTGGTAATAATAATAAGAAGGGTGGAAATCGCGGAAATAATAAAGGTGGGGGTCACCGGAATTCCGGCGGCGGCGGAAATGGCGGCAACACCAACTCCGGCGGTGGCTATGGCGACAACTACTCTCGGCGGTTATCGGGCAAGCAACCACCATCGGAAGAGCGGCGAAGGCCCAGACACTGGCAAATGGTCATCGGCAGAAGAATGGAGGCACAGCCACCTGACGGGGTTGGGCGAAGCCAACAGCCCAATGGCGATGGCAGCCAACAATGTCCGAAATTGCAGGAAACATAACGGTGTGACCGAGCCCATCTCGTTGGTCGGCGGCAGTTTTGGGCTTCCTCCGGCCCAATGGCAGGAGGCCCATTCAACCACGACCCATCCTACGGATATTGAGAAGGCTATGCACACTCTTGGACTCAATCCACCAGATTTTAATTGGTATATGAACTCCGGGGCAACGTCACATATGACGGGATCCCAAGGTACACTCTCACCCTATTTTAATTTGAGCAAAAAAAATGGTATTATTGTCGGAAATGACCATGCAATTCCAATAAAAGGTTATGAGTCAAACACACTGTCACCACCACATCCGCCACTAGTTTTAAATAATGTCCTGCATGCTCCCAAATTAATAAAAAATTTGGTGTCTGTTAGGAAGTCTACTAGTGATAATTGGGTTTCTGTTAAATTTGACCCATTTGATTTTTCCGTACATGACTTTCAGACGGGGAAGCTTCTCATGAGATGTGATAGCAAGGGGGAGCTCTATCCAATAAGTTTACCAAATCCACAGTCTAAAGTTCCTTCCACTTTTGCAGCCTTGGCACCATCACTATGGCATGAACGATTGGGACATCCGGGGGAGTCCATTTTGGCCTCTCTTAAACAAAACAATTTTATTTCATGTACTCAAACTCGTGTTTTGAATAAGTGTCATGCTTGTGCCCTTGGTAAACATGTTAGGTTGCCATTTACTTCTTCTACTGCATGCACTACTATGCCGTTTGATATTTTACATTGTGATATTTGGACATCACCTGTTTTGAGTTCCTCAGGTCATAGATATTATTTACTGATTCTTGATGATTACTCTAATTATTTGTGGACATTCCCTTTGTCGAAAAAGTCACAAGTGTTTTCCACTTTCCTAAACTTTAGAGCATTTATCCGAACTCAGTTTGAACGGGAGATTAAAAGTATTCAATGTGACAATGGGAGAGAATTTGACAATAATCGCTTTGGAATTTTTCAAAATAAATGGTTTACAATTTCGTTTATCTGTCCTCACACATCTTCACAGAATGGGAAGGCGGAGCATAAAATTAGAACCATAAACAATATTGTGAGAACATCCTCGCTCATGCTTCACTCCATTTTTGGCATCATGCGCTTCAAATGACAACCTACATGTTGAATATCCTTCCCCATAAAAACATGTCTTACCAAGCTCCACTAAAAATACTTTACTTACGAGATCCCTCATATCATCATTTGAGAGTATTTGGTTGTCTTTGCTACCCTCTATTTCCATCCACCACAATCACAAAACTTCAACCCCGGTCTACTCCATGTGTCTTCTTGGGATATCCTACAAATCTCCGTGGTTACATGTGTTATGACATCTCTTCCAAACATATGATTATATGTCGTCATGTCATTTTTGATGAATCACAATTTCCCTTTGCCAAGATACATGACACCGGGACAAATACTTATGATTTTTTGGATGATGATAGGCTCCCGTATCTAACTCATATTTTCCACAGCCCGGGACTCACAAAAAATCGGATCAACGCACTGGCCCATCGAAAATGCGATCCAGCCCAGGCCATCGGTTCCAAGCCCGATCATGAGACTCCCATTCTTCACACTACCGCCTTTGGGCGATCTCCAAATCCAGGCCCAACTACGCATAAATCGCTTCGGCCCGGTCAGCCGATGGAAAAGCGGCACTGGCGTGGAAAATAATCTGGCGATGGCGTTCACCACTTCACTCCCGCCAATGGCGTCGGCCCACTAAACCGGCCAATCACCCGTAGTCAACATGAAATTACAAAACCCAATGCCAAATACAATCTACACTCAAGTCTCGAAATCACCTTTGCGCGTAACCTCGTTATGCTTAAAAGATCCTAATTGGAAAATGGCCATGGATGATGAATATCATGCTCTAATTAAAAATAGGACATGGGAGTTAGTACCTCGTCCATCTAATGCTAATATAATTCGTTCTATGTGGATTTTTAGCCATAAAGAAAAATCTGATGGTTCTTTTGAGCGGCATAAGGCCCGACTTGTAGGTGATGGCAAGACTCAACAGGTGGGATTAGATTGCAGCGAGACATTCAGTCCATTGGTTAAACCAAAGAACCATCGTAATTGTTCTCGCCTAGCCTCTCAAAAGGATGGTTATTTCATCAATTAGATGTCAAGAATGCCTTCTTACATGGACACTTGAGTGAGACTGTATACATGCACCAACTATTGGGGTACAGAGATTCTCAATATCCCAATCATGTGTGTTTACTTAAAAAATCATTATATGGCCTCAAACAGGCTCCCAGGACTTGGTACAAACGGTTTGCAGATTTTGTGTTCAACATGGGTTTCTCAAACAGCCGTTCGGATAATTCACTATTTATTTATCACCAGGGTAATCATACTGCTTATATTCTCTTACATGTAGATGATATTATCCTAACAGCCTCTTCAGACTATCTTCGCAAGAATATCATGACCCAGCTAAGTTCCGAATTTGCTATGAAGGATCTTGGTCTACTTCACTACTTTCTAGGAATTGCGGTGACACGTCATGCAGGTAGTTTATTTCTTTCCCAAAAGAAGTATGCATCAGAGATCGTAGAACGGGCTGGAATGTCATCTTGCAAACCTTCTGCAACTCCAGTAGATACCAAGTCAAAATTGAGTGCCATATACATCAGTCCTTTTGCCAATCCGACATTGTATCGCAGCTTGGCAGGAGCTTTGCAATATCTTGTCACGACCGACCGGGGCCGCATCGTACCTTCAGGGTACCTGAATATATGTCGAGAATAGCAATGAACATACATAACACATAACTTATAAAAAGGTAAACATCACTGGCCAGCCGATAAGGCTGTCTTCCATAAAACATTCTTTAAACAAAAGTATAGTAGTACAACGGGTTCTTATAGACCAAAACACATAGGTGACCACCTTAAAGATAACGGTGTGGCGGGCGGGCCCCGCCATACCTGAATGTACAAAATACCTATAGCATCGTGGAATATCCGCATAATAGACAAGCTTCCGGAGGATGGAGCTTCGACAGGAATAGTGATCCTAAGAACGAGGATCCTCAATCATACCCTTACCTGCGGCATGACGCATCCCCGGGAAGGGGGTCGATAATATGTACCAAGTATGTAAAAGTACCTTGTAATAATGATATCATAAGGCTAAGAGTAGTGGAGTCATGGAAGACAATAAAATACCTTTTCTTGTGCCTTACTAACAATGAGAGTGACAAGTATATAAATATAATCTCGCATAAAATAGGGGCCTTAGGATCAAAAGCAGGTACCTGCAGTAGTATCAATAAGCACCCTACTCCCGACTATTTCACCGCGTAGGTCCCGTGGACCCGCATGAGGTATTCCTCGCATAGGTGTACCGCACGTGGGACTATTTCACCGCGTAAGCCCATAAGGACTCGCGTGAGGTATTCCTCGCGTCGTGGGTAGCAAATCCACTAACAGTGGTATAACGATCTTGGGACTTTCCGCCGGATATACTCTTACCACAAGCGGATGGTATAACGATCTTGGGGCTTGCCCGCCGGATATACTCTTACATTGAAGAATGTGGTATGACGATCTTGGGGCTTGCCCCTCAGACATACTCTTACCCTGGAGTAGGTGGTATAACGATCTTGGGGCTTGCCCCTCAGATATACTCTTACCCTAGCTCAAACTGTCATCATATCATAATCATAAATAAGTTAAGAAAACTTATAACTTCTTATTAGTCTTGTTCATATACCCTCTCATTTTAGTTTACTTAAGGCACTTAATCAAATCTTTAATAAAAGAAAACCGATAATTTAACCCAAGTACTACATACTTCAATTCTTTTAAAAGTGACTCTTTTTCATACATAAAGCTCTTGGGCAATTGATGCCTTAAAATCAATTTGCCTTTCATAAATCAAATCATTTGTCCTTACTTGTCTTACTTAGAGTAAATCTCTTCTCATTAATCTTTTATAAAGCTAATAAAACCAACTTCCCATAAAGTTGTTATATTAACCCTTCACTTTAGTAAAACTACACTTTTCCCCTAACTAAGGGACTTATACATTCTTAAAACGACACAAGTCTTTATATACTTAAAACAAGTAAGAATCCAAAATCGTGTACGTCTCCGCACTACATCGTTACATCTATTCATGCTCCAGAGATAGGAAAGCTTCACATACCTCTTTGGTCAATCCACTTGCTAAGTCCAAACTACCGCAAGTAATATGTCAACCTAAAATAACCATGATACGTTTATTAACCTCTAATCTTAATGTAGAACAATCCAAGTTCAAAGTCACTAAATTCTATGGAAAATTGGGCAGCATTTCCTTTGTTTCTACTCACTTTGCCACCTTTCTCAAGGCCGAATTTATCATCCAATTGCCACATTTAAGGCTCAATCAATCCAACAATTCAAAGGATTACACACCTAAACTTGGGTGTGTAAAATTCTGCCCATAAGTTACAACAATTCACTTAACAATTCTAAGGTAGTTTTAGGCTACAACATGCTCATAATCTCTTCTTAACCCATTTTTCATATCCAAACCACATTTCTAGCATGATGACTCTAAGAGCATTATTTACTACCACAAGTTCTTTCTTTTTAACATGCAACACTACAAACTAAATCTAAAGGAAGAATCATTACCTTAGAGTTTTAGCCAAACTTATTCCAAATATTTTTCTAGCTTCCTTGCCAAGAACACCACCACAAGCTAGCCACAAGCTTCCTTTTTTGTTCTTAACTTTTGATTTTCCTTAGGCTTGGATTTCCTTTGAAAATGTAGAGAGAAGGAGGAGCTGATTTTTAGAGAGAGGGAGAGAAATAGGAAGATGAAGACTTGGTCAATATATTGCATGCAAGAAATCAGATGGGGGGGGGACACTTGTCACCCTCCCAAGGTCTAAAGAAAAATCGACTTTCTAAGTTTTTCCCCCAAAATCCCGCCTCGGCGCGAAACCTCCGCACTTCTCTGCAACTTTGGCGCCTCGGCCTGCTGTCTGTCCGCCGGGCGCCGCTCACCAGCGACCCCTCGCATACTTTGTCCGCGCCGCTGTCAAAACATTTACGTCATTGCGCCTACTCCGACGTCCTATCGACGAACGGTTGGTTGCGTTGGAATCTAGACTCCACGAACTACGCCCTAGGCCTTTGAAACACTTAGGAACTCTCAATGTATCAGGTCATAACCCGCATCAAAGTTGACTAAAACCCGTCCGGAATAATCCGTCAACCTATCCTTTGAAAATTTTAAGTCTTACATGCTTTCGTACGCTCTCATACGTAGGGTCAGGAATACGGGGTATAACATTCTCCCCCCCTTAGAAATATTAGTCCCGAATGTTCCTTCTAGGTTTACTCAAATCACAACATCGACATAGACCCTCTTAACTGTTCTTTTGCAAATAAAGAAGCTCCGCGAGCCACAACATACTGAAGCGTAAATGCTAAATCAAAACTAACAAGAAGGAAAGTGGGTTACCTGGAGGTATAGGAAATAGGTGAGGGTACTTCTTCATCATGTCATCCTCTGCTTCCCACGTCATTTCCTCCCTGTTTTCGTTCCGCCATAGGACCTTGACGGAAGCCACGTCTTTCGTCCGAAGTCGCCTAACCTGACGATCGAGTATCGCTATGGGACTCTCCTCATATGATAACTCCTTTGTCACTTGGACATCATGAACCGGGTGCACTCTAGATGGATCTCCAATACATTTCCGCAACATGGACACATGGAAAACTGGATGTACCGCCTCCAAATCGGACGGCAGATCTAACTCATAGGCAACCCTGCCTACCCTACGGACAATCCGATACGCCCAACGTACCTCGGGATAAGCTTCCTTCTTTCCAAATCTCATCACGCCTCCGTAGGCGATACCTTTAGAAAAACCCAATCATCTATCTCAAATTCCAAGTGTCGACGCGATGATCTGCATACGACTTCCGACTACGTCAACAACCGCTCTGGATAAGCTTCACCTTATCCATCGCTGAACTAAGTCCGGCCCGACTAATCGAACTTCTCCCACCTTGAACCAGACTATCGGTGACTGCACTTCCTCCCATATAAGGCCTCATGGCGCCATCGAATCTGGAATGGTAGCTGTTGTAAGCAAACTACAAGAGGCAAATGATCCTCCCAGCTACCCTCGAAATCAATAACACAAGCCCGCAACATATCCTCGAACGTCCGATAGTGCGCTCGGCTGTCCGTCGATCGAGGTGAAATGCGATCGAGACTCACTGTGTCCGTAATCCCTTCGAAAGACCTCCGAAGTTAGCCGAGAAGCGGGATCCTCTATCGATATAATCGACCGACTCAGTGCGGCCTCACAATCTCTCTAATATATAATCGGCATAGTCCTCGGTGATAACGCTCGTTCGAGAAGAAAATGGGTGATTTCACACCGTCGACAATCACCCAAATGGAATCAGCTTCCGAGTGGTAGGTAGCCCGTAATAAAATCCATATTTATCACCTCCCACTTCCAAGTCGAATATCAATAGCTGCAATGTTCACCGGGCTTCGTGCTCAATCTTAACTCACGACAATTCGGGCGCGTGCACGAACTTCGCAACGTCCTCTTTAGGCCATCCCACCAATACACGCGTCGAGATCATGATACATCTTAGTCGACCGGATGAATAGAATAACGAGCACGTGTGCCTCACGAATCTGAAGTCTGTCACATCGGGAACACACAACCGCCTCGAATCTTAGCACCCCAGCGCTACCTCAAATAGACTCTTCTCCTTCGGAGAGCTGCGTCTCGATGCGTACCAAAATCGGATCCTCATCGCCTCTTCACCTCCTCGACGATGGAAGACTCGGCAACCTCTCGAACCGAATTCGTCACTATCGGAATCAACCAAACGAACCCTGGCTCGCTGGCGATGTAACTCTCGGACCATATCCTCTTCTATGGCTGTACATCGGACAAAATACCCATCGATCTGCGACTAAGGGCATCTGCGCTACATTGGCCTTCCCGGGTGGTACGAATATCAACATCGTAATCCTTAAGTAGCTCCAACCACCGTCTGCGCAAGTTCGGCTCCTGCGGTGAAGATGTATCGAGACTCTTGTGGTCCGTGTAAATGTCACATGAACTCCATATAAATAATGTCTCCGCATCTTCAAGGCATGAATCAACTCCAAGTCATGGGTGGGATAGTTCTTCTCATGCTTCCTGTCGAGATCATAAGCTATAACCTTGCTGCGTGAAAGACGCACTCCAAGTCCGACACGACGCGTCACAATAAAACCACATATCCATCTAAGCCCCTGGAAGAGTAAGAACTGGCGGTCGTCAACTTCTCCTTTAGCAACGGAAACTTTCTCACAAGTATCCGTCCGAACATAGTCGCTCAGTCACTTAGTCAAAGTCTGAAATAGAAGCAAACTTTTCTACAAACCTCCGATAATAACTGCAAGGCCCAAAGCCGCACTCGCGGTGTAGTGGAGTGCAGGCCAAGTCTTGATCGCTTCAATCTTGCCGATCAACCCGAATACCATCGCCATAACATGCCCTAAGAAAGCCACCGACGCCAACTTCGCGACTTCGAGAACTTGGCATACAATCGCGCTACGAGGACTCGTCAATACCGCCAAATGATCAGATGCTCGCGCTCGTGCGCGAATATACCAAGATATCATCGATAAACACTATAACGAACATATCCAAGAATGGCACGAACACCTATTCATCAAATCCATGAATACCGCTGGCGTTGTCAACCCGAAAGACATCACCGAACTCATAGTGCCCATCTGGTCCCGAATGCATCTTTGGGATATCTGTCTCTCTAACTCGCACATTATGATAACCGCACCGCAGTCTATCTTGAAAACACTTTGCACCTGGGTCAAACAAATCGTCAATCCCGGGAGGATATCTGTTCTTGATAGTTACCTTGTTTAGTCGTGTTATCAATACACATACGCAGCGTCCCATCCTTCTTCTTTACAAATAACACCGTGCTCCCTGGGAGAAACACTTGGCCTAATAAAGCCTTTCTCCAAAGAAATCTTTCACCGTCCTTCAATTCCTTCAACTCGGCGGGTGCCATCAGTATGGCGGAATAGATATCGGTCGAGTGTCCGGCGCCAAATCAATACAAAACTCAATCTCCTCTCGGGAGGATACCCTAAGCTCGTGCGGGAATACGTCCGAAACTCTCTAACAACCGGATCGATCAAGGTCCTTGATGTCGAATACGAACGGATGGTAGATATACCCCTTCCGCACCATCTTCCTAGCGAGGTAAGAAATAAACTTACCTCGACGATGCGATTCCCTTCCACTCGATAACCGGCTCACCAGAAACCGGAACCGAACTAATCTCTCTACAGCCCACGTTGGCATAGCAAGATGCTAGCCAATCCATACCATAATCACATCAAAGTCTATCCAACTCTATCAAGTCGGCTGAAGTCCGCGGCTATCTATAGTCACAGGCAAGCCTTATACACCCGCCACTACCATCGAATCACCTATCGCGTAGCCACCTCAAAAGGTCTTATGGACTCGGGCTCTATCCTATTCTCGGCACATGAGGAGATATGTAGGACAAGGTAGAACCCGGATCTATCAAAGCATATACATCACAGTAAGAAACCAACAATGTACCTGTGACGACATCTGGCGACGCCTCCTGGTCCTGTCGACTGGACATAGCATATATGCGGTTCTGAGGACCGCCAGAATCGAACCCTACCACGACCTTCTGCGCGGCCGCCCATAAGTACCACGCCTCGGCGTCTAACCATCGAAGATGAAGATCTGCAATAGACCGTCGGCTGAACCGTAATGCTCCGCCGCTGGGACGGACAATCCTTCTTCGATGGCCCCGGCTACAAGAGTTACATGCTCAACCCATACGGCACTCGCCGGATGAGACCTACCGCATCGAACACAGGAGGTAGGTGGTCTCGATTAGTCTTTGGTCTCGCCTCGCGAAATCAAGTCTGGAGCCACGACACTCGAATAACCTGCTGATCGACCTCCCGGACAATCGAGAAGGAGCACTCAGGCTTTGGCTGGAATGTGGACTAGTCTGCTGCGAGGCCGCCATCGCCTCAGCGCCACGAGCTGCTGTCACGGCCCTCTGCCCAAATCTAGCGATCTGCCTCTCTGCTCAATCCGCAGACGCTGCGTCCGCAATATCCATCCTCGGTGAAGAGCCACCCCAAGCATCATATGACGGTCTAACCATCACATATCGATGAACCACATGCGCCATGTCTACTATGGTGTGCGCATATCGGCCGAGTCGAACTCAGGTGTACTCCGATAGTCCTCCGTCTGCCTCAAGGTCAAGAACCTATCTACGGGCTCTCCTCACCTCGGGAGGCAAGAAGTGGTCTAGGCGCCGTGAACTCCTCCCAATCACCGGAAGAGCATCCTCACCCTCGACAATACCCATGACTCAAACCGATTCAACGCAATATCGCGTAACGGTAGAAACTAGTATAATGCACTCGGTCCGATGCCCTAAGGACTGCATGGTCAGAATCGCCGGACAAACTCCTGCGGATCCTCATCAAATCTCGAACCATAGAACTCGGTGGGTGACAACCCAGGAAATCCCGAATCCGTAAACTGTCGGCTCTAGGGTTGGCCGCTTCCTCGGCCGCCGCCACTATCTTTGGTCGAATCGACCTTCCCGTAATCTCATCTCGGACCGGGATCGAGGCTCCGATAGCGGTCTCGTGAGCGTCCGCCGCCTCGAACTCTTGAGGCGGCGACGTGGAAATCGCCGCCCTAAACATCATCTCTGTAAGGATCGGGCTGTGCCCTCGTGACTCTCCGCGTCACTAGCGGCACTCACCGCCTTGCCTTGCCATCGCGGTTGCCTTGCGTGGAGGCATAATCGATACATAAAGGAAAACATCGAGGAGGTTCAACCTATAACTCGGCTATTGCACGATCTTAGAGTGAAAGAATGAAACCAATCCTAAATATCCTGCAGCCTCCCGATTATAGATGTGGTGCGCGACACCGATAATCAAGACTCTACTAGACACGATCATGGACACTTTCCGAGGACTAACCGCTCGATACCACTTTTGTCACGACCGACCGGGCGCGGTACCTACCGGTACCGTATATGTCGAGAATAGCAAATGAACATACATAACACATAACTTATAAAAGGTAAACATCACCGGTAGATAAAGGTCTTCCATAAAACATTCTTTAAACAAAAGTATAGTAGTACAACGGGTTCTTATAGCCCAAAACACATAGGTGACCACCTCTAAAGATAACGGTGTGGCGGGACCCGCCATACCCTGAATGTACAAAATACCTATAGATCGTGGAATATCCGTACAATAGACAAGCTTCGGAGGGATGGAGCTTCGACACCGAATAGTGATCCTAGAACGAGGATCCTCAATCTGCTTACCCTGCGGCATGACGCATCCCCAGGAAGGGGGTCGATACACATGTACCAAGTATGTAAAGTCGAAAATCGTAATAATGATATCATAAGGCTAAGAGTAGGAGTCATGGAAGACAATAAAATACCTTTTCAGGCCTTACTAACAATGAGAGTGACAAGTATATAAATATAATACTGCATAAAATAGGGGCCTTAGGATCAAAACAGGTACCTCGCGTAGTATCAATAAGCACCCTACTCGGACTATTTCACCGCGTGAGGTCCCGTGGACCCGCATGAGGTATTCCTCGTGATAGTACCGCGCGTGGGACTATTTCACCCGCATAAGCCCATAAGGACTCGCATGAGGTATTCCTCGCATCGTGGGTAGCAAATCCACTAACAGTGGTATAACGATCTTGGGGACTTTCCGCCGGATATACTCTTACCTCGCGGATGGTATAACGATCTTGGGGCTTGCCTCGGATATACTCTTACCAAGAAGGTGGTATGACGATCTTGGGGCTTGCCTACATACTCTTACCACGGAGTAGGTGGTATAACGATCTTGGGGCTTGCCTCCGGATATACTCTTTACCTAGCTCAAATCATCATATCATAATCATAAATAAGTTAAGAAAACTTATAACTTCTTATTAGTCTTGTTCATATACCCTCATTTTAGTTTACTTAAGGCACTTAATCATATCTTTAATAAAAGAAAACCGGGAATTTAACCCAAGTACTACATACTTCAATTCTTTTAAAAGTGACTCTTTTTCATACATAAAGCTCTTGGGCAATTGATGCCTTAAAATCAATTTGCCTTTCATAAATCAAATCATTTGTCCTTACTTATCTTACTTAGAGTAAATCTCTTCTCATTAATCTTTTATAAAGCTAATAAAACCAACTTCCCATAAAGTTGTTATATTAACCCTTCACTTTAGTAAAACTACACTTTTCCCCTAACTAAGGGACTTATACATTCTTAAAACGACACAAGTCTTTATATACTTAAAACAAGTAAGAATACCAAATCTTGTACGTCTACCGTACTACATAGTTACATCTATTCATGCTCAAGAGATAGGAAAGCTTCACATACCTCTTTGGTCAATCCACTTGCTAAGTCCAAACTACCGCAAGTAATATGTCAACCTAAAATAACCATGATACGTTTATTAACCTCTAATCTTAATGTAGAACAATCCAAGTTCAAAGTCACTAAATTCTATGGAAAATTGGGCAGCATTTCCTTTGTTTCTACTCACTTTGCCACCTTTCTCAAGGCCGAATTTATCATCCAATTGCCACATTTAAGGCTCAATCAATCCAACAATTCAAAGGGGATTACACACCTAAACTTGGGTGTGTAAAATTCTGCCCCATAAGTTACAACAATTCACTTAACAATTCTAAGGTAGTTTTTAGGCTACAACATGCTCATAATCTCTTCTTAACCCATTTTTCATATCCAAACCACATTTCTAGCATGCAATGACTCTAAGAGCATTATTTACTACCACAAGTTCTTTCTTTTTAACATGCAACACTACAAACTAAATCTAAAGGAAGAATCATTACCTTAGAGTTTTAGCCAAACTTATTCCAAATATTTTTCTAGCTTCCTTGCCAAGAACACCACCACAAGCTAGCCACAAGCTTCCTTTTTTGTTCTTAACTTTTCAGATTTTTCCTTAGGCTTGGATTTCCTTTGAAAATGTAGAGAGAAGGAGGAGCTGATTTTTAGAGAGAGGGAGAGAAATAGGAAGATGAAGACTTGGTCAATATATTGCATGCAAGAAATCAGATGGGGGGGGGACACTTGTCACCCTCCCAAGGTCTTTTAAAAGAAAAATCTGACTTTTCTAAGTTTTTCCGCCCAAAATCCCGCCTCAAACCTCCGCAGCCTCTGAACTTTCGCGCGCCTGCTGTCTGGCGCTGCAACTCAGCGACCTCGGTATTTTCGCGCCTCCGGCGCGCGACTGCCGCTTTGTCCGAAACACATTTCTGTCATTGCGCCGAACTTGTAACTCTCATAACTTCCTACTCGACGTCTATCGACGAGCGGTTGGTTCCGTTGGAATCTAGACTCCACGAACTACGCCCTAGGCCTTTGAAACACTTAGGAACTCTCAATGTATCGGGTCATAACCCGCATCAAAGTTGACTAAAACCCGTCCGGAATAATCCGTCAACCTATCCTTTGAAAATTTTAAGTCTTACATGCTTTCGTACGCTCTCATACGTAGGGTCAGGACTACGGGGTATAACATATCTCACATTCACCAGGCCAGATATTACCTATGTAGTACAACAAGTATGTTTGTTCATGCACTATCCAATGGAAGAACATATGCATGCACTCAAATGTATTGTACGATATATTCAGGGCACTCTGAATTATGGATTGCATCTGTACCCTTCTTCCATGACCAAGCTTGTCACCTACAGGATGCTGCATTTGCGGGATGTCCGACACGGGCGCTCCACCTCCGGTTATTGCGTCTTCCTCAGTGATAATTTAATATCGTGGTCCTCCAAAAGGCAACCCACCGTATCACGTTCCATCTTTGGTGAATACCGCGGTAGCCAATGTTGTCGACTCACGCCGATTCGCAATCTTTTACTTGAGCTTCATTGTCTATTCGACAACTACTATGGTATCGTGATAACATTAGTGCAATTTATCTCTCCGAAATCCAATCCATCATCAACGCAAGCATATTGAGTTAGATATTCATTTTGTCCGTGAAAAGGTGGCTCATGTGCGAGTGTTACGTATCCGACGCGACATTAGATTGCAGATATCTTCACAAAAGGGCTTCCGCTGATCTTATTTGAAGAATTTGACGATCAAGATTCCTCCATTCGTAGCTTCCATGGAGTGTTAGAATATTTATTATTAATTACTATTAATAATATAATTATGTAGAATCTTATGTATATGGTAAATAGTATTATGTATTAATGTAAGAGATAGAATAATATTAATATAGGAATATATTATGGGATAGTAGAGGTGGATTTTAGGAAAACTTAATCTTCCTATTAATTGTTACTTAGTGTATATATTGTTACCATTGTGGATGAATAAAGATTAAGGAAGATATTCTAAAACTCTTTCAGTAAACAACCATTTTTGCTAATTCAATGTGATCCTTCTTTGGATCGTAGTTAATAAGCCCCCATTATGGATTAATTTGTTGTTGATCTGCTTCTAAATCAGAGATAGAAAACCAGTGTGTCAGATGAGCATTCTCTACATGCCTACCTATAGTGTCCGTCCCCCCGTCACCACCCCCTCTCTTATGTTTATAAGTTTTCCTACAAATATTACATTCAACTCTATCAGTGTCCTCAATTCTATCATAAAAGTTCCACACTTTACTTCTTTTTCTTCTACCCTTTACTTCTGGTAAATGAGGTCTACCACTAGTAGTACTAACATTGACAGAAGACACACTAGTAGGTGTAGGAATTTCAGTTTCAACAATATTATCTATATGAACATTATCATATTCATTATCTTCTATTCCAAAATCTTCTTGCATTTGATCATAATCTAAATTTTGATTAGGTGAGTAAGTAGAATCTTTAGATTTTGTACCCCTTGAAATAGATTTACCCATTCTCTTTAGGCTATTCATTATAAAATATTTAATTTAAATAATCAATAAATAAATATGACAATTTAATAAAATAATTAGAGAATGAAACGAGTGTACCAAACTTCGGGATTCAGAATTCAATTGAAAGTCGAAGCTCGAAGTCTTACGTCTTGTTACTTTGAAAATTAATAATAATAATAATAACTTGAGAATTGATAGTAGAGAGAATTAAGAAAGTATGAGAATTGAGAGAATTGTAGAAATAATTGTGTAATAAAAATAAGAATAATATAGAGTATTTATAGATTTTTTAAAGGGTAAAAATATAATTTATAAAGAATAATAAACAAAAACAAAAATAGGGCCAAACAGTCAAATGACCGATGGCAACCCTCCCAGCCCCTGACCCCCTCAACGGTAACAATACCGCTGGTGAAGCAACCCTTTCTTTAATTTTATTTTTATTTTTTTGCGTTACCGGTCCGGTCCGGTTAACCGGTAACGTTACCGGTTTCAACCGGTCCGGACCTTATTGAATTTTACCATAATTCGTGCGGGTTGGGGGCCGAACCAACCCCCAACCCGTTAAATCTTACCGGACCGGACCGGGTTCGTTACCGGGTCGATCGATCCGGTTACCGGTTAATTCGGATCGGTAGATGAGTTTAGTTAACATGTAAGTTTTACATTTTTCACTATCCACATTCATTATCGGTATCAAGCCACATTTAGACATATCCCTCATTCTATAAAAATTAACATGTCCTAAACGAGAATTGTCATAATGAAAAATTAGAGTCAAGCACAAAATTATTATTTCTCTAAATTTCAAAATATTCTAGCAACTTTCAAGTATAAATATCCATCAAATTAAAGAAATGCTTATGTATATCATCCTACAACTTGAAAGTGAGATTCTCATGATATTTATGCAACAAAGTTATAACATGATAATTTCGTTGGCGCAGAATAACATTTATATGCATATCAAATATGCTATTCCTAAACTTATTCAAAATGCATTTCATGATCATCACAAATGATTCATCTACCCTAATATTTATGAAATTAAATTTCACAAAATTTCATAAAGTATTTTTTTTCTTTTTGTAGAAAGAAAGATAGAAATTCATAGATAAATAATGAGTGAAGTTTGTTGGAAATTTACTAATGTGGAATTAAGTTTAACCCATTATTTGTGACTCGAACAATTGATGCCTCGCGCGTAGGAAACGTCGTTTCCACACACGGGCACACGTAGTGTCAATTTTATCGTAAATTTCATTAGTGAAAGAGTTATTGGTACATGAGTAAATGTTTGAGACATGAAATGATGGATGGTCGTTGGTTAAATGACACATGTTCCACGTTGGTAAATGAAGGAAGAAGTGTACGAAGTGTAAGATCGAAATGAGTCGGAAAAGGGTCACGACGCCACCGGAGAGCCAGGGCGCCGCGACGCCCCAAGGGTAGGGCCGCGATGCTAATTCATTGTTTGGTCACTGGAGATCAGGTGCCACGACGCTTCGGAGGCAGTATGACCGTTGGAGACGAAAAATAATTGACTATTGGGCTGACTTTGGAGCATTAATTCTCCATTTTTTGGCTCATGAATTCAACTATTATTTGGCTGAATTGTAACCCCAAATTAAGTGTCATTACATGGTATTGAAAACATCTTACACACTATAAATTGAGGCCCTTGACTCAATTGTAGAACACACCTCATACTTGTATATTTTCAGATTTTCTGAAAACTCTTCCTCTCTAGCATATCTTTCATACACTCAAAGGTTCTTCTTGAGGAACACTTGAGTTTCTTTGCTCATTTGTTTAGTTGCTGTTTTATCTTGGGAGTCAAGTTGCCAATAACCGTTAAAGGATTCACACGGAGCAATATTATCTTAAGGACCAAGTGAATATCACTGAACTCAGCAACACAACTATAACACTACCCGATTTAGTTTCTCTTGATTTCAGGTCATAAAGATCAAGTGGCTTGTTGCAGTTCCAATCTCAAGATCCAAGACTCAAGACAGATTTAAGACTGAAGATCAAGATCTTCAACACTCATTGTGGTTGTAACAACTCATGTTAGGTTTCAAGCCTGTTGTATTGTAATTGTTTATCCTTTCTAAGCACTAGTAGTAGTTGTACACTATTCCCGTACATCCATTGAATGTCCAACAAAGTTAAGAAAATAAAACCCGATATTTGACGCTTTTATCTTGATTTTTGATGACTGGCTCCATTTATTTTTTTATTTTTTCCAATCTTAATGCCAATTTAACCCAGAAAAACGCACATCACCGAAGATTTACTTTTGATTATGAAAGAAAGTGTTGCACTGATTTTCTGATTTTGAGCATTGTAGTGTCTAAAATTATGGCCAAATATGTTAAAGTATATTGAGCTCTGACCCAATGCCAGCCGAGAATGAGTCAAGATGTGGGACCCTCCTCTCCCTTTCCTTTGTATATTTGGTGAATATTAGACTTAGATTTGTACCTTAATTAGTAGTGTAATATTATCATAATTGTAAAGTTAGTATTCTTATAGAATATGGATTCCTAGGTAGAATAGGAAGAAGATCTTCCTTGTAACTTGTATATATATGACTTTCATTAATGAGAATAATCAAGGGATTATTTCTTACATTCTTTCATGGTATCAAGAGTCTAGGTTTTCTTTACCCTGCTTCCGTTCCTCAAAATTTCTTCTTCTTTCTCAAAATTTTGCACTAAAATTCTCGATTTTTTTGTGTGTTTCTTCTTTCACAAAAATTGAGTTTCTTCTCTTCCAAAAACCTTTCTCACAAATTCCCTTCTCTGAATCTTGTTGTTCTATTCCCTATGGCTGATAAAAACACTTTTCACCCTGCCCTCACAATTTCTAATATCAAGAGCGTTCTTCCTATCGTTCTTGACCTAGAAAACGTTCAATATGGAACATGGGCGAAATTATTCAAGATTCATGCTAAAGCACATAAAGTTTTTTACCACATCATCCCTCCTCCTCCTTCAAAGGAGGGTGATAAGGCGTCTACATCTAATGTGCCCACTCAAGCAGCAAACCCAGAATTATGGGACATGCTTGATTCCAAGGTTCTTCAGTGGATTTATGCCACTCTCTCATTAGATCTCTTACAGACAATTATGGAACCCAACTCTGCAGCTATGACGGTGTGGAACCGTTTGCGTGACATATTTCAAGATAACAGTCATTCTAGAATTGTTATTCTTGAGCAAGAATTTTCGCAAGTGGCTATGACAAATTTTACCAATATCTCTTCTTATTGCCAACACCTCAAGGACTTGGCGGATCAACTTCGCAACGTGGGTTCTCCTGTTTCTAAAATGCAGTTCTTGGATGGTTGCAGGCCTGTCAGAGGCCTATAATGGTGTTGCTTCAGTTATTCGACAGAGTAGCACCTTGCCAGAACATGCTTACATTGGAAGAAGCTGGCTTGGCTAAGAAAGCAGCGATTGGGAGTAGTCATGTCGGTATGGTGACTGCTTCCAATTTTTCTCCTTCCAATCCAGCCACCGTGACCCAAAGTCACAACAACGGAGGTGGTAAGAAAGGCCAGAATAAGAAGAATAATGGCAAGAATCGTGGCGGCAACAACCGACAACAACAACAGTCGTGGAGCCCACAGGGGCCCCCTGGACAGTGGCAGTGGGTCCCAGCACCTCACAGCGCCGCGACTCAACCTTACAGCGCCGCGGCGCCTCAGTATCCGCCAGGATACTCGCCTCGGCCCAGCTTCTCCCGATCCGGACTCACTGCATACAGCGTATGGGAAGTCTAGTATACTTGGGCCTCGCCCCCATCAGGCTCACCACGCAGTGGGACATACACAGACCGACATTGAAGCAGTGATGCACACACTTGGCTTGACTCAACCGGACCCTAATTGGTACATGGACACCGGCGCCACTACCCACATGACATCCGATCAAGGTACTCTCTCGTCTTATTCCAATTTGAGCACTAATCGTGGTATAACTGTTGGTAATGACAATTCTATTCCAATTAAGGGTTATGGTCATAAAACCTTGTCCCCTCCTCATCCACCACTTGTCCTGAAAAATACCCTTCATGCTCCAAAATTAATTAAAAATTTAGTATATGTCCGTAAATTCACAACTGATAACTGGGTTTCTATTAATTTTGATCCATTTGGAATTTCTGTAAAGGATTTCAAGACGGGAAGTCATCTCATGAGGTGTAACATTGGGGAGGACCTATATCCAATCACACCAAGTCCAAGCGTATTGCGTCAAGCTATGCCATCCACCTTTGCAGCTCTTGCTCCTTCCTTATGGCATGCTCGTCTAGGTCATTCGGGGCCGTCTATTTTATCTTCTTTAGATAGACATAAGTTTATTTCTTGTAAGGGTACGCGTAGTACTCCAATTTGTCAATCCTGTGCTTTGGGAAAGATTATTAAATTATCATTTGTAGCTTCAAATTCAAATACTTCTATGCCATTTGAAATGATTCATAGTGATTTATGAACATCTCTGATTCTCAGTTAGGTCATCGTTATTATGTTCTATTCTTAGATGACTATACTAAATATTTATGGACGTTTCCAATTGCAAAAAATCTCACGTTTTTTCCATCTTCATAAAATTTAGAGCCTTCATAAGAACGCAATTCGAACGGAAAATAATAAATATACAATGTGATAATGACAAAGAATATGATAATGACAAAGAATATGATAATGGAGAATTTAGGGAGTTTTGTGCTCAAAATGGGATAAATTTTTATTTTCTTGTCCTCATACGTCTTCACAAAATGGGAAAACTGAGCGAAAAATTTGTACCATTAATAATATTGTCCGCACTTTATTGGTTCATTCTTCCGTTCCTCCATTCTTTTGGCATCATTCACTACAAATGACTACCGATCTCCTAAATATTCTTCCCTCTAAAGGCTTGACATATTCATCCCCTCTAAAAGTGTTATACAATAAGACTCCGTCATACACTCATCTTAGGGTCTTCGGATGCTTATGTTATCCACTGTTTCCATCCACTACAATCAACAAACTTCAGGCACGTTCTACTCCTTGTGTATTTTTGGGTTTTACGTCAAATCACCGTGGTTATAAATATTTTGATTTGTCCTCTAAACAAATCATCATTAGTCGTCATGTTCACTTTGATGAATCTCAATTTCACTTCTCTAAAGTAGAAAAACCCGTGTCTAGTTCTGATTTTTTGGATGATGCTATCTCCCCATATGTTCTCCGATATTTTTCAGATTTGCCAGAAAATACGCAGGTTCCCCAAAACCCGCCCTCAGCGCCGTGGCCCTGCATAGAGGCGCCGCGGCGCCAAAACTCCTGTGAGCCCTGCAGTACTTCTGGCGCCGCGGCGCCAGTCCCTAGAGTCGCGATGCCTTCGACGGTACTTCCAGATATTTCCGAAAATTCCCAAAATTTACCCAATACAGTCCAGAGTCATGGTCCAGTCACTCGTAGTCAAATGAGTATTTTTAAACCAAAAAGACATTTCAATTTAAATTCAAATGTTCTTAAATCTCCCTTACCACGTAATCCCGTGTCTGCCTTAAATGACCCTAATTGAAAAATTTCCATGACCGAAGAATATAATGCTCTTATTGATAATAAGACATGGGAGTTGGTACCCCGTCCATATGGTGTTAATATTATTCGATCTATGTGGATTTTTGTTCATAAGGAAAATTCTGATGGTTCATTTGCGAGGTATAAGGCTAGACTTGTAGGTGATGGTAAGACTCATCAGGTTGGTGTGAAACATTTAGCCCGATGGTCAAGCCGGCTACCATTCACACTGTGCTCAACTTGGCTCTTTCAAAATCATGGCCCATTCATCAGCTAGATGTGAAGAATGCTTTTCTACATGGTGATCTTCAGGAGACAGTTTATATGCATCAGCCCTTGGGGTTCAGGAATACTAAATATCCTAATCATGTCTGTCTATTGAAGAAGTCCTTGTATGGGCTTAAGCAGTCTCCACGGGCCTGGTATAAGAGGTTTGATGATTTTGTTTATGGATTTCTCTCACAGCAGGTCTGATAATTCATTGTTCATATATCGTCGGGGTTCTTCCATGACTTATATATTGTTATATGTGGATAATATTATCTTGACTGCATCTTCTGATGCTTTGAGAAAGTCTATTATGACAATGCTCAGTTCTGAGTTTGCCATAAAAGAATTGGGCCCCTTGAGCTATTTTTTGGGGATTGCAGTCACTCGTCATGCAGGTGGATTGTTCTTAACACAGAGGAAGTGTGCAACAGAGATCATTGAGAGGGCTGTGATGTCATCCTGTAAGTCAACTTCTACTCCAGTTGATACTAAACCCAAGTTGGGTGCTGCAGCTGGCTCTCCGTATGAGAATTCGACCCGCTATCGTAGTCTTGCAGGCTTCCTTCAGTAACTTATGTTCACGTGACAAGATATTACATATGTAGTCCAGCAGGTGTGTTTGTTTATGCATGATCCCAGAGTTGAACATATGAATGCGCTCAAACGCATCCTTAGGTACATTCAGGGAACACTTGAGTATGATTTGCATTTGTATCCTTCGTCAACGTCTATACTTGTCTCATATACAGATGCTGATTGGGGTGGTTGTCCTGACACCAGACGGTCTACGTCTGGCTATTGTATGTTTTTGGGTAACAACTTGGTCTCATGGTCTGCCAAACGTCAATCTACTCTTTCACGTTCAAGTGCAGAGGCCGAGTATCGAGGGGTAGTCAATGTGGTTTCCGAGTCATGTTGGTTACGAAATCTACTTTTAGAGCTTCAGTGTCCTATTGAGAAGGCTACCTTGGTGTATTGTGATAATATAAGTGCCATCTACCTTTCTGATAATCCAGTTCAGCACCAGCGTACTAAAGACATAGAGATAGATATTCACTTTGGTAGAGAGAAGGTAGCCAAAGGACAAGTACGCGTCTGCCACGTCCCTTCAAGATATCAGATTGCAGACATCTTTACAAAGGGTCTTCCCTCGGTCCTTTTTGAAGATTTTAGAGACAGTCTCAGCGTACGAAAACCGTCCGCTATGACTGCGGGGGTGTGTTAAAGTATATTGGGCTCTGGCCCAATGCCAGCCGAGAATGAGTCAAGATGTGGGACCCTCTTTTCCCTTTCCTTTGTATATTTGGTGAATATTAGACTTAGGTTTGTACCTTAATTAGTAGTGTAATATTACCATAATTGTAAAGTTAGTATTCTTATCGAATAAAGATTTCTAGGTAGAATAGGAAGAGGATCTTCCTTGTAACTTGTATATATATGTCTTTCATTAATGAAAATAATCAAGAGATTATTTCTTACATTCTTTCAGAAACAAAATAGGGCACATAAGAATGGAAAAGGAAAGTGTTTATTTAGGGGGGACCTCTACCAATGAAAAGATCTCAAATGTGCGGCATGATAAGAAATCTTAGAAAAGATCGATTGAGACTCACTTTATTAGGCATAACATAAGTTCACATGATATGCGTGTTATTAGCTCGATCAGGGTGTAATCCCGAAAATAAATATGTGAGGTCTGTTGTACCCAAAACAGACCATACATGTCATATGCTCGGATTGTGACAAACCCATCCAGAGTTTGCACTATTCTTTAGAAAATCAAACAATATTTTCTAAACTAAGACTATCTCAAATGTTATTAAATTACAAAGTCATTCGCTTAAATATTATATGATTTATATGTAAAAATAAATTACTTGATTCTTTTAAGAATTGTAGCAACGGTATCCAAAACCAAGCTGAATATTAAGAATTTAGTTTTCAAACCAAACATCATCATCGTTTTCGCGTAAAAGAAAATATGGTTTTGTAACTTAGTTGAGAGGAGAATAATAGAACTTTCTCTCTAATATATAATAATGGCAGATTTTCGTTAATAATCAGAAACCATTTTTTGATGTCTTATATCTGATCATCAGCTTAGAATACACGATATAGAAACATAATTGAATGACTAGTATCAATTTTTCAATTGATACAACAAATATATTAATAATGGTAATGTCGAATAACTTATTGGTAAATACGTGAGTCTAAACTCCTTTTGATGTACGAAAAATAGTAATCTACTATTACAAGTACTAGGAAAGAATAACCAATTATGTGTTACAATAGACTTTATGCCAACAAGAGTTGAGGAAACAATTATAGTTGGTGGTCGTGATCTTTGTTCTTGTGTTGTCTTGAATCTTCCGCCTTGGATCTGCGTCCTTGTTTCAGCAAGCTCGTTGAATCCAATTAATCTGAAACCAATAGTCACTAAATTTGGGTTGCTGAGTTGATAGATATTCCATCTTTCCTTAAGACAGTATTGCCTGTATACATGCTTTGTACGGATGAGTTGCAATTTATCTCTCAAGATAAAAAAACATACTATCACTTGTGTAAAGCAAACACCCGTGATCCTTGAGAAGAAAACAAAGACGAAATGATTGCTTAAGATTGGAAGAGAAGAACTTGTTCTTAGCAGTGGTTTTCCTCACTGTTTTTGTGTCATCTTTCTTGTATTGTGTAGTGTATTCTCAAATCTAAAATAATGTCTTGTTATATAGTTTTAAGGATGATGGGAAGGTGTTAATTGGGTGTGCTTTCCAAAAACTTCAGGGACCAAAAAGGAAAATGTCAGAAGCCTAGAGCCAACGACCCGAACCAGGCGGGTGGTGGTGGCGCGCGTGTGGGCCTAGTCTCGAACCCAAGCACACCTAGATCCTGCCTCTACCCCTTGAGGTCCCAATCCCTTATTCAGTTTAGAGACTTATATCATGAACAATTCTTTTTTTCCCACTGATGTGGTAGATTTGTCTCACATCACTCTTCCATGTCTCAAACACCTTACTCTGTGGACCAATATCTCTTCCATTTCTTAATGGAATTTGATGATTCTTGGCCCTACGGTCATCTACTCACTTAGTAGATTACACACGAGTAAAGAACCAGGTTCTCTAATATGTGGAACCATGATGTTTAAGTCATTGAAGATGGGCGAACCCAACCTCCACCAAAGGCAAATTTTCAACAATCCCCTCTTGGACGAGATTTTTGTGCACACACATGGTGCTTTCTTTCAGCAATATTTTAGCGGATAGATATTGCATTTAGAGAGGTATCCGAAGCTTTGAACCTTACATAGTAGAATATCATCGGACATATTTACTTCGCAGTGAATGTGATGTCTTGAACCGACAGTGTTTAGTATATGCCAAGACAATGATACCAACACAACAACTCTCCATTACTCATTTTCTCCTTTAGTTTTATCCGTTGTGGCCATGGACACGTCTTGGATTCTTAAGTGCTTCAATTGAGGCCGGCCAGTCCTCACACTTAAATAAGTGGTCTCCTATAAGGTATTCTGCTATACCCAACTTTACAAGTCTTAGGAACCATTAAAAGTTTTCTCAAACCTAACCTCAACTGTTGAGGATTATTATAGGTTTTAGAAACGTAACCTCTTACCCCTTTGCAGATAGCACTTGATGTCTATCATGGGAACGACCTTGGATTCATGTTTCTATGTAGGAACATTATCCGAAGTGCTCTTGCTTCCATCGAAGCGCTCCAATGAACTTTTACGGCTTGGTTTTACCTATTCAACCTAATTCCCGGGATCTCCAGTCTCTTAGGTTGGGTGTCCGCGGTATCGGTTCTTAGTGATTAGATTTTAAGCACATTCCCCTAGATCGCAGAACTCTAGATCTTCAGGTTGTCCCTTATAACCTATTATTTAGATATCAAGAATGTATCACCTGATCAACTACCATACGGTTTTATGTTGCGACAGATATGCCCATAAGTCGTCATTCGTGTTCTCACAGTGTCAAACTAGAGCAGGCACGAGTTACCCCAAGAAGGGATATCTTCTAAGAGGTCGTGAAGTTATTAAACTTCTCATCATCCTTTGTACGAAGTGATGAACTACGATTCCATCATGAATCGGACAATGCAAGGTTTACTTAGAGGATTTTCCTAAGACACACCGTGCACATTGGTGTTCTTCAGGTCTTATGTCCAGTTTGCATCATTTTGTTGTACCAGACCACTGGACATCCAGAATATCATAAATCATAGATAAGAAAATAATTCAGATGTCGTCACATCCGATTCAATGCCTTATGTTGATCATTTCCAGAATCACTAGTGAACCTTAGTTCAACTAGTCTTCTTTTATGAACCGACACCAAGTCAATTGTAGTATGACCTGAGCATATCTCTCCTGGAATATGGGTGCACCATGATTCCAAATCAACTCTATGATTTAAATCCATTAGTGACTTCAACGAGACTGTCTAGCTCCTCATAGAGGAGTTTGGAATCAGATCAGTCCGTTAGATGTCTTAGGGATTCCAACTCCTAAGATATCATCTGCAATACTTATATCTTTTCATGTTAAAACATGCATTTGAGGAGATACCATTCGATAGTAGAGTATGATCAAATGTTTAGTGCCAATACTTTGAGCTTGTTTCAGCCCGCACAGAGATTTGACAAGCCGACAGACTTTCTTCTCTTTCCTGGAACCTCAAACCCCCCCGGGTTGTTCCGTATTACTTACTTCTTCCACTTTCAGAATTTTGGTTTTCCAACTGTTGGCTTTCTAGCTTCAGAGTCAATGTTTCTGTAGTCAGACTCATTATTTCTATTTTATCTGAAACTTCCAGGACCAAAATGTAGACATTTCCGGGACCATAATGAATTTCAGGAAGAAGCCCAACAGTCCTCAAGCCCAACTCTCCGGTTTGGAAGACTGTCTCAACATCCATGTCACGTAGGACTGTGGTGGCCCTGGATGTTAAATTATTCACATAGGAACACATGTCCTGTTAGTCGAGGCCTTATACCCGTCTATAGATTCATCTGATGTATACTCAACTCGAGTATCCATTTTTACAAACCAAAGGTTGTTTTCCCGGAGGAAGATCAACCATAATATAAGTATGGTTCTATCTGACGAAATCTATTTCTCTATTTTAGCTTCTTTCCAAAGCGATGATTTTGGAGTTGACAATTCTTAGTTTATTGTCCATGGTACATTTCAACCATACAAGCTAGAAGGCCTGGAACAAGTCTTTGTCCCCTCATTTGCTCCGGTTTGGTTCAACATCTAGAATTCTTGAGTTCAGTAGATCTGGAACATTAGGTTCCGGATAGTCATCAACTTCTGAGTCCTGTAGATTTGGAACATCTCATTCCATACAATCAGGCCCTCGCAGATTCTTGTTAACCTTGAGTTTTTAATGAAAGATCACTTCAAAGAATTCAACATTCTTTGACACCAAGATGCGACGCGCACTACTGTGATTTGCAGATCTAGTGGATATGCACTCTATAGTCTTAGATCCAATTTTAACCTGCTCTGGCTTAGGCATTTCAACCTTTTGCCACACTATCCCATATCACAACATTTGTTGATGGGATCTTTTTCCATATTTCACATAGAGGGTTGATCGGTGTATTTTATATACACCTTTGAGTCATTTTTAGTTAGTCTTTTGCCCATTTTTGTATAAATACATGTCGTATTAGGATATATTTTCTTTCTTTTGAGTCATAATGGTTTAAAGTGGCTCATTGGCGAAAAGGAGCAAAAAGAGGGCAAAAATAGAGGTTCCAGAGCTCAAAAAGCTAGAAAGTTGGCCGGCAAGAAAGCAGCGGCCATGCGGCCCAACCAGCAAGACGTAGGCCAAGCGCCAAAATACTGAATGCGGGAGTTTCACGCCTCGGCGCCGATTGCGAGGCCAGCGGCGAGTGAAGTGTAATTCACAAATTCGAATGGGAATGGGCCAAGGCCGAAAAGGAAAAGGTTAAGAACGATTTGGAGGCTATAAAAATGAGCTTTCTAGGCCAGATTAAGGGTTCCAAACCCTTGCCAATTCATCACAAACTTGGAGATCAAGATTGGAGACTACTTTTGTGTAATTTATTGTTTCTTTGTTTTATTTCTTTGTAGTTTATGTTGGATATTAGTTTAGTTCTTGGCATGTCTATGGCTAGGAACTAACTTAATTTAGGGCTTTTCATATCAAATCACTTGAAACTCATTCTTATGAATTAATGCATGTTTTGGTTTCTTCTTATCATTGTTGAGATTTATTCAATATTTGTCTTGAATGTTTGGTAATTAATTGATCACTAATTATCATAATCAATATGATTTCTAATCGAAAGCCGAAAAGGGAGATTGTGAATATGCTATAGTTGAATAAACATAGGTTAAATCGTGGACGAAAGTACCCCGATACTTGTGTAGTTTAATAGGTTATTGCTCTTAATCCTCCTTTATAGTCAATCTTATCACCGAAATATAGAAGGGTTCTATATTGGGGTTGAGTGTTTATATTACCTTAACAGGAGTATAAAACGGCTTAGTTAACCTGCTATATCAAAATAGAAGAAGAACCATAGTTAATTGCATTAACAAGTAAGATGAGCGGATAGTTGAGGAGATTTGGAAGCCCTATTTCCACCATATCTGAAGTAAAACAAAGTAATTTAGTTAGCATTCATAAGTATAGTTATAAACAATTCATCAATCATCGGTTACCAAATAGATACCATAGAATAGAGTTTGAGAATTGGACACTAATCCATGAGGACGATAACTCGGTCTTCTAGACTATATTACTTGTTACGATACGTGCACTTGCGTTTAGTGTGTGCATAAATCGTGCATCAAGGGTTACCCTTAGGGATCTGCGCTTGGCTAACACCGTTAGTTTGAGGTGAGTAAGGAGCAGCCGTTTGATCAACGATGCTTCACATTCTCCCTCTTTATCACTACGAATTTCTCAATCCGTAGAATTTCCAACTTCTGCTTCAGAAACGTCGCGGCCCAGCCTGAGAGGCGCAGCGATTCTTGAATTTGGCCTAGTCAACGCCGTGGCCATGCAGGGAGGAGCCCCGGCGCTGGCTGGAGGCGTCGCGGCCCTTCACGGCTCCGCGACATTTCTGACTCGTTTCATCTTTGTTCTTCAACAAAGGATGTAATACGTTGTATCATCATCAATTAAGATCACACCGTACTTGACTCCCACCTCTATTTGTACAAACTTTAAATCACCTTGTAGGTGTTAACTAAGTTATAGAGGAGCGTTTCTTCTTTCTCTATTCCTTTGATGGAACAAAAAAGTAATCTTGCCTTTTCGCCTACCGCACATTCATTTGAGGGTTTGTATCGACAGACGGCAACAATCTCAACTTAGTTATATTTTGAATGATTTTCTATTTAACGTGTCTTAATTTATAATGGCATAGATGCACGGATTACAAATATATCATCCTCTTGGCTACAGTTTTTACTGTACCACTTTTGGTTATTATCGACCTATGGGACATTAGGCGAAACACGCAAGCCATATTTTCCAACAACGTCATTGACACCAAGTTTAGGACATGTATCACCTCTTTTAAGAGTGATCCCATTCCCTTAAGTCCTTTTGAGGACAATCTCTTCAACTTCTTCTATTTTGAAAGTAGCGTTGCTTCATATGAACAACCTTTTGACCGTGGTTGGGGCGTAACCGGACCATATGTGATCTAGACTCTCTGGTCCACTCCAGTTGCCTTGGCAGACTTGTGTCCAATTTCTTTTCTGCCTATCTCTTGACCTTCAGATCTATTGAGATCTGGTAACTCTGAACCACTCCAGTCGCCCATAGGATTTATATGACTGAGTGTCCAACATAGTCATGTCATGTGACGGATCTGGCCCACTCAAGTCGCCCGTAGGCTTTGTATGACTGAGTGTCCACTACTATCCTGTCAAAAAAGACGGATCTTCTGTCGTAGATGGTGACAGGATTGTCACTAGTCCTCTAGTCCTTGTCTTTAGTCCTCTAGTCCGCTTCCATGCTTAGGATTGTCCATAAAATCATTTTATTATAATCTAAATCCATATCTTTTAGGCCGTTGTTTATAACAGTCCAATATTTCCGGAAAGGAAAGTGAGATTAATCATTCTGATTTTAAGTGTAAGGAGTATAATTTTTTTGAAACATTTTCATCTTCATATCCTTACTTTACTCATTTTATTCAGACGTGGTTTAATCTCCTTATTGATGATCGGTGTATTTTATATACACTTTTTGAGTCGTTTTTAGTTAGACTTTTGTCCCTTTTTGTACAAATACGTGTCGTATTAGGATAGATTTTCTTTCTTTTGAGTCAAAGTGGTTAAAACGGTCCAATGGCGGAAAAGGAGCGAAAAGAGGGCAAAAGTGGAGGTTCCAGAGCTTAAAAGCAGAGAAAGTGGCGAACCAGGCACGGACACGGGCCAGCGCCGCGGCGCCTCCTACTAACAGGTGCAGGGCCGCGGCTCCCAATATCCGTAGGCGCGAAGTTGCGTGGCGCGCTCTGCAAACAGCGAGTGGCCGCGATGCCAAATCACCGAAGCAATAAGAGTTCCGGCCGCGCTGATAGCGAACGACGCGGGAAAATCAGGTTTTCCGACGTGTTTTGGGCCAGGCCTGAAGGGAAAAGTTTGAGGCGGTTTTGAGCCTATAAAAGGAGAACCCTAGGCAGTTTTCAAGGGTTCCTTTTCTTACACAAACACAAGATTCTTGAAGTTGATGATTGGAGACCTTAACTTAGTAATTTTCTTTTCTTTTCTTTACTTTACTTTCAGTTTTTATGTTGGATATTGAATTAGTTCTTGTCATGTCAATGGCTAGGAACTAATTCTATTATAGATATTTCCATGTTAAATCACTTGAAACTTATGTTATGAGTTAATGCATGTTTATGGTTTTCTTCTTATTGTTGAGATTTACCTAATAATTGCTTTGAATGCTTGGTAATTAATTGATCACTAATTATCATTACTTATATGATTTCTAATCAAACTTCGAAAGGAGGAGGTTGTGACTATGCTGTAAGTTGGGTAGACATATTTTGGATTGGGGATGAAAATACCTCAATTACTTGTGTAGCGTTAATGAGAGGTTTAAACACCTAATTTCACGCATGGCGCGTGACGATTAACTAGGTTTTTGGTCTTAATCCTCCTATAGAGTCATCCTTATCACTGAAAGGTAGAAAGGAGCGCTACTGGGGTTGAGTGTTTATATAGCCTTAACGGGAGTATAAAACGATTTAGTAAACCTGCTAGCTCCAAAAGAAGAAGAACCATAATTCATTGCATTAATAAGTAACATAAGCGGATAGTCGAGGAGACTTGAAAGCCCTATTTCCATCACTACTGAAGTAAACACTTAGTTAATTAGTATTTATAATTGTTAGTTATAATCAACAAAATCAAATATCAGTTACCAAATAGATAACAAAAGATAGATAATTGGTACTTGAACACTAATCCTTGTGGACGATATTCGGTCTTACCTAGACTATATTACTTGTCACGATAACGTGCACTTGCGTTAAAGTGTGTGCATCTTTTCGCGCATCAATTGACAAAGAAGAAAAGTTGACCTAACTCATCTTCAGATTCCTTGTCTGGGACAGGTGTAGCCCTTCGGCTATGAGATAGACCATTATTTTCAACCTTCTCCTTTTGTCCCAGTTGATGTCCTCCACCTCCCGTGGGTGCTTGTTTCCACCACTCTCGGGAGCGGTGACAATAACTCTTCCTTGATCCTTTGCCTTGCCAACATGACTATCATCAGTATCTTCAAGTTCAGGATCACCAACAGAGATCTCCCTTTTGACGGAAACAGATTTGTAACTATAGTCAACGAGAGATCCAAAACTAGGACCAGATCTGTTGATAGTGACATTGTTTGAACTGTTTATAGAACTGTCAACAGAACTGGTTTCAACAAGAAAGCCACAACTAGATTTGGGAGTAGATCTGGTGGCAAACATCTTTCTAGCACTATTACAAATATTGTCTTAAGATTGTGAGTCTAAACTCCTTTTGATTTATGGGAAATAGTAATCTACTATTACAAGTGATAGGAAAGAATAATCAATTATGTGTTACAATAGACTTTATGGCAACAAGAGTTGAGGCAACATTTATAGTTGGTGGTCTTGATCTTTGTTCTTGAATTTGTCTTGAATCTTCCGCCTTGGATCTGCGTCCTTGTTTCAGCAAGCTCGTTGAATCCAATTAACCTGAAATCAATAGACACTAAATCTGGGTTGCTGAGTCGATGGATATTTCATCTTTCCTTAAGACAATATTGCCCGTATACATACTTTATACAGATGAGTTGCAATTTGTCTCCCAAGGTAAAACATCGGAGTAATATTACTTGTGCAAAGCAAACAGAAGTGAACAAGGGGCTTGTTGCAGTTCCAATTTCAAGATCCAAGACAGATTTAAGACTGAAGATCAAGATCTTCAACACTCATTGTGGTTGTAACAACTCATGTTAGGTTTCAATCCTGTTGTATTGTAATAATTTTCTATTCTTTCTAAGCACTAGTAATAGTTGTACACTACTTCCGTACATCTATTGAATTTCCAACAAGGTTAAGAAAATAGAACCTGATATTTGACGCTTTCATCTTGATTTTTGATGACCGGCTCCATTTATTTTATTATTTTTTCCAATCTTAATGCCAATTTAACCCAGAAAAACGCACATCACTGAAGATTTACTTTTGATTATGAAAAAAGGGTTGCACTGATTTTCTGATTTTGAGCATTGTAGTGTCTAAAATTATGGCCAAATGAAACAAAATAGGGCACATAAGAATGGAAAAGGAAAGTGTTTATTTAGGGGGACCTCTACCAATGGAAAGATCTCAAATGTGTGGCATGATAAGAAATCTTAGAAAAGATCGATTGAGACTCACTTTATTAGGCATAACATAAGTTCACATGATATGCGTGTTATTAGCTCGATCATGGTGTAATCCCGAAAATAAATATGTGAGGTCTGTTGTACCCAAAACAGACCATACATGTCATATGCTCGGATTGTGACAAACCCATCCAGAGTTTGCACTATTCTTTAGAAAATCAAACAATATTTTCTAAATTAAGACTATCTCAAATGTTATTAAATTACAAAGCCATTCGCTTAAATATTATATGATTTATATGTAAAAATAAATTACTTGATTCTTTTAAGAATTGTAGCAACGGTATCCAAAACCAAGCTGAATATTAAGAATTTAGCTTTGAAACCAAACATCATCATCGTTTTCGCGTCAAAGATAATATGTTTTTTTTTTTTTTTTTGACAAAGGAACCCGCAGCCGCTATTCTTTCGAGTGCGCACAGGGTAAACCCCGGGCTGACGCAATAGCCTGCAAACCACGTCAGCCGATTAACCACACTTGGCAAGCCATGTGTGACAGGCTCAACCAAGAAGGTTTATGCAGGGGATCGAACTCGTGACCTTGCGATCAAAGATAATATGTTTTTGTAACTTAGTTGAGAGGAGAATAATAGAACTTTCTCTCTAATATATAATAATGGCAGATTTTCGTTAATAATCAGAAACCATTTTTTGATGTGTCTTATATCCGATCATCAGCTTAGAATACACGATATAGAAACATAATTGAATGACTAGTATCAATTTTTCAATTGATACAGCAAATATATTAATAATGGTAATGCTGAATAACTTATTGATAAATATGTGAGTCTAAACTCCTTTTGATGTACGGAAAATAGTAATCTACTATTACAAGTACTAGGAAAGAATAACCAATTATGTGTTACAATAGACTTTATGCCAACAAGAGTTGAGACAACAATTATAGTTGGTGGTCGTGATCTTTGTTCTTGAATTTGTTTTGAATCTTCCGTCTTGGATCTGTGTCCTTGTTTCAGCAAGCTCATTGAATCCAATTAATCTGAAACCAATAGACACTAAATCTGGGTTGCTGAGTCGATGGATATTCCATCTTTCCTTAAGTCAGTATTGCCCGTATACATGCTTTGTACGGATGAGTTGCAATTTGTATCTCAAGATAAAACAACATACTATCACTTGTGCAAAGTAAACACCCGTGATCACTGAGAAGAAAACAAAGATGAAATGATTGCTTAAGATTGGAAAAGAAGAACTTGTTCTTAGGAGTGGTTTTCCTCACTGTTTTTGTGTCATCTTTCTTGTATTGTGTAGTGTATTCTCAAAATCTAAAATAATGTCTTGTTAAATAGTTTTAAGTATGAGGGGAAGGTGTTAATTGAGTGTGCTTTCCAAAAACTCAGGGACCAAAAAGATAAATGTCAGAAGCCCAGAGCCAACGACTCGAATCAGGCGGGTGGTGGCGGCGCGCGTGTGGGCCTAGTCTCGAACCCAAGCACACCTAGATCCTGCCTCCTTCAAACACATTGGGTTACCCCTTGGGGTCCCAATCCCTTATTCAGTTTAGAGACTTATAACATGAACAATTCTTTTTTTTTTCCACTAATGTGGTAGATTTGTCTCACATCACTCTTTCATGTCTCAAACACCTTACTCCGTGGACCAATATCTCTTCTATTTCTCAATAAAATTTGACGATTGTTGGCCCTACGGCCATCTACTCACTTAGTAGATTACACACGAGTAAAGAACCAGGTTCTCCAATATGTGGAACCATGATGTTTAAGTCATTGAAGATGGGGGGACCCAACCTCCACCAAAGGCAAATTTCCAACAATCCCCTATTGGACGAGATTTTTGTGCACACACATGGTGCTTTCTTTCAGCAATCTTTTAGCGGATAGATATTGCATCTGGAGAGGTATCCGGAGTTTTGAACCTTATATAGTAGAATATCATCGGACATATTTACTTCGCGGTGAATGTGATGTCTTGAACCGACAGTGTTTAGTATATGCCAAGTCAATGATACCAACACGACAACTCTCCATTACTCATTTTCTCCTTTAGTTTTATCCGTTGTGGCCATGGACACGTCTTGGATTCTTAAGTGCTTCAATTGAGGCCGACCAGTCCTCACACTTAAATAAGTGGTCTCCTACAAGGTATTCTACTATACCCAACTTTACAAGTCTTAGGAACCATTAAAAGTTTCCCCAAACCTAACCTCAACTGTTGAGGATTATTATAGGTTTTGGAAACGTAACCTCTTACCCCTTTGCAGGTAGCACTTGATGTCTATCACGGGAACGACCTTGGATTCATGTTTCTATGTAGGAATATTATCCGAAGTGCTCTTGCTTCCATCGAAGCGCTCCAATGAACTTTTACGGCTTGGTTTTACCAATTCAACCTAATTCCTGGGATCTCCAGTCTCTTAGGTTGGGTGTCCGCGGTATCAGTTCTTAGTGATTGGGTTTTAAGCCCATTCCCCTAGAAGGCAGAACTCTTGATCTTCAGGTTGTCCCTTATATCCTATTATTTAGATATCAAGAATGTATCACCTGATCAACTACCATGCGGTTTTATGTCTGCGACAGATATGCCCATAAGCCGTCATTCGTGTTCTCACAGTGTCAAACTAGAGAAGGCACGAGTTACCCCAAGAAGGGACATCTTCTAAGAGTTCGTGAAGTTATTAAACTTCTCATCATCCTTTGTACGAAGCGATGAACTACGATTCCATCATGAATCAGATGATGCAAGGTTTTCTTAGAGCATTTTCCTAAGACACACCGTGCACATTGGTGTTCTTCAGGTCTTATATCCAGTTTGCATCATTTTGTTCTCCCAGAACCACTGGACATCCAGAATATCATAAATCATAGATAAAAGAATAATTCAGATGTCGTCACATCCGATTCAATGCCTTATGTTGATCATTACCAGAATCACTAGTGAACCTTAGTTCAACTAGTCTTCTTTTATGAACCGACACTAAGTCAATTGTAGTGTGACCTGAGCATATCTCTCCTGGCATATGGGTGCACCATGATTCCAAATCAACTCTATGATTTAAATCCATTAGTGACTTCAACGAGACTGTCTAGCTCCTCATAGAGGAGTTTGGAATCAGATCAGTCCGTTAGATGTCTTAGGGATTCCAACTCCTAAGATATCATATGCAATACATATATCCTTTCATGTTAAACATGCATTTGAGGAGATACCATTCGATAGTAGAGTATGATCAAATGTTTAGTGCCAATACTTTGAGCTTTTTTCAGCCCGCACAGAGATTTGACAAGCCGACAGACTTTCTTCTCTTTCCTTGAACCTTAAACCCCCCCGGGTTGTTCCGTATTACTTACTTCTTCCACTTTTCAGAATTTTGGTTTTCCAACTGTTGGCTTTCTAGCTTCAGAGTCAATGTTTCTGTAGTCAGATTCATTATTTCTATTTTATCTGAAACTTTCAGGACCAAAATGTAGACATTTCCGGGACCATAATGAATTTTAGGAAGAAGCCCAACAGTCTTCAAGCCCAACTCTCCGGTTTGGAAGACTGTCTCAACATTCATGTCACGTAGGACTGTGGTGTCCCTGGATGTTAAATTATTCACATAGGAACACATGTCCTGTTAGTCGAGGCCTTATACCCGTCAATAGATTAAGCTGATGTATACTAAACTCGAGTATCCATTTTTACAAACCAAAGGTTTTTTTCCCGGAGGAAGATCAACCATAATATAAGTATGGTTCTATCTGACGGAATCTATTTCTCTCTTTTTAGCTTCTTTTCAAAGCGATGATTTTGGAGTTGACAATTCTTAGTTAATTGTCCATGGTACATTTCAACCATACAAGCTAGAAGGCCTGGAACAAGTCTTTGTCCCCTCATTTGCTCCGGTTTGGTTCAACATCTAGAATTCTTGAGTTCAGTAGATCTGGAACATTAGGTTCCGGATAGTCATCAACTTCTGAGTCCTGTAGATTTGGAACATCTCATTCCATACAATCAGGCCCTCACAAATTCTTGTTAACCTCGAGCTTTTTAATGAAAGATCACTTCAAAGAATTCAACATTCTTTGACACCAAGATGCGACGCGCACTACTGTGATTTGCAGATCTAGTGGATATGTACTCTATAGTCTTATATCCAATTTTAACCTGCTTTGACTTAGGCGTTTCACCCCTTTGCCACACTATCCCATATCACAACATTTGTAGATGAAATCCTTTTCCATATTTCACATAGAGGGTTATCCTTACGGATCTGCGCTTGGTTAACACCGTTAGTTTGAAGTGAGTAAGGAGCAGTCGTTTGATCAACGATGCTTCACATTCTCCCCCTTTATCACCACGAATTTCTCAATCCGTAGAATTTCCAACTTCTGCTTCAGAAGCGTCGCGGCCCATCCTGAGAGGCGCCGCAATTCCTGAATTTGGCCTGGTCAGCGCCGTGGCCCTGCAGGGAGGCGCCGGCGCTGGCTGGAGGCGTCGCGGCCCTTCACGGCTCCGCGGCATTTCTGACTCGTTTCATCTTTGTTCTTCAACAAAAGATGTAATACGTTGTATCATCATCAATTAAGATCACACCGTACTTGACTCCCACCTCTATTTGTACAAACTTTAAATCACCTTGTAGGTGTTAACTAAGTTATAGAGGAGCGGTTCTTCTTTCTCTATTCCTTTGATGGAACGAAAAGGTAATCTTGCCTTTTCGCCTACCGCACATTCATTTGAGGGTTTGTATCGACAGACGGCAACAATCTCAACTTAGTTATATTTTGAATGATTTTCTATTTAACGTGTCTTAATCTATAATGACATAGATGCACGGATTACAAATATATCATCCTCTTGGCTACAGTTTTTACTGTACCACTTTTGGTTATTATCGACCTATGGGACATTAGGCGAAAAACTCAAGCCATATTTTCCAACAACGTCCTTGACACCAAGTTTAGGACATGTATCACCTCTTTTAAGAGTGATCCCATTCTCTCAAGAATGTATCACCTGATCAACTACCATGCGGTTTTATGTCTGCGACAGATATGCCCATAAGCCGTCATTCGTGTTCTCAAGTGTCAAACTAGAGCAGACACGAGTTACCCTAAGAAGGGAAATCTTCTAAGAGGTCGTGAAGTTATTAAACTTCTCATCATCCTTTATGCGAAGCGATGAACTACGATTCCATCATGAATCGGACGATGTAAGGTTTGCTTAGAGGATTTTTTCCTAAAACACACCGTGCACATTGGTGTTCTTCAGGTCTTATGTCCAGTTTGCATCATTTTGTTCTCCCAGAACCACTGGACATCCAGAATATCATAAATCATAGATAAGAGAATAATTCAAATGTCGTCACATCCGATTTAATGCCTTCTGTTGATCATTTACAGAATCACTAGTGAACCTTAGTTCAACTAGTCTTCTTTTATGAACCGACACCAAGTCAATTGTAGTGTGACCTGCGCATATCTCTCCTGACATATGGGTGCACCATGATTCCAAATAAACTCTATGATTTAAATCCATTAGTGACTTCAACGAGACTGTCTAGCTCCTCATAGATGAGTTTGGAATCAGATTAGTCTGTTAGATGTCTTAGGGATTCCAACTCCTAAGATGTCATCTGCAATACCCATATCCTTTCATGTTAAAACATGCATTTGAGGAGATACCATTCGATAGTTGAGTACGATCAAATGTTTAGTGCCAACACTTTGAGCTTGTTTCAGCCCGCATAGAGATTTGACAAGCCGACAGACTTTTTTCTCTTTCGTGAAACCTCAAACCCCTCCGGGTTGTTCCGTATTACTTACTTCTTCCACTTTCGGAATTTTGGTTTTCCAACTTTTGGCTTTCTAATTTCAGTGTCAATGTTTCTGTAGTCAGATTCATTATTTCTATTTTATCTGAAACTTCCAGGACCAAAATGTAGACATTTTTGGGACCATAACGGATTTCAGGAAGAAGACCAACAATCCTCAAGCCCAACTCTGCGGTTTGGAAGACTGTCTCAACATCCATGTCATGTAGGACTGTGGTGGTCCTGGAGGTTAAGCTATTCACATAAGAACACATGTCCTGTTAGTCAAGGCCTTATACCTGTTAATAGATTAAGCTGATGTATACTCAACTCGAGTATCCACTTTTACAACCCAAAAGTTCTTTTCCCGGAGGAAGATCAACCATAATATAAGTATGGTTCTATATGACGGAATCTATTTCTCTTTTTAGCTTCTTTTCAAAGCGATGATTTTGGAGTTGTCAATTCTTAGTTAATTGTCCATGGTACATTTCAACCATACAAGCTAGAAGGCCTGAAACAAGTCTTTGTCCCCTCATTTGCTCCGGTTTGGTTCAACATCTAGAATTCCTGAGTTCAGTAGATCTGGAACATTAGGTTTCGGATAGTCATCAACTTCTGAGTCATGTAGATTTGGAACGTCTTATTTCATACAATCAGACCCTCGCAGATTCTTGTTAACCTCGAGCAATTACTTATTTTTCCTTTTTAATGAAAGATCACTTCAAAGAATTCAACATTCTTTGACACCAAGATGCGACGCGCACTACTGTGATTTGCGATCTAGTGGATATCCACTCTATAGTCTTAGATCCAATTTTGACCTGCTTTGGCTTAGGCGTTTCAACCCTTTGCCACACTATCCATATCACAACTTTTGTAGATGAGATCCTTTTCCATATTTCACATGGAGGGTTATCCTTACAGATATGAGCTTGGCTAACACCGTTAGTCTGAGGTGAGTAAGGAGCAGCCGTTTGATCAACGATGCTTCGCATTCTCCCCCTCTATCACTACAAATTTCTCAATCCGTAGAATTTCCAACCGCTTGAAGCGTCGCGGCTTCGAGAGCGCGCGATTCTGAAATTGGCACGGTGTGGTAGCCCTGCGGCAGAAGCGCGGCGGGAGGCGTCGTGGCCCTTCACGGCTCCGCGACATTTCTTACTCGTGTCATCTTTGTTCCTCAACAAAGGATGCAATACGTTGTATCATCATCAATTAAGATTACACCGTACTTGACTCCCCCCTCTATTTGTACAAACTTTAAATCACATTATAGGTGTTTAATAAGTTATAGATGAGCGGTTCTTCTTTCTCTATTCTTGGAACGGAAAGGTAATCTTGCCTTTTCGCCTACCGTACATTCATTTGAGGGTTTGTATCGACAGACGGCAACAATCTCAACTTAGTTATATTTTGAATGATTTTCTATTTAATGTGTCTTAATCTATAATGGCATAGATACACGGATTATAAATATATCATCCTCTTGTCTACAGTTTTTACTGTACCACTTTTGGTTATTATCGACCTATGAGACATGAGGCGAAAAACTCAAGCCATATTTTCCAACAGTGTCCTTGACACCAAGTTTAGGACATGTATCACCCTTTTAAGAGTGATCCCATTCCCTTAAGTCCTTTTGAGGATAATCTCTTCAACTTCTTCTATTTTGAAGGCAGCGTTGCTTCATATGAACAACCTTTTGACCGTGGTTAGGGCGTAACCAGACCATATGTGATCTAGATCTAGACTCTCTGGCCCACTCCAGTTGTTTTGGCAGACTGAGTGTCCAATTTATTTTCTGCCTATCTCTTGACCTTCAGATCTATTGAGATCTGGTAACTCTGAACCACTCCAGTCACCCATATGCTTTGTATGACTGAATGTCCAACATCGTCATGTCATATGACGGATCTGGCCCACTCAAGTCGCACGTAGGCTTTGTATGACTGATTGTCCAATACTATCCTGTCAAAATACGGATCTTCTGTCGTAGATGGTGACAGGATTGTCACTAGTCCTCTAGTCCTTGACTTTAGTCCTCTAGTCCTCTTCCCATGCTTAGGATAGTCCATAAATTCATTTTATTACAATCTAAATCCATATCTTTTAGGTCGTTGTTTATAACCGTCCAATATTTCTGGGAAGGAAAGTGAGATTAAACATTCTGATTTTAAGTGTAAGGAGTATAATTTTCTTAAAACATTTTCATCTTCATATCCTTACTTTACTCATTTTATTCAGACGTGGTTTAATCTCCTTATTGACAAAGAAGAAAAGTTTACCTAACTCATCTTCAGATTCCTTGTCTGGTACAGGTGTAGCCCTTTGGCTATGAGATAGACCATCATTTTCAACCTTCTCCTTTTTTCCCAGTTGATGTCCTCCACCTCTCGTGGGCGCTTGTTTCCACCACTCTCGGGAGCGGTGACAATAACTCTTCCTTGATCCTTAGCCTTGTCAACATGACTATCAGCAGTATCTTCAAGTTCAGGATCACCAACAGAGATCTCCCTTTTGACGGAAACAGATTTGTAACTATAGTCAACGAGAGATCCAAAACTAGGACCAGATCTGTTGATAGTGACATTGTTTGAACTGTTATAGAATCACAGCGAATCGTTTCAACAAGAAAGCCACAACTAGATTTGGGAGTAGATCTGGTGGCAAACATCTTTTTAGCAATATTACAAATATTGTCTTAAGATTGTGAGTCTAAACTCCTTTTGATTTATGGGAAATAGTAATCTACTATTACAAGTGATAGGAAAGAATAATCAATTATGTGTTACAATAGACTTTATGGCAACAAGAGTTGAGGCAACATTTATAGTTGGTGGTCTTGATCTTTGTTCTTGAATTTGTCTTGAATCTTCCGCCTTGGATCTGCGTCCTTGTTTCAGCAAGCTCGTTGAATCCAATTAACCTGAAATCAATAGACACTAAATTTGGGTTGCTGAGTCGATGGATATTCCATCTTTCCTTAAGACAATATTGCCCGTATACATGCTTTATACAGATGAGTTGCAATTTGTCTCCCAAGGTAAAACATCAGAGTAATATCACTTGTGCAAAGCAAACAGAAGTGATAAAGGGGCTTGTTGCAGTTCCAATTTCAAGATCCAAGACAGATTTAAGACTGAAGATCAAGATCTTCAACACTCATTGTGGTTGTAACAACTCATGTTAGGTTTCAATCCTGTTGTATTGTAATAATTTTTTATTCTTTCTAAGCACTAGTAGTAGTTGTACACTAATTTCGTACATCTATTGAATTTCCAACAAGGTTAAGAAAATAAAACCCGATATTTGACGCTTTCATCTTGATTTTTGATGACTGGCTTTATTTTATTATTTTTTCCAATCTTAATGCCAATTTAACCCAGAAAAACGCACATCACTGAAGATTTACTTTTGATTATGAAAGAAAGTGTTGCACTGATTTTCTGATTTTGAGCATTTTAGTATCTAAATTATGGCCAAATGAAACAAAATAGGGCACATAAGAATAGAAAAGGAAAGTGTTTATTTAGGGGGGACCTCTACCAATGGAAATATCTCAAATGTGTGGCATGATAAGAAATCTTAGAAAAGATCGATTGAGACTCACTTTATTAGGCATAACATAAGTTCACATGATATGCGTGTTATTAACTCGATCATGGTGTAATCCCGAAAATAAATATGTGAGGTCTGTTTATACCCAAAACAGACCATACATGTCATATACTCGGATTGTGACAAACCCATCCAGAGTTTGCACTGTTCTTTAGAAAATCAAATAATATTTTCTAAACTAAGATTATCTCAAATGTTATTAAATTACAAAGTCATTCGCTTAAATATTTTATAATTTATATGTAAAAATAAATTACTTGATTCTTTTAAGAATTGTAGCAACGGTATCCAAAACCAAGCTGAATATTAAGAATTTGGTTTTCAAACCAAACATTATCATCGTTTTCGCGTCAAAGATAATATGTTTTTGTAACTTAATTGAGAGGAGAATAATAGAACTTGCTCTCTAATATATAATAATGGCAGATTTTCGTCAATAATCAGAAACCATTTTTTGATATGTCTTATATCCCATCATCAGCTTAGAATACACGATATAGAAACCCGCATGAGTGTAAATTTCGATTGGTCAGTGATTAACAAAGAAAGCGAGTTCAGCGCAGCGCATGATGTGGGAGTTCATTTTCTCGCTGTGATGGATGACCTTGTAGCGCAAGACTGCCTCCCGCTAGTGGCGAAATCTTATGATTCACATCCACCAATCTCTGCCGGTCGGAAGGTGGGGGCGCATGAGGAATTTCGCCTTTTTTTGCGCCCAAGAATACACGATATAGAAACATAATTGAATGACTAGTATCAATTTTTCAATTGATACAACAAGTATATTAATAATGATAATGACGAAGAACTTATTGGTAAATATTCGCATCCTAGGTCTTATTATTCAGCATATATAATCAAATAAATTTTCAAGATTCCATGCCATTTTTTTATTTGAAGTGATTCTATAGAATTCTTTTATTCCTCGGGATTTTCCCACAATCTTCATTAATTACTAGAAATTATTAAAAAGTATTTTACAACCCCATATACGGTAGAAATTTTATAAATTAATGCTTTTGGGACCACCAAAATTTATTAATTAATTGATAAATTAATAATCATTAATTTATATATTAATTAATATTTTATCAATTTATAGATAAATTTATAATGAAATACCCAATTTACAAACATTTTTCAATCTTTCACTTCATTATTGTTAAATGTACCAATTTAAAAAGTATGTACCAATTTAAAAAGTATCATTCAATCTCCCACTTTATTATGCTTCTTGTGTTCAATATACTACTTTATGTATATTAAAAATTATTTCCTATATAAACACAAGATCAAATCACCAGAAGTTTTTACAATGATAAAAAAAAAAATAGAGATGAGATTCAATGTGACACTGATTTCAACAAAAAACAAAAGATAATTGAATCACTTTTCAAGAAGTCTTCATAAATCACTCATATGTAATATATTAGAAATTATTAATTTATATTTTACATGAAGTCTATATGAGTAATAAAAAATGTATTATCTTATAATTTTAACAAATTATTAATTTAACACGTTATTTCCAAATCGAAACTGATCAAAAATATTATCTAAGAGAATTTATTAAATAATCAAAGGAGTTTCTACTCATTGACACAAAAGTATCTACTCACATGCTCATAGGCCGCTAACCTTGACTTACTAGTAAATTTGTTCACAAAGAAGTATCAAAACAAATTCAAGTGAAAATTGGAGTTAGGTCTCTCTTTATATTGGGATTCTCAAAGGAGGAACTAGGAAGGAAGGTTTCATAACCAAAAAGTTATTCCCATTTATTTTCAAAAGGTATGAACCTAGCATACATAGTAACGTTTAGTTTGCCTAACTTTCTTATTTGACAATTGTCGTTTATATTAATTATATATTCTTTCTTTCTTTGTTTTTAAATTACTTATTCTATATCTCCTCCTAATACCACATGAAAAAATATAATTAGTGAACGTCAAATTAAGCATCTTTATGGTCTCCGTTTTCGTCTGTTCACAATTGGTTGAAGGGCTTTGGGAATAGAAAAGCAGAAACGGAGCCATTGCATTTACAACAAATGTAAAACACTACCCAAAGAAATTAGAATCAGTTACATATTTCTTCGTTAGTTTGCTGATAAATAGCTTGTAGCTAATAGAATATTTTGATAATTAATTGCTACTTTGTCACCAAATTGGACTAGTGATAAATTTTACTGTTTTAATATAAAATTTGTCCTTTATTAATTTTTACTATTATTTTTGTTATAGCTAGTTAATGGTTAAAGCTAGTTAAGTTAGTGTGAATGAAAAATTGAGGGAAAAAAATGAAATGAAATGAAAATGAAGTTCAAAGCAAAGTTCCTTTTCAAAGTAGCGGTGTACCATATCGGTGGTAGAAAGAAAAAGTTATGTGTTTATATTAGAAAACACTTCCTCTAGCTCTTAAAGGGTTGAGAAGAAGGACTCTCCTCGCGCCTTCGTCGTCGCTCGGCTCAGATTCAAATTTGGTCAAATGATCTAATTGATTGAGTCACCTTCGAGGCTATATGTCTCATTTTTAATACACTGAAAATAATTTTCTTCATTGAAATTATGCATTCTCTTTCACAAATAAAACTATCGAGTCTTACTGTGGTTCGTTGCCAACTTTGAGTTCGTCGAAGTCGCGACGCGTTTGAAATCCGCTACTCCCGCGATGTATATCCGTTTTATCCTGGGACGAAGTAATCCATAACCTCGGGTACAGTGAGGGGATTAAATTCCTTAAGGACACACAGTGAATTCTGTGGTCTCAGATATTTTTCTTACTTTCTGCATTATTCCTTTTTCCAGTTTCTGGTTTTTCCGTTTTTTGATTTTGAACACCGGCGTACTAACAAGCTTAAGGAATTTAAAATTATTTCTGTGTTCACTTGTTCTTGTCTAACGATTACAGAACATTGTCAGGAGAGAAAAGGAAAAAAATGTGTTTTCCCAGAAAATTAAAAAAAAGTGTTTTTCCAGAAAGTAAAAAATTAAAAGGAAAGGAAACGTGTATGTTTTCTGTTTCGGTGTAACGAACTTGTATGTTGTTTGGAGACTAAAATTTTTGGATTTTCTACTCCGGTTGAGATTAAAGTTTTCATAACTTTCTACTCATTTGGGTACTTGATTTGAAGATATAAAAACTTCATCAAGTATACAACATACAATTTACTGCATTTCGTTTCAAGTATTTTGATTCGGTTTGAAGAAATAAAATCTTCACCGTTGTGTATTATATTTGTTGCTATCAAAATTGATTCGGTTTGAAGAAATAAAATCTTCACGGTTTATTAATTTTTGTTGTTGTTTCGTTTGCGATAGAAATGAGAGACATGACTCCAGATATGAATGCTCTTTGCCATACCATTTCGGTTGGTTCTACGAGTAATCTTTGCGTCCTCGATCAGATGCTTGCAGCTCGTGAAGCTTTGGAAAATTTACCGAAATTGATTTCAAAAGATGGCAACAAAAGATGTTCTTCTATTAACTACTTTAAGCCTCCAAAAGTTTATTAAGGAGGTCGTTCCAGTTTTGCCGGAATCAACACATGAGAATGAACGTTTTGTTGTAACTGAGGCATGGAAGCACTCAGATTTTTTGTGCAAGAAATATATTCTTAGCGTACTGGAGGATGATCTTTACAACGTCTATAGTAATGTGGGAACATCAAAAGAACTATGGGATGCTCTGAAAAAGAAATATAAAACAGAAGATGCTGGATTAAAGAAATTCATTGCTGCCAAATTTCTGGACTACAAAATGGTAGATGGCAAGTCTGTTGTTACTCAAGTTTAAGAGTTGAAGGTTATCATCCACGATCTCCTCGCTGAAGGTTTGGTGATTAGTGAGGCGTTTCAAGTTGCGGCAGTGATAGAAAAGTTGCCTCCTTCATGGAAGGACTTCAAAAATTACTTGAAACACAAGCGAAAGGAGATGACACTGGAAGATCTCATCGTCCGGTTGAGAATCGAGGAAGATAACAAGGCAGCTGAGAATAAGGCAAATGGGAGATCAACCATAGGGGGAGCACATATTGTTGAAACTGCCCTGCCACGCCCTTTTTCGACCGCGACATTTATTTTTTAGCGACCTGCTTAAATAAAATGTTAGAAAATAAAATAAAATGCTAAATAGTTAAAAATGCTTAAAAAGGTGCTAGAATAAAAAGTGCAAAAGGTGCTAAAATGCTAAGGGGGTTCGCGGAGTCGCCACCTAATTAATTTGGGTGAATTAGGACACCTAAATGTTAACTAGTTTAAAGTAAACATTAACTCCATTTAATGGTCTGCTAAACTTAATGAGATTCTGGGTAAGAGTTCTTTATTAATCTAGAGGGAAGGGTTAGGCACCCTCTAAGATCCGCTAACTTGCGGTTATCCTGCCAAACCTAGGGTAATTTATTATGTTAAAAATGCGTGTTTTAAAAATATAAAAGATACTTCAAAATATTTTATAAAAGGAGACATGTTGATAAAAGTTTATAAGACTAAGGCAAAAAATGTAAATGATGCAAAGGTTATTTATGGACTAGTTATGTGTACATGCAAAGGTTATTTATGGACTAATTATGTGTACTGCTAGCTAAATTAATCTTGCTTAACATGCGTATAATATGTTATATAAAAAAGTACTTAGGATGATTCTTAAGAGTTTAGGATAAATTAATTTATTATGCTAAGGATTTAATAGCGAGTGAAGCTTTAACTACGTGAATATTTATGTCATTTTAGTATGGCTTAGGCAATGCATAAAAATAACTAATTAAAGGAGAGTGAATTTCTAGCGTCAAACTATTTTTCTAATGACAGCCCAAAGTTTAATTATTCTAAGTGTACTACTAGTAGCGTAATGTTAGACAAATAATTACAACGAATAATAGGGTGAGGATATGAATTAATGATGACTCGAAGGAACGGCGAGGCCATCTCGCCTATGGTTTGGAGTTTGTGATGCGGAGAGGATGAAGCACATAAGATACGGGTCTTCATTTGTTGTAGCTTGTGATGAGTCTCGCCATGAGACTCTTCGTTTCGCTCCAATGCATTTCATGTAAAACAAAGGAAGATAAGGATTAATATATATCCCAAATCTTACGCAATAATACAAATAAATAAGATATTCATATAAACTTAAACACATGTCTGTGTATTACTTAACTACATCAGCAAAGCAAAGGGGGTTCAAAATCAGTCCGGGAATTGGCCCAAAATTAGTCCAAACGAGTGGCAAAGCGATCTAAACAGTGTCAAGTTGGTCTAAAAATAGCCAAAACTGTGGCCCAGAATGACCAAATTTATTTACAACTACGACGATCTAGGCGACACAAGCAGACATCGACCCATGGTAACCTGTGTGGAAAAGCAGTGGGCCTCAACAGACCCAATAATTAAGGCCAGCTTATCAGCACACACAGAGGGGAATTGTAATATAGAAACAGACCCAAAATCACACAATATGCCTGAAAACCTGCTGTAGTATTAAGCTCTTATGTATACAGTAGGTATGTTAGAAGTATGTATATGCACTCTTAATGGATTAAATACAGAAAAAATGAAAGAAAAATGAAAGACAGCATGCCAGCATTCTTCATATTCAGTTATTAGAAGAAAAAAAAGAGTATCTTAACATATTTAAATTTTAAACAGGGGAACCATCAGGTAGCTCCAAGTGGATGACTTAGCCAAGTGAAATAACACATATTCTTCAACAACTTTAGTATGTTATGATAGATCCTATCCAAATCACACCTCATTACATACGAGGTAGATGATGACATAGCTAATTTAGACAAATGTATAGGATTAGCTAGTGCATTTATCATTTAGCAATTTTCTAAGCAAGTATAATGCGGGATGCTTAGAACAAGGTTGATGCAGCTGGTTTTATCTCACATAAACATGCATAGTAGAAGCGGGAACACTCCAGTATGTGCGTAAGGCAAATAAGAACGACTCACTGACTATTTGGGTAACTCTTCTTAGATACACCGAATCATTGGCACCAAATTTAGACATCTTCCATCATACTAGGCTATGCATTAAGAGGGAAAACAGGGGGGTGACAATAACACAGAGATGTACTTATAAGCATATTAATGATGGACACTTCAGAAACAAGGCATAATGCGGTCGAAATGGTTATCAAACATATGACTGAATTAACTAACTGGCTTATTATGTCCAAAATAACAGATAGTGCTTATTAGGACTGATCTAATTACAAGTTAAATAACACAAGGCATGCTTCAGTATTTGAGTCTTTAGATGATAAACATGAGTCCAAATTTATACGCCTGCACACACACACTGCTTCCTATCACCTTTCACATTTTGCTACTCCCAGATTCATACCCATGAGTTTATAAACATGTTAATGAAGATTTAAAACTAAACCTATCCTACACTGCATATAAACAGATTATCGAACATGTTTCCATATTGTTCAACCAGTTTGCAATTTGTTAATCACTTTCAGATTCGATTTGGGGATAGGCTTCAGTGGTATTAAAACAGACATGGAAAGTCAATTTACAAAAAAAACACATATGAATTGTATACTTCAGTGAACGCATCGTGGTTATGAATATTAACAGCAAATTCGTCAAAACATAATTTGAAGCGACTTCACATGTATACTGAACACATCCGACAAGCACATGATCAATCAGACAGATCACAGAATATAAATCGAATGTAAAATCAAGGGCGATGAATTTACCTTCTCCGGACAGCGAACCGAGACAGCGTATCAAGTCGTCGATCCACTCGGGTTTTGGTTTTGCGATGCGAATAAAAAAGGGCAAGCTTGTTTGCTGATTTTTGACTGATATTGAAAGGAAGGGTTTCAGACTTCCTGTTCTTTGCGATGCTAATTGTCTGGGTGCTGAATCCCTAACTGCCGATGCCTTATGCTGAGTTTTATTCTGCGAGAATGAATGCCATTTCCATTTGTTGGTTTCGACGGGTTCCTTCTTATGGTCGTGATCTTTTCTCATGTCTCCTCTTTGTGTTTTAACAAATATCTCCTCCGTCGAAAACTGATGCATTTGCATGTGTAGGTTGTTGGTTTATATAGTATTGGGTTTCGGTATTAACTGATTTTCGTTTAAGGTAAGCTTCGATTCTTGGCGAGATTTTGGATGAAGATTTGTGACCATCTAGGGACTGATTTCGAACGATTCTCACTGATTCGCGAATGATTCTTACTCGAGGGATTTATGGTAGGCTTCTTGAGTGTAATTTTGGAAGGTAGATATTGCATCACGATTTTGAATGGTTATGGTTTAGTTATGCCGGATTTCCACCCTGAAAATCCGGCGAGCTTCGCGGGTAAAAGGGGAGGGGTGTATGCGGCGAACCTTTTTTTGTTTAGGTTAGGGTTTCGTTCTTGTGGGTTCTGGACGATGGGGGGAGAAGGTTAGGAAAAATAAGGGTTGCTGGGCTGAGTATAAGGTAGAGGGGCGAGTTGGACTTGCGGGTTGGGCTGGGGCGACGTGGGCTGGTTAGGTGTAGTGGGCTGCGTTTTTAAAGTGTAGTTTTTAATTAGGTATTAGTTATTTAATTGGGTACTAGTTTTAGGTATTTAATTAAATTAATAAAATGTGATTAAATAACTTAGGTGTTTTATTAGTCTATGTTTGAGATTAAAAATAAAGACGGGCGTGCTATTTAATTAGTGCTTAATTTTTATAATGCGATGCTGTTATTATAACTTATTTATTATGCGTATTTTATTATTATTCAAGCTAAGACTAAATTATCTTAATATGACTTTAGGCGCTACAATAATTTTGGTTGGGTTTAAATTATTACAATAATTATGCAATTGTTTTTGCGTATTTAATAAATGCGACTATGTTATTTAACACAACGTCATTGCTAAATTATTTATTTTATGTATTTATTATTAATTATTAAGAATTGTTTGACATGACTTAAAATTAATAAATGCGGGCGCGAGACTCTAAGTGCTTAATACTCTACGTAAAAATGTGGTGTTATTATTAAATTGCTTATTTATGCCTGTATTAATGTTTTATCGCTGCATTTTATTATTAAAAATTATTAGAAATTATTTTGCAAAATTAGTCTAATTTTATAGCTAATGACTGGACGGGAGGGTCAAAATTGAGTGTCAACATGCCCCAACTAATCTGAAAAAGAGAAAAAAGGCATCGGGACCAAGAAACTATCCCAACAAGAAGAAATTGCAGGAAAACTGCCACAATTATGGAAAAATCGGACACAAAGTTGCAGACTGTCGTGTTCCGAATAAGAAAAAGAAGAAGGGTCAGGCTAATATGGTTGAATCAAACGAGGATGTTGATGATTTGTGCGCTATGTTGTCTGAGTTCAACCTAGTGGAAAATCCGAAAGAGTGGTGGATTGACTCTGGCGCCACTCGCCACATTTGTGCTGTTAGAGAAGCCTTTGCTTCATATACTCCCGCCGAGCCCGACGAGACCATATTTATGGGAAATTCTGCAACGGCCAAAATTGAAGGTTATGGAAAGATACTGCTCAAGATGTCCTCTCGCAAGGTGGTGACTCTCAACGTCTGTCATATTTCTGAAATTAGGAAAAATCTAGTATCTACCGGACTTCTAGTGAAGAACGTTTTAAGTGTGTTTTTATTTTTGACAAGGTTGTAATAAGTAAGAACGAGCTGTACATAGAAAAAAGTTACCTCACAGAGGGCCTTTTCAAACTGAATGTAATGGTCGTTGCCAATAATAATAAAGTTTATGCTTCGTCTTACTTGCTTGAGTCAAATAATTTATGGCATTCACGTTTAGGACATGTCAATTATAGAACCTTGCGAAAAATGATTAGTTTGGAAGTATTGCCTAAGTTTGAATGCAGTCAATCAAATGTCAAATATGTGTTGAATCTAAGTATGTTAAACATCCTTATAAGTCAGTTGAAAGGAATTCAAGTCATTTAGACTTAATCCATACAGATATTTGTGACATGAAGTCAATCCCATCTCGCGGTGGAAAGAAGTATTTCATAACTTTTATTGACGATAGTATGCAGTATTGCTACGTTTATTTACTTAATAGTAAAGATGAAACAATTGAAACATTCAGGCAATACAAAACTGAAGTTGAGACTCAACTTAACAAAAAGGTTAAAATGATAAGGAGTGATAGGGGCGGTAAATATGAATCTCCTTTAGAACAAATATGTTTGGAATATGACATTATTCATCAAACAACTGCCCCTTACTCGTCACAATCAAACGGAATTGCAGAAAGAAAAAATAGAACACTGAAAGAAATGATGAATTCCCTGTTAATAAGTTCTGGTTTATCCCAGAACTTGTGGGGGGAAGCCATTCTAACAGCTAGCCGAATACTCAATCGAGTGCCCCATAGCAAAACAAAATCTATTCCATACGAAAAGTGGAAAGGAAGGAAGCTCAATTTGGGATACTTCAAAGTGTGAGGGTGTTTGGTCAAAGTGCAAGTTCCTAAACCCAAAATGCTAAAAATAGGACCTAAAACCATTGATTGTGTTTTCATAGGATATGCCACAAATAGTAAGGCATATCGATTTCTGGTTCACAAATCAGAAAATCCCGTCATTCAAGTGAATACGGTAATTGAATCAGATAATACTGACTTCTTTGAAACCATATATCCGTATAAAAAGGAATGTGAGTCCTCTAGCAAAGAATCTAAACGACCTCGGAAAGAAACAAAGGAAAATGTTCCTGATGAGGAAAATCCAAGACGCAGCAAACGTCAAAGTACGTCTACTTTCTTTGGACCAGAATTTCTAACATTTTTATTGGAAAATGAGCCTCGAACTTTCAACAAAGCTATGTCTTCATCGGAAGCTCAGTGTTGGAAAGAGGCAATCAATAGTGAGATAGAATCCATAGTGAACAATCATATTTGGGAATTGGTTGATCTTCCTCCAGGGAATAAACCTTTAGGTTCCAAATGGATTTTCAAGCGGAAAATGAAAGCTGATGGTACTATTGATAAATATAAGGCAAGACTAGTTGTTAAAGAGTTTAGACAACGAGAAGGTTTCGATTACTTTGACACATACTCGCCGGTAACGAGGATTACATCTATTCGGGTGTTAGTAGCGCTAGCCGCCGTGTACGGTCTTGAAATCCATCAAATGGATGTGAAAACAGCCTTCTTAAATGGAGAGTTAGAGGAAGAAATTTATATGGAACAACCTGAAGGGTTTGTAGTTCCAGGGAAAGAGAAGAAGGTGTGTCGACTTGTTAAGTCTCTTTACGGACTAAAACAAACACTCAAACAGTGGCATGCAAAATTTGACCATACAATACTGTCAAATGGATTCAAGATAAATGAGTGTGATAAATGTGTCTACATTAAGAACACTCCGAACCACGTCGTCATTTTTTGTTTGTACGTGGATGATATGTTGATAATGAGTAACGATGTTGCTAACATAAATGCTACTAAGCGCATGGTTGCTAGTAAGTTTGATATGAAAGACTTATGAGTTGTCGATTTAATTCTGGGAATTAAAATCCATAAGACTTCTCAAGGTCTAGCATTGTCTCAATCTCATTATATTAAAAAGTTCAAGTATTTGGACTTTAAAGTTGCAAAGACGCCAATTAATATGGACCTTGCTCTTGCAAAGAATAAAGGTGAAAGTCATTCTCAATTGGATTATGCCAGTGTGTTGGAAAGTTTGATGTATATCATGAACTGTACGCGACCTGATATTGCATGTGCTATAAGTAAACTAAGTCGCTACACTAGTAATATCGACCAAAATCATTGGCTGGCAATGAAACGAGTTTTGGGGTATATGAAACATACTCAAAACTTTGCTTTGCATTATAACAGGTATCCTGCAGTTATTGAAGGATACAGTGATGCAAATTGGATCACCGGTTCAACTGAAACTAAATCCACAAGTGGATATGTTTTTACCATAGGTGGAGGAGCAGTGTCTTGGAAGTCATCCAAACAGACATGTATCGCCCGCTCTACAATGAAATCTGAGTTCATAGCTTTAGACAAAGCCGGTGAAGAAGCTGAATGGCTCCGAAATTTCTTAGAAGATATTCCATTTTGGCCCAAACCGTTGGCTCCTGTATGCATACATTGCGATAGCCAAGCGGTAATAGGAAGAGCCTGGAGCGTTATGTACAACGGAAAGTCTCGTCACATACGACGAAGACATAATACCGTTAGACAACTACTCTCTAGTGAAATTATCACAATTGACTATGTTAAGTCAAGAGTGTCACGACCCGACCTCGGGACCGCGACTGGTGCCCTACCTGGGCACCCTTACAGGTAAACATCAGAGAAAATCAGCGGAACATACAAAAAAACTTATAAATAAAACATCGGAAGTAAAACAACAGGTTAGCCGATAGGGCTACCTTCCTGAACTTATATAAATACAACCGAAGCAGTTGCCTCATTTCTTTTACAAACTGACCCACAACATGCGAATACGCACTTAGGAATAACAATCGAACAATCACATGGACAAGGCCCCGCTGCATTCTGAATATACATAGCCATGACAACTCCGAACATTGGAGCCATCTCAAATGCTGAACCGGGATCCTAAGCTCGCGGATCCATAATCGTACCTAAACTCGCGACATTTAACGCAGCCCGAAGAAGTCGATAACAAAAATTTAATATGGAATGTAAATAACGCATAAGAAATGATCATAATCAGCATAAAAGAATGACAAGGACAAGTATAAAAATATACATACCGATCTCCGCCGTGTCATTACTACTTATGAACTTAATCGCATTAATCATTCTTTTCCTTCTTTCAATAAGAATTAACATCATATTCTTACATACATACTTAAGAATTCAATCAAGTTTTTCCACATAACTTACATCAATATCTTTTCCATTCCATTAAGAGTTATAGCCATATCTTACGTACTTACTTAGGAGAAGTCATTAAGTTCATTTCTATCTAACTTACTTATCTTTCATAACATAGTCCGCCCACTACGGAGGGACACATATACTACCCGCCCAAATCGGGACGCGATCAAGTCACACCAATATCAAAGCATGCCCGTGGAATCCCCATCATCGCCGACTAAAAGTGTAAAACATAACCATGGGTCTCACGCCCATAATATCAATCAAACAGTGGTATAACGTGCGGGCTTGCCCTCATTTATACTCTTACCCCGAAGGTGGTAAAGCGGGTATAACGCCTTGGGCTTGCCTCATTTATACTCTTATCCCGGAGAAGGTGGTATAACGCCTGGGCTTGCCCTCATTTATACTCTTACCCTATCTCGACTTGGCCACAAACAACACATAAAGCGGTGTGGTACGTCTTGGGGTTTACCCTCACTTATACTCTTACCTGGAGAAGGTGGTATAACGTCTTGGGGCTTGCCCTCATTTATACTCTTACCCTAACTCAACCGGTCATTATACATAACATAAGCCCTACCGCTTATCATACATAATATAAGCACCACCAAATTACTATACATAACATAAGCACTACCGCTTATCATACGTAATATAAGCAAGTTAAGAAATCCCCTAACTTCTTATTAGCTTGTTCATATACACTCTCATTTGTTTACTTAAGGCACTAACATGTCATTATAAAATCCGGGAATTTAACCCCACGTACTACGTGCCTCTACTCCTTTAAAATGATTCTCTTTCAAATAAAACTTCCAAGATACTAATAACCGTAGTATCAAGTCATATCTACTTTTCACGACAAGTCACAATACTTTTTAGCGATACATTTATAGGCTTCTAAATCAAGTGACTTCTTTCTTTGAAACCTTAAGCAATTGGTACCTTTAAAACAATTTGCCTTTCTTTATTTCAAATCATTTCTTTGCTTACATAACTGAGGAAAATCATTCTTTTAAATCTTCCATAAAACTGTTATAACCAACTTCCCATAAAGCCGTTATAACTCTTTATTTCTTAGACAAATACATTCATTTGATAACCAAGAAACATATACTTTCAATTCAAATCGCATAGCTTTCAAAATACTTTCCAAATCAAGTATTCTATACTTTTAAATCAATTCATTTCTCCCTTTAAGAATCAAGTCCCATAACTTGAAAATAAAGTCCCTTAACCTTTTAACAATTTGAGGTCCATAGTCTTAAAACTTCGTACGTAATTCCTTATAAATTAAGTAACATATACTTTGGTGCGTTGTGAGTAAGTTATGCTTATTGATAACGATCTTAATCAAGTAGTCATGATCTAGAAAATGTAATACAATTTTGTCTTATCTTAGCTTCTATGCAGATGGAGAACTCTACTTGTTTTAACATAATTAATTGTCATTACATTTTCCTTTATTAACGCTGCAATGGCTGGTTCGATACTTATTCTTATTCGTGCCGTAAATTAGCCAAGTCAACTTGGCTCCCAATACCTCCTAACGACTCTTACCAACATCCCCCATAAGACTTGGTAGGAACTTAGGATAACTTAGACATAACCTTTACGTAGAGTAAATCAACATACATACCTCTTAACTTCTAAGAGTAGAAGGAATCATGAAAGAGTACTACATGTATATTCCATACATAGAATCATGTCAAAAGAAGGAAGAGGTTCACATACCTCGCGACGATTATCGACAAGTAGCAAAAAGCTCCAAAGTACTTCCACCTTGAGCTATTCCATTCTTCAAGTAGGATACGCTATACCTAGTACGTCAACCTATAATGGTCACCATACGTCCATTAACTTCTTACTTCATACGTAGAATATTTTAGGTGCTAAGTCGCTAAATTCTACGGAAAATCGGACAGCACCTCCTTTGTTTCTACTCACTTTGCCACCTTTTTCAAGGCCGAATACAATAACCAAACAGCCCCAATTGGCTCACAACAATATAGAAGGTATTCCAATACAAATGAATAACTAAACAGCCCCAATTGGCTCACAATAATATAGAAAGTAGTTCAAAACAAACGAATAACAAACTAAAAGTCCAAATTCGGCCACCTAGAGTTCAACCATACCAATTCTTATCAAATTTCCATTTCAATCCAAATTGGTAGCATAACATGATATCAAGTCGCATTTGATTATAACAATCCATAATCTCTAAGTAGGTAACATGCGACGATTTCTAATAAACGACCAATTAGTAAACAAATTTTCAAGTGGCTTATATAACATTTCGAATTTAGCTACAAGCACTCCATAATACTTATAAACTTCAACTTAACCACTTCATGCTAGCAACATGTAAAGCTAACAACAACAATAAAAATAATCTTGTAATACTTTCAAAGAACAAGATTATACCTCCACGAATTGTAATCCAATCTTCAAAACCGAAGTTGCTCCTTAGCAACCTAGAGCCTCATCAAGACACCTCAATCCGCTCCTTGAGACCCTTAGAACCACACCAACAACTTTCCTTCAAACCTTCAATCCAAAACCTAGAAAGTCTCTAGGTTTTCACTTTGCGACTAATACGAAAACTCTCTTTTTCCGGGATTTTTCTATTGAGATACACTTACTATACCCTCATGAACCTTGGTTTAAAGTGGGGGAATTATTGGACAACAATTGAATTTTTTTTTCTCTTCTTGAACCCTCAAAGCCGAGAGCCCTTAATAGTTTCCTCAAACATTTCTTGAAAAAAAATGACTAAGTGTGGGAACTAGTCATCCTACTAGTAAGCTTATAAGACACAAGGAAGGGTTATGATTAAAACAAATGGGTGGCTTGGATGCATTTCACATGGATCAAGCCCAAGTGGCCTTTGACTTAGTCAATAAAATCATGCTACTAGTCTTTGCAAGACTTGGCCATTTAAATTATGGTCAATGACCATCTTATCCATGAATATTTCATTCAAGACTAAAAATAAGGGGGTGACACGTGTCGCCTCCCACTCGTCACAATAAAACGCTTCCGACAATTTCGTAATTCGATAAAATTTTACAAGTCTCACTTCGACACATTAGAGTTCTCACGCACGTTCTAAAACATGTCCCAAAATACGGTGTAACATTCTTCCCCTTAGAAACATTCGCCCCGAATGTTCTTTCTGAGTCAATCTTTATAATTTGCGACATAGTTTCCTTTCACAACCTCATTATACCAACAATGCCACACATGGCCCTAATACCTTGTACACGATACCGTCCATCCTACGCCCAAAAGAGATTATCTTTTCGCATTTCCAACTCCTTCTAACATACTTACATAACTTCCATACCAATTCTCGCCTCTAATCTTGGAGTCACTCTATAAAACAATATAAGGCCATTTCCGCCATGACTGTTCCGGTGGAACGCGCCCACGAACCCGTAAAATGGTTAACTCAACTGGCCTCGCACTGCGTGACTGTCACGTGGCGAAACTACTATCAACCGATCCCACTCCATTCCGTGCCATGGGAGACCCAGAATGTGTCCTCGACCCTACCGTCGCACTTAACTCTTATCCTCGTCCGACTTAAAATCTTATCGCAGAGAAAACCTTATACATTTAAGGTCTCGGCGGTTATCAATATTCTTAGGCTCGCACTCCATGCCCAAGCCTACCTTACCAATCCCCCAATAACGGGTATAAAAACTTCTCATAAAACCATAATCATGTTGTCTCGAACACAACGACCATTACTTACCCTATACAGGCCTCGTCCGTATAATTCTCTTAAGCATACTACACAGCTTAATCTATTAACATGACATTCCATTAGGTTCCTTAATATGGCTTCTGGCGGTTCACTACCCTATCGCATGTACTCATCCTCTCCCAATTATCTCAAATAAAACACAAAACTCGCGAAAAATTCATTAACTATTCCATACCTTCCCAGATCTAGTTAGTCTTTACCGATTCTGGTAATCTAAAATCATTCTAGGCAACACGCTGCCCGACCTTCATACATAACTCCGTATAGATGTATGTCACAATACCAACTATACTATAATCGTTACCAACCCGATACGCAATCCACATAGTCATTCCCGGTCACCGCCGCTTTCTCGCCGCAATCAACATAACTCGTTAGTGAGGACGACCCTAACAACACACTCTATCGCACGATCTCGTGAGAAGAATGGAAACCAATCCTAAATGTCCCGCAGCCTCCGATTATAGATGTGGTGCACAACACACCGATAATCAAGACTTACTAGACACGGTCAGACACTTTCCGAGGACTAATCGCTCGATACCACTTTTGTCACGACCGACCTCGATCGCGATCGTGCCCTACCCGGGCACCCTTACAGTAAACATCGAGAAAATCAGCGAACATACAAAAACTTATAAATAAAACATCGGAAGTAAAACAACAAAGTTAGCCGATGTGGCTACCTTCCCGAACTTATATAAATACAACCGGCAAGCTTGCCTCATTTCTTTTACAACCGACCCACAACATGCGAATACGCACTTAGGAATAACAATCAACAATCAGGCGGGACAAGGCCCCGCTGCACTTCAATATACATAGCCATGACAACTCCGAACATTGGAGCCATCTCAAAATGCCAACCAGATCCTAAGTTCGCGGATCCATAATCGTACCTAAACTCATGCGACATGAACGCAGCCGGGGTCGATAACAACAGTTTAATATGGAATGTAAATAACGTCAAGAAATGATCATAATCGCATAAAAGAATGACAAGGACAAGTATAAAAATATACATACCGGATCCTCGTGTCATTACTACTTATGAACTTAATCGTACATTAATCATTCTTTTCCTTCTTTCAATAAGAATTAACATCATATTCTTACATACATACTTAAGAATTCAATCAAGTTTTTCCACATAACTTACATCAATATCTTTTTCCATTCCATTAAGAGTTATAGCCATATCTTACGTACTTACTTAGGAGAAGTCATTAAGTTCATTTCTATCTAACTTACTTATCTTTCATAACATAGTCCGGCCCACTACGGAGGACACATATACTACCCTACCAAACCGGGACGCGATCAAGTCACACCAATATCAAAGCATGCGCTGGAATCCCCATCATCGCCGATACTAAAAGTGTAAAACATAACCACGGGTCTCACGCCCATAATATCAATCAAACAGTGGTATAACGTGCGGGCTTGCCTCATTTATACTCTTACCCTGAAGAAGGTGGTAAAGCAGGGGGTATAACGTCTTGGGGCTTGCCCCTCATTTATACTCTTATCCTGGAGAAGGTGGTATAACGTCTTGGGGCTTGCCCCTCATTTATACTCTTACCCTATCTCGACGGCCACAAACAACACATAAAGCGGTGGTACAGCGTCTTGGGGTTTACCCTCACTTATACTCTTACCCCGAGAAGGTGGTATAACGTCTGGGCTTGCCCTCATTTATACTCTTACCCTAACTCAACCGTCATTATACATAACATAAGCCCTACCGGCTTATCATACATAATATAAGCACCACCAGCTTACCATACATAACATAAGCACTACCGGCTTATCATACGTAATATAAGCAAGTTAAGAAATCCCCTAACTTCTTATTAGCTTGTTCATATACACTCTCATTTGTTTACTTAAGGCACTAACATGTCATTATAAAATCCGGGAATTTAACCCCACGTACTACGTGCCTCTACTCCTTTAAAATGATTCTCTTTCAAATAAAACTTCCAAGATACTAATAACCGTAGTATCAAGTCATATCTACTTTTCACGACAAGTCACAATACTTTTTAGCGATACATTTATAGGCTTCTAAATCAAGTGACTTCTTTCTTTGAAACCTTAAGCAATTGGTACCTTTAAAACAATTTGCCCTTCTTTATTTCAAATCATTTCTTTGCTTACATAACTGAGGAAAATCATTCTTTTAAATCTTCCATAAAGCTGTTATAACCAACTTCCCATAAAGCCGTTATAACTCTTTATTTCTTAGACAAATACATTCATTTGATAACCAAGAAACATATACTTTCAATTCAAATCGCATAGCTTTCAAAATACTTTCCAAATCAAGTATTCTATACTTTTAAATCAATTCATTTCTCCCTTTAAGAATCAAGTCCCATAACTTGAAAATAAAGTCCCTTAACCTTTTAACAATTTGAGGTCCATAGTCTTAAAACTTCGTACGTAATTCCTTATAAATTAAGTAACATATACTTTGGTGCGTTGTGAGTAAGTTATGCTTATTGATAACGATCTTAATCAAATAGTCATGATCTAGAAAATGTAATACAATTTTGTCTTATCTTAGCTTCTATGCAGATGGAGAACTCTACTTGTTTTAACATAATTAATTGTCATTACATTTTCCTTTATTAACGCTGCAATGGCTGGTTCGATACTTATTCTTATTCGTGCCGTAAATTAGCCAAGTCAACTTGGCTCCCAATACCTCCTAACGACTCTTACCAACATCCCCCATAAGACTTGGTAGGAACTTAGGATAACTTAGACATAACCTTTACGTAGAGTAAATCAACATACATACCTCTTAACTTCTAAGAGTAGAAGGAATCATGAAAGAGTACTACATGTATATTCCATACATAGAATCATGTCAAAAGAAGAAGAGGTTCACATACCTCGCGACGATTATCGACAAGAGCAAAAGCTCCAAAGTACTTCCACCTTGAGCTATTCCATTCTTCAAGTAGGATACGCTATACCTAGTACGTCAACCTATAATGGTCACCATACGTCCATTAACTTCTTACTTCATACGTAGAATATTTTAGGTGCTAAGTCGCTAAATTCTACGGAAAATCGGACAGCACCTCCTTTGTTTCTACTCACTTTGCCACCTTTTTCAAGGCCGAATACAATAACCAAACAACCCCAATTGGCTCACAACAATATAGAAGGTATTCCAATACAAATGAATAACTAAATTCCAATTGGCTCACAACAATATAGAAAGTAGTTCAAAACAAACGAATAACAAACTAAAAGTCCAAATTCGGCCACCTAGAGTTCAACCATACCAATTCTTATCAAATTTCCATTTCAATCCAAATTGGTAGCATAACATGATATCAAGTCGCATTTGATTATAACAATCCATAATCTCTAAGTAGGTAACATGACGATTTCTAATAAACGACCAATTAGTAAACAAATTTTCAAGTGGCTTATATAACATTTCGAATTTAGCTACAAGCACTCCATAATACTTATAAACTTCAACTTAACCACTTCATGCTAACAACATGTAAAGCTAACAACAATAAAAATAATCTTGTAATACTTTCAAAGAACAAGATTATACCTCCATGAATTGTAATCCAATCTTCAAAACCGGTTGCTCCTTAGCAACCTAGAGCCTCATCAAGACACCTCAATCCGCCTCGAGACCCTTAGAACCACACCAACAACTTTCCTTCAAACCTTCAATCCAAAACCTAGAAATTCTCTAGTTTTTCACTTTGAGACTAATACGAAAACTCTCTTTTTCAGTTATTTTTCTATTGAGATACACTTACTATACCCTCATTAAACTTGGTTTAAAGTGGGGAATTATTGACAACAATTGAATTTTTTTTCTCTTCTTGAACCCTCAAAGCCGAGAGCCCTTAATAGTTTCCTCAAACATTTCTTGAAAAAAAATGACTAAGTGTGGGAACTAGTCATCCTACTAGTAAGCTTATAAGACATAAGGAAGGGTTATGATTAAAACAAATGGGTGGCTTGGATGCATTTCACATGGATCAAGCCCAAGTGGCCTTTGACTTAGTCAATAAAATCATGCTACTAGTCTTTGCAAGACTTGGCCATTTAAATTATGGTCAATGACCATCCTATCCATGAATATTTCGTCCAAGACTAAAAATAAGGGGGGGGGGGGTGACACGTGTCGCCCTCCCACTCGTCACAATAAAACGTTTCCGACAATTTCGTAATTCCGATAAAATTTTACAAGTCTCACTTCTTGACACATTAGAGTTCTCACGTACGTTCTTAAAACATGTCCTGAAAATACGGGGTGTAACAAAGAGATAATGTGTCGGATCCACTAACTAAAGGCCTAACTAGAGAGGTGGTTGAAAGATCATCGAGGGGAATGGGACTATGGTCGAGGACAAGTCATCGTGACGGTAACTCTACCTAGAAGTCTGGAGATCCCAAGATCTAGGTTCAAAGAGATCAAACAAAGTCATTGATGACGGTTCAATATTGTCACAATAATGTTTTGGTCCATTCTCGTGATGAGACAATGTTCAGTACCCGGATAAAACATTACAGCTTTTTAATAGTTCCTAAGTTTGGTACGGGGTATATCAAATAGTGTATCTACGGGATGACACATTTAGGAATCACCTATGTAAGTGTGAAGTGTAAGCCGCTTCAAATAGAATTCTGTAAGGTCAATTCTCTACGCACTTATGAACCATGAAGTGTTCATGGCTGAAACGAACAAAACAATGAGAACCAAAGATGGTTAAAGGGTTAATTGTGTGACATGTGGTTGCCTAGGTATACACCTAAACTCTACAATTCAAAGATATCAAATCTACCGATTGGCCGAGTATATCCGACATATGTTCACTACGGAAAGTTCAAAGAGAAATCTACTTATCCAGATGCGATTAATCCTTTCTTACGAATCACACAGTTTTTTTTCATGCATGTTTTTCATCATATAACCATTCCCCATTCATGTGGGGGATTGTTATAGCTAGTTAATGGTTAAATCTAACTAAGTTGGTGTGAATGAAAAATGGAGGGAAAAAATGAAATGAAAGGAAAATGAAGTTCAAAGCAAAGTTCCTTTTCAAAGGAGCTTTGTACCGCATCGGTGGTAGAAAGAGAAAATTATGTGCTTATATTAGAAATCACTTCTTCTAGCTCTTAAAGGGTTGAGAAGAAGGACTCCCCTCGTGTCGTCGTCGTCGCTCGACTCAGATTTGGATTTGGTCTGATGATCTGATTGATTGATAATCTTTTTGGACCAAATTTATTTAATTTTCTGATTTTTTTTTATTTCCGCCGAGAAAAGATTAATTGGTAATACATTTTCGCGGAATAAAAAATTAAATTTCCCAAACGCTTTTTTTTTTTATTTTCCGAAAAAGCAAAGTGGCCTTCCGAACAGTCACCAACCTTTCCGAACAGGCACCTTCGAGACTATATAAACTGAGGCAATGTCTCATTTTTAATACACTGAAAATAATTTCCTTAATTGAAATTCTGCATTCTCTTTCACAAATAAAACTATCGAGTCTTACTGTGGTTCGTTGATTCAAATGTTCAAACAACCGTTCTTGCTATCGAAATAAAAAAAATATACCAAATCCCATCAATCGAATAACTTTTTCGAGAAATACGAGACATCTAAGTCATACAAGTAAAGATATCTATTCATTTATAAGAAAAAGTGCCAACTTTGAGTTCGTCGAAGTTTGAAGTACCACTACTCCTGCAACAAGTATATACGTTTTATCCTGGGAGGAAGTAATTCATAACATCGGGTACAGTGAGAGGATTAAATTTCTTAAGGACACACAGTGAATTCTGTGGTCTCGGATATTTTTCTTACTTTCTGCATTATTCTTTTTTTCAATTTCTGATTTTTTCGTTTTCTAATTTTGAACACACAGGCGTACTAACAATTTCAACACCTAACGAAAAGTGAAGTTGAAACTTCAAATATGCGACTGTTTTAAGGAATAGTCCAAAAAAGAATCCCTCGCGGATTTTCTAAAATCCCAATAGTAAGAAGGAGAAAAGAAATAATTGAAAAATGATTCAAAACTTAAATGGGAGTTTGGCAACTTCTTTTTACTTATACTTTATGTTCCTTGAATATTTCCTCTTCAACTAATCGGCGTGGACGATTGATTTAGTGGTCTTTTTCCGATGAAGTAAAAGTGTAAAGAATGGATATTGGATCTAACTCAACCCCAAAAGCTAGCTTATAGGGTGATGATTGTTCAAGTCGAGCCCATGTTTCCATTCCATATCTGATGTGAGACTCTTAACACTCTCCTAGACGCCCATACCTCGTTAACTAAAGCGTGTATAATATAATTTGGGGTCCAAAATCGGTGAACAAAAAATTAGAATGGGTCTGACTCTGATACTATGTAAAGAATGGATCTTGGGCCTAACTCAACCTCAAAAGCTAGTTTGTAGGGTGAAAATTATAATTCATATAAGAAGTCCATATTTTCATTCTATATCCGATGTCAGACTTTTAACAAAAAAGTTTATCAACAAAAAGTGAAAAGAAAAAAAACGAGTTTTTCAATATATTCCACATTCTCTAGGCCATGCTAAAAGAAAGTTTTGATTCTCACCTCAAACTCAAACACAATTTCCATGAAAACACTCAAGAGACTGATTCTTTTTTATTATTTTGTTTTTTCCGCAAGATAGAAAATTGGATATGTGGCCCAATGACGATGGAAACGACAGAAAATAATGGAAAGATGAGTTCATGCAGACGTGTAATATGCTTTAATTAACGCTGTAAAAACAAAGGACAACAAGCTGCTGGTTTTTCTCATGCAGTTGGTTAGGTTTTCAGGGGCTGCTAGTTTTAATTGCAATTTTAATTTCAAGGGGTGCTATGAAGTGTTTTTAATTTCTGCTGGTTATTAGGTCAGTTGTTTATGTTTCTTAATTAACTAAAGTCTGCAGATGCTTTAAAGTTTAAGAAACCTTTAATTTGGGATAAAAAACTAATGAAAAAAGTGTACTTATAAAGATCTACATTTTAGAACGAGGACAATTCCTAGTGGTTGAAGCTTGACATGCAAGTAAATTTAAAAGGTTGGTGGTGTTAAGAGTCTCACATCAGATATGGAATGAGAACATGAACTCTTTATATGGACTTGAACAATCATCACCCTATAAGCTAATTTTTGATTGAGTTAGACCCAATATCCATTCTTTACAGGCGTTGCAAATTTTTTAATGAAATTAAGGTCGAAGTTTAATATATAGGCCAACTAATAATGAATTAAAAGCTTTAATGTGGTTGTTGGTCTGTTGTTTGCTAAGTAACTTAGGCCTTAGAATCTGAAGGCAATAACAGTAAATTACATGTTTTATTTTCCAGATTACTAATATCGCTTATTGCGAATGATTCCTTGTTATGGCGTGACAGTGTGAACATTTTGTTATTCAGTATAGAGAAACTAATAATAGAAGTATTGAACTCTTTCGATTGTTTGGAAGGGAATAGTAGTCTTTTTCAACAGGTTAAACTTGGTAGTGAAATATGGAAGAGTCATAAATATACTCATTTATCAATTTGAAAAAAAGGTTTTTGGTTCATTTTTTATTACTTTTAAAGATATCAAATACAATCATAACCATATAATTAAGAATCGATTTCAAAATAAAATCTTAATAATGTTATTATATGAGCACGTTTGGTACGCTGATTACGTTGGACTGCAATGGACAAAAAAATAATACATCGTTTGGTGGGAGTTTTCAGTCGGACTGGATTATACTATTTCTAAGATTACACTCCAACTGCCATTTTTGAGACCCATCTAGTAGATAGATTTTCCCTGGACTGTACTAAAAATAAAAAATACAAAAAAATATAGTACATTATATATTAATACTCTAATACCGTCCATTATATATAAATACAGTCCAGTCCATTATAATACAGTACAGTCCATATAAAAATATATAGTCCATTACGACGTACCAAACGAGAAGCATTTAATTGAATTAAGAGTGCTTCTAGGATTGTATAAGATTTATTCGTTATACTCCCCCCTCCATAATAAGTGGAATTTTAGACTTTTCATTTTATTTTAAAATAAGTGGTGCTTTAGGATTTCAATATGAAATTGCCTTATTCTTTCAAAATTACATTTATTTAAATATTCAAGAATCATTAAGTAAATTTTTTTCTCAACATTAATTAGGGTAAGTTAATAAAGAAAAACTCATAGTTTTCTAGTTGGATTGGGTGCTCGCTTCCCCCCTCCTTTATTCTTATTTGTTTATGTTTTCCACCTCAATTAAGTATTTTCTTAGAGTAATTGTAGGCCGTGTGATAACGTGGGGTACTATTTTTGAGTGAAATTGATTCTAACCAAAAACACAGTTAGAGATTTGTATTTTAGAGTTTAAAGACAAATAGAACTCCTTAATGAGTCCAACATCACGAGCTATGTTATGTGAGTAAAGAATGCGAGACTCGTAAGTAAAATAACAAGCAAATAAAATGAATACATATGCTAGATCACAAATGAATAATGAACAAGTGCTTCAGTATATTGATATGGGAGAGAGAATATTGATTACAAGTGTAAGTTTAGAGAATACAATGTCTTATTTCTCTTCTAAGTCTTGTATATATAAGATAAAACTAGACTATTATGCCACCTAAAGTTGTGATGACGTGAGCGCGCCGATGTCACTATGCCCAAGAGCGTCGTGGTACTTTATTCTAAGAGGGCTGATATAATGTGGGTTGTTGGGAGTGGGAGACACTGTGTGGAAACCCGGGGACATTAGGCTTCTCGGATATGCTAATCTTCTCAGGACGTTTTTACCCAATACAAATAGTTCTCCACTTTCCGGAGACTTTAAACCCATGGGATCAGGAAGTGGAAGAGTTATCCTACCATCAATTCTTGCCCTATCATGATATTTCTCGAAACTTGCGCCCTTAACTTGACCGGTTTCCCTTCTCCTTATGCGAACATTTTTCATTAAATGCTTCGCGATCTCTATAAAATCATCTTTACACGCATCGCGTGTTCATCCACATGATTCCCCTCGGGAGTAGGTACTGTAATGACAATTCAAATTCCTTCCTTTTAAATGAAACACCACATTTTCCCTTACCTTATACATATCCCTTCTCATTCAAGGACTCTCATTTGATTCCCTCTATCTTTCAGCGCTCTTTTTTACTCTGTAGAAAAAAGAAATCGTTTTTTGTTCCTTTCTCTCCAATCTCTCTACAATGTCTTTGTCTTCTGATTCCTCAGTAGTTGGCGGTGTTACCACCCGAGTGCAGAACCTTACTCGCGGTAATACCGACGTCCTTATTCACCATGTACCCATCGTAGATTGTCTACCGTCGGTTATCAGGACATCGAGAAAAAAGAAATCATAGGCTTATTCCTCAAATTTCCAATCTAACTTTAATATTCCGAGCACTTGATCTTCTTTAAAAGACCTTACGAAGTGCTCAACATCTATGGTTACCGAGTCCGAGCGGTTCTGGCCAGCTAGTAAGTACAAATCTTCAATTAGCACTCGCTATTTGAACCGAGTGAAAGTAGATTGTGACTAGACTTATATAGATGTGCTCCTCCATCAGGAAGGGGAGAACACCACTTCCTACCGATAGAGATATGCGCAGGAAATTACTTATAGTTAATAGCGACACTGATACCTTATGTAGACCTAAGTGGTCATATTGGATCCGCAGAAAACCTTCCACTGGCAGGCGATCGTATTTTTCAAGTTGATTAGAAAGCGTTACCAAGACTATCAGACCAAGAACAGAACTGCGGGAGGAACATAATGAGGGTGAGCAAACTCATTAATCCTATGATTCTAGAATTTTGTCAAAAATACAAGGTATTCCTAAATCATATTGGTCTGGCGGTGTGGAAAATAATCTTATGCCTCTGATACCTTTCTTCACAATTGGGGGAGGATTTTACCCTTTCCCACTTAATCTGCCTCTAGTCTCCCAAAATCTTTAAGGCGGGAGTTATTCAATTATCCCATCGTGGACAAAATACTTTAATTGCCAGTATCGATGATGATTATGACATGGATGGAGAGATACGTCATTATTGTTACCAGGGACTTAGTTAAGCCACCAGAGGCGCCCAACCCAGAACAATGAAATTTTGACCGTAAGTATTTTGTCTAAGCCTATCTTCTCTACTTTATCTTATTGGATTTTAAATGATGTATCTAAATTTTGTGCTTCTTCTTTTCTAAAACACATCTTGGATGTCAGACTTAGCCCGCTGGTTCTAAAATATTCTAATTATGCGCCTTCCACCCTTCATACGTGGTAGGAGATCGCATAAAACATAATTGGAAGAGAAAAAATCAAGGTATCCCGAAGGGGGCGTCGATCTAAGCTTTTACGGAGGTTTATGAAGATCCGTAAGCGGCTCTGAAGTAAGTTATGTAAGTTGTAGCTCAATTAGGATGGAATTTGGAGGCTGCCACATCTACCAAATCCAAAAGGACATTATATCTCTTCTCCCCTCTTTCGGTCAGAAGAGGTAGATCATGTGCAGGGAAGCAAGGTAGTTCGGGTACGACCTCGATAACTCTAGTCATTCATCCCATGGCTATTGAATTGGCGTCCGATGCTAGCAAAGAGAAAGAAGATTCTATGCCGAGTCTTTCTCTCCAGAAGGCCGCTAGATCGGACACTGTTATCACTAGTCTTTTCAAGGAGATGGATTGATCAGAAAAAATGAATTCTTATGCTTATTTCTCCTTAGCTCCTGTTAGATCCGCAGGTTTAACTCCAGACTATGCATCAATTCCATGTATTCCGTAATCATAATGGGCTGCTCTTACTCTAGTTCCTCAGAGGAGGACATCCATACCCCAAGGCCCAATGTACCGTGCTTGGGAGGAAATCTGGGGCTCCCAACACCAACATGTGCGGGGTGGGCCCTCAAATCTCTCTTAGATCATAGTTAGTAGACACTTTTCCAATGCTAGTCTATAATCCCACTGCTTGTCGGCATGTCAGTTTCTCCATTTATTAAGAATGCAACATTCTTTCACGGCTGTTAGGTATATTTTATATACACTTTTTGAGTCATTTTAGTTAGTATTTTTCTCATTTTCATTGAAATTAGTATCGTGTTAGGGCCGTTTTTCTTTCTTTTGAGTCACAACGGTCCTAAATGGAGAAATATCAAAAAGAAGATGAAATGAGCTTAATTGAGATGGAATTGCACACTAAAAAGGCCAAGAAATGAAGTCGAAGAAGTCCCGGGAAGTACGAAAAAAATCTGACGAAGTCCGGACGAGAAAAGACGAAAAATCGCGAAAACCAGCCAAGGACGTCGCAGCTCCAGCTAGCAGAGACGCGTCGCCCAAAGTACTGAGGGTTCTGGTTTGGCTACAGGAGTTCCGGCGCCGCGGCGCCAGCCAGCAGGGCCACGGCGCCGATGCGGGTCTGCGCGAGAAAAGTTCAATTTTTTCGATTTTTCGAAGGGCAAAATGGTCCGAAATGTAATTTTTCTCAATTATAAAATCCCTAAACCCTAACCTTATTATTCATCTGGGATCTTGCATCTCATATCATACTTTGGGGAGGCAAGAAAGGAGGCTACAACACAAGATTGAAGATAACTTTGGTTCAAGTTCTTTTTCTTTCCTTTTATTTATTTCAGTTTATGTTGGTTTTTGTATTAGTTCTTAGCATGTCTATGTCTAGGAACTAAACACTTTATTAGGGCTTTCCTATTGAATCGCTTGAAACTCTTATTCATGAATTAATGCATTAGTTTAGTTTCTTCTTCACTTGATTAAGATTTATTCAATATTGGTATGAATGTTTGATAGTTAACTGATCACTAACTATCAAAATATATATGATTTCGAATCAAGAACCGAGAGGAGAGATTTGGATATGTTGTAATTGAATAGACATAGGTTAAAATCGCAGACGAAAGTACCCCGATATTTGTGTAGCATTATAGGTTATTATTCTTAATCCTCATATGCGGTAACACCTATCATAGAAATATAAAAGATTTCTGCACTGGGGTTGAGTGATTATATATCCTAGCCGGAATATAAGACAATCTAGTTAACCTGCTATCTTAACGTAGAATAAGAAGTCATTCTTGTTGCATTAAGGATTAAAAAGAGTGGATAGTCGAGGATATTGAAAGCCATATTTCCATCATAACTGATTAAACCAAAGTAATTTAGTTTAATTCTTGCAATTACTCTAGTAGTGTTAGAAAATTGGTGCAGCGCGCCTGTAAAAGGCCGCTGGCGCTAGTCCAATGGAGTTGAGTCACGCCGCGGTGCCAGATGCAGGTCACGGCCGGGATGGGTTTTAAAAATATAAATCCCTAAATCCCCAATCTTCTCCCACAATCAAACATAAACCTTCATTTCTCTAAAAATACCGGACATCCTCTCGCCCACACACAAAAATCTTCCACAAACCCCATTAAATTCTTCCAAATCAAACACACTATCACCATCAAAACATTCCAACCTTCTCCACAATCATTCAACTCACTTGGGCTAGAGCAATTTCGATAAGATTCGTCAAAAAGGTAACTAATTGGAACCTTACCCTTGGGTTGTTGCTAGCAACTTGGGATTGTGATTTATGGGTAATTGGGTGTGAACTTTAGTGTGGGTTGTGTGTTTTTGCTGTGTTTGTTGCTGTGTAGTGTGTGGGTTGTGGTGTATTTGTAGGTGTATTGTTGTTGTAGTTTGGTGTTGCTTGGTTATTGTTGCGGAATCTCAAAGAAACAAAGAAAACGCTGCTGAAAATTTCCCAACAACTTTCAATAATGATTTCAAGGAAAAGAACCGCCCGAACTACCTCATCTTCATCAATCCCAGATCATGATGTTACCCGATTCAACAACCGGAATGCGAAGGATCGGTACAACAGAATATGTAGTAGGGTAGTGATACAGGAGCGAGGGATAGATTATCAATCCAAATCACTCGATGATGATGATGTTTATGAGCCCATTAGAGCTGTGATTGAAGCTAATGGGTGTGAGAGGTTTGTCGATAATGAAGAAATTCCACAACAGAATGTCAGCTTGGTGAGAGAATTCTACGCCAACTACCCAGAACAAAGCAATGGGAGATGCTTTGTAAGAGGGCGGCATGTCCTAGTTAGTGCTAAACAGTGAATGCTATGTTTGAGACAACTGATATTGGAGACTAGGGCAACTATCCGACCCATTTCAGAACCTGGTCTAGGAATGAAAACCACATACACTGGGAGACAATTGCGGAGGCCCTATGTTATCCAGGCGCACCGTTTCGTTATTTTCGCAGTGGGGGCAGAGGACTTGCCAGGTGCCAATTCAATAGAGTAGCCAAGTCTTGGCTATATTTCGTAAGTGCACGCTTGATTCCTTCGACCTATTTCACTAACGTACCGATATACATAATTAAGCTAATCTTTGGCATCATGAGGGGCCTGACTATTGACATTGGAATGGAGATAGCACAGAGTATTGGGGACATTAGTAGATTGACTACCACTGGCGTGTTGGGACATGGTTCTTTCATCACTGCACTATGTGCTAGGCACAGAGTCCCACTATTCGCCACAAACATTCTTGAGAAGACTCTACCGCCCATTACATACAGTCTAGTCCATGCATACCCAGACCCTGTGAACCCAGGGGATAGGAGACGAGGTCGAGAAGAGGGTGGAGCAGGCGCAGCTGCAATGGAGCAAGAGGAGCCAGAGCCTGAGGCAGCCACACATTATGAGCCAGGGCAAAGCAGCCACCAACCTCCTTTAGCCTTGGAACCTCCAATGCCAATGATGGAGCAGATGCTCTTGAACCAACAAAGGATGCTGAGAAATCAAGAGAAAATGATGCAAGATCATCAACACATGACCCAACGTGTTGATAATTTGAGTTTCATGTTCACTCAATGGTCAATGAAGTGTCCGCCGCCACTACCGTCATTTTGAACCGCTATATGTCTGTAAGTCGTCCCTTTTAATTTTTGAGTCTTTTACACATTTGGTACAATGTGTAGTTTAAGTTTGGGGGGGGGGGGGAGTTTTTATTCTATTTGTATTTTTGAGTCTTTTTTATTATATTTTTGTGTTTCTATGAGTCAATGTTTTTTAATCATGCATGCTATAGTTGCTTGAAACGCCTAGTGAATTAAGTAGGATAATGTAATGGAATAATATGCAAAAAAATACTTGCTTAAGTTAAATATGCCAAAGATTCATAAAAATCTAATTAGTTGGAATATTTTGTGATTAGCCTGTGTATGTCAATTGTGAAAAATGTCCTGCGTGCTTGTTATTCGAGGCAAAATAATTAGGATGTACATGTTAGGGGGGGGGGGGGGGATTCAGACATTTCTTTGATAGCCCTTCTTACCAGTCATTTCCCACCTTGCACTTAAATGTATCCCTAGTCAGCCCCGTTGAGCCTAAAATAAAAAGCAATTTCTTTGACACCCCAGATTCCCTTATGTGCCCATAAGCAATAATTGATGATAGGGATGAAAAAAGAGTGAAAAAGAAATACAAAAAGAGAGCGAAAATTATGCACCCCAATTAAAATATGGAAAAGCTTAAGTTTGGGGGTGCCGATATGAATGTGTGTTATGATCTCAACAAAAAGAGAAAGGGGATTAATGGGTATGAACTAAAAAGAATACCGCAAAGAAGGAGAAAAAAGTTGAATGAAAAGCGCTTATGATACGTAATTGAGTCTAAATGCATAATCTTACCTATCCCTGCCTAAGCCTACATTACAACCCTAAAAATTCCTGATGATCCCTAGTATGTATGTCCATGAACAAGTGAACAAGCTATATTACTTTGAGAAAAATGAAATGAAACTGACATGCATATGTTAGGTATTCATGCTTTCAGTGATTGTGACTGAAATGAATCTGCGAAATATCTAACTTGAAATTCTAGATTGTTAAATGCATGCTACATCTATTCCTGCATATTATCCTAACTAACGTTCATGTGTTTCTAAGTGACATTGTGCAACTGCTTGACCTGAGTCTTTGAGTCTTTTGATTTTTGTTTCTTTGTTTTGTTTTGTTCTTTGCTCGAGGGCGAACAAAGTTCAAGTTTGGGGGTTCGTTAGACATATTTTATATACCCTTTTTGAGTCATTTTTAATTAGTATTTTACTCGTTTTTGTTGTGTTTAGTATAATATTAGGCTTGTTTTTCTTTCTTTTGACTCACAGCGGTCCAAAATGAAAAAATGACAAAAAGGAATGAAAAAGGGGCATAAAATGAGGAATCCGAGGCAGGAAAGGACAGAAAATGAAGACCCAGACGAAAACTAGGCGGCCACTGATCATCATCTGTGGCGCCGAATCGCAATACCCACAGAAGATTGGGCGCCGAAGTGCCGGTACGGAAAATCCAGTTCCGAAGTTAAATTGGCAAAGGGCAAAGTGGTCCATAGGGCACGAAAATTGATAGATACAAAAGCCCTAGGGATTATTCTTGGAAACGAAGTTGGTCATTCTACAACATAGGACAACACAAGACAACAAGTGAGGCTACAATTGGAGACTTAGTCGCACTAATTTCTTTTCTTTCATTTTTAATTCAGTTTATGTATGGATTTCGTGTTAGTTCTTAGTATGACTATGGCTAGGAGCTAAACACTTTATTAGGACTTTCCTTAGGAATCGCTTGAAACTTCTATTCATGAATTAATGCAGTAGTTTGAGTTCTTATTCACTTGATGAAGATTTAGTCAATAATTGGTATGAATGCTTGATGATTAATTATTCAACAATTATCATAATATATATGATTTCGAATCAAGAACCGAGAGGAGAGATTTGAATATGCTGTAATTGACTAGATATAGGTTAAAATCGCGGTCGACAGTACCCCGATACTTGTGTAGCATAATAGGTTACTGTTCTTAATCCTCATATGTAGTAAATCCTATCATAGAAATATAGGAGGGTTCTGCACTGGGGTGAGTGATTATATATCCTAACCGAAATATAAGACAGTCTAGTTAACCGCTATCTTAACGAAGAAGGAGAATCATTCTAGTTGCATTAAGGATTGAATATAGTGGATAGTCGAGGATTTTGGAAGCCCTAATTCATTCATAACTGATTACAACTTAAATAGTTTAATTAATTCTTGCAATTATTCTAGTAGTTAACCGAAAACCAAACTCAAATATCGATTGCCAAATAGATAACATAAAATAGATGAACGGTAATTAGAAACCAGTCTCTGAGGACGATATTCGGTCTTATCAGACTATATTACTTGTAAACAATATGTGCGCTTGCATGAACATTCGAAATATCGCTAACAAGTTTTTGGCGCCGTTGCCGGGGACTGACGTACTTCTAATATTAAACCATCTATTTTTAATTTCTAATTTGGCTTTTATTTTTATTTCTTTTTACTATTAGAACCGTGTGCCTTGATTTGCTTGTTGATTTTGATCTATTTCAGGGATCTAGTTTATGCGAAAAAGAAGAGGGGCAAACACACTTGTTCCTTTTAACCATGAGATTGAGAAAAACTGCAAACTAAACAGGCAGAATAAGAGAATAGCTGATACGATTACCATGGAAAACCAACCACCGAATCAGAATGGGGCAAACAATGAGGTCTTTGAAAATGCTAGGAGCCAATCCCTGTTCCAGCGGAAAGAAGTTTGGGGGACTATGTTCTACCCACGGTCACAGGTGCACAGACGTGCACCAGGATCCAAGTCATAGGGGCAAACAACTTCTAGATCAAGTCATCCATCTTGAGCATGGTCCAGAACACAATACAGTTTGGGGGATTGTCATCTGATGACCCCCACATGCACATTGCCAACTTTCTGGAGCTGTGTGTCATGTTCAAATACAATAGTGTCACTGATGATGCCATTAGACTGAGGCTCTTCCCGTTCTCACTTAGGGACAGAGCCAAAAGCTGGTTGAATTCACTGCCTGCCAACTCCGTCACTACCTGGCCCAAAAGTTTCTAGCAAAGTTCTTCCCTCCTTCAAAAGCTGCAAAGTTAAGGGGAGAGTTAAACAATTATTACCAGGTGGATGGTGAGTCACTCTATGATGCGTGAGAGCGATTTAAGGATCTGCAAAGGAAATGCCCACATCATGGCATAGAGAAGTGGATGCTGATCCACATTTTTATAATGGGCTGAGTGGTACTACGCGTACCATCATTGATACGACATCAGGGGGTGCTTTCATGAGAAAAAGTGCCAATGAGGCACATGAGTTACTGGAAGATATGACTACCAACAATCATCAAGGGGCAGACGACAGGTCAGTGACCAGCAGGAAGGCTATGGTCATACATGAACTAGATGCCATCACTGCCATGAATGCACAGGTGGCCCTTTTGACGAAGCAACTGCAACAGAACACCATGTCTGTGAATGCAGTCCAAATGTCGGTTAATTGTGAGATTTATGGTGGGCCGCACTCCTTTGACAGATGCACAACAGTGGATCCCAATAATGTGCCAATGGAGAAGGTGCAGGCAGTTGGGAATTTTCAGCGGCCGTATAACTCCAATACATACAACCCAGGGTGGAGAAATCACCCTAACTTTTCGTGGAGGATCGATCAACCCCAGCAGCAATCATATCAAGGTGGTTACCAGAACCAGCAGGTACAAAATCAGGCCACTTCATCCCAGCAGGTTAGACCACCTATACAACAGGAGAATCCTGATGAACTGAGAGCTGCATTGCTTACACTCACTAATTCGCATAATCATTTCATGTCTGAAACAAGGTCCTCTCTCAGGAGCTTGGAAACACAGGTTGGGCAACTTGCAAAGATGGTAAACAACAGGCCGCAGGGCACTCTCCCAAGCAATAAAGAGGTAAATCCTAGAGAGCAATGTCAGGCAGTGTTGTTGAGGAGTGGAAAGCAGTTGGAGCAGGATGTTCCCCAACCCGCAGTGGTAAGTGAGAAGGAGTGTGAGAAAGCAGTTGAGGTAGAGAAGGAGGGGCTCACTGAGGTTCGCCCTACAGTGGAGAAAGCTCCATCATCACCTTTGAGGGAATACGTTGATAGAATCTCTTACCCTCAGAGGTTACAAAAGAAGGCAATAGACGAGTAGTTCTCCAAGTTCTTGGAGGAATTTAAGAAACTTCACATAAATATTCTCTTCATTGAAGCACTAGAACAGATGCCGACATACTTTAAATTCATGAAGGAGATACTTGGAAAAAAGAGAAGGTTGGCGGATTATGAGACAGTATCTTTGCAAGAGGAGTGCAACACCATTCTGCAAAAGAAACTACCTCCTAAGCTGAAGGATCCAGGAAGCTTCACCTTGCCCTGCACTATTGGCAAGGTAACATGCAACAGGGCCCTGTATGACTTAGGGGCTAGTATCAATCTCATGCCTCTATCTGTATTTAAATGATTGGGTTTGAGGGAAGCCAAATCAACCACAGTAAATTTACAGTTGACCGATCGAACCGTGGTGCACCCCAAAGGCATAATTGAAGATGTGCTTGTCAAGGTGGGAAAGTTCTTCTTCCCAGCAGACTTCCTCATCCTTGACATGGAAGAAGATGATGAAATACCCATCAGAGACCATTCCTTTCAATCGGGAGAGCCCTAATTGATGTAGAAAAAGGAGAACTGAGACTAAGGGTCCAGGAAGAGGAGATGGTCTTCAAGGTGTTTAAATCCACCATTGAATCCCAAGCCATCAACAAGTGTTTCGCAGTCAGCACAGCTGACACCGAAGTTCAGCCAACACAGAACAAAGCTCAGGAGATCATTCATACAGCGGTGAACCCATAGGTCAGCAAGAATGCTAAAACAAAAATTGATGCCATGAAAGCCGTCGAACAGGTAAGTCTTACTGAGCGCCCTCTTGTGAAAAAAAGAAAAACATAGTACGAAAGAGGAAAATGATTTTGAAATGGATAGGTTGTGGGGTTAAATTACCCCAATGATTTTTTATAAGGAACTTGCGTCCGGCTACAAGACGTTAAAGACAGCGCTACTTGGGAGGCAACCCAAGGTTTAATTTATGCACTTTAGTTTTGTTTAAGCAGTCTCACTTGTGGTATTTTTTTGTGGTGTTGAGATGACAGGTGAATGAATGAGACACGAAGCACGGAAAAATATTGTAGGAAGAAAATCGTGCAGTACACAAGACAGCGAGCCATGCGGAAGTCCAATGAGTACGGTCAGGCGCCATGGTCTGCAGGGCCACGACGCCGGGGTGACTTTTCAAAATATAAATCCCTAAATCCCCAATCTTCTCCCACAATCAAATATAAACCTTCCCTTCTCTAAAAATACCGGACATCCTCTCGCCCACACACAAGAATCTTCCACAAACCCCATTAAATTCTTCCAAATCAAACACACTTTCACCACCAAAACCTTCCAACCTTCTCCACAATCATTCAACTCACTTGGGTTCGGGTAATTTCGACAAGATTCGTCAAAAAAGTAACTAATTGGAACCTTACCCTTGGGTTGTTGCTAGCAACTTGGGATTGTGATTTGTGGGTAATTGGGTGTAAACTTTAGTGTGGGTTGCGCCGTGTTGGTGGGCTATGTGTTTTTGCTGTGTTTGTTGTTGTGTAGTGTGTGGGTTGTGGTTTATTACTGTTGTGGTTTTGTGTTGCTTGGTTATTGTTGCGGAATGAAGTGAAAAATTGTTGGGAAATCTCAAAAAAACAAAGGAAACGCTGCTGAAAATTTCCCAACAACTTTCAATAATGACTTCATGGAAAAGAACCGCCCGAACTACCTCATCTTCATCAGTCCCAGATCATGATATTACCCGATTCACCATCCGGAATGCGGATGATCGGTATAACAAAATAAGTAGTAGGGTAGTGATACAAGAGCGACAGATGGATTATAAAGCCGAACCACTCGATGATGATGTTTATGAGCCCATTCGAGTTGTGATTGAAGCTAATGGGTGGGAGAGGTTTGTTGATAATGAAGCTATTCTACAACAGAATGTCAGCTTGGTGAGAGAATTCTACGCCAACTACCCAGAACAAAGCAATGGGAAATTCTTTGTAAGAGGGCGTCATGTCCCAATTAGTGCTGAAACAGTGAATGATATGTTTGGGACAACTGATATTGGAGACCAGGGCAACTATCCGACCCATTTCAGAACCTGGTCTAGGAATGCAAACCATATACACTTGGGGACAGTTGCGAGGCCCTATGTTATCCAGCATAGCTCGTTATTCCCGCAGCAAAGGCAGGACTTGCAGCCAATAGAGTAGCCAAGGCTTGGCTATATTTTGTAAGTGCAAGCTTGATTCCATCGACCCATTTCACTAACGTACCGATAGACAGAATCAAGCTCATCTTTGACATCATGAGGGGCATGACTATTGACATTGGAATTGAGATATCACAGAGTATTGGGGACATTAGTATATTGACTACCACTGGCGGGTTGGGACATGGTTCTTTCATCAATGCACTATGTGCTAGGCACAGAGTCCCAACATTCGCCACAGACATTCTTGAGAAGACTCTGCCGCCCATTATATACAGTCTAGTCCATGCATACCCAGACCCTATGAACCCAGGGGATAGGAGACGAGGTCGAGAAGAGGGTGGAGCAGGCACATTTTCAATTGAGCAAGAGGAGCCAGAGCCTGAGGCAACCACACATTATGAGCCAGGGAAAAGCAGCCACCAACCTCCTTTAGCCTTGGAACCTCCAATGTCAATGATGGAGCAGATGCTCTTGAACCAACAAAGGATGATGAGAAATCAAAAGCAAATGATGCAAGATCATCAACACCTGACCCAACGTGTTGATAATTTGAGTTTCATGTTCACTCAATGGTCAATGAAGTTTCCGCCACCACCACCGCCATTTGAACCGCTATTGTTTGTAAGTCTTCCCTTTTAATTTTTAAGTTTTTTACACATTTGGGACAATGTGCAGATTAAGTTTGGGGGGGGGAGAGTTTTTATTCTATTTGTGTTTTTGAGTCTTTTTATTATGTTTTTGTGTTTATATGAGTCAAGTTTTTTAATAATGCATGTTGTAGTTACTTGAAACGCCTAGTGAATAAAGTAGGATAATGTAATGGAATGATATGCAAAAATCTGTGTGCTTAAGTTAAATATGTCAAAGATTCATGAAAATCTGATTAGTTGGAATATTTTGTGCTTAGCCTGTATATGTCAATTGCGAAAAATTGATGATAGAGATGACAAAAGAGTGAAAAAAATACAAAAAAAGAACGAAAATTATGCACTCCAATTAAAATATGGAAAAACTTAAGTTTGGGGGTGCTGATGTGAATGTATGTTATGATCTCAACAAAAAGAGAAAGGGGATTAATGGGTATGAACTAAAAAGAATACCGCAAAGAAGGAGAAAAGAGTTGAATAAAAAACGCTCATGATACGTAATTGCGCCTAAATGCCTAATCTTACCTACCCTTGCCTAAGCCTACATTACAACCCTGAAAAGTCCTGATGATCCCTAGTATGTATGTCCATAATTAGTGGAGAATAACAAGTGAACATGCTATATTACTTTGAGAAAAATGAAATGAAACTGACATGCATATGTAAGGTATTCATGCTTCCAGTGATTGTGACTGAAATGAATCTGCGAAATATCTAACTTGAAATTCTAGATTGTGTAATGCATGCTACATCTATTCCTGCATATTATCCTAACTAACGTTCATGTGTTTCTAAGTGACATTGTGCAATTGCTTGACCCGAGTCTTTAAGTCTTTTGATTTTTGTTTCTTTGTTTTATTTTGTTATTTGCTCGAGGGCGAGCAAAGTTCAAGTTTGGGGGTTTGTTAGGCATATTTTATATACCCTTTTTGATTCATTTTTAATTAGTATTTTATTCGTTTTTGTTGTGTTTAATATAGTATTAGGCTTGTTTTCTTTCTTTTGACTCACAGCGGTCCAAAATGGAAAAATGGCAAAAGGGAATGAAAAATGGGCATAAAAGGAGGAACCCGAGGAAGGAAAGGACAGAACATGAAGACCCGGACGAAAGCCAGGCAGCACCGCGACGTCAGTCATCAGGGCCGCGACGTCAGTCATCAGGGCTGCGACGCCGGAACTGCAGAATACACACAGAAGATTGGGCGCCGCGACGCCATTCAGCAGGGCCGGTACGGAAAATCCAGTTCCGAAGTTAAATTAGCTAAGGGCAAAGTCTTCCATACGGCACGAAAATTGATAGATACAAAAGCTCTAGGGATTATTCTTGGAGAGGAGGTTGGTCATTCTACAACATAGGACAACACAAAACAACAAGAGAGGCTACAATTGGAGACTTAGTCGCAGTAATTTCTTTTCTTTTGTTTTTAATTCAGTTTATGTATGGATTTTGTGTTAGTTCTTAGCGTGACTATGACTACGAGCTAAACACTTTATTAGGGCTTTCCTTATGAATCACTTGAAACTTCTATTCATGAATTAATGCAGTAGTTTGAGTTCTTCTTCACTTGATGAAGATTTAGTCAATAATTGGTATGAATGCTTGATGATTAATTGATCACTAATTATCATAATATTTATGATTTCGAATCAAGAACCGAGAAGAGAGGTTTGGATATGCTGTAATTGACTAGACATAGGTTAAAATCGCGGACGACAGTACCCCGATACTTGTGTAGCATAATAGGTTATTGTTCTTAATCCTCCTATGTAGTAAATCCTATCATAGAAATATATGAGAGTTCTGCACTGGGGTTGAGTGATTATATATCCTAACCGGAATATAAGATAGTCTAGTTAACCGTCATCTTAACGAAGAAGAAGAATCATTCTAGTTGTATTAAAGATTGAATAGAGTGGATAGTCGAGGATTTTGGAAGCCCTAATTCATTCTTAACTAATTACAACTTAAATAGTTTAATTAATTCTTGCAATTATTCTAGTATTTAACCGAAAACCAAATACAAATATCGATTGCCAAATAGATAACATAAAATAGATGAACGGTAATTAGAAACTAGTATCTGAGGACGATATTCGGTCTTATCAGACTATATTACTTGTCAACGATGCATGCGCTTGTGTGAACATTCAAAATATCGCTAACAAATTTTTGGCGCCGTTGCCGGGGATTGGCGTACTTCTAATATCGAACCGTCTATTTTTAATATATAATTTGGCTTTTATTTTATTTTATTTTACTATTAGAACCGTGTGCCTTGATTTGTTTGTTGATTTTGATCTATTTCAGGGATCTAGTTTATGCGAAGAAGAAGAGGGGCATACACACTTGTTCCTTTCAACCCTGAGATTGAGAAAATCTGCAAACTAAACAGGCGGAATAAGAGAATAGCTGATACGGTAACCATGGAAAACCAACCACCGAATCAGAATGGGGCAAAAAATGAGGTCCCTGAAAATGCTAGGGAGCCAATCACTGTTCCAGCGGAAAGAAGTTTAGGGGACTATGTTCTGCCCACGGTCATAGGTGCACAAACGTGCATCAGGCTCCCAGTCATAGGGGCAAACAACTTCGAGATCAAGCCATCCATCCTGAGCATGGTCCAGAACACAGTACAGTTTGGGGGATTGCCATCTGAAGACCCCCACATGCACATTGCCAACTTTCTAGAGTTGTGTGCCACGTTCAAATACAATGGTGTTACTGATGATGCCATATACTGAGGCACTTCTCGTTCTCACTTAGGGACAGAGCCAAAAGCTGGTTGAATTCACTGCCTGCCAACTTCGTCACTACCTGGAAGCACCTGGCCCAAAAGTTTCTAACAAAGTTCTTCCCACCTTCAAAAGCTGCAAAGTTAAGGGGATAGTTAAACAATTATTACCAGGTGGATGGTGAGTCACTCTATGATGTGTGAGAGCGATTTAAGGATCTGCAGAGGAAATGCCCACATTATGGCATAGAGAAGTGGATGCTGGTCCACATTTTTTATAATGGGCTGAGTGGTACTACACGTAACATCATTGATGCGGCAACATGGGGTGCTTTCATGAGATAAAGTGCCAATGAGGCACATGAGTTACTGAAAGATATGGCTACCAACAATCATCAAGGAGAAGACGACATGTCAGTGACTAGCAGGAACGCTATGTGCATACATGATCTAGATGCCATCACTGCCCTGAATGCACATGTGGCCCTTTTGATGAAGCAATTGCAGCAGAACACCATGTCTGTGAATGCAGTCCAGATGCCGGTTAATTGTGAGATTTGTGGTGGGCCGCACTTCTTTGACAGATGCACAACGGTGGATCCCAATAATGTGCCAATGGATCATGTGCAGGCAGTTGGGAATATTCAGCGGCTGTATAACTCAAATACATACAACCCACGGTGGAGAAATCACATTATCTTTTCGTAGAAGAACGATCAACCCCAGCAACAACCATATCAAGGTGGTTACCAGAACCAGCAGGTACAAAATAAGGTCACTTCATCCCAGCAGGTTAGACCACCTATACTACATGAGAAGCCTGATGAACTGAGAGCTGCGGGTTGGGGAACATCCTGCTCCAATTCGCAGAATCATTTCATGTCTGAAACAAAGTCCTCTCTCAGGAGCTTAGAAACACAGGTTGGGAAACTTGCAAAGATGGTAACCAACAGGCCGCAGGGTACTCTCCCAAGCAATAAAGAGGTAAATCCTAGAGAGCAATGTCAGACAGTGTTGTTGAGGAGTGGAAATCAGTTGGAGCAGGGTGCTCCCCAGTGCGCAGTGGTAAGTGAGAAGGAGTGTGAGAAAGTAGTTGAGGTAGAGAAGGAGGGGGTCACTAAGGTTCGCCCTACAGTGGAGAAAGCTCCATCTGCACCTTTGAGGGAATACGTTGATAGAATCCCTTACCCTCAGAGGTTACGAAAGAAGGCAATAGACAAGTAGTTCTCCAAGTTCTTGGAGGTATTTTAAGAAAATTCACATAAATATCCCATTCATTGAAGCACTAGAACAAATGCCAGCATACTTTAAATTCATGAAAGAGATACTTGGAAAAAAGAGAAGGCTGGCGGATTATGAGACAATATCTTTGACAGAGGAGTGCAGCGCCATTCGGCAAAAAAAACTGCCTCATAAGCTGAAGGATCCAGGAAGCTTCACCTTGCCCTGCACTATTGGCAAGGTAACATGCAACAGGGCCATGTGTGACTTAGGGGCTAGTATCAATCTCATGCCTCTGTCTGTATTTAAGAGATTGGGTTTGGGGGAAGCCTAACCAACCACAGTAAATTTACAGTTGGCCGATCGAACCGTGGTGCACCCCAGAGGCATAATTGAAGATGTGCTTGTCAAGGTGGGAAAGTTCTTCCCAGCAGACTTAATCATCCTTGACATGGAAGAAGATGATGAAATACCCATCATTTTGTAGAGACCATTCCTTGCAACCGGGAGAGCCCTAATTGATGTAGAAAAGGAAGAACTGAGACTAAGGGTCCAGGAAGAGGAGATGGTCTTCAAGGTGTTCAAATCCACCATTGAATCCCAAGCCATCAACAAGTGTTTCGCAGTCAGCACAGCTGACACCGAAGTTCAGCCAGCACAGGACAAAGCTAAGGAGATCATTCCTACAACGGTGAACCCATAGGTCAGCAAAAATGCTGAAATAAAAATTGATGCCATGGAAGCCGTCGAACAGGTAAGTCTTATCCTCTTGTAAAAAAAAAATATAGTACGAAAGAGGAAAATAATTTTGAAATGGATAGGTTATGGGGTTAACTTACCCCAATGATTTTTGATAAGGAACTTGCGTCCGGCTACAAGACGTTAAAGACAACGCTACTTGGGAGGCAACCCAAGGTTTAATTTATGAAATTTAGTTTTGTTTCAGCAGACTCACTTGTGGTATTTTTTTGTGGTGTTGTGATGACAGGTGAATGAATGGGACACGAAGCATGGAAAAATATGGTTGGAAGAAAATTGGTGCAGCGCCGCGGTGCCCAGAAGCAGGCCCGCGACACCGAAATTCCAGCGGAGTGCAGGAGTTGGGGCACCGCGGAGCCGATCTGTAGGGCTGCGGCGCCGGGATGGGTCTTCAAAATATAAATCCCTAAATCCTAAATCTTCTCCCATAATCAAACATAAACATTCCCTTCTCTAAAAATATCGGACATCCTCTCGCCCACACACAAGAATCTTCCACAAACCCCATTAAATTCTTCCAAATCAAACACACTATCACCACCAAAACGTTCCAACCTTCTCCACAATCATTCAACTCACTTGGGCTAGGGCAATTTCGATAAGATTCATCATAAAGGTAACTAAATGGAACATTACCCTTGTGATTGTGATTTGTGGGTAATTGGGTGTGAACTTTAGTGTGGGTTGCGGCGTGTTGGTGGGCTGTGTGTTTTTGCTGTGTTTGTTGCTGGGTAGTGTGTGGGTTGTGGTGTATTGTGGTGTATTTATAGGTGTATTGTTGTTGTGGTTTGGTGTTGCTTGGTTATTGTTGCGGTTGTCACGACCCAACCTCGGGCCCGCGACTGGTGCCCAACCTAGGCACCCTTATAGGTATACATCACAGATAACCAACGGAAGCTAAATAAAACTCATTGTCATGCATTATGTGTAATAAGAAAACAGGCCAGCCGATAAGGCCACCACTCCATATATATACAATATAAAAAAGATCTACATCTTTTACATAGTCCAACCCACATACATGACTACAGACCTCTAAGAGTTTTAGACAAGATTATGATAGACAGGCCCCGCTGCACTTCGAATGTACGTACACCAAAACGCAAGACATGTACCTATATATCAAGCTCCAGAGCAAATGGAGCTATCACAAAAGCTGAGTGGAGATCCTAAGCTCTCGGATCACCAACCTGAGTACCTATCCCTGCGGCTTGAACGCAGCTCCCCGAGGAAAGGAGGTCAGTACGAAAGATGTACCAAGTATGTGAAACTGTAAGTACTGTAAAAGAGATCATACAGTCCAAATATAAAGCAGGAGACAAGTATGATAATCAAAATAACAGTACAACTGTGCCTTATCAACAATGAGAGTAATGTGAGTAATATGTACCGTGTTAACATAGGAAGGTCATGATTAAATTAGGGCCACCCGTCCGTAGTATCATTATGCAATCCTATTCATGGGACTGTTTCACTTGCATAGGTTTAGTGGACCCGCATAAGACAATTTGCCCCGCATAGACTATTTCACCCGCATAGGACTATTTCACCCGCATAGAGCCTGTGGACCCGCAATAAGCATATACACAATACTCGCATCGTGGAGAGAAAATCCACGTAATGTACAATTTCCCGGGGGTTGACCCCGCAATAAGTAATATAACACTTGCACTAATGGCTATCATAAACAACATATGCAAGTTAAGTAATCTTTTACTCTCATTAGAAGCAAATGAATGAACCATCATTTTATTAGACTCAAGGCACTATCATGTCGTGTAAAATCTGGGAATTTAACCCAAAGTACTATGTACATCTATTCCTATAAAAGGAATCACATCATGCAATATAGGGGAGTTGAACCCCATAGAACTATGTACGTCCGCCGTACATTCTTTCCTTTATAAAAATCCCAAGACACTAACACCCGTAGTATCAAGACACTTCTACTTTTAAAATCAAGTCAAGTGTACCCATCTCATTCAAGTAACTTAGTCTTTAAACATCAAGTCACTTATACTATCTAGGGTCGATACCGTGGCACGAAAACACCACCCCGCCCCCTAACTAATCCTCGGCACCCTTCAACACGGGTAGCGCCACAACCCTGCACTATGGCGCCGCGGCGCCGGAACTTCTGCGGCCTTTTGAAGTTTCGGAGCCACGGCCCTGCAACTTGGCACCGCGGCTCCGAACCCGAATTCTGCAGTTTCACATTTTTTTCTAAGTCTCTTTTCAATCAAGCAACTTCCCTTATATATTACAAGGAATCCGAGTTCATTTAAAACATGTACGTTCATCGTACACTCATTTTTATAAAGTCATGCTCAAAGAAGATAGAAGAAGTTCCACATACCTCTTCGGCTAATCCACGCGCCAAGTAGAATATGTCACACGTAGAATGTCAATCTATAATGACAATTAACACTTCTATCAATTCCATGCTTTCAAGTGTAGGTTATATACCAAGTAATGGTCCTTTTTATTCTACGTAAATTTGGGCAGCACTTCCCCCGTTTATACGTACTTTTCCACCTTTTCCAAGGCCCGATTTAAACCAACAACAAGCCACATCTAACAGTTAACCAACAAGGGGATTACATGTTTACAAGACGTGTAAAATTTTGTCCCACAACGATGTAAAACAATTCACAATATCCAACAAATAAAAGGGCACTCTTGGCCACAACAACAACATATAACCTTCTTAAAACTCCTTATTATTCAAGTCGTTTTTCCAACACTTGTACATGATACATACCAACAATTAAACGACTACCTTTCCTTCAACGTATAACACATATAACGTGAAACACATTCTATATTAACCAATATAACCCAATGTAACAAAAAAAAAGCCCCAAATTCGGCCAACACACAAAATGGCACACATGATCTTAAACTCCATTTTTCCTTATCACCATATCATTCCATAATTACCACAACATGTAGTATAAGATTACTTTCAAGAGGAGGATGAGATTTACCTTATTTATGCCCAAAACAATCCACTTAAAAGTCGATCCTTAGATATAGTCTTAGCTCCAAATCCTTACGTTCCAATCCGCAATATGCGACCCTTAGAAGCTTATAACCAACTTCGCTTATTGATCCAACACCAAAAGTTGAAGATCAACTTAGGGTTTTCAAGACCCTATTTTCGGCCAAGGGGTTTTAAAGGGATTAGGGGTATTTAATCTTGGCTAATACTTGATTAGGAATCTTCACCTTGTATATATGGACAACACTTGCAAGATTTACTAATCTTGTTCTTGATTCCTTGAAGAAAATCGAGAGAGAGGAGAGAGATTTAGAACTTTGTGTATGAAAAATGCTAAGTCTTCCAAGGATATCTCTATATAGATGATTATAGCTTTGGGCACAAGACAAGTGGAGTGGATCCATGGTCCACTTGTCTTCATCTCCAAAATATCTTCCAAGTCCAAGTCAAATGGTCAATGCCATGTGGGGGTGACACGTGTCACCCTTCCATTGGTCCAAAATTATTTCTTCCCCTAAATATCCATATTTGGTCAAATATCTCAAATCCTTGTGGGCCCCACAATTTCGTAAAATTTTCCCGTGGACCACACATGACCAAATTCGAGACTTGAAAATCTAAAACTCCAGAATATTCTATGAATCCCAAATCCAAATTTGAGAATCAAATTCCAACTAACAAACCTTTTTCCTTCACGATGTTCCGAAATATTTCCTTAAGAAAATAGTTATACAATCTTCCAACGTTCAAGTCATACTTACCTTCTCAAATACATATCTTGGGATTACGGGGTGTAACAGCGGTATGGAGTAAAACATTGTTGGGAAATCTCAAAGAAACAAAGGAAATGCTGCTGAAAATTTCCCAACAACTTTCAATAATGACTTCAAGGAAAAGAACCGCTCGAACTACCTCATCTTCATCATTCCCAGATCATGATGTTACCCGATTCACCAACCGGATGCGGAGGATCGGTACAACAAAATAAGTAGTAGGGTAGTGATACAAAAGCGATGGATGGATTATCAAGTCGAACCACTCGATGGGGATGATGTTTATGAGCCCATTAAAGTTGTGATTGAAGCTAATGAGTGGGAGAGGTTTGTCGATAATGAAGTTATTCCACAACAGAATGTCAGCTTGGTGAGAGAATTCTATGCCAACTACCCAGAATAAAGCAATGGGAGATGATTTGTAAGAGGGCGTCATGTCCCAGTTAGTGCTGAAGCAGTGAATGCTATGTTTGGGACATCTGATATTGGAGACCAGGGAAACTATCCGACCCATTTCAGAACCTGGTCTAGGAATGCAACCACATACACTGGGAGATAGTTGCGGAGGCCCTATGTTATCCAGGCGCACAGTTTCGTTATTCCCGCAGTGGGGGCAGAGGACTTGCCAGGTGTAGTTCAATAGAGTAGCCAAGGCTTGATTGTATTTCGTAAGTGCACACTTGATTCCATCGACCAATTTCACTAACGTACCGACAGACAGAATCAAGCTCATCTTTGGCATCATGAGGGGCCTAACTATTGACATTGGAATGGAGATAGCGCAGAGTATTAGGGACATCAGTAGATTGACTACCACGAGCGGGTTGGGACATGGTTCTTTCATCACTGCACTATGTGCTAGGCACAGAGTCCCAACATTCGCCACGGACATTCTTGAGAAGACTCTGCCGCCCATTACATATAGTCTAGTCCATGCATACCCAGACCTTGTGAACCTAGGGGATAGGAGATGAGGTCGAGAAGAGGGTGGAGCAGGCGCAACTGCAATGGAGCAAGAGGAGCCAGAGCCTGAGGCAGCCACACATTATGAGCCAAGGCAAAGCAGCCACCAACCTCCTTCAGCCTTGGAACCTCCAATGCCAATGATGGAGCAGATGCTCTTGAACCAACAAAGGATGCTGAGAAATCAAGAGCAAATGATGCAAGATCATCAACACCTGACCCAGCGTGTTGATAATTTGAGTTTCATGTTCACTCAATGGTCAATGTAGTTTCCGCCGCCACCACCGCCATTTTGAACCGCTATATGTCTGTTAGTCGTCCCTTTTAATTTTTGAGTCTTTTACACATTTGGGACAATGTGTAGTTTAAGTTTGGGGGGAGTTTTTATTCTATTTGTGTTTTTGAGTCTTTTTTTATTATGTTTTAGTGTTTATATGAGTCAATTTTTTTTAATCATGCATGCTATAGTTGCTTGAAACGCCTAGTGAATTAAGTAGGATAATGTAATGGAATGATATGCAAAAATTTGTGTGCTTAAGTTAAATATGCCAAAGATTCATGAAAATTTGATTAGTTGGAATATTTTGTGCTTAGCCTGTGTATGTTAATTGCGAAAAATGTCTTGCGTGCTTGTTATTCGAGGAGAAATAATTAGGATGTACATGTTAGTGGGATGATTCAGACATTTCTTTGATAGCCCTTCTTACCAGTCATTTCCCACCTTGCACTTAAATGTATCCCTAGTCAGCTCCGTTGAGCCTAAAATAAAAAGCTATTTCTTTAACACCCCAGATTCCCTTATGTGCCATGAGAAATAATTGATGATAAGGATGAAAAAATAGTGAAAAAGAAATACAAAATGAGAGCGAAAATTATGCACCCCAATTAAAATATGGAAAAGCTTAAGTTTGAGAGTGCCGATGTGAATGTGTGTTATGATCTCAACAAAAAGAGAAATGGGATTAATGGGTATGAACTAAAAAGAATACCGCAAAGAAAGAGAAAAGAGTTGAATGAAAAGCGCTTATGGTACGTAATTGAGTCTAAATGTCTAATCTTACCTACCCCTGCCTAAGCCTACATTACAACCCTGAAAAGTCCCGATGATCCCTAGTATGTATGTCCATGATTAGTGGAGAATAACAAGTGAACAGACTATATTACTTTGAGAACAATGAAATGAAACTGACATGCATATGTTAGGTATTCATGCTTCCAGTGATTATGACTGAAATGAATCTGCGAAATATCTAATTTAAAATTCTAGATTGTTAAATGCATGCTACATCTATTCCTGCATATTATACTAACTAACGTTCATGTGTTTCTAAGTGACATTGTGCAGCTGCTTGACCTGAGTCTTTGAGTCTTTTGATTTTTGTTTCTTTGTTTTGTTTTGTTCTTTGCTCGAGGGCGAGCAAAGTTCAAGTTTGGGGGTTTGTTAGACATATTTTATATACCATTTTGAGTCATTTTTAATTAGTATTTTACTCATTTTTGTTGTGTTTAGTATAGTATTAGGCTTGCTTTTTTTCTTTTGAGTCACAGCGGTCCAAAATAGAAAAATGACAAAAAAGAACAAAAAAGGGGCATAAAAGAAGGAATTTGTGGCAGGAAAGGACAGAAAATGAAGACCCGTACGAAGGCAAGGCAGTGCCGCGGCGCTAGTCATCATGGTCGTGGCGTCAAAACTACAGAATAACCACAGAAGATCAGCCGCGCACACAAGAGGTCACGGGCGTGCACGGAAAATCCAGTTTCGAAGTTAAATTAGCTAAGGGCAAAGTGGTCCATATGGCACGAAAATTGATAGATACAAAAGCCCTAGGGATTATTCTTTGAGAGGAGGTTGATCATTCTACAACATAGGACAACACAAGACAACAAGGGAGACAACAATTAGAGACTTAGTCGCAGTAATTTCTTTTCTTTCGTTTTTAATTCAGTTTATGTATGGATTTCATGTTAGTTCTTAGCGTGACTATGACTAGGAGATAAACACTTTATTAGGGCTTTCCTTATGAATCGCTTGAAACTTCTATTAATAAATTAATGCAGTAGTTTGAGTTCTTATTCACTTGATGAAGATTTAGTCAATAATTGGTATGAATGCTTGATGATTAATTGATCACTAATTATCATAATATATATGATTTCGAATCAAGAACCGAGAAGAGAGATTTATATGTGCTGTAATTGACTAGACATAGGTTAAAATCGCGGACGACAGTACCCCGATACTTGTGTAGCATAATAGGTTACTGTTCTTAATCCTCCTATTTAGTAAATCCTATCATAGAAATATAGGAGGGTTCTGCACTGGGGTTGAGTGATTATATATCCTAACCGGAATATAAGACAGTCTAGTTAACCGCTATCTTAACGAAGAAGGAGAATCATTCTAGTTGCATTAAGGATTGAATAGAGTGGATAGTCGAGGATTTTGGAAGCCCTAATTCATTCATAACTGATTACAACTTAAATAGTTTATTTAATTCTTGCAATTAATCTAGTAGTTAACCGAATACCAAACTCAAATATCGATTGCCAAATAGATAACATAAAATAGATGAATGGTAATAAGAAATCAGTCTCTGAGGAAGATATTCAGTCTTATCAGACAATATTACTTGTCAACGATGCATGCGCTTGCGTGAGAATTCGAAATATCGCTAACAAGTTTTTGGCGCCGTTGTCGGGGACTGGCGTACTTCTAATATCGAATCGTCTATTTTTAATTTCTAATTTGGCTTTTATTTTTATTTCTTTTTACTATTAGAACCGTGTGCCTTGATTTGTTTGTTGATTTTGATAGTTTATGCGAAGAAAAGGGGAAGACACACTTGTTCCTATCAACCCTGAGATTGAGAAAACCTACAAACTAAACAGGCGGAATAAGAGAATAGCTGATACGGTAACCATGGAAAACTAACCACCGAATCAGAAGGGGGCAAACAATGAGGTCCCTGAAAATGCTGGGGAGCCAATCCCTGTTCCAGCAGAAAGAAGTTTGGGGGACTATGTTCTGCCCACGGTCACAGGTGCACAGACGTGAATCAGGCTCCCAGTCATAGGGGCAAACAACTTCGAGATCAAGCTAGCTATCTTGAGCATGGTCCAGAACACAGTACAGTTTGGGGGATTGCCATCAGAAGACCCCCACATGCACATTGCCAACTTTCTGGAGTTGTGTGCCACGTTCAAATACAATGGTGTTACTGATGATGCCATTAGATTGAGGCTCTTTCCGTTCTCACTTAGGGACATAGCCAAAAGCTGGATGAATTCACTGTCTGCCAACTTCGTCACTACCTGGCAGGACTGATGCACGATTTATGCACACACTAAACGCAAGTGCACGTGTCGTGACAAGTAATATAGTCTAGGTAAGACCGAATATCGTCCTCAGAGACTGGTTTTCAAGTACCGATTATCTATCCTTTAGTTTCTATTTGGTTAACGTTAATTGAATTGGAATTCTAAACTAATAATGCAGGAAATAAACTAATTATGAAAATACTTTGATTTAAATAAGTTATGATGGAGAATTATGGCTTCCAAGATCATCAACTATCCACTCTATTCAATCCTTAATACAATTAGACTGACTTCTTCTTCTACGTTAAGATAGTAGATTAACTAGACCGTTTTATACTCCTGTTAAGGTAATATACACACTCAACCCCAATGGAGAACCCTTCTATCTTTCGATGACAAGATTGACTACAAAGGAGGATTAAGAGCAATAACCTATTAAACTACACAAGTATCGGGGTACTTTCGTCCACGATGTAAACCTATGTTTATTCAACTATAGCATATTCACAATCTCCTCTTTCGGATTTCGATTATAACTCATATAAGTGATGATAACTAGTGATCAACTAATTATCAAGCAATCAAAATAATTATTGAATAAATCTTACGCAAGTGAAGAAGAAATCAACTAATGTATTAATTCATGAATAAGAATTTCAAGAGAATCACAAGGAAATCCCTACAAGGTAATTAGCTCATAGCCATAGTCACGCTAAGAACTAATATAATCTCCATACATGAACTGAATTAAACAAAGCAAAAGAAAGAAAATAAAATACACAAGAACAAGTCTCCAAGCCTTCTAGCATCCAAGGATTGTGTTGTAGAATATTTACAAGATGGAATGTGGTAGAATGATGGACGGAGAATGGAATGGGTGATTGATTGGAATGTGGAATGAAGGATGAATTCTTCTAATGATGTAGAGACTATTTATAACCCAAGAATCCTTTAGGTAAAGGGTTAGAGATTATGTAGGTAGGAAAGGTTATGGAATCCTTTTAGGTAAAGGGTTTAGGAAAAGTTATGGAATCCTTTAGGTAAAGGGTTCAAGGAATATTTAGGTAGGAAAAGTTATCCCTTTTGGACTCTGAAAACGTGTCAAATTCGGCCCAAAACTCAGAAATCCCGCATCGGCGCCGCGGCCCTGCAATCGGGCGCCACGGCGCCTGAAAATCAGAGGCGTTTCAGAACATCTTCAGTGGTCGGCGCCGCGGCGCTGCTGCCAGGCGCCGCGGCGCCGGTGACGGCATTCTTCCGGATTTTTCGTTTCTTCGTCCTTTGTTCGTCCGGTCTTCGTCTGATTTCTTCTATATTTCCTGGAACTTATGAGGCTTCATTTCTTGGCCCTTTTAGTGTGTAATTCCATCTCATTTATGCTCATTTCATCACTTTTTCACCATTTCTCCATTTCTGACCGCTGTGACACAAAAGAAAGGAAAACGACCCTAATACTATACTAAACATAAATGAAATGAGTAAAATACTAATTAAAAATGACTCAAAAGGTGTATATAAAATACACCGATCAAACACCCCAAACTTAACCTTTGCTCGCCCTCGAGCAAAGATAAAAAATATAAACAAAGACACGAAAGAAAATAAAATGACTCAAAGACACTGATCATTTTGCTGCACAATTGTCACTTAGAAAAACATGAAGGTTAGTAGGATAATATGTAGGAACATATAGCCTGAATTTTTAGCATTCTAAACACTCAAGTCAGATATTTCGCAAATTCAATTTAATCATGCTCAATGGAAGTAAGAATACCTAACTATGCATGTCAATTTCAAAATCCTATGACATGTTTACTTGCTATTCTCCACTAATCATGAATACACGTATTAGAGATCTTCAGGGTTTTTTCAGGGTTGTAATGTAGGCTTAGGCAGGGGTAGGTAAAAATAGGCATTTAGGCTCAATTTACGTACCATAAGCTCTTTTGCTTTAAATTCTTCCATTTTCTTTTGATTCTCTTTTTAACCTCATACCTATCTTTCTACTCTTTTGTTTTGAGAGAATGAGGTGTCTGATGAATAGTAAGCACCCCCAAACTTAGGTTTTTGCCTATTTATTATTATTTTTTCATTGGGGTGCATCAAAATTATTCACTCTCTTTTGTCTCTTTTTCAACACTTTATATTCCAAACAACTCAATTTTTCCTCTTATGACACAAATATGGAATTTTAGGGTGTCAAAGAAAAGATCTTATTTTTGGCTCAAAGGGGCTGACTAGAAATTCAATTGTAATGTCAGGGATAGGCAAAGAATGGTAAGAAAGAGCTAACAAAGAAATGCCTGAATCATCTCCCTAACATGCATATCCTAACTATTTCGCCTCAAATAGCAAGCAAGCAGACACATAGGTTTAATCACTAACAATGCATAAATCAAGCAAGATACCCCAAATAGTTCGATTTCATGAATTTTTGACATATCTATCCTAAGTGTTCAGATGGTTGCTTCTAATTTCATTACATTATTCCACTTTACTTCACTAGGCGTTTCAAGTAACTACAACATGCTTGATCATAAAAATAAAAATAAAAAATAAAAAAATTAGACTAAAAAAAAAATTAGACTCATAAAACATAGAAATAAACAACAAAAAGACTCAAAAACAAATAGAATAAACTAAGAACTCCCCCCAAACTTAAATCACACATTGTCCCCAATGTGTGCAAGACTAAAAAAATAGGACAACCATCGACACAACACAAATCTGGCCATAACGGAGGTTTGGGAGGAAAAATCGAATTTGCACTAATATGACTCTCAAGTTCCGCGCCACGACTCGAGATTCGGCGCCGTGGCGCCAATCAAGCGGCTCTGAAGTTCCGCGCCACGACGCTGATTTCTGGCGCCGACGATTTACTTTTCTTTTTTTCCGGATTTTTGCTCCTTTTTCCTCAGATTTAGTTTTCAGTCCACCTGTCATCCAACAACACAAAACAAGAACCCAAGACCGTGAGACTGTTCAAGACAAAATAAAACAACTAAAACAAAAATTAAAATAACATAATTAAAAACATTGGGTTGCCTCCCAACAAGCGTTGTCTTTAACGTCTTTTAGCCGGACGCAGTTAACCTTTACGAGTGCCCATCGATCCTTCGCGAATCGCTTGCAATCCGCAAAGTTATTGTTGCAGGTCTCACTTTTCCTACAACAATCTTTTCAACTAAGGGCTTCAGATATAAGATTATCCCCCAAGTACACAAGACATGCTTGTTTTTTAGGCTCTCTCTAATGTAGGAATCAGTGAGATTCCCAACAGATCTCAACTCTAAGGGGTGCCCTTGATGGTATGGACTTCCTATTTGGGGATCAACAGTGACCGCTGGTGGTATTTCTTTTGCAATAGGTACAGGAAAAAGAATTTCCAAAGAATCCAAAAAGGTGAATAATTGAATCTCAGTAATCTTTTCCTTCTCTACATCAACTATCTCGCCAGATTCCTCAATTTGCTTATCACTTTCCACAACGGTGTCGCTAGACAGACTTTCTTGAAGTGTATTGCTCATCCTATCCATTAGTTGCCCTATTTGTGTCTCCAAATTTTTGAGGGACACTCTTGTCTCATCCATAAACTGAGCTTGATACTTGGTGAGCCTGAGTATGCCTGCCTGCAACTCATCTAGATCTTTCTCTGGAACCTGTGGGTTAAGCTGCTGTTGATGACTCCAATGTCTCTGATAGTAGTAGTCCATGTGTCCTAAATTGTTTTTTTTCTTTTTTTTTTCGTTATTTTTTTTTTCGAATTTAACCTGCAAAATAAGAAAAACAACAAAAGGTGATAAAAAGATGCTCGCTTGGAGCAACCAAATTAGAAATAAGAATAGATAAATCGATATTGAAAGTACGTCAATCCCCGGCAACGACGCCAAAAACTTGATGCGCGATTTATGCGCACACTAAACGCAAGTGCACGTGTCGTGACAAGTAATATAGTCTAGGTAAGACCGAATATCGTCCTCAGAGACTGGTTTTCAAGTACCGATTATCTATCCTTTAGTTTCTATTTGGTTAACGTTAATTGAATTGGAATTCTAAACTAATAATGCAGGAAATAAACTAATTATGAAAATACTTTGATTTAAATCAGTTATGATGGAGAATTAGGGCTTCCAAGATCATCAACTATCCACTCTATTCAATCCTTAATACAATTAGACTGACTTATTCTTCTACGTTAAGATAGCAGGTTAACTAGACCGTTTTATACTCATGTTAAGGTAATATAAACACTCAACCCCAATGGAGAACCCTTCTATCTTTCGATGACAAGATTGACTACAAAGGAGGATTAAGAGCAATAACCTATTAAGCTACACAAGTATCAGGGTACTTTCGTCCACGATGTAAACCTATGTTTATTCAACTATAGCATATTCACAATCTCCTCTTTCAGATTTCGATTAGAACTCATATAAGGGATGATAACTAGTGATCAAGTAATTATCAAGCAATCAAAGCAATTATTGAATAAATCTTAAGCAAGTGAAGAAGAAATCAACTAATGTATTAATTCATGAATAAGAGTTTCAAGAGAATCACAAGGAAATCCCTACAAGGTAATTAGCTCCTAGCCATAGTCACGCTAAGAACTAATATAATCTCCATACACGAACTGAATTAAACAAAGCAAAAGAAAGAAAAGAAAATACTCAAGAACAAGTCTCCAAGCCTTCTAGCATCCAAGGATTGTGTTGTGGAATATTTACAAGATGGAATGTGGTAGAATGATGGATGGAGAATGGAATGGGTGATTGATTGGAATGTGGAATGAAGGATGAATTCTTCTAATGATGTAGAGACTATTTATAACCCAAGAATCCTTTAGGTAAAGAGTTAGGGATTATGTAGGTAGGAAAGGTTATGGAATCCTTTTAGGTAAAGGGTTTAGGAAAAGTTATGGAATCCTTTAGGTAAAGGTTTAAGGAATATTTAGGTAGGAAAGTTATCTCTTTTGGACTCTGAAAACGTGTCAAATTCGGCCCAAAACTCAGGAATCCCGCGTCGGCGCCGCGACCCTGCAATCGGGCGCCACGACGCCTGAAAATCTGAGGCGTTTCAGAACATCTTCAGTGGTCGGCGCCGGTGACGACATTCTTCCGGATTTTTCGTTTCTTCGTTCTTTGTTCGTCCGGTCTTCATCTGATTTCTTCTATATTTCCCGGAACTTCTTAGGCTTCATTTATTGGCCCTTTTAGTGTGCGATTCCATATCATTTATGCTCATTTCATCACCTTTTTGTCATTTCTCCATTTCTGACCGTTGTGACACTAAAGAAAGGAAAATGACCCTAATACTATACTAAACATAAATGAAATGAGTAAAATACTAATTAAAAATGACTCAAAAGGTGTATATATTATACACCGATCAAGGACCTGGCCCAAAATTTTCTAGCAAAGTTCTTCCCTCCTTCAAAAGCTGCAAAGTTAAGGGGAGAGTTAAACAATTATTACCAGGTGGATGGTGAGTCACTCCATGATGCGTGAGAGCGATTTAAGGATATGCATGGATGTTGGTCCACATTTTTTATAATGGGCTAAGTGGTACTACACGTACCATCATTGATGCGGCAGCAGGGGGTGCTTTCATGAGAAAAAGTGTCAATGGGGCACATGAGTTACTGGAAGATATGACTGCCAACAATCATCAAGGGGCAGACGACAGGTCAGTGATCAGCAGGAAGACTATGGGCATACATGAACTAGATGTCATCACTGCCCTGAATGCACATGTGACCCTTTTGACGAAGCGACTGCAGCAGAACACCATGTCTATGAATGCAGTCCAGATGCCGGTTAATTGTGAGATTTTTGGTGGGCCGCACTCCTTTGATAGATGCACATCAGTGGATCCCAATAATGTGTCAATGGAGCAGGTGCAGGAAGTTGGGAATTTTCAGCGGCCGTATAACTCCAATACATACAACCCAGGGTGGAGAAATCACCCTAACTTTTCGTAGAGGAACGATCAACCCCAGCAGCAAACATATCAAGGTGGTTACCGAACCGGATCGGTAATTTTCGATCCGGTCCTCGCTTTGAAATATATTTTTCGATCCGGTCCGATCCGGACCGAATTTTAAATATATATTATATTATATAATTCCTAATATATATAATATATATAATTTCTAATATATATTTAAAAAACTGGGTTCCGGGGCTCGGTTTGTTTTTTAAATTGAATTTCCAATACTGAAATTGACATTCTCGGACACATTACCATGAAATTTGAATATTGAAATCTATTGTATATCACGAGATATTTAGCTTTGAAAAGAAAAAAAACGTAAGAATTTGGGGGGAAAGTGAAATTGATTGGCAAGACGGATTAGCAGTTTGTCCGGCCCCGTCTCGAAAAATTACGCGAAATAAAAAAAAAGTTAGATCAAATGGACGTCCGAGCGCAAAGTTATTACCATTTAAAGTTTTACTAATTTACAACCTATATTTGATATGACAATACGTCCGGGATGACTGGGGGGACTGGCTGGGGGGGGGGGGTGTTACAATAAAAATAGAATATAATAATTCGGTCCATTCAGTCCAACTAACCGGACCGAAAATGACCTGGACCGGACCAATAAATTCGGTACGATCTTCGATCCTAATGTTATGATTTTTCGGTCCTCGATCCGATCCGGTTTTAATCTTTTGTGCAGCCCTATCAGCAACATAGATTCGTTTTTGACATAGGTAAAAGTGAATCTTTTACTACACCCCTATTTCAAAATATTTAGTACTTCTAAGAGTTTTCATAAATTCAAATTATAGTGAACCTTAGTTAACATTTTAGCTCGAAAGTTCTTTTTCTAATTCATGAAGAATTATATCTTAATATATGTTTCATGTGTTTTTAAAGTAAAACTTACACAAATGACTATAGGGGTTTTAAATTTACCATAGATATAGTTTCAATATTTACATGGTATATCTATTCTTTTCCCGTTGTATTCATAAAATGGCTCGTGGTATTCATAAAATGGTCTTGTTGTATTCATTAATACAACCACAGGGAGTAAACAATGTATTCAAAATTCTTTTCATATCGGTTGTATTCAAATAACATAAATACAAAAAAATAGATTCAATTGTAACAGATACACTAAAACTGAATACAAAAAAATAGATACACTAAAAATTTAACAAATACACTCAAATACTGATTACAAAAAAATAACAAATTGAATATAATCTAACAATTTAACAAATAAACTCAACTACTGAATAAAAAAAACAACAAATACACATAATAAAATGCTCCGGCGGGCAGTGGAAGCTCAGATCTGGAGCTCCGGCGTGCAGTGGAAGCTCAGATATGGAGCTCCGGCGTGAAGTGGGTCACGACAGAATTCATTGCTATCCGATATGGAAGCGCTGAAGTTAGTTTCTTTGTGGCGTAATAGATCAGGGTCACGACAACGTCTATTGCAGATGTTTCTTTTACAGATTTGATCTTGTGGCGGCGTAACAGTGAACGAAGAGAGAGAGAGAGTAGTAAATGGAGATGTGGAAGAGGGAATGGGCAGTGGCGTTGTTGTTGTTGTGGTTCATCGTCGTCTCTGACGAGGGCTGACAGTAATGGTGGTTGGCGGCGTGGTAGAGTGAAGGAGGTGAGAACGGAGGGAAAAGTGGTGTCGGTCTGAAACAGTGGGGTGGTTGTGATGGTGTTGGCCATCGTTTGTGGTTGTTGGTTGCTCCGGTTCACTGGAGCTGGAGCTTCTCGCTGGAGCCTTGGGGCGCGGATGACGGAGGGAGTAGAAGGAGAAGGGAACAGAGGGAGCAGTGGTGTGTTGTTGGTTGGTAGCCGGAGCTCGTTCGTCGGAGCTCCGACGGCGGCTGAGTGCAGAAGCAGATTCTCAATCAAGAAAAAATAATAAAAATAAAATATTCTACTTTAATTATATATGTAGGTATGACAGGTAATCCAGATACACATTATAGTTATGTTTTTTATTTAATTAAACAATTGTTACTAAAGATTAATATGTCCTAGAGTTAGCTATGGGATGTAATTATTCCATTTTAAAATGCGTAAATTTAATTAAAAATGAATTACTCTATCTGGTTCATTGTTTGAATTTCAGAATTAGTCAATCGGCTCTCGACAATAGAAAAGTGCCAAGAAATTAGGGGGAAATAAAGAATATCATTAGATGAAAAAAGTAACATAAGACTTTCCACTCGGTTAGATGCATTCTTCACAAAATCTAATTGAGTTACACTAATTTAACATCATTAGCTCCTCTTAATCTTTAATTGTTCACGTTAGCAAATAGTACATTAAATCCAAACCAAGATTACCAAAATACTCTAATTAAACACTTACCAAACTACTAACATTCTCTATAACCAACCCTCCACACCACACCACCCTCAAAAGAAAAAAGTTGTTAAATTACTGTTTCATCATCGAATACAGTAACTTATCTCATCCAGTGACTGTGCATCAGCCACTGGCTCAATGTCGTGTTTGTCTTGGTTGTGATCGATCAGTAGCAGTGAATTACAACAATGATCTAGCTTGGAATAGAAAAGGAAGAAGGAGAAGAAACATAATTGAGAGATATGAGAGAGATGCGAGGAAGAGAATGTACAGAGGTAGAGAAATGAGAAAAGGGAATTGATTATTCATCCGTGTGATATTACATATGTATATATATCTATTTCCACATGTCACATTATCTAGAATATTTTACTATGGGATATTTTCACCATCTACTATGAGATATTTTCATAACCTCTTACTATGAGATATTTTCATCATCTTACTATGAGATATTTTCATCATCTACTATATCTACTATATCTTTTACACCCCCTCAAGCTAGGAGCTATGAAGATATTCTTCATCACTAGTTTAGGCATCAAATAGAGGTGTTGAGGTCGACCCAAAGCCTTTGGCAATATGTCAGCTGGTTGTTCCGCAGAGGGCAATAATGTAGGAGATACTAAGCCTTGCTGAATTTGTTCTCGGATGAAATGGTAGTCGATATCAATGAGTTTAGTTCTTTCATGAAATACCGGATTGGCTGCAATCTGAAGTGCAGATCTTCTATCAGTAAACAAGGAGACTGGTGTCGGAAGTTGGACTCCAAGTTCTTTATAAAGGCCAACAAGCTAAATCACCTCTGCTACGGATGCTGCCATTGTCCTATACTCAGCTTCGGCACAACTTCTGGATATTGTAGCCTGCTTGAATTTCTAGGAAACGAGTGAACAACTAAAGAAGACCATGTACTCTGTCATCGACTTCCTGTTGTTGATACAAGAGGCTCAGTCTGCATCAGAGAAAATCTTCAACTCCTGAGTATTGGACTGATGCAGAAGAATTTCCAATCCTGGTTCTTGTTTAATATATCTTACAAGACGCAATCCTGCCTCCATATGTGAATGTTTTGGTAATTGCATAAATTGACTCAGACACTGCACTGAGAAAGCAATATCAGGCCTTGTATTTGTCAAATACAGCAGTCTCTTATAAGTTGTTGGATCAGATAAAGGCTTATTTGTTGTGCTGTATGTTGAGGCTTATTAGACTGTTGCTTTGATGTATGCTTATCAAACTCTATAGTAGTATACTTCATATTCATATCCATGGGTGATGATGTAGGTTTGGCACCTGACAAACCCAAATCTGAAACAAGCTCCAGAGCATATTTTCTCTGGTGCGTGAGTATGCCTTGAGCACTCCTAGCAAACTCTATCCCAGGAAAGAATCTAAGTTCACCTAGATCGTTTATCTTGAATGCTGCCTTCAAGGTATCCTTTGTGGACTGGATAAGTGTCATATTATCTCCAGTAATCAATAGATCATCCACATAGACTAAGATGACCACAATACTACCATCCTCATATTTAGTAAACAACGAATAATCTCTGTTACTTTGCTGAAATGTAGAGGCAATCAGAGATGTGGTAAGTTTAATATTCCACTGCCTTGATGCTTGTTTTAAGCCATATAGGGATTTCATCAGCCTGCATACTTGCTTCTTACCACTGATGACATTGAACCCCTATGGTACTGTCATATAAACCTCTTCATACAAGTCACCTTGTAAGAAAGCATTGTACACATCCATTTGATGAATTGACCACTGTTTTTCTACAACTATTGAGATCACTGACCTCACAGTGGACATTTTTACCACAGGTGAGAATCTCTCCGGATAATCCAATCTATCTTTCTGACGGTATCCCTTTGCAACAAGCCTTTCCTTATACCTTTTCACTTCTCATGTTTCATTGTACTTGATTTTATACACCCATCTACATCCTATAGCCTTCTTGTCCTTTGGAAGGGACACCAGTTTTCAAGTGCCATTGTCCTCAAAGGCCTTTATTTCAGCATCCATTGCCTCAATCCATCTTGCATCATTTGTAGCTTCTTTGTAATAACCATGTTCAATATTGTCTGAAAGATGAGCTACAAAGCTTTGGTATCTGGGTGACAATCTGAAATAGTTCAATCAATCAGAGATGGAGTATAAACAACTTGATGACCCCTGTTTAGTGACATAATCTTTATGCCAGATAGGAAGTTTGCTAGTTCTAGTGGATCTCCTAGCATTTGAGTCTGGTACACCTGCTGATGAATAATGATTCCCAGTGTCTCCTTGCTCAACTTCATCACTGAGCTGGGCTATATCCAGGGAGCCTGGTAATGCACCTTCTTGTTGCACATCTGATGGCACAACAGCTGGTTCATGAGAAATATCCTGAGGAATTCTGACTGTCTGGTGTGGAACTAAATCATCCAAGCAAATATGTTTATCTGAGCTAATGTGGTTAATGTTGTCATCAGTTCTTCCTTTGTAAGGAAAAACATTTTCCAGGAATACCACATATCTACTCATAAAGAATGTCCCACTCTCCATGTAATATAGCTTATATCTTTTTTGTGCAACACCATAGCCAAGAAATACAGCTTTACTGCATTTGGACTGAATTTATCTTGTTTTATCAGAACAGTTGCAAAACATAAACAACCAATCACTCTTAATGAGTGATGGAGGTTTGTTATACAACCTCTCATAGGGTGAACTGTTACCTATGACTGTAAAGGGTATTCTATTTAAAATATAAACTGCCCTATCACCAAAAGACCCCAAAATAGCTTATATCCTTTTTGTGCAGCACCATAGCCAAGAAATACAACTTTTACTGCCCTTGGACTGAATTTATCTTATTTTATCAGAACAGTTGCAAAACATAAACAACCAATCACACTTAAATGAGTGATGGAGGTTTGTTATACAGTCTCTCATAGGGTGAACTGTTACATATGACTGTAAAGGGTATTCTATTTAAAATATAAACTTCCCCTATCACCAAAAGACCCCAAAATTTATCTGATAAGTTGGCCTGAAATTTAATAGCTCTAGCTGTCTCCAATACGTGTTTGTGTTTCCTTTCTACTACACCATTTTGATGTGGTGAGTATGGACATGAGCTCTCATGCACCATACTATGCTGTGCAAATAGCTCCTTACCGTTATGGTTAAAGAATTAAGTGCCATTGTCTGACCAGATTCTCTGAACTTTTACCTCAAACCGAGTACTGATCTCAACAAAAAAATTCTTTAATACTGTAACCACATCAGATTTTAATCTCATTAGAAATACCCATGTCCACCTTGAGAAATCATCCACTATTGTCAAGAAATATCTCATTCCATCATATGTTTATACTTTATAAGGGCCCATACATCAATATGCAGTAATTGAATAACATTAGTAATTCTACAAGTGCTAATAGGAAATGGGACTCTTGTCTGTCTAGCCAAAGGACAGATCTCACATCTGTCTAGAATAAAAGAATTATTGTTCCTAAAACATGAAATTTTTCTTAAAACACTCATAGGTATATGACATAACCTTTGGTGCCAAGTCACTGCATCAACATTGTTATACCCCGTATTTCCAGAGTATGTACGTAAGGACGTACGTAGAAAATTTGAACTTGAGAATTAGGCTTGGCCGAATTAACTTTGTTCACAACACCCGGTTAGAGTCGTTTTTCGACGAAACGTTTTCACCGCTATCGTATTGGAATTTCCGGGGTTGTCATTTTTATTTTTTGGGGATTTTTGCGAGTGAAGAAACATTTTGGAACAACAAGAGGGCGACACTTGTCACCCTCTCATTGGAACACCTTGGGCGGAAATTGTGGTGGCCGAAAGTGTGGCCTTTGTGGTCAAGGGTTGGTAGGATATTTTTGTGGTAGTTGGCTAGTGTGCACTTGGCAAGATCTTGGCCCTACACTTGCCTTGCACTTGGCAAGATCTTGGCCATTGGTTGGCCTTGGCTTGTCCTATAAATACCCTCTCCCTTTGAAGACTTCTTCATCCTTAAATTTGCCTAAGTCTTGAAAGCTCTCTTTCTCCCCATGTGAGGCCTTAGCCGAGAGCCCCTCTCCCCTTGGCCGAGTCCCCAGTGGCAGGCCGGCGGTAGACACCCCCTCCTTAGGGTGCTACCTGGGTACCCCTAGCCGAGTAGTTTTCGTATAAATACCCCCGCCTTGTTAGAAATACTCTCAAAAGTATTGTTATAATGCCCAAATTACCTTAGCCAGATACCTTGTAGTATTCTAAGGTTATACTTATACTGAAAAGCCCATAAATACTATTATACTTCCTTCCGTCACAAAACCGAAACCCTAAGGAAAATCTCCATGGTTAGTTGGAGTAATAAGTAGAAGTTGGTTAGAACTTCTAAGGGTTGTTTGGAGCGGGTTGAGCGCACGGAGTAGAGCTAAACCTTGCTCAGATCGACATTTAAACTCGGATAATTATGGGCTTATCGAGGTAAATATCTTGTCCTCTATTGTAATTGGAAATTACATGTTGTATGATTATATAGTTGAAGTATACTATATATAGAATCGAACGTAGTTATCGCAATGTCTTTTGACTTAAGCCCAATAATAAGAAACCTTTTCGAAAGAAGAATCGAATCAGATTTACATAAGATCAGACATGAGACTTGTGTAGCTTTTCTCGTGAGTAGAATTGTACCGTCGGGTTAGATGTATAACCCCTCGTTGGCTTGGTAGCCTACTGATAAAGGAGGAGATTTACGCCATGCGGGGAGGCCGAATTTTCGTAGAATGTTCTATGTAGGGATCTAAATATTAATAAGCGCCTGTGGCCTTATAGGTTGAGTACTACGTGGCGCGATCTACTTGGCTTAAGGAGTAGCCGACGGTTGGAGGTACTTGGAGCGCTGCTATTAGTCGATACTCGTCGCGAGGTATGTGAACCTCTTCCTATCTCTTCTAGCATGATATGTGTGAACTATGTAGTACGGTAGACGCATACGCTAAATGTATTTGATTGTTTAAAACATAAAGTGTTATAACGGCTTTATGGGAAGTTGGTTATAACTTTATGTTGGTAAGAAAATACTTGTGGTTTTAAAAGGTAATCGATTTGAACTATAACCGCTTGTTATGTGTTAATAAAGAACTTGAAGTTTTTCAAAAGATTTTTGAATCATTTCAAAGAAGAAGTAATACTTGGTTTTGAAAACTTGTGAGTTATACTAGCTTTATGGGAAGTTAGGTATAACGGCTTAAGAATGTTTTCTTGATTTCGAAATCGTAACGTATCGACAAACCACCGCAATGCTAATAAAAGGAAATGTTTTGACAGATTAAGTATTATTAAAACCAAGAGAAACTTCCATCCGCATGTAGCTAAGATGACAAAATGATATTTCCTAGATCATGGTCATTGTAATAAGATTGTTATAAACAAGAATATCCTACTCACATATAAGGCTTATGTTTCTCGGATAGTTTAAAAGAGAATTATATTCTTAAATGAATAAGACTATGAACTACTAAACCTTTCAAAGTAAGAAACGTGAACATTTGAAATTAGGCAAACTTGGACGTTTGAGAAATAATGTTGTTACTTGATTTTACAAGGAGAAGTGTTTTGCTTTACTTCAAAAGATAATCACTCTAGTTTTCATACACTACGTATCAGGTGACTTTTGTAAACGTAACGCATCTTTTAAAAGATAATGTATGAAGTACTTTGAGAATAGATACTGATCTTGTTAATCATACAATAGAATGTACCTCGTGTGTATAATCGATTGTGTTGGTTTGTGATAGCCTTGTAATACCTTCGTGTTGATTTGATAAGTAATCATATTAGGACGCTACGTGTGTTAGTATTCTCGTGATGTTTGTGTAAAGGGATTTTCCTCGATTGTGCTTATGATGTTTAAACGATAAACCGTTATGTTGGTATTATACCACTCACCGTGTTTCCGGGTTAAGCCGCTCCGACGCGGGTAGACTCGGCGATGCAGGACCATGATTCGAGAATACCTCATGCGGGTCCCGGGGCCTGCGCGAGCTACGAGAGTTCCGTGTTAGTGTGCGGCCTTTATGGTCACGCGATTACGCGGCTACGCGGATCGCGAGTCCGTGGGCGACGCCGGAGTAGCTACCGATGCGGGTTATACCTCACGCGCCTATGAGATTGGCCTACGCGAGTCGCGGGAGTTCGTGGCTAGACGCGCACATTTGATATTGCGCGATCGACCGGGCCTTTGATCACGTGACGGCCAGACAGATATCATGATTCGGCCATTTACGACCTTGTTAGTACCGCTGGTGTTAGTAGTCGGCTATGCCTTCGTGATTTACCCTGCATCGCTTTATTTGGGCACGCGTGGACCCGTTGTTCATGTGTGTTCCTTGGTGCTTTTCTATCATCGATCGCCGGTGGCGGAAGGTATTCCACCGCATGATTGATGTCATGGGCGTGAGACCCATATTTATGTATTTGAGTGATGACTTCGAGGCGTGAGTCCCCGACTTGATATGACCGCTTATTTATCAGTGAAATGTAGTTTGGTTATCATACATGTCTCGCTTTATATAGACTACTATGATTTCATTTACGATTTTTCGCCAGATACTCTGCACTGTTATGACCGACCTCCTTGCCGCGCTCATGCCGCAGTAAAGGTACACCGCCGTTGATCCTCGCCTAGGGTCTCGCCAATCGTTGGGAAAGCTCCGCTCTCCGAGGCTTATCTCGTATAGTCCTCGTCAGAGGTATTTACATTCGTGGTATGGCGGCCCTATCCCGCCATTGTTGTCGATCTTTTCTTGAAGTCCGTAGTAATCTTTACAAGCGCGTGGTTTGTAAAAAGGATTAAACTGCTCATTTGTAAGAGTTGTTATTTATATATGCCGAAAGGCAAGTTTTCCTCAAATTACTGCTTTCACTTCATTTGTTTCATGTATGTATTATGTTCCGCCGATTACTGATGTTGTATCACCAGGTGCCCGGTAGGCACGATCCACGCCCAGTTCGGTCGTGACAAAAGTGGTATCGGAGCGCTTAATCCTCTGAAAGTGTCTACGCATCAGATCCAAGAGTCTTGATTATCGCGTGTCGCGCACCACACCAATAATCGTGAGGCTATAGGATATTTAGGATTGGTTTCTATTCTTCTCACTCGAGATCGTGCCTTAGAGCGGTGTTGTAAGTCGACCTCTAACGTATTTCTTTCCCTCACCGCTATGCCTCCGCGTAGGCAACCCGCCCAGAGGCGCGCAAATGGCGAGTCGCGACAGAGTACGCAGGTTACATGGGCACAGCCCAATCATCACCGCGGTGCTTCATTCGGGAGTTTTGCGACGCCACTAGCCCCAAAGCAGAGTTTAGCACGGCGCATGGCCTTACCGCGCCATGATATTTGAACCTTCGCCCACGATCGAACAGAGAATATAGATTTCAGCCGAGGCGACTGTCATTAACTATGGATTTGACTACCGAGAGTATACCGATGTATCGCGAGTCTTGATGAATATCAACGGTTGTGCAAGAGTAAGTTCTTCGCTAGGCTTCGAGCATGGCCTCGTATGCGGGCTTATGCGCAGCGAAAGCGTAGAGATCGACGCGGGTTAACGGCGACGTAAGAAGAGGGCGAGTAGCAGCGTCCTTGGTAACTCATGAGGCGAGTCGCCTCACCAAATGATTAGATTACGCGATCCACCAGCAGAAAGGTCCTCCACGTGGTTCGTGACGTTCGGGTATGTAGGAGTTGGTCGAGCTCCGAGCTTCCGCTCACGCTACACGTAGTTCCAACACCGATTCGCTTTTCTTTTTTCCAGTGTTCACAATGCAGCGCCATCCCGTGGAATGTCGTCTTTTAGATGGTACTTGTTGTACCTATGGCCGCCGTGGTCCGATGTCGAAAGAGTTTCCTCGCGGAGGACTTAGCCTTCGTGATCGGTGGGTAGTTCGTCATCTCCCTACGGCACGCCTGCACGGCGTGTTTGATTAGAACGACTAAGGGAGTGAAGCGAGAGATATAGATATATCCTTAACCCTCTGAGATCTCAGATGTGTGATAAGGTGAGTATACCTTAAGTGCTATGTTCGATAGCAAGGTGTTAGTTGTGATTAGAAATCATGGTGGTTAACCGAGTAAGATATTGGGGATGTAGGTGTGAGCCTTAGAGTTTTATACGCAGAGACCTTAGAGGTAAGGCCATCTCGAGTAAAAGATGTATTGTTTATGTTTGACCCTTATAGAGTGCATAGTGCACGTGAGTTATGTTTGGGATTAGTCCCCGAGTAGTGTGGAATGAAAGAGGGTAGTTGAGCTAAGAAGACCGCTAGGTTTTCGTAACGTGATTAGCGAGAGTTTTCCTTCTGAGAGCTAGCGTTTAGCGCGTTTAGGCCGGGGAGGCCACGCCGCGGGTCAACCCGCGCATGTTTGGTGGTGGGTCAGTTGTGGTGGTCCCGCCTTGGTAGGGTCACGAGGGTGTTAGGCCCGAGTTTAGTTAACCAACGTATGAATTCGTGGACGATTCGACCAAAGAGTCGCCGGCGAGGTCACCGCCTTGTCTTCTAGCAAAGACCGCTTACTCGCAGAGGTTATGCGAGATGATATATCGTAGGTTGTGCGTCGCACGGCGTGCCTACCTTCACCTTATGGCGCATGGAGCCAGTGGTACTACTGCTTTTGGTTTCGGAAGTTTTTACCAAGCAGGTTAAGAACTCAGTGAGTCTCGACCGCATTCGCCCCTGCCGCATGCGGATTTCGAGGGTAGTTGTGGGGATTGTTGTCTCCCGGAGGAGTATTTAAGCTACCATTTCGGTGTTCGTGTCGCCTTATAAAGCCTTGTAGGGGCGGATGTAAGTCACGGCCGATTGGTTCGATGTTGGCAAGATTCAAATAGTTGGTTCGTGCTTGTTCCAAAGCAGACCGTGGATAGAGTAAAGCTTGTCTAGAAGAGGTTCTCGCACTGAGAAATCGTGCGGATAATCGGCGACGACGCTAGAGTTCAGTTGACGGCCGGTCTTCAAGATACCACCCTGCCAGTGTGACGAGTTTTGGAAAACAGAGGAACTTAGCCCGAGTTACTTTGGGCCTTGCAGATCTGGTGCGAGTAGGCCAGTTGCCTATATGTTAGCTTTTGCCGTCCGACTTAGGAGGCAAGACGTCCGGCCTTTCAGATTGTTATGATCGGAAAGTATCGAAGATCCATCCAGAGTGTTCCCGCTAATGATGACCACGTTAGAGATAGTAACCCGAGTTTTGAACCAAGCGATCGTAAATGTGGTAAGAGTTCGAGTGTACGACAACTCGTGGATCGCATGTAGTCCGCATACCATTTGTTGGTCGCCGAGTGACACTAGAACCTCGCGCAAAGTGACAAAAGTGGTATCGGAAGAAGCGAGCATGTATGGCAAGCATAGATGTGATCATTTCTTTTGTAAGGAGAAGCGGCGAAGGAAGTATATTTTAGACCCGGAGAGGTGGTTGTGGTAATGTTAGAGGTGTTTCCTCGTGGACTTGGATGTAAGTATTTTTCGCAGATTGTTTCGCGCTATCAGGCGTGATTGTTTCGTAAGTATGGTAGTGAAGACTATACCGGGCGCACGCTTGTTTTGAGACTTAGAAGGAACATTCGACGAATGTTTCGGCGAGGAGAATGTTATACCCGTATTTTCGCAGTATGTACGTAAGGCGCACGTAGAAAATTTGAACTTGAGAATTAGGCTCACGAATTAACTTTGTTCACAACACCCTAGAGTCGCCGACTAAACGCTTTCACTTTCGATGGGAATTTCCGCTATGTCATTTTTAATTTTTGCGGATTTTTCCGAGAGACGAAACATTTTGGACAACAAGAGGCGACACTTGTCACCCTCTCATTGGAACACCTTGGGCGGAAATTGTGGGCCGAAAGTGTGGCCTTGTGGTCGGGGTTGGTAGGATATTTTTGGTAGTTGGCTAGTGTGCACTTGGCAAGATCTCGCCCTACACTTGCCTTGCACTTGGCAAGATCTTGGCCATCGGTTGGCCTTGGCTTGTCCTATAAATACCCTCTCCCTTTGAAGACTTCTTCATCCTTAAATTTGCCTAAGTCTTGAAAGCTCTCTTTCTCCCCTTGTGAGGCCTTAGCCGAGAGCCCCTCTCCCCTTGGCCGAGAGTCCCCAGCTGGGGTAGGCCGAGGCAGACACCCCCTCCTTAGGGTGCTAGCCATGGGTACCCCTAGCCTAGTAGTTTTCGTATAAATACCCCCTCTTGTTAGAAATACTCTCAAAAGTATTGTTATAATGCCCAAATTACCTTAGCCAGATACCTTGTAGTATTCTAAGGTTATACTTATACTAAAAGCCCGTAAATACTATTATACTTCCTTCCGTCACAAAACCGAAACCCTAAGGAAAATCTCCATGGTTAGTTGGAGTAATAAGTAGAAGTTGGTTAGAACTTCTAAGGGTTGTTGGAGCGGGTTGGAGCGCACTGAGTAGGAGCTAAACCTTGCTCGGGATCGACATTTAAACTCGGATAATTATGGGCTTATCGAGGTAAATATCTTGTCCTCTATTGTAATTGGAAATTTCATGTTGTATGATTATATAGTTGAAGTATACTATATATAGAATCGAACGTAGTTATCGGCAATGTCTTTTGACTTAAGCCCAATAATAAGAAACCTTTTCAAAGAAGAGTATGAATCAGATTTACATAAGATCAGACATGAGACTTGTGTAGCTTTTACGTGAGTAGAATTGTACCCGTCGTTAGATGTATAACCCCGGTTGGCTTCGTAGCCTCGATAAAGGAGGAGATTTACGCTGTCATGCGGGAGTCGCCGAATTTTCGTAGAATGTTCTATGTAGGGATCTAAATATTAATAAGCGCCGTGGCCTTATAGGTTGAGTACTACGTGTGGCGATCTACTTGGCTTAAGGAGTAGCCGACGGTTGGAGGTACTTGAGCGTTTGCTATTAGTCGATACTCGCGAGGTATGTGAACCTCTTCCTATCTCTTCTAGCATGATATGTGAACTATGTAGTACGGTAGACGCATACGTGCTAAATGTATTTGATTGGTTTAAAACATAAAGTGTTATAACGGCTTTATGGGAAGTTGGTTATAATGACTTTATGTTGGTAAGAAAATACTTGTGGTTTTTAAAAGGTAATCGATTTGAACTATAATCGCTTGTTATGTGTTAATAAAGAACTTGAAGTTTTTCAAAAGATTTTTGAATCATTTCGAAGTTAAGTAATACTTGGTTTTGAAAACTTAAGAGTTATACTAGCTTTATGGGAAGTTAGGTATAACGGCTTAAGAATGTTTTACTGATTTCGGAAATCAGAATGTGTATCGACAAACCACTGCAGCGTTAATAAAAGGAAATGTTTTGACAGATTAAGTATTATTAAAACCAGTAGAAACTTCCATCTGCATAGAAGCTAAGATGAGACAAAATGATATTTCCTAGATCATGGCTGCTGTAATAAGATTGTTATAAACAAGAATATCCTACTCACATATAAGGCTTATGTTTCTCAGATAGTTTAAAAGAGAATTATATTCTTAAATGAATAAGACTATGAACTACGAAACCTTTCGAAAGTAAGAAACGTGAACATTTGAAATTAGGCAAACTTGGACGTTTGAGAAATAATGTTGTTACTTGATTTTACAAGGAGAAGTGTTTTGCTTTACTTCAAAAGATAATCACTCTAGTTTTCATACACTACGGGTATTGTGTGACTTTTGTAAACGTAACGTATCTTTTAAAAGATAATGTATGAAGTACTTTGAGAATAGATACTCGATCTTGTTAATCATACAATAGAATGTACCTTGTGTGTATAACTGGATTGTGTTGGTTTGTGATAGCCTTGTAATACCTTCGTGTTGATTTGATAAGTAATCATATTAGGATGCTACGTGTGTTAGTATTCTGTGATGTTTGTGTAAAGGGATTGTCCCTTGATTGTGCTTATGATGTTTAAACGATAAACTGTTATGTTGGTATTATACCACTCACCGTGTTTCCGGGGGTTAAGCTGCCCTCCGATGCGGGGTAGACTCAGGCGGTCTGGGACCATGATTCGAGAATACCTCATGCGGGTCCTGGGGCCTACGCGAGCTACGAGAGTTCCGTGTTAGTGTGCGGCCTTTATGGTCACGCGGTCTACGTGGCTACGCGATCGCGAGTCCAGTGACAACGCCGGAGTAGCTACCCGATGCGGGTTATACCTCACGCGGGCCTATGATTGGCCTACGCGAGTGCGGGAGTTCAGGCTAGACGCGCACATTTGATATTGCGCGATCGACCGCCTTTGATCATGTGACGCCTGCAGACAGATATCATGATTCGCTTTACGACCTTGTTAGTACCGCTGGTGTTAGTAGTCGGCTATGCCTTCGCACTTACCTGCATCGCTTTATTTGGGCACGCGTGGACCCGTTGTTCATGTGTGTTCCTTGGTGCTTTTCTATCATCGATCGCCGCAGCGGGAAGGTATTCCACGCATGATTGATGTTGTGGGCGTGAGACCCATATTTATGTATTTGAGTGATGACTTCGGCGTGAGTCCCCGACTTGATATGACCGCTATTTATTGTGAAATGTAGTTTGGTTATCATACATGTCTCCCGCTTTATATAGACTACTATGATTTCATTTACGATTTTCGCCAGATACTTGACTGTTATCGACCTCCTTCGGGCCGCGTCACGCCGCAGTAAAGGTACACCGCCGTTGATCCTCGCCTAGTGGTCTCGGGCCAAAGATTTGGGAAAGCTCCGCTTCTCCGAGGCTTATCTTCGTATAGTCCTGCCGTTGTAGGTATTTACATTCGCGGTACGGCGGGCCCTATCCCGCCATCATGTCGTATCTTTTCTTGCAAGTCCGTAGAGTATCCAAGCGTGGTTTGTAAAAAGGATTAAACTGTTCATTTGTAAGAGTTGTTATTTATATATGCCGAAAGGCAAGTTTTCCTCAAATTACTGTTTTGTACTTCATTTGTTTCATGTATGTGTATTATGTTCCGCTGATTACTCTGATGTTGTATCACTAGGGTGCCCGGGGTAAGGCACCAGTCACGGGCCCAGGTTCGGGTCGTGACAAACATGCTGAGTTGCTGCCATGCACTTCATCAAATCCTTCTCCTTATTATGTGTGTCCAAACACACAATGTACAACCCATCTTCTTCCTTACCAATCCCCCTCACTTTCCCAGATGAGAGATTCTGAAAAATATAATAATATGGGAAGAATTTGATACTACAATTCAACTCCTTGGTCACTTTCGAAACTGACATTAGATTAAATTTGAAAGTTGGTATACACAATACATCTTTGAGAACTTCACCTTTTCCAAGATGACAATCCCCAATGTGAGAAACCTTGGCAGATTCCCCAGTTAGTAAATGTACCTTCCCTGCATTCTCTGTCAAGTGTGCATTCTATAAGTGACTTTTGTTATCAACCATTTAATTGGTTGCTCCTTAATCTACAATCCATATTTCTAATGCTTCAGTGGTAGAGAGACTTGTACCTGCCATGTTAGTAATTCTCATATTATGTGTTTTCTCATCCAACAGTCTAAGAAGTTGTTGATGTTGGCTAGGTGTTAGCTGGCGAAATGACTGAGCTTCCTGATTATGGCCATAGTTCTCAGCAAAAGGATTCTCTGTTGATTATTCCTCTGCTGGTTCTGCATTAATTCATTCTCCTTCCCAACAACATCAAAAGTTATATCAGATCCTGTTACATTGTATGCCTTCTTAGTTTTGCCTTGAAATTCTCAGGATATCCAATGAGTCTATAGTAATTGTCTTGTACATGTCCTGTCTTGTGACAGTAGTCACACTTCATCAACTTGTTGCAGTCCTGTCTAAAATGCCCCTCTCCATGACAGAAATCACAATCTGAATTGGGATTATATGGTTTTCTCTGCCTCGGAACTCCATTTCCACCTCTTCCTGTCCTATTTTTGGCTGTGAACATTGCAGATAGCTCAACTGTCTCCTGGATCATCCGACTTTTCCCTGCAACTATTCTTTGGCTTTCCTCTTGATTAATCATTGCGTATACATGATTCAGGTTAGGTATCTACTGGATCATGAGGATTTGTCTTCTGGCCTGACTGTATCCTTCATTCAATCCCATAAAAAATTGTAACATGCAAGTGGTTGCTGAAATCTTTCGACTTAGGACAACAAGCAGGTGGTGGCATGATTGAATCATATTCACCCCAAAGATATTTAAGTTTGTTATAATACACTGATACTGTTATAGTTCCTAGCCTCAGTGTAAAAATCTCTTTATGCAACTGGAAGTCCCTTGCACTGTTAACTTTATCAAATCTTTCTTTTAATTCTTCCCAGATGGTGTGTGAGTCTGAATTGAACAACATGCCACTGAATAAGCTTTTGTTCACATTTCCCATCAACCATGAAACGACAATAGCGTTGCATCTATCCCATAGCCTCGACATATCTCCTTGAAAACCTTTCCTCCTTATCGTTCCATCTACAAAGCCCAACTTGTTCTTTCCTAGCAATGCTAATTTCATTGCTCTACTCCATATTGTGTAGTTATCCATTCCATTCAGCGTGACACCTACTGATAATGACCCCGACGCATCAGATGAAAACAAGTATAATGGATGATTGTGGTCTATATTCACTGTCATTGTTGTGGTCTCACTCGACAGTTCATCACCAACATTCTCCATTACTTATTATCACAGACTCTATAACCACACAATCAGATCACAAGCAGAAATCCAGTTAATCAATCAATGTAACTATACTTAACTAGGAGTCCACATCCATCCAGAGATTCAAAACAGATCAGTCTTACAGTGCATGTTCCAATTGCAAAAGAGAATGCAAATATGGATATTAATGCAAATCTAGATATTTCGATTACAGATCTATATAGAGAAAATACAAATATGTGTATTTCTAATCCAGTGAATATCACTTATCGATTTCTGTTATGCAAATACAAATTTTCCTTACTCGATGTGCAGATTTCTCGAATTTCCTTTTGCATGTACCGAAAATCCCCTCAATCTACCTCATCGATCCACCTTGCTTTGATACCATGTTAAATTAATGTTTCATCATCTAATACAGTAACTTATCTCATCCAGTGAATGTGCATCAGCCACTGGCTCAATGTCGTGTTCGTCTTGGTTGTGATCGATCAATAGTAGTGAATTATAGCAATGATCTAACTTGGAATAGAAAAGGAAAAAAAGGAGAAGAAACATAATTGAGAGATGTGAGAGAGATGTGAGAAAGAGAATGTACAGAGGAAGAGAAATGAGAAAAGTGAATTGATTATTCATCTGTGTGATATTACATGTGTATATATATCTATTTTCACATGTCACATTGTCTTGAATATTCTACTATGTGATATTTTCACCATCTACTATGAGATATTTTGATGAGATATTTTCATCATCTTACTATGAGATATTTTCATCATCTACTATATCTATTATATCTTTTACAAAAGTGAGCTTCTTTTGAGAGGGGTTGTAATTGTTAAGAGTCTTACATCGAATATGAAATGAGAACATGTACAATCCTCACCATATAAACTAGCTTTTGAGGTTAAGTTAGACCCAAGATCCATTCTTTACATGGTATCAGAGTCATGTTCATCCCAATTCGTTGTTTACCCGATGTTGGAGCCCCCAAATTATATTATTCATTAACAAATTCTGGGCGTGTGAGGGAGTGTTAAGAGTCCCACATCGGATATGAAATGAGAACATGGACTCCTTATATGGACTTGGAAAATCCTCACCCTTCAAGCTAGCATTTGGGGTTGAGTTGAGTCCAAGATCTATGCTTTACTGTAATATAAGGCCAAAAATGGCTAATACTCGATGTTTATACTCCCTCCATCCCAATTTATGTGTCACTATTTGATTTGATATCGAATTTAAGAAAAAAAAGAAAGAGTTTTAATATATATGGTCTAAAACAAGTTTTATATAAACGTGTGATCGTAAATCATCTCATAAAATTAAATTGTTTCTAAATATAACAATGTGACATTATTTTTTGGACAAACTAAAAAAAAATGACGCTACATATATTAAGACAGAGGGAGTATTAATTTATTATATTTTCATAATTAAGAAAAATGTATATTAATTGACTATAATTTATTGAAAAAGTATATATATAACAATATGTTTATTGAGTTAGAATTAATATGGACGCAATTAAGGTAACATTGTCCGACGCCTAGCTGAGTGGTCTTGAGGGCACAAAAGGTAAGAGCGTGAAAAAGTGTGGTGCCTTCGTCCCTTGGTGCCCTGCCCCCTCTCTAACTTATAAATTCACTCTTCCCCCCTTTCTTATATCCCTGTCTCACTTCACCCTTATTTCTCTCTTCAATTCCTAGCCCTTTCCTCTCTTTTACACACACACACACAGAAACGTGTCTGATTTCCTCTGTTCCTAATTTAAGTTAATTCCTCTGTTTTTAACATATAGTAATTTCTTTGGAAAAAAATGACCAACCAGAATGTGATTATTTCTGACAGAGGATCAGGATTTGACTCTTCTGTCATATCATTAACACCAGCCGTTTCGGGATCATTGCCACAGCAAGGTCGATTCATTTCCGTCCCGGCTAAGAAATCATTCAAGAACATTGAATCTGGTGCTGGAGATCATGCAGCTAGAATTACTGCTTTTCTTGATTCCATGAGAGCTTCTTCACCAACCCCAAGATCCTCTGAAACCGAAAATATCAAGTCTTGGATTGTGAGTCAATTTAATTAACTCAGTCTTGAGCCCAGGGTCTTCAAAAACAGCTGCTGTGTGAGATTTCAGTGGGCATGTTGTTGTTATTGCAGTCTTTTAAAAAATACAAATGAATTGGATTACAAGAAAGATTTTTGATTTTTTTTTGTGGTAAAATTGAACAGGCTCATCATCCTTCAGCTCTAAACATGTTCGACGAAATTATAAATGCTTCAAAAGGGAAACAAATAGTAGTGTTTTTGGACTATGATGGTACATTGTCTCCCATTGTTGATGATCCTGAGAAAGCCTTCATGACTTCTGAGGTTTGTTTACTTTTTTTATTTACAATTATCACTAAACTTAAATTAATCACAATTAAACTAATTCATTGTTTGGTTTATGGTAAATAGATGAGGGAAGCAGTGAGAGACACAGCAAAGTATTTTCCAACAGCAATAGTGAGTGGAAGATGCAGAGCAAAAGTGCTCAATTTTGTAAAGTTATCAGAACTGTATTATGCTGGAAGTCATGGAATGGACATTAAGGCACCTGCTAAAGGTCACAACTATAGAAAAGTAAGCAAATTATATTAATTATTATTTTGTAGCTCAACTGGTTTACTATATTAATATCAAGTTATTTTTTCTTCTTTTGTAATAATGTTTGGTACTTTTTTTTACCTATTCAGGGAAATAATCAAGCTGTTCTCTGCCAACCTGCCAGAGATTTTTTACCCATGATTGATGAGGTTAGTTCTTGTTGTTGTTTTTTTTGGTTAGGATCTGAGTCTCAAATCCAACCTAATCAGTAAATAAACGAAGAATAAATAACACACACAGATTTATAGTAATTCACCTTCAATGCCAAAACTACGTCCACTTTGTCGCTGCAGATATTCACTATAATTAAAATAGGGAGTTTGTGATTTTATAATTCTCTCTTTTTCTCGTCACACACACTCTGAAAAAGAAAACGGCGCCCTAGAATATATATAACGAAAACTAGGGCGAACATAATACAAGCTTGAAATTCCCAAAATACCCTCCACACTAAACGATCAGCGTTCCACATTCTGCGTAGATTCTTCATAGTATCGATGATAAATTAGCACTCCACAACTCTAACAGTTTTTTACTTTTTCACTTTACCTCTAATGATTTTGTTCACTTACACATTATAGAAAGAAAAAAAGTTGAAACGTTTGTTTAACACTTTCAGGTGTATAAATCCTTAGTGGAGAAAACAAAATCTATACCAGGAGCTAAAGTGGAAAACAACAAATTCTGCTTATCCGTACATTTCCGTCGTGTTGAAGAAAAGGTACAATTCTCTATTCAATAGTAGTTCTTGGTTTTACTTTGAAATTTAAATTAAATTGATCTCAATATTTATTTTTTAATTTCAGAGATGGACTGAACTAGCTGAGCAAGTGAAGTCAGTGACTAAGGAATACCCAAGGCTTCGATTAACTCAAGGAAGAAAGGTGTGTTTTCTTAGTAATTACTTCTAGTATTAAACAGTAGTAATGTTTTTTATGTTGCAAAATAAAGAAAAGAAAAAAAAAACTGATTTTTAATTGTTTTATGACAGGTATTGGAGATTCGTCCAAGCATTAAATGGGACAAGGGAAATGCACTTGAATTTTTGTTGGAATCATTAGGTTATGCTAATTCAAATGATGTTTTGCCTATATACATTGGTGATGATCGAACTGATGAAGATGCTTTCAAGGTACTTGCTTTTGTCATTATTTTCTTCAATAAACAAAATTATGCCGTCGCATTTTTTGAAAAAATAATAATAATTGTACTAACATTTTGTTATGGAAAATAATCAGGTTTTGCGCAATAGAGGACAAGGCTTTGGAATTTTAGTGTCCAAATCACCTAAAGAAACCAATGCTTCCTATTCTTTGCAAGAACCATTAGAGGTACAACAGAAAATATATGCTCTATTCATATAATTTTAAAAAGATTAAGTTGGTTTATATACAGTGGCGTGACGGATCCAGACAATAAAATCTGATGATGCAACTGCAGCACCCTACTTTGTGTAAATCCGCCACTGTTTATATATCATGTCAGAATATTAATATGTTGGTATTTCTTAATATAGCAGGTTATGTGCTTTCTAAACCGTTTGGTGGAGTGGAAAAGATCGTCCTTACAACAAAGATTTCAGAGGAAATAAAACCCAAGCCAGATGAAGACTAGCTAACACCAAGAGTTGACCCTTTTAACCCTATCAGTTTTATTAGGGATGGGGTTAACTGAAAGAGCTTAGTTTATATCTTTTCCTTCTGGAAGACTCAACTGTAATTGGGAAAAAAAATGGAGAAATTTTGTAATTTTATGAGTATGAATTCAATAAAAAAGTATCATTGTGCACTTCTTGCTCTCTCTCTCCCATACATTTTGTATGTATATCTGGGTTCACACGTGTTGGCGTGGAATTCAATTAGTGCATGTGAATTTGGAAAACAGCATGCATTTGTATAATATGGACTTATCAAATGTAATTATGGTTGCAAAATCGGACAAGAACAACACCCTTTCACGTGGAGGCTTCGCCTTTGTTAGTGCAAATGTTTCTTGTTGGAGTTCGAATGATGGGTGGAATTAGAAATGCTGCATGTCTTTACTTGAATTTTCTAATTAGTAGAAAAATTATATAATTATATATAAAAATTTTGCCTCCGTCATTGATTGAAACCATCTCACAAAGATGAATCACTACACTAACACTAACATTTTCTATGGTTTTACTTGGACTATTTATTGACGAAAGAAGTAATGAGTGATCACGTTTAGATGGTATGAATCTCAACTTATGAAGTGCTTAGGAAAGTTTAAAATTCTATTGTCTTGATGCTTGTTTTAATCCATACAAGGATTTAACTAGTCTACAGCACTATTTGTCCTCCTGACTAATGAATCCTTGTGGGAGTTCCATATATATTTCATCATATAGATCTCCTTGTAGAAATGCATTATATACATCCATTTGATGTTGCTACTACATTTCTAGGCTAATGCGATGTCTCAAAATCGTCGCATGAGGACCTTCTGGCCGTTGCATTAGACCTAAAGCAACGGCGAGCCGTTGCGTGGGTCTAATCTGGCGGCGGCCCTAACGCGACGACTCACCCCTAACGACGACTCCTACCCCCTAATGCGACGACCAGGTACAGCCGCCACATTAGATATGCGACTGTTTCTAGGCTAATTGATCCACCTAATGCAACGGCTAGAACCTCTAATGCGACGGTCAGGTACAACCGTCGCATTAGATGTGCACCTGTTTGATTGCTAGATTGTTCACAAATTACAAAATGTACAATATTACAAAAGAATTAGCTCACAATATTGCAAAATGACAAAATAAATATTAAAAAGAGACAAATAATAATAAAAAATGATTGTATTACTAATTGTTCACAAATGTACAATATTAGACCCCATATGACATATTACAAAATAACTGTTCACAAAAGTATCTTCATATAATGACTTAACAGCAGCATCACTCAACTGTCCCATGGATTTCAATTGGTCTTTAAAATCTTCTGGATATGTGGACTATGCAGCCCACCAAAACAGCTTCTTCATCTCCAAGGATCCATAATTCTTTGCCAAATTTGCTTCAACATATTTGGCACAATACCTTCTTTTTGCTTCTGAAAGCACATTTTTAATGGAATCAATTAATCCCTGCAGTTGATTATGTACATGATTAAAGTCAAATAACCACTTAAGGAAACAGAAGATAACTAATTTACAAAGTACACTAAGTATGGCATTTAAGTAAACTAATTGTTCTTTGATGTCATTCTCCACCACTGCCAAGAACATACTAGATTTTTCAATATTAGCTACCAGACCTGTGACTTTACTAAAGTGTGTCAAATCCTTCATCACACTAGCTACTAACACATGATCACCTTTGCAGAAGTTTATAAGATCATCTGCAAAGACCAAATGAGCAATTTTGAGTGTCTTGCACATGGGAAGAAATTAAAATCAGGCAAACAACTCATACACGTGAGAATTCTAGATAGGTACTCCAAAACCAATACAAACAACAAGGGGGCATGGGGCCTATGTCCTCTTTTTCCAGGAAAGAACCACGAGCCTCACCATTTACTTTGATAGTAAGAAATGGAGAAATGATACAAGTCATAACCAGCTTCACAAAGCTATCAAAAAAACCATAACCTCTAAGTGCCTCCTCTACAAATTCCCAACTAACCATATCATATGCCTCTCTCAAGTCAATTTTCATCAAATATCTTGGTGTTGTCTTTCTTCTATAGTGTCTCAGTCAAAATGTTGTGAACCATCACTACTACAGATTTCAGCTTGTGTAACGCTACTTAGTAACAACTTGCATAGCGCCTTTTTAAATTTTCAAATAAAAATAAATAAATCTAACAAAATATACTTGCATATCGCTTATTTAAAGCTCTATTAAAATTTGCGTTACCTAAGTAATTTATTAATATAATAATATAAATATTTCCACTTAGATAGCACTTGTGGAAGCGCTATTGGAGTAAATGTTATAAAAATATCTCCAAGACCAATACCAATTCCAAGCTCAAGATAAATATTAAAAATGCTCTATTTTCAGGTGAAATTCGCGTGTGAACCGTGATTTCGGTGGCGGAATCACTGTTCCGGCGACATCCTTTGCCCATCGGAGAAGAATCATACACCATTTGATCCGTCTTCACCTCATCTTTCCATCCATACTAACCACATTGTTCGATTCAACCCATACCCATTCGATTTTAGCCTCGAAATTTCGGATTGAAAACTGCCACTTCGGTGATTCTCAAATTCCGGCGAGCTAAGGTTGAATCGACGGGAGTGGGTCATACCATTGTGACCACCATCATCTCTCCATCATTTATATACTAACCCCATTCGTCGATTCGTCCCTTACAGCCGCGACGTTCAGATCGAAAATGCGGAAACCCTTGCAGCCGCCTTTTGATTTTTCGGCCACCTGAGGTTGAATCGACAGTCCTGAGTAGTACCACAAGCTTCGTCGTACCCACGCCGATATTTTGCAACCACTCTCAATCCTTAATTCATCCCAATCGTCCGGTCAACTAAATTGGCCAACTGCCGACAGTAATAGCTGCGGCGGCTACTGGGCGACCTCCAGGCGAGGTTGCTCAGTCCATTTCAGCTGATTTTCCTACCCTCATTCATCCTAACATCAACATTTCACCTGTTCAAAAACAAGCATTCTCAAAACTTCACTTTCTGAAATACCCATTGATTTCAGAGCTTCATTCAATCACACAACCAAACCTCCGAAGTGAATCGACGTTCGAAACGCGCCTCAGTTCGCAGTCATGGAGATGTTGTTGTTCCCCTGCCAGTATGCGATACAATGTTTCTAACTCCCGTCGTTTCATCATTGCTACTGTGTCGAACTCATCGATGCGATTCGATCAGGTTAGGTTGTCTCTATCCTTTTGTTTTAAATTTGTGCACCTTGCCCTATTTTATGTACCCTTTATTTGAGCCTCGCCGGCTGTTGTTGGTTTGCTGCTATTATTGCCTCGTCTGCTCCATTAAACTATAGCCAGTGCAAATGGAATATATTTTAATCTATATTCAGTATTGGTGAATTCTACATATTTGTCAATCGATAATTAATTAAGATTAGCTGAAACATGTCTAAATTGATACTCTTGTAACTTTCATGTGATTTAGTCTCTTTATATAAAATAGGTTTTAATCTCCTTAAAAATGAAATTTACAGCTTGTTGTTTCCCCTCTTTGTGTGTTTAAACCACTATCCAGCCTTTGGTAACCAACTGGGTGGTGTTTTTTTTTAAAATCACAAGCTGAATTATATATACTTCTCCTAATCAATAGTTAGTGGGAAGTAAACATGGAATAAGAGGTCTAATCCCATATTTTCAAACTAAGCCGATACGTTCCCCAGAAGTAACAACAACCAAAATTCAAAGGATTATGTGTGTACATTTATATGCCTATATCCAAAAAGATACACATTTTTTACTTGTTTTCTTAAACATCACTATAGTATTTTAAATAACTTAAGACCGACCTCCAATCAAAATATTACTAAGATCAAGGATATACGATTTACAATGTCGTGTTATCATCCCAATAAAGTAACAAACATTTTAATCCTAAAATAAAATCTTCACGTTCTCGTCTCATAAGATGGCTAATATATGTTACTTTTAAGCTAACTACACGAGTTTAATATCTATCATAATACATTTATATAACTCTTCATTTTTTTTATTTCATTGTTGATCTTAAGTGTCTGAGTTGGTGATCTTAAGTGTAAACCTTATGTATGTTTGCTGGTTGGGATTGTTGTAGACCACTGCTGGACTAAAAATGTTGAAATATTTATTGGTGTGTTAATATTATTGTGTATTTGTCATTTGACTTGCTATCTACTTGATAGTCATCCCAAACATGTTATACCTTATCTTGAATGCATCACCGTGTCCAGTAGGCAGTAGGAGTGTGATTTTATAATTGTCTAGGCCAAAGTGTTGTTGCATACTAAAACAGTTTTCCCTGAGTGGTTGTTCATCACCTTTATTTGCTTAAACATCTCATCAAATTGACTCTGCACTTGTCCTACTTGTTTAAGTGGTAAAGGCCATCCGTAGTAATATGTAAAGCCTTCTAGGTCATCCTGTATCATGATTGTTTATTAAATTACAGAATGAAACATGTATCAGCATTACATACTTGCCCCTCTCTGTTTTTGTCTTCTGCATATTTTTCCCTCTTTGTCTTGTCTTCTAAAATGTGAAATGTCATTCCTAGATCGTATTTGTCCTGAGTAATCTCCTTAAGTTGACATATAGTTTTGGCAGCTCTTTTACTTGACCTCAGAATATTGAAGCTTGCCCATCTTGCTTAAGTTCTTTAACTAGTCTAACTATAATATCTGTTAGTTGATTATTGCCATTTATATACTGCTTGTTCTCTGTTAAAAATAGTAAGCTTCATAACCATTTCGTATACAGTCCTGAAATGTTTCCATATAGCATAGATGTGATGTGTCTTACTTAAGAGACTCTATATAGATGAAATGGTATTCTCTAAGTGGTCTACTTGTTCATTTTCTAGAACTTCATGTCTATAGGATTGATCATGTGCTTGAGTAAGTTTTTGCATACCTAATTGTAAGTTCAAATGATTTTGTGCAGCCTGAAATAAGGATATAAATGATCTCCTGTGTGTTTTCTGAGCCTTAACATCCTTACGAATTAATCACACACATCGGCCTCCTCATCTATTCTAGCACCAATCTTTTCCCCCTTTTGTATAACTAAATAGGCAAAATCATAGATTTTAGCTACAAGTTAAAGTTTGGCTCTTTCTTTTGACGTAAAGAAAAATAGTAACTAGTGAGCTAGCCACTTTACTTTGGACTAATTTATTCTTCCCTTAGATTTGAATCTATTTGTATGAGGTTATTTGTGTAAGTATGTTTATTTGTTGGACATTTCTATTCTAACAATATTTTTGTAACATCTATATTTTGCAGTTTGTTCATAGTTCACCACTCAAAGTTTATCCTACAAGCAAAATGAAGAATTTTTGAATTAATTGGGCAGACTACTTGTACAATCGATTCCTCAAAGAAAAAATGTTAGGTTGAAGCTATTAGTTAGTATTTTGATGTAATTGTTGACTATGTCGTATTTTTATTAGTTAATGATTGTAAGCTACTAATGATTGCGATACTATTTTAAATATATTATTATATTTATTCGAATGATTATATTATATTATATTTTGAATGAGTATTCTTTTTGTTATCTTTTTGATATTTTATTTATTAGGTGAAAAAACAGGGGGGGGGGGGGGAATAGGTACCAAAACAATAAATAAAAAAGTAAAAAAAAAAAAGATAAAAAGCTTGCATAGCGCTTAAAAAAGCGCTATGCAAGCTAGTATCTTCAAAATAGAAGTATAACTAGCATAGCACTTTTTTTGCGCTATGCAAGAAAAACGCTATGGTAGTAGCCTGCTTGCATAGAGCTTTTTAAGCGCTATTTAAGCTACCATAGGGGTAGCTTGCATAGCGCTTAAAAGCGCTATGCAAGCCTTAAAGAAAGTGTTATGCAAGCGCTTTTCTGTAGTAGTGCATTGACCTATTTTGAACAAATGTTGACTGATTCTCTGACACTATTGCACCTAGGAATTGAATTTAAACTGGATGAAGTTTATTCACAATTGTGAAATTTTAAGTGTAAGACTTGTGTGAAGTTACAACTTTGTAGGATTCTATATTACATTTGAATAAGTGAAGATTTCACTTAGCAATTCTGTACTGTTAGGCTAATGAACAAAAAAAGGGAAGTACTATTTAACAGATGGTTGATTCTCCTATCCTACCTCTCTGCAACTTTGATGTAAAGTAGTTATTATAAAAGAGTTATTACATTTTACTTTATCTGTTATTCCTAATTCTAGCCAGTCAACTGAAGAAATACAAGCTGTTTTTCCATCTTACTCTTAACTAGTTCTAAATCTTCTAAATGTGAAGATAATACAACATCTTCATGAAGGTCGACATATATATTAAGACCAAACTGATTTAAAACACTGGGGATCGGTTATGTTATAAGTTAATAAATGAACCACAAGAGTATTTCAATAAGAAAGGCAGGTTTCGATATTTCTTGAGCCTAGCAAGATGAAAGAAACATCAACACATACACGCATAAAACCTTTTATCATATCTTTACTATCCTAAACCTGCAAACAACAAATTTATCAACACGCTAGCAGGTATACATAGATGTGCAACTCGTTAGAATATATAAGACAGAACACGACACTTTTTATAAGTCCTAGAGAGATTAAAACTCATTTTTTACTTAACAGGGAACATGAGACATGAAAAGGATATAGAACGATTGAATCTTAGATTAAAATTTGATAAACTAGTTATAAATCCCTCCTAGACCATCAAGTTCAAACGCCAAACAATGTTCACCCGACATGTTCCAGATTTAGTGCACATAAATACAGACTACATTACACCAACATAAACAGGTACTGAAACCAGAACATGTACAGTAACCCGTTGAAATCAACATAAACAGGTACTGATACCAACTAAGCAAGCTTGTCAAACATACAAATACACTCATACATATCATATCAAGTAAATTAAAAAAGAAATTAAAGATATAATCGTATTTACCTTCTCCGGGTGGCGAATCGAGGCGTCGTCTCGAGTCGTTGAGTCCGCTTGGAGGTGTTTTGTGTGTACGCGACTGAAAAGAGGGGAGACTTAGCGTTTTTGGATTCTTATTGAACTAATACCAGAAATCGAAAGGGTTTTGAGTTGTTATAATAAAAAGAGTTTGTGTATTTCTGAGTTTAAGCTATAGAATGTCAGTTTCTGCTCTTAAACTTCAATAAAAGCTCAAAAATTGTGCGGCTATGATTTTTAGATTTTTTGATTGGGTGTTGTGGCGTTTTGGTGTGAATCGAACAACGTGGGGTGTCAAAATGACGGAAAGGTGATGTCGAGTGTGATGATACCAACACCGAACCTTGAAATCGCCGAAATTTGCAAATAATTGACCGAAATCGATGGGCTTGCAGTGGGTTTTTCGATCTAAAATTGACGGATATGTAGGATGAATCGATGAGGGTAATTGGTATGGAAATGACGGGCTTGAAGAGAAGATGCTATTGGACTAAGTCTCGTCCCCGATGGATGTCAGAATTGGAGAAACTCCAGCTGTTATTACCCTGCGTCTCATTCCCTTATGGAAGACAAGACGCAGAGGTTGTCTAATAAAAAAACTTGGGTCGCACTGTCTAATAAAAATATTAAGGGACCGTTGCATTAGATAGGCTAATGCGACGGTCGTGTATGGGCATTGCATTAGACGATATAGCAGTCGCATTAGCCTATCTAATGCAACGGCCACAAAATGTCATTGCATTAGCCTATTTTCTGATTTGGTATAACTTGAACCAGTCACATTAGCCACATCTAATGTGACCGATGTACATATGGTGTTGCATTAGATAGGCATGAGCCGTCGCATTAGGCCAGAAATGTAGTAGTGTGTATGTGCCAATGTCTAGATGCTGCCATTGAGAGAATAGTCCTCACAGTGACCATTTTTACTACAGGAGAGAATGTTTCTTGGTAATCTATCCCTTATTTTTTACTGTATCCTTTAGCTACAAGTCTGGCTTTTAGTCTTTCCATTTCACATGTTTCTCTATACTTTATTTTGTATATCCATTTGCACCCTATAGTAGTTTTACCATGAGGTAATGATACAATTTCCCAGGTATTATTGTCTTGAAGGGCTTTTATTTCAGCTTTCATAGCTTCCACCCATCTTGGGTCCTTTGAAGCCTCATTATAGTTAGTAGGTTCTGTGATTTTTGAGAAATCAGATAAAAAGCACTGTATTTGGAGAGATTGCCTCATATGAAATATGGAACATTTGTAGTATTAGTCTTCTTTGTAATGAAGTCTTTTAGCCAAATAGATGGTTGTATTATCCTAGTTGATTTTCTGAGATTATTAATAAATTCAGTATTTATAGTATTGTCACAGGTTGTCTGTGATACTTCTTGATTTATCTCTGTTATCAACTGAGGATGACTAGTATTTTCTGATGTTATAGGTGTAGATGTTCTTTGAGATATATTTCTTTGTGGTGACCCTGGGTTATTACTCACTATATTATAATGTTCCCATAGTTTTTCAATAGGATTATCCAAAAAGATTGGATCTTCTGTTGTTTCTTTCCTAAAAGGAAATTCTGCTTCTCTAAAGGTAACATCTCTGTTAACAAAGAAGATTTTTGTAGATTATATAGGATATACCCCTTCTGTTTTTCAGAATAACCCATCATGGCACATGTTCTTACTCTAGACTGCAGTTTATCAGACAATGCTAAGTTGCTTGCAAAATATAGACATCCTAATACTCTTAGGTGACTAATAGAGGGTTTTATGTTTTATAGTATTGCATATGGTGTTGCTCCAGTAACAGAAAATGATTGTCTATTTATCAGATATACAACATCCTGCACACAGACTTACCAGAATTTTCAAGGTATGTTTGCCTGTAATCTTATAGCTCTAGTTACTTTTAATATGTGTTTGTGTTTTCTTTCTGCCACTCCATTCAGTTGTAGAGTGTAAGCACAGGATGTTTGATGTAGTATTCCTAGCTTTAGGAATAGTGTGTTGCATGTTTCATTTACAAATTCTGTTCCATTGTCAGTCCTGACCACTTTTACTATTTTGTTGAACTGTGTTAGCAAAAATGAAATAAACTGAGAAATGACAACACACACATCTGATTTTAGCTTGAGCAAGTATATCCAAGTCATTTTTGTGAAGTCATCTACCATAGTAAGAAAGTACTTATTGCCATTGTAAGTTGGTACTTTATAAGGTCCCCATACATCCATGTGAATCAATTCAAAACTAGAAATACTAGTTCTATTACTACTAGGAAAAGGTACACTGCTTTCCACAAGGACAAACATTACAGTTTCTTATAGTGCTTACTATATCACTAACACTTGCTCTTATCACTTTACTTAAAACCCTGCTGGATGTGTGCCCAAATCTCTTATGTCATAACTCAATTTATTCTTTAGTAACAACAACAGACTCACTGGTGTTTCTTACAGTCAATCCTAACTTTTTCTCTTCAATAACAGATTTTGTAGAGTTTTGATTCATTAACATGTATAACCCATCTTGTATTCTACCAATCTCTTTCACCCTCTCACTATAGAGATCATGGAATACACAGAAATCAGGATAGAAGATGGCAACACAATTTAAGTCTCTGGTTAGTTGGGACACTGATATCGGATTAAATCTAAACTGAGTTAAGTAGAACACATTCTTAAGAGTACTTCTATTAGAGATACTACTTGATCTAATGTGTGTTACCTTAACCTTGTTCCCATTTGGTAAATGTACTTGTTAGATTCAGATTTTTCATCTAGCTAAGCACGTCATTTAACATATTTAAATCAGATACCATATGATTAGTAGCACCAGTGTCAATGAACCACTGTTTAAGAATATTAGCTACTGCTAAAGCCTTATGATTATTCATACTTGTTGCTGCATTTGTAGCTGATTGCATGTCACTACCTTCTTGAGAGTGATGACTTGCCTCCTTCTGATCCATGTTAATACTCAGCAGTTTGACTATCAATATGATCAGGACAACACATGAGTTTCTTGAACAGATAGACCATCACTATAGTTTGAGTACACATTATGTGCAGCATACTCCTTTCTTTTTTATTTAAAGTCTGCTAGATACCCAACCACCTTATAGCATGTTTATTTAGTGTGCCATCTCATTTTACACACCTCACAGATTAGACCACTCATTTTCTTAAACCTCTGAGTGTTAGATCCAGTTCTAGAGTACATGGAAGTGGGATCATGACTGTCAGCATTGCAGATGAACCCACTAGGTCATGCACCCAACAACCATGCATACTTGGCTGTTACTGTCTTTTGACTCCCATCACTTATGATCATTGAGTAAGCTTTATTCACTGTTGGTAGTGGTGTCATTAACAAAATTTGGCTCCTAGCCTGCATATAATTCTCATTCAGTCCCATTAGGAACTGATATAGCTTCTGCCTCTACAAGTATTCCATAAGTTCTTTGGACTTAGGGCAGCCACACCAAGGACTGAAATTCTACCCATAGTGTTTTCAGTCTAAAGTAGTATTCTGCCACACTTGATGTACCTTGTGTTAAAGTGTCTATCTCTCTATGTAAGTCATAGGTTCTTGACCCATCAACTTTGTTAAACCTTTCCCTCAGATCTTCTCACACTTCATGGGTTGTTTCTGCATATAACACACCACTCAGCAATCCACTAGAGATTGAATCCATCAACCAAACCTGAACCACAACATTTACCCTATCCCATTGATCTCCCAACTCCTCTCCAAACTGATCCTTCTTGCATTTACCATTAAGGAGTTACTGTTTCTCTAGTAACTACTGTCGATAACTACTGTGGTGGTGATAGGAGTTACTGTTTCTCTAGTTATGGTATCTTGTAGGTTTCCTGATGTATCAACCATATTTCACACAATTGAGACAATCAGTAATTTTTTTCCAATCAACAGACTTTGAAAGCTTATCTCGACTTGTGTTCAAAATTTCAAAAAGAAGTATTATCTTGGTTTGTGTTCAAGATTTCAGAAGAAGTATGAGCCAGAATATGACAATATCAAGAAGATATTCAGATGAAAGAATGTCAAGATTGTAAGAATAAGAGAAGAAGATGATGAAATATATACTAATTCAGATATTCAACCAGACATAAGACAGAACTAGAAGGTAATTTGATATTCTTGGCTGGATACATAATGATCCACTCAGAATTATCTGTAGTTTCAAGATGTACTAAAAATAAGAAGAGGTGAGATTTCAGAGATCAATCAAACACTAACAATACAGAACAACAGACTGAGAAAGAAAGTATATAAACAAATACTTAAGAGAAGAAGATTATAGTACTTGAAACTGTCTATTTACGAACAAACTTCTGATCCAGAATTAGTTGCGGAAGCACACCCCAGTGGCTCTGATACCATGTTGATTATCTTCAAATTAGCAACATTTACTCCATGCATGTTAGAATCTGTTATGTCTATGCATTCAAGAGAGAAGAAGAAGAACATGCATATGAAGATCTATGAAGATGCAGAGAACATAGAAGAAGAGAAAATAGTTCGTAAGATGTATTCTTGATTCTTAGTCATCAAATCAGTATGTAATTACATTGAATACACATGTATTTATAGATACATAAGAGGATTCTTTTCCTTCTAAATTAGTATATTATCTCTAGATATTTTCGAGCAGTTACACTTTGATAATAACTAACTAACTAACTAACTTCTTTAACAACTTCTAAACTAACTAACCAACTTATACAACTTCTACATCATATTTGTTCTTCTACAGAACAACTTCCGAGTAGTAAACTTATATGATTTTGCATGGAATAAGAAAGAAAGTGATATATCAAGTTCGTTAACAATGCATTGATCGACCGAACAAATATCAGACAAGTGAGAACTGAAAACGCAATTAAAATTGTGGCTAAAGTTTTCTGAAATTATGATATATAATCATATTTCGATATATCTAGTTCCATATTAGTTCAACTTGGGATATATTAGAAGTCATCAGGGGCGGAGCTACAGTGTTAATGGGGTTCAGGCGAACTCAGTAGCTTTTGTGTAGATCCCGTATTTGTACTAAGAAGATTCAGATGTGTAGATTCCGTATTTGTACTAAAAAGATTCAGATAAATAATACTTACTTGCGAGATAACATAGATACATGGATGGTTCAGTGGTAATGTAAAGTATATCAAAGCTCTCTCGTTCCGGAGACGTAAAAAAGGGTTCAAAACCATCTGGCAGTGTTTTTTCCCTTTTTTTTGCTAATAAGCAAGCTTCTCTTTTAATTCTCTTTTCAAAATTAGAAGAAATTATAAATTAAACTCCTACAGTTCTTTTCCTTTGGTTAACTTTTGCCTTTTGGCTGAGGTTTATATAGTATTTAAGTAGTTTGTCACTTTTTAAAAAATATTAAATACTGATACTTGTTCGTTAGTTTGACGATTTTTATACATTAGCTTGAGGTCCTTGTCTGTCGTAAAATTTCGAACCTCAAACCTCAAATCTCTCTGGAAGTCATATGATCGAGAACACGCAAATCATATATCTACAAGGTGTAGTAGAGTTGTTATACATTAGCTTGAGGTCCTTGTCTGTCGTAAAATTTCGAACCCCAAACCTCAAATCTCTCTGGAAGTCATATGATCGAGAACACGCAAATCATATATCTACCAGGTGTAGTATCATCAACTCTAATTCTATCCTATGTAGAAGTTATAACTAGTTTTTTCTTCTTACTTAAATAGTACCAAAAAAGGTTCAAATATATTAGATTTCACTTCGCATGACAATAATTTCAAAATATAACTTCTTTGGTCTAATAAGTATTAGATCGAAATGCCACTTCCTTTTTCTCTTTTTGCCAGGGACCAGGAGAGCAATGTAAATATATTGCATGTTAATGTAAGGGAATTCTTCTATAGACCATAAAAACCCTCTAAAACTTTCTATTTTGTTTGTAATAAATAGAAAATGGTTAAAGAGAAGTTTGTAGAATAGTGTAATTCTCTTTGGTTGGAGGCTTTTCATTAATGCAAATTTTATAGGTGTTTACAATTTACAAACCTAATTGAAGAAAGATCTCTACTTTACATAATTACACTAGAATAATAATTACAGATTATATGGAGAATATTAATATATTCTCTATCACACCCCTCAGTCGTCGGAGCGGAAGGAGGTCAGACGCTAATACTGAATCTGAAGTCAAGGAACAACTGTCGAAGGAGTCCTTTAATAAATATATCTGCATACTGATAGGAAGAAGGAACATGTAACACCCGAACATGGCCCATGACAACCTTCTCACGAACAAAATGAATATTCATCTCAATATATTTTGTTCACTGATGCTGAACCGGGTTATGAGACAAGTAAACACCAGATATGTTATCACAGTAGACAAGAGATGCCTTACGTAAGGGATAATGAAGCTCTAGAATGAGGTTTCTGAGCTAACAAATTTTGGCAACAACGTTCGCAACACCTCTATATTCTGCTTCTGCACTAGAACGGGAAAATGTGGCTTTCCATTTTGCAGACCATGAGATGAGGTTATCACCCAAAAATACACAATAGCTGGAAGTAGATCAACGTGTTTCTGGACAGCCTCCCCAATCGGCATCCGTATAAGATATCAGTTTCGTCTGTTCAGATGGATAAATATGTAATATGTAGTTAAGAGTACCTTTGACGTACCGAATGATATGTTTAAGATCGGTAAAGTGAGGCTCACTGGGAGCATGCATGAACAAACACACATGTTGAATGACATAGGCAATATCAGGCCTAGTGAAGGTAAGATATTGAAGTGCACTAGCTATACTCATATAAAGAGAAGGATCAAGCACCGAATCCTCATCATCGGAACTAAGCTTCGACTTTGAGTTGACTAGAGTGGGCATGATCTTACAGTTTTCCATTTTAGCCCTATAAACAATCTCTTTGGAATACTTATGCTGACACAAGAATATTACATTCTTAGATCTAGTCACAGAAATCTCCAAGAAATAACTCAGCTTACCAAAGTTTGTCATGGAAAATTCTGATTTGAGCATGGTGATAATCTCGTTTTACAACATATCTGATGAGGCAGTCAAGACAATGTCATCCACATAGAGAAATAGGTATGCAGTGTCATTACCTCGATGAAAAATAAAAAGTGAGTTATTATTAAGCGTATTTTGTATACGTTTTTTGAGTCATTTTTAGTTAGTCTTTTACTCGTTTTTGTTGTGTTTAGTGTAGTATTAGGTTTGTTTTTCCTTCTTTTGAGTCACAATGGTTCAAAAAGGCAAAGTGGTGAAAAGGAATGAAGAATGGGCATAAAAGGAGGAATCCAATGCCGAAAAGGATGAATCAAGACCGGACGAAAGCCGAGCGCTGGCCGCGGCTCGAATAGCGACGCTGGAACATCAGAGCCACAGAACTTTGGGCGCCACGACGCCAGTCTGAAGGGCCGCGACGCCGGTACAAAAATTGAGAATCCGAGGTTAATTTGGCCAGGGGCAGAAGGGTCCATAGGGCACAAAAATTGCAACATACAAAAAGCCCTAGGGATTAGTCTAGAAGAGAGGAGGCCATTCTAGCACACAACACATCACAGGGCAAGGATTGGAAGCTACAATTGGAGACTTTCATTCGCAGTAATTTTCTTTCTTTCTTTTTAATTCAGTTTATGTTTGGAATTGTATTAGTTCTTAGCGTGACTATGGCTAGGAGCTAAATACTTTATTAGGGTCTTCCTTTTGAATCGCTTGGAACTCTATCTCATGACTTAATGCATTAGTTTAATTTCTTCTTCACTTGATTAAGATTTATTCAATAATTGGTACGAATGTTTGATAGTTAATTGATCACTAATTATCATAACCTATATGATTTCGAATCAAGAACCGAGATGAGAGATTTGGATATGCTGTAATTGAATAGACATAGGTTAAAATTGCGGATGAAAGTACCGCGATACTTGTGTAGCATTATAAGTTACTGTTCTTAATCCTCCTATGTGGTAAATCATATCATAGAAATATAGAAGGGTTCTGCACTGGGGTTGAGCGGTTATATATCCTAACCGAAATATAAGACAATCTAGTTAACCGATATCTTAACGTAGAAGAAGTCATTCTAGTTGCATTAAGGATTGAATAGAGTGGATAGTTGAGGATTTTGGAAGCCTTAATTCCTTCATAACTGATTAAACCCTAATAATTTAGATTACTTCTCGCAATTATTCTACTAGTTAGATAAAAACCCAAATCAAATATCGTTTGCCAAATAAATAATCTAGAATAGATGTTCGGTAATTAGAAACCAGTCTCTGTGGATGATAAACTCGGTCTTACAGACTATATTACTTGTGAACGATACGTACACTTGCGTGAGCAATTGGACACAGTCCTAATAAGTTTTTGGCGCCGTTGCCGGGGACTGACATATTTCTAATATCGAACCATTTATTTTTATTTTTATTTTTACAGTTAGAACCATGTTGCCTTGATTGTTTGTTGATTTTGGTCTATTTCAGGGATTTAGTGTATGCGAAGAAGGAGAGGAGCAGATACACTTGTTCCCTTCAACCCTGAAATTGAGAAAACGTGGAAGCAAAACAGGCGAAATAAGAGGATAGCTGATTCAGTGACCATGGAAAACCAACCACCGAATCAGAATGGGGCAAACAACGAGGTTTCTGTCCATGTAGATGAGCCAATACCGGTCCCATCAGAAAAAAGCTTGGGAGATTATGTTTTGCCCATGGTTACTGGTGCACAGACATGCATCAGGCTCCCATCAATAGGGGCAAACAACTTTGAGATCAAACCAGCCATCCTGAGCATGGTTCAGAACACAGTATAGTTTGGATGATTTCCATATGAAGACCCCCACATGCGCATTGCCAACTTTCTGGAGTTGTGTGTCACTTTCAAGTACAATGGCTTCACTGACGATGCCATTAGACTGAGGCTCTTCCCGTTCTCACTTAGGGACAGAGCCAAGAGCTGGTTGAACTCACTACCTGCCAACTCCGTCACCACCTGGCAGGACCTAGCCCAAAAATTTCTTGCAAAGTTCTTCCCTCCTTCAAAGGCAGCAAAGTTAAGGGGAGAGTTGAACAATTTCTATCAGGTAGACGGAGAGTCGCTGTATGATGCATGGGAGCGATTTAAGGATATACAGAGAAAATGCCTCCATCATGGCGTAGAGAAGTGGATATTGGTCCACATTTTTTATAATGGGTTGAGTGGTACTACTCGTACCATAATTGATGCTGCAGCAGGGGGAGCGTTCATGAGGAAGAGTGCCAATGAGGCACATGAGTTGCTAGAGGACATGGCTGGCAATAATCATCAAGGGACAGATGACAGGTCTGCGAGTAGCAGGAAGACTATGGGCATACATGAATTAGATTCCATCACTGCCCTGAATACACATGTGGCCCTTCTGACGAAACAACTGCAGCAGAACACTATGTCTGTGAATGCAGTCCAGATGTCAGTAAATTGGGAGATTTGTGGTGGACCGCACTCCTTTGACAGATGCACAACGGTGGACCCTAATAATGTGCCAATGGAGTAGGTTCAGGCAGTTAGTAACTTTCAGCGACCTTATAATTCCAACACATACAATCCAGGGTGGAGAAATCACCATAACTTTTCATGGAGGAACGATCAAGGGCAGAAGCAACCATATCAAGGTAATTACCAGAACCAGCAAGCACAGAATCAGACTACCTCATCCCAGCAGTTTATACCACCTACACAACAGGAGAAGCCTAATGAGCTGAGAGATGCATTTCTTACACTCTTCAATTCGCAGAATCAGTTCATATCTGAAACCAGGTCCTCTCTCAGGAACCTGGAAATGCAGGTTGGGCAACTGGCGAAGATGGTAACCAACAGGCCGCAAGGTACTCTCCTAAGAAATACATAGGTCAATCCAAGAGAGCAGTGTCAGGCAGTGTTGTTAAGGAGTGGAAAACAGTTGGAGCAGGTTGCTCCCCAACCCCGCAGTGGTTCATGAGAAAGCGGGTGAGAAAGAAGTTGAGGAAGGAAATGAGGGGGTTGGCGGATTATGAGACAATAGCGTTGACAGAGGAGTGCAACACCATTTTACAAAAGAAACTGCCTCCTAAGTTGAAAGATCCAGGAAGCTTCACCCTGCCCTGCACTATTGGAAAGGTAACATGCAACAGGGAACTTTGTGACTTAGGGGCTAGTATCAATCACATGCCCCTGTCTGTGTTCAAGATATTGGGTTTGGGGTAAGCCAAACCAACCACAGTTAATCTGCAGCTGGCGGACCGAACCGTGGTGCACCCCAGAGGCATAGTGGAAGATGTGCTTGTCAAGGTGGGAAAGTTCTTCTTCCCAGTAGACTTCCTCATTCTTGACATGGAGGAAGATGATGAAATACCCATCATTTTGGGGAGACCATTCCTTGTAACAGGTAGAGCCCTAATTGATGTGGAGAAAGGAGAATTGAGACTACGGGTTCAGGAAGAAGAGATGGTATTCAAGGTGTTCAAATCCACCATTGAGTCCCAGACCAGAAACAAGTGTTTCACAGTAAGCACAACTGACACAATTCGTCAAAGCCTGCACCAAAACTAGGGAGATCATTCCTACAACTGTGAACCCATAGGCTAGTTTGAAAGCTGCAACAAAAGTTTATGACATGAAAGCTGACAAACAGGTAAATGTTACTGAACCCAATGATGTGAAAAAGAAAAATAGAGTGAGGAAGAGGAAAATGATGTTTAAGTGGATAGGTTGTGGGGTTGATTTACCCTAATGATTTGATAGGGAACCTGCGTCCGGCTACAAGACGTTAAAGACAGCGCTACTTGGGAGGCAACCCAAAGTTTAAATTATGCAATTTAGTTTTGTTAGAACAGTCTCACTTTTGGTATTTTTGTTGTATTATGGTGATAGGTGAAAGAATGAGACATGAAGCACAAAAGATGCTGGAAATAAGAAATCGGTGCAGCACCGCGGCTCCAAAATACAGGGCCGCGGCGCCGAATGTTCAGAGAGGTGCATGAGTTTGGGCGCTGTGGCGGCGAATAGCAGGACCACGGCGTCGGAACAGGAATTCAGAAAATAAAATGCCCTCAACCCCCACATCCCTTCCCACATAAACAAAAACCCTTCCTCTCTCTAAAAACTCCGAAAATCCTCTCCTCTCACACACAAAAAAGCTTCCATAAACTTCACCAAATTCTTCCAAAAATCCCTACATACCACCCCCATTAAAAAACCTCATAACTTTCACCATCACCATTCTTTCACTTGGGTCAAGAAATTTATGAAGAAAAACTCTCCAAAAAGGTAATCTTCATCAATTCTATTAAAAATTTCTTGGTTAGTGGTGAAAATAGCTACAAGAATTGGGTAGTGTACGAGCTATTTTGGTATTGTGTGATGTGTGTTACTGTTACTGTTCGGTGTGTGTAGACTGAGTGTATTATGGTGTAATTATTGGTAGATTGATGTTGTGTTTGAATTATGGTTGGTTATTGTTGCGGTGTGGAGTGAAAGTTGTTGGGAAACCTCAAAGAAACAAAGGAAACACTACTGAAATTTTCCCAACAGCCTTCATAATGACTTCAAGGAAACGAACGGCCTGAACCACCTCATCTTCATCAGTCCCAGATCATGATGTGACCCGGTTCACCAACAGAGATGCAGAGGATAGGTACAACAGGATAAGTGATAGGGCAGTAATACAAGAGCGAGGAATGGACTATCAGGCCGACCCACTCGATGAAGATGACATTTATGAGCCCATTAGAGCCGCGATTGAAGCCAATGGTTGGGAGAGGTTCGTCGATCATGTGGCTATTCCATAATAAAATGCCAGCCTTGTGAGAGAATTCCATGTCAACTACCCAGAACAAAGCAATGAGAGATGCTTTGTTAGAGGGCGTTATGTATCCCTTAGTGCTGAAGCAGTGAATGCTATTTTTGGGACAACTGATGTTGGGGACCACGACCACCATCCAAACCATTTCAGAACCTGGTCAAAGAATGTCAACCACATACCATGGGATGTAATTGCTGAGGCCCTATGCTACCCAGGAGCGCAATTTCGTTATTCCCGCAGTGGGGCATAGGACTTACCCGATGCCAATTCAACAGAGTAGCCAAGGCTTGGCTATACTTCGTGAGTGCTCGTTTGATTCCGTCAACTTATTTCACCAATGTACCAGCAGACATAATCAAGCTCATCTTTAGCATCATGAGGGGCCTGACTATTTATATTAGAATGGAGATAGTGCAGAGTATTGGGGAAACCAGCAGATTGACTACTACTGGCGGTTTGGGGCATGGTTCATTCGTCACTACATTATGTGCTAGGCACAGAATCCCAACATTTGCCACAGACATTCTTGAGAAGACTCTGCCACCTATAACATACAGTCTGGTCCATTCATACCTTGACCCTGCAAACCCAGTGGATAGGAGACGAGGTCAAGAAGCAGGCGGATCAGGCGCAACCGCAATGGAGCAAGAGTATCCAGAGGCAGCCACACAGCATGAGCCCGGCGAAAGCAGCCACCAGCATCCCGTAGCTTTGGAGCCTCCAGTGCCAATCATGGAGCAAATGCTCCTAAATCAACAACAGATGCTGCGAAACCATGAACAGATGCTTTTAAATCAGCAACAGATGATTCAAAGGCATCAGGACCTGAGCCAGCGCGTCAGTGATTGATCTTTGCTATTTGCAATTATGTAAAGCAAAGACTCCTCTTCCCTATTCATAGATGGTCTATGAAAGTTCTATCCAGTCTTAAAACTGATGGAACCTTCAATCAGGAGGGTGTTTATTGTTTCAGTTGCCCAAGTTCGGCCTACTTTTCTCTTTTATCAAAATTCTCGTAGAATCGAGAATGAAGTTTTCATTCTGTACATGTCAGATCATGAATTATGAGCACCAGGTTCAACCAGTGGTTAATGCAGTATCCGCTGCTACCACCACCATTTTGAACCGCTATTGTCTGTAAGTCGTCCCTTTTATTTTTGAGTCTTACACATTTGGGGCAATGTATCGTTTAAGTTTGGGGGAGTTCTTATTTTATTTTATTTTATTTTTGTGTGTCTATCTTTGAGTTTTTTTTGTTTGTTTATTGGAACGCATAATGAATTAAGTGGGATAATGTAAGGGAATAGGAAGCTAAAATTTGTGTGCTTAAGTTAGATATGCCAAAGATTCATAAAAACCTGATTATTTGGAGTATTATGTGCTTAGTCTGTGTATTGTCAATTGTGAAAAATATCTGTGATGTCTGCTGCTTGTTATTTGAGGCGAAATAGTTAGGATATACATTGTTAGGAAAATGATTCAGGCATTTCTTTGTTAACTCTTCTTACCCTTCATTACCTTCCCTGACAATAAATTGTATCCCTAGTCAGCCCATATGAGCCTAAAACAGAAGTTATTTCTTTGACACCTCATGTCCCCTTGTGTACCATAAGCAGTAATTGAAGAGAGGGATGAAAAAAATATATGAAAAGAGAGTGAAAAATTAATGCACCCCAATAAAAAAAATGTAAAAGTTTAAGTTTGGGGGTGCTTATGTGAATGTGTTTCAGGCTCTCAAAAAGAGAAGAGGGAAATGATAGGTATGAACGAAAAAGAATACCAAAAAGAAGGACAAAATGGTTGAATGAGAAAAACGCTTATGGTACGTAATTTGAGCCTAAATGCCAACTTTTATCTATCTCTGCCTAATCCCACATTACAACCCTGAAAAGTCATGAAGATCTCTAGTATGTACATCCATGATTAGTGGAGAATAACAAGTAAACAGGCCTATAGAACTTTGAGAAAAAAAAAAATTGACACGCATATGTTGGGTATTCATGCTTCCATTGATCGTGATTGAAATGAATTTGTGAAATATCTGACTTGAAATTCTAGATTGCTAAATTCATGCTACATCTGTTCCTACATATTATCTTAACTGACGTTCATGTGTCTCTAAGTAATCCTGTGCAGCTGCGTGATTTGAATCTTTGAGTCTTTTATTTTTGTTCTTTGTTTTTGCTTTGATCTTTGCTTGGGGGCGAGCAAATGTTAAGTTTGGGGGTATTTATTAAGCGTATTTTGTATACGCTTTTTGTGTCATTTTTAGTTAGTCTTTTACTCGTTTTTGTTGTGTTTAGTGTAGTATTAGGTTTGTTTTTCCTTCTTTTGAGTCACATCGGTTCAAAAAGGCAAAATGGCGAAAAGGAACGAAGAATGTGCATAAAAGGAGGAATCCAAGGCCGAAAAGGACATAAATTAAATACCCAGACGAAATCCAGGCAGCGCCGCGACGCCGGAACATCAGAGAAGCCACAGAACTTTGGGCGCCACAGAGCCAGTCTGCAGGGCCGCGACATCGGTACGAAAATCGAGAATCCGAGGTTAATTTGGCAAGGGGCAGAAGGGTCCATAGGGCACAAAAATTGCAACATACTAAAAGCCCTAGGGGTTAGTATAGAAGGGAGGAGGTCATTCTAACACACAACACATCACAGGGCGAGGATTGGAAGCTACAATTGGAGACTTTAGTTCGCAGTACTTTTTTTCTTTCTTTTTAATTCAGTTTATGTTTGAAATTGTATTAGTTCTTAGTGTGACTATGACTAAGAGCTAAACACTTTATTAGGGCTTTCCTTTTGAATCGCTTGAAACTCTATCTCATGACTTAATGCATTAGTTTGATTTCTTCTTCACTTGATTAAGATTTATTCAATAATTGGTATGAATGTTTGATAGTTAATTGATCACTAATTATCATAACCTATATGATTTCGAATCAAGAACCGAGAGGAGAGATTTAGATATGTTGTAATTGAATAGACATATGTTAAAATCACAGACGAAAGTACCCCGATACTTGTGTAGCATTATAAGTTATTGTTCTTAATCCTCCTATGTGGTAAATCCTATCATAGAAATATAGAAGAGTTCTGAACTGGGGTTGAGTGATTATATATCCTAACCGGAATATAAGACAGTCTAGTTAACCGCTATCTTAACGTAGAAGAAGAAGTCATTCTAGTTGCATTAAAGCTTGAATAGAGTGGATAGTCAAGGATTTTGGAAGCCCTAATTCCTTCATAACCGATTAAACCCCAATAATTTAGATTACTTCTCACAATTATTCTAGTAGTTAGATAAAACCCCAAATCAAATATCGTTTGCCAAATAGATAATCTAGAATAGATGTTCGGTAATTAGAAACCAGTCTTTGTGGACGATAAACTCGATATTACAGACTATATTACTTGTGAACGATACGTACACTTGCGTGAGCAATTGGACATGGCCCTAACAGTTATCACATTTGCTGTACCTGAACCCAATATACAAGATGTAAGTGGCAAAATGGTCATACCAAGCCCTGGGGGCTTGTTTCAAGCCATAAAGTGACTTCCAAAGTCGACAAACATACTGAGGAGCTGAAGGATGCACAAAGGCAGGTGGTTGATGTATGTATACGATTGTTTTCAAATCCCCATGTAAGAATGCATTTTTCACATCAAACTGATGAATCAACCAATTCTTACCCATAACAATGCTAAAATAATGTGGATGGTGGATGGTTTAACCACTGGAATGAAGGTCTTAATACAATCAATTCCCTCACTTTGCCCCATGCCATTTGCCACAAGTCTCGCCTTATAGCGTTCAAGCTCATCACTGTCCCTGAATTTGTGACAATATAACCATATATAACGAATCACATTTACCCCCTCTGGTTTTGTGATAAGATCCCAAGTTTATTGTGTAGTGAGCACATCAAACTCCTCACATATGGCCGCATTCCACTTAGGATAAAGCTTGACTAATTTTGGGTTCTTAGGTATAAGTGAGATGGCTTGAGTGAATAGGTTAAAGTGGAATTCATTTTGAAAATTCTGCATTGGTCACAGGTTTCCATGTGGTGCATTAGAATGGGGATTGTTTGGGTATTTTATGGCAGGTGAGGACTCGGGGCAGAAGAGATGCGATGGGATAACAGGGCTTGAGCAATGGGGTTGTGAAGAGGTGATGAAACTTGCGGGCAGGGGGTTGGTCAACGGGGGTTGGGGGGTCAGTGATGGTATTGGGTGGTAGTGGGGTGGTCACGGAATTAGTGGTTAGGTCAGAAGAGATTGTGGGTGGTACTGGGGCAGTGGGGTTATCACGGGTAGCAGTGGGAGATGACGGGAGCAGTGGGTGTCGAGGGAGATGGTCGGGGAAGTGGGTTTTGAGTCAAACTACTAGATCTATGAATCATATTATTAAATAGGGGGGAAGTGTCCGAATTGTCAAGAAAGTCATAATCAATGAATTGAAATTTTTGGACGTTTGCAAAAGGGAAGATGTGCTGCTCAAACGTAACATGGCGAGATACAAAGACTTTATTTGTGGACAAATTATAGCATATGTACCTCTTATGGTTTGATGGAAAACCCAAGAAGATGCAAAGAGTAGTCCTAGGTGCTAATTTATGAGGAGTCGTGGAGGCGAGATTATGGTAGCATAGACAACCAAATATTCAGAGTTGACCATAGGAAGGAACCCGACGGAATATAATTTCGGTAGGAGTTTTATTTTTTAAGGGTACGGGTAGGTAATATATTAAGAAGGTATTCTACTATTTGTAACGCGTAGACCCAAAAGGGAGGGGGAGAGAAGCATGAAATAACATGGTACATATCATATTATTAATGGTGAAGGATTCTTTCGGCTTTATCATTGTGAGGTGAGGTATGGGGCAAGAGAGTCGAAACATCATGCCATTGTCCGTATAACATTTATGAAAGAGTGAATTGTTAAACTCACGACCATTGAAATGATTTAATATTCTTTTCAAATTGCGTTTTAATGTAGGATCGTAATTTAAGAAATGTGGAGTAGATTTGAGACTTATATTTGAACGGATAGTCCCAAACAAAATGAGAGAAGTCATCTAATAGTACCAAATAGTATTTATGACCTAGAGTAATGCGAGATGTCCATAAATATGCATAAATGATATCAAATGGAGAGAAAGTAACACTCAAAGACGATTTAAAATGAATTCTAACATATTTTCCTAGTGGACACGAATAACAGTTGTGGATAAATTTTCCTTTATTACATTAAATTAAATTGTGACTTTTAAAAAAGTTAAAAACTGGTGCTCCCAGGTGCCCAAGTCGCCTGTGTCAGGTTGAAAGAGAGATTGCAGCTAGAGATGTATGTGGATTGACATTTGCAACAAAATTGGAAGAGAAAGGATATAGGTCCCACACACTATTGTATCTCATAAGAGTTATCTCCGTATGTAGATCATTCATAAAAACCAAAAGGGTCAAACTCAATAGATACAAAATTGTCACTAGCAAAATTCTTAACAGAGATTAAATTTTTAAAAACGTTAGGAGCATATAGGACGTTTTTAGAGAAAATGGAGGGTGGGGTGGTGGAGTTTGAGTGGTGCCATAACCTTGAATTGGAATGCGATTGTCATTTATGACCAAAATAAATTGAGGATAGTTCAAATTAAACAGTTGAGAAAGATTATCGGAGTTACGAGTGAGGTGAGATATGGTGCCTATATCAATATACCAGGCATCATCAGGCTGCTATAAATACATGGTGTTGTAGGACTAGCCCAGTTCGATAGTGGTAAGGAGGTCATACGATTGTTGTTGTTGGGCCACCGAGAAGTGGTCTGCTATGGATGAGCCATCAGATGGTGTGGAAAAGGGCCCAGAATTCTAGGCTGCTAACTGGGTAGTGCCTTGGGCCGAGATATTCGGATGGAAATATGAGGGTGAGGCCCAGGTTTCGGAAATAGGCTAAGGCAGTGGGTTGACTCACTGAGATGGGTATTGGGCCTGCTGTGGTTGGTCACTAAAACTGGACTATCCCCCGCGACCTTTTCCATTGCCATCATGGCCGTTACCGCGACCTCTGCCCCTGCTGCCACCGCGGCTGCCTCACGGTTGTTGGTTATCCATGTGTTGCAGTTGGCCGACGGGTGTGGTGGTGGTCACCAGTGCATCAACTACCAAGGCATTTTGATTATGTTCGTCCTATTTGGCACTCCTAGTTTCTTCCAATAGCAATTATGACATGGCCTTGTTGAAACTAGAGAGGGGGTCGACTTGTTTAATCATTGTCGCAAGTGTGTCGTACTCACCCTTTAGCAAACCATTTATTAGTTGCAAAACCATCTTCGTTTCTGAAATTGTTGTGCCCACATTAGTTAATTGTTCTGCAACTAATTTCAATTGTTTATAATAGTCGGACATATTCGCAAAGTTTTCAAGACGGGTGTTATTGAATTGTTCCTCCAAATAGACAGCACGACTATGTTTATTGTCTTGAAAGATTCCCTCTAGTATTTTCCATAGTTAGTGAGCCAAAGCACCCGCCTTCATAATAGTATGAAGTAGCTCCTTGGATACGGTGTCATATATCCATTTCTTGACGATAGCATCTGTTATACCCCGTGGTTCAGGCCGTGCGAAAGGAGTTAGGACTCGAAATCAGAAAACTTCGGTCAGGGGCCTCAGCGCCGCGGCGCCAAGGCGGGGAATTCATGGCCGCGGCGCCTAAAGTTCCGAGAGTCCGCAGGAGTTGCGGCGCCGCGGCGCCGACTGCAGGGCCGCGGCGGGAAATCTGGCGGAAAAACTTAGAAAAATCTGATCTTTTCTTTTAAAAAGGGCATGGGAGGGTGACAAGTGTCCCCCCCCCCATCTGATTTTGCATGCATTATATTGACCAAGTCTTAAAGACTTGGTCATCTTTCATCTCTCTCTTAGACAAAGCTCCTCCTTCTCTCTTAATTATTTCAAGCTCCTCCTTCTCTCTAAAACTCCAAGAGATATTCTAGCCTTAGGAAAAATCTGAAAAGTAAAAGGCAAGAAGGAAGCTTGTGGCTAGCTTGTGAAGGTTATTGTGGTAGTGTTCTTGGAATAGAAGCTAGCAAGTTGTTGGATAAATTTGGCTAAAGCTCTAAGGTAATGATTCTTCCTTTATTATTAGTTTTTAGTGTTGCATGTTAAGAAGAAAGAACTTGTGGTAGTAAATAATGCTATTAGAGTCATTGCATGCAAGAAATGTGGTTTGGGTATGAAGGATTTGGCTAAAGAGATATTATGAGCATGTTGTAGCCTACAAACTACTTTAGAATTGTTAAGTGTATTATTATTACTTATGGGGCAGAATTTTACACACCCAAGATTAGGTGTGTAATCCCCTTTGTGTTGGTTTGGATGTTGGGCCTTAATGTGGCGTTTGAGTGTTGAAAAATCGGCCTTTGAAAATGTGGCAAAGTGAGTAGAAACAAAGGAAATGTTGCCCAATTTTCCTTAGGAATTGGTAACTTGAATTTGGAATTTCTACATTAAAATTAGGGGTTAATAAATGTATTATGGTCATTATAGGTTGACATATTACGTGCGGTATTTCGGACTTAGCAAGTGGATTAACCGAAGAGGTATGTGAAACTTTCCTATCTCTTGAGCATGAGTAGTTGTACCTATGTAGTACGGTAGACGTACAAGATTTGATATCTTTCACTTGTTTTAAAGTATATGATACTTGTTTCATTTTAAAGGTATAAGTCCCTTGGATTTAGGGAAAATGTATTTGACAAAGGAATGACGCTAATATAATGACTTTATGGGAAGTTGGTTATATTAGTGTTTGAAAGGTTCACAAAGAAAGGTTTACTCTAATTAAAACAAGTACGGGTAAAGGATTTGAAACTATGGAAGGTGAATTGATTTTTAGGCATTGGTTGCCTAAGGTTTTAAAGGAAATGAAGTCATTTGATTTAGAAGCCTATTATATTTCTAAAAGGAGATGTGACTTGTCTTGAAAAGAAATCGTAACTTGATACTATGGTGATTAGTATCTTGGAATTTTTGTATAAAAAGAGTTATTTCTTAAAAGGTTAGAAGTACATGGTACTTGGGTTAAATTCCCGGATTTTCTATTAAAAGACATGTTAGTGCCTTAGTTATACTAAAATGAGGGGATATATTAATAATGTTAATAAGAAGTTGGAGGATTTCTTAACTTGCTTATGTTATGATATGATAAGCCGGTAGTGCTTATGTTATGATATGATAGGCCGGTAGTGCTTATGTTATGATATGATAGGCCGGTAGTGCTTATGTTATGATATGATAGGCCGGTAGTGCTTATGTTACGTATGATAGGCCGGTAGTGCTTATGTTATGATATGATAGGCCGGTAGTACTTATGTTATGATATGATAGGCCGGTAGTGCTTATGTTACGTATGATAGGCCGGTAGTGCTTACGTTATGTATGATAGCCGGATGAGCTATGTTATATATATATTATTACGGGTAAACCCCGGGTTATTCTTGTTATTTCCTTTGGACATACTGACACGATGGGTGGCCCACGGGTATGCTCCAATAGGATGGTTTACTACTTATTCCATGGATTTGCTACCCATGATGCGAGTGCGGCGTTGGTACTCATGCGGATCCGGTCTACAGTATCCATGCGGGTGAAATAGTCCCATGCGAGTACGGCGATGTTACTCATGCGGGTCCACAGGATCCATGCGGGTGAAATAGTCTCATGCGGGTGAAATAGTCCCATGACGAGGCAGATGACCTCATGCGGGTCCACAGGACCTATGCGGGTGAAATAGTCCCAGGAGTAGGATTGCTTAATGATACTACGGGCGAGGTACCCTGTTTTGATCATGAGCTTCCTATTTTTATGCAGTATATATATACATTTGTTACTCTCATTGTTAGTAAGGCACAATGCAAAGTAAACTGATTTTCGTCTATGACTCCAGCTTATATTTTTGACTTATGATATTATTACAGTATTTTCCAGTTTCGCATATTTGGTACATGTTGTACTGACCTCCTTCGGGGGGGTTGCGTTCATGCCGCAGGTTGAGGTTCATAGCTTGCTGATCCACACTCTTAGGATCACTGTTCGGTTCTCGAGAGGCTCTATTTCTCCGGAGGTCTCGTCTTTTGGTACGGTTCCCTGAGGTTGTAGACTTTTGTACATTCAGGGGGTATGGCGGGGCCCTGTCCCGTCATAGTGTTTATACCTTCTTAGAGGCTTGTAGTCCTGTCATGAATTGGGATGTAAGGATGTAACTGTTCGTTTTATTATATTTAGAGGTAGCCACTTTGGGTTAGCCTGTTTTATATTCTTATATGGTTCTTGTTTGTGAGTTTATTTCCGCTGGTTTTCTCTGATGTTGTATCACAAGGGTGCCCGGGGTAAGACACCAGTCACGGATCCGAGGTCGGGTCGTGACAAAAGTGGTATCAGAGCAGTTAATCCTCGGAAAGGGTCTACAGGCCGTATCTAGTAGAGTCTTGATTATCGGTGTATTGTGCACCACGTCTATAATCAGGAGGCTACAGGATATTTAGGATTGGTTTCCATTCTTCTCACTCTGAGATCGTGCGATAGAGCCGTGTGGTTTGGGTCGTCCCTCCCTAACGAGTTATGTTGTTTGCAGCTGCGAGAAAGGTAGTAGTGACCCAGGAAGGATTATGTGGATTGCGTATCCAGGTTGGTTGTAATTGTTGTATAGTTGGTATAATGACGTACGACTATACAGATTTATGTATAAGGGTCATATATGGGCTACCTAGAATGATTTTAGATTACCAGGAATTGGTAAGGGCTAATTAGGTACCGGGAAGGTATGAAACGATTTAATAAACTCTCATCAAGGTTTTACGTACTAAATTGAGATAATTAGGAGATGATGAGTTGTCTGAGAAGGTAATAGACCTTAAGAAGTTTAATTAAGGGACCTAATGGGAGACTATGGTTGTAAATTAAGCTACGTGGTATGCTTAAGAGGATAGTATGGATGAGATCCGTGTGGGGTAAGTAATGGTTGTTATGATCAAGACGACACGACTATGGTATTATGAGAAGTTAGTGTACCCGTTTAAGGGGTGGGATCAGTTAATAGTAGTCACGTGGCGAGTCCGCGAGGTACAAGCCCGAGTCTAATTAATCGCTTTACGAGTTCGGACGTATTCCACCGAACGGGTTGTGGCCGCGGAAATGGCCTTATATTGTTTAACTTAGTAACTCCAAGATCGAAGGCGCCTTTATTATGGAAGTTATGTCGTAAGCTAGAATAAGTTTGGAAATGCGAGCTTACGACGGCCGTAGGAAGGGAGGAACCAAGTGTTAAGAAATGGAGCCAGAATCCATGAGAACCTTTATGAGGTAACTACACCTGTGAGTGTTGGGTGGTAGCTGAGTGGGTAGATAATAATTGTCGGTAACGATACAGTCGTTGGACCCTAGCAGAGCTGTTATGACAGATGTTGAGGACATTATGAGTACGGGCTAGTTGGCCTCTTGTTATGCCAGCGTGGACTGCAGAAGAGAGATTGATTCGGTACGCTTTCGATGGCCGATTATCGAGTGGAGAGGAAGGGAAGTGGTAGTAACCAGTGAATTATCCTTCCTTCTTTGACATCATTGTTTTTAATAAGTCTGTGTGATTTGTTCATTGAGGAAAGTTGACGCAGGAAGTAAGTAATACTTGAATTTGAAGGAATTTATGTTAAGTGCCCTTGGAGGTACTTGGAGTTGGTTTGGTGTGGCGGTCAGGGCCATGACCTTCCGGATAATTTCACGGAAATGTGCAAAGCAAGAATAAAATAAGTACGAGCACTGCCGGCAGAAAGCTGAGGGCATCTTTGGTAGGTTTTGAAAATCTACACGATTTTAAGGCGGTGCGTAATGATTAGATATTTACAGGACTACGAGAGGACCTGGTGATTAGGGTTGTGACTCCAAGGAAAGTTTATTGAAGGGATATAAGTTCTCTCCCCTACATAAAAGGATAGTTTTACGTATTATGGGGTTATGTGTACCCATGTCGTTAGACGAAGGATGGGAGACTGGTAAGGTCTTCAGTATCGTCACGCCGTAAGTTACAGTTTTAGATAACCGTGGGAAAGGTATTGTGTTGGGGAAATTAAGAACGACGTTACGAAATGGTTGAGGAAGAGTCATAAGGATAAAAAAAGAAATGCAGATAGTACGCATGTGTGAAACTGTATGATCATGGATCAAGATAGAAATACTTTTGTTAATAATAAGCATAAGATAAGGATATGACCAGAATGATAAAAGAGAATACGACTATGGTTATGTAAGTTGCACGAGATACAATTACCCCGGACTAGTGTAAGACCATTAGTAAATAATGGGCAGTAAGAACACCTCGAGGGAAGGTGGTAGCATCGACACTGACAAAAAACAAATAGTAAGAAAATACGGAGGGGTAAGGGACCCCAGGACAACTTGAAATAACTTATAAAGGAAAGACGAGTAGACACTCGAACGATAAGAAATCTTGACAAGTCATTGGATTATGTAATACCGTGAATTGAGGTTGAACACCGGACTATAAGCTCTACGAGCTGGAAGAGAATAATAGGATCACTACTTGACGGGATCAAGGGAGTCTCCCCCTAAATTGTGATAGGCAGGAAGTCTTAGCCATGCGGTAAGCAGAGGAATCAAATCTAAGTATAGTAACCAAGTTTGGTTGCAACAGAGAAAGGGGAAACAGGAACCATAATTTAGATTAAGGATGCCCGAATATTTCACAAATACAAGAAAGGCTTCCAGTTATTGGAAGAGAAGTTGACCGACTACGATTCTAACCCCTTGAGAGACTAGAGGTTAGGGTATTATTGTAACACGTTGGGTGTTGGGCTAGGTTGTGTCGATGCAACACGATAAGGTTCTGACTTATGTTTCCGGCGGTTAGGGAAGCAAGAAAGGAATTACACTACTCACGATTTAGTAATCGTACCTTGAAGATTTGGAGGCAATTCCTTATATAGATTTCATGTGGATATTTGTGCAGACCACAAGAGACTCCGGTATATCTTCAGACTGAGGCAGCTGAATTTGCGACAGAGACGGTGATTAGGGTTACTCAAGGATTGTGATATTGATATCCTATACCACCCAGGGAAGGCCAATGTAGTTGCAGATACCCTTAGTCGCAGATCGATGGGTAGTCCGTCAAGTGCGGCAGGGAAGAAGGGCATGGTCCGTGAGTTACAACATTGCGAGCCTTGGGGTTCGTTTGGTTGGTCCCGATAGTGATGGAGTTCGGGTTCGAGAGGTTGCCGAGTCTTCCATCGTCGAGGAGGTGAAGAGGCGACAGTATGAGGATCCGATTTTGATACGGTATCGAGATGCCGCTTTTCAGAAAGAGAAGAGTCTATTTGAGGTAGCGCCGGATGGGGTGCTAAGATTTGAGGGCCGGTTGTGTGTTCCCGATGAGCAGACTTCGTCGCGATTCAGAGGCTCACAGTGCCCGTTATTCTATTCACCCGGGGTCGACTAAGATGTATCATGACCTCAGATGCGTGTATTGGTGGGATGGCCTGAAGAGGGACGTGGCAGGTTTTGTTGCACAGTGTCCTAATTGTCAGCAGGTCAAGGTTGAGCACCAGAAGCCCGGTGGGCTGTTACAAGCTATTGATATTCCGATGTGGAAATAGGAGGTGATAAATATGGATTTTATTACAGGATTACCTCACACTCAGAGGAAGCATGATTCCATTTGGGTGATTGTCGACAGGCTGACGAAATCAGCCCATTTTCTTCCGGTTAGGACGACGTTCTCAGCTGAGGACTATGCCAGATTATATATTATAGAGATTGTGAGACTGCACGGAGTCCCTGTGTCGATTATATCAGATAGAGGAGCCCAGTTCTCGGCTAACTTCTGGAGGTCCTTTCAGAAGGGATTAGGGACACAGGTGAGTCTCAAGATCGCATTTCACCCTCGGGATCGACGGACGGCCGAGCGCCTATCCGAACAACGAGGATATGCTGCGGGCTTGTGTTATTGATTTCAGGGGTAGCTGGGAGGATCATTTACCTCTTGTGGAGTTTGCTTATAGCAACAACTACCATTCTAGTATCCAGATGACGCCTTATGAGGCCTTATATGGGAGGAAGTGTAGGTCACCGATAGGTTGGTTTGAGGTGGGAGAAGTTCAGCTAGTCGGGCCAGACTTGGTACAACAGGCAGTGGATAAGGTGAAGCTTATCCAGGAATGGTTATTGGCAGCCCAGAGTCGGCAGAAGTCGTATGCAGATCAGCGGCGTTGACACTTGGAGTTTGAGATAGATGATTGGGTCTTCCTGAAGGTATCACCTATGAAGGGTGTGATGAGATTTGGGAAGAAGGGGAAACTTAGCCCACGGTACATTGGGCCTTATCAGATTATCTGTAGGATAGGCAAGGTTGCCTATGAGATGGATCTGCCGTCCGATCTGGAGGCAGTACATCCAGTCTTTCACGTATCTATGTTGCGGAAATGTGTTGGAGATCCATCTAGAGTGCACGATTCAGATATCCGTGTGACGGGGTTATCATATGAGGAGAGTCCCATGGCGATACTCGATCGTCAGGTTAGGAGATTTCGGACGAAGGATGTGGCTTCCGTCAAGGTATTGTGGCGGAACGAGAATAGGGAGGAAATGACGTGGGAAGCTGAGGATGACATGATGGAGAAGTATCCTCACTTATTCCCTATACCTCCAGGTAACCCACTTTCTGGTTGTTAGTTTTATTTGGCAATTGTGCTTGAGTAATGTTGTGGCTTGTGGAGCGTCCTTATTTGCAGGAAGTATAAGTTAAGAGAGACTATGTCGAATTGTGATTTGGGTAAGCCTAGAAGGAACATTCGGGACGAATGTTTCTAAAGGGGGGAGAATGTTATACCCCGTGGTTCAGACCGTGCGTATGGGGCCATGCGAAAGGAGTTAGGACTCGAAATCAGAAAACTTCGGTCAGGGGCCTCAGCGCCGCGGCGCCAAGGCGGGGAATTCATGGCCGCGGCGCCGGAAATCAGGGCCGCGGCGCCTAAAGTTCCGAGAGTCCGCAGGAGTTGCGGCGGCTATCGCAGGCCGCGTAGCGCTGCGAAATCAGCGGAAAAACTTAGAAAAATCTGATCTTTTCTTTTAAAAAGGGCATGGGAGGGTGACAAGTGTCCCCCCCATCTGATTTTGCATGCATTATATTGACCAAGTCTTAAAGACTTGGTCATCTTTCATCTCTCTCTTAGACAAAGCTCCTCCTTCTCTCTTAATTATTTCAAGCTCCTTATTCTCTCTAAAACTCCAAGAGATATTCTAGCCTTAGGAAAAATCTGAAAAGTAAAAGGCAAGAAGGAAGCTTGTGGCTAGCTTGTGAAGGTTATTATGGTGGTGTTCTTGGAATAGAAGCTAGCAAGTTGTTGGATAAATTTGGCTAAAGCTTTAAGGTAATGATTCTTCCTTTATTATTAGTTTTTAGTGTTGCATGTTAAGAAGAAAGAACTTGTGGTAGTAAATAATGCTATTAGAGTCATTGCATGCAAGAGATGTGGTTTGGGTATGAAGGATTTGGCTAAAGAGATATTATGAGCATGTTGTAGCCTACAAACTACTTTAGAATTGTTAAGTGTATTATTATTACTTATGGGGCAGAATTTTACACACCCAAGATTAGGTGTGTAATCCCCTTTGTGTTGGTTTGGATGTTGGGCCTTAATGTGGCGTTTGAGTGTTGAAAAATCGGCCTTTGAAAAGGTGGCAAAGTGAGTAGAAACAAAGGAAATGCTGCCCAATTTTCCTTAGGAATTGGTAACTTGAATTTGGAATTTCTACATTGAAATTAGGGGTTAATAAACGTATTATGGTCATTATAGGTTGACATATTACGTGCGGTATTTCGGACTTAGCAAGTGGATTAACCGAAGAGGTATGTGAAACTTTCCTATCTCTTGAGCATGAGTAGTTGTACTATGTAGTATGGTAGACGCATGCGATTTGATATCTTTCACTTGTTTTAAATTATATGATACTTGTTTCATTTTAAAGGTATAAGTCCCTTGGATTTAGGGAAAATGTATTTGACAAAGGAATGACGCTAATATAATGACTTTATGGGAAGTTGGTTATATTAGTGTTTGAAAGGTTCACAAAGAAAGGTTTACTCTAATTAAAACAAGTACGGGTAAAGGATTTGAAACTATGGAAGGTGAATTGATTTTTAGGCATTGGTTGCCTAAGGTTTTAAAGGAAATGAAGTCATTTGATTTAGAAGCCTATTATATTTCTAAAAGGAGATGTGACTTGTCTTGAAAAGAAATCGTAACTTGATACTATGGTGATTAGTGTCTTGGAATTTTTGTATAAAAAGAGTTATTTCTTAAAAGGTTAGAAGTACATGGTACTTGGGTTAAATTCCCGGATTTTCTATTAAAAGACATGTTAGTGCCTTAGTTATACTAAAATAAGGGGATATATTAATAATGTTAATAAGAAGTTAGGAGATTTCTTAACTTGCTTATGTTATAATATGATAAGCCGGTAGTGCTTATGTTATGATATGATAGGCCGGTAGTGCTTATGTTATGATATGATAGGCCGGTAGTGCTTATGTTATGTTATGATAGGCCGGTAGTTCTTATGTTATGATATGATAGGCCGGTAGTGCTTATGTTACGTATGATAGGCCGGTAGTGCTTATGTTATGATATGATAGGCCGGTAGTGCTTATGTTATGATATGATAGGTCGGTAGTGCTTATGTTACGTATGATAGGCTTACGTTATGTATGATAGCCGGATGAGCTATGTTATATATATATTATTACGGGTAAACCCCGGGTTATTCTTGTTATTTCCTTTGGACATACTGACACGATGGGTGGCCCACGGGTATGCTCCAATAGGATGGTTTACTACTTATGCCATGGATTTGCTACCCATGATGCGAGTGCGGCGTTGGTACTCATGCGGATCCGGTCTACAGGATCTATGCGGGTGAAATAGTCTCATGCGAGTATGGCGATGGTACTCATGCGGATCCACAGGATCCATGCGGGTGAAATAGTCCCATGCGGGTGAAATAGTCCCATGACGAGGCGGATGACCTCATGCGGGTCCACAGGACCTATGCGGGTGAAATAATCCCAGGAGTAGGATTGCTTAATGATACTACGGGCGAGGTACCCTGTTTTGATCATGAGCTTCCTATTTTTATGCAGTATATATATACATTTGTTACTCTCATTGTTAGTAAGACACAGTGCAAAGTAAACTGATTTTCGTCTATGACTCCAGCTTATATTTTTGACTTATGATATTATTACAGTATTTTCCAGTTTCGCATATTTGGTACATGTTGTACTGACCTCCTTCGAAGTGTGTTCATCTGCCGCAGTTGAGGTTCATAACTGGCGATCCGCACTCTTAGGATCACCGTTCGGTTCTCGGGAGGCTCATTTCTCCGAGGCCTCGTCTTTTAGTGCAGTTCCACGAGGTTGTAGACTTTTGTACATTCGGGGTATGGCGGGGCCACTGTCGTCATAGTGTTTATACCTTCTTAGAGGCTTGTAGTCTGTCATGAATTGGGATGTAAGGATGTAGCTCGCTTTATTATATTTAGAGGTAGCCACTTTGGGTTAGCCTGTTTTATATTCTTATATGGTTCTTGTTTGTGAGTTTATTTCCGCTGGTTTTCTCTGATGTTGTATCACAAGGGTGCCCGGGGTAAGGCACCAGTCACGGATCTGAGGTCGGGTCGTGACAGCATCAAGTCATTTCACGTTGTGTTATCAATGTCAAACGGACAGGGTATGGTGGTGTCGTTGTGATAAAAAATATTGTAGGCACAAGCATGAATTTGAAATAATTCTACCCATGAAAAGTATTGTCCATCCTCTTGATCAAGAATCAAAGGGATAAATTTTTTAATATTTGTGATGGCGAAGGCCAGATGAAAGGGGTTGGTAGAGGAGGATGAAGGAGGAGGATGTGTGATATCTTGTGTAGAGGAGGAGGAATCATGAGAACTCATGTTGCCGCCGGAAGTTTGGGAAGAAAGGGGAGGGGCGGCGAAAATTCCTTAAGGTTTGGGGGGTTGTCGCCGGAAAGAGAGAAGGGGGGTGGCGGCCGAAAAAAGAAAGAATTTTAGGGTGTTAGGGTTTTGGCTTTTGATATCATGTAGAATGATGTAATTCTTCTTGGTTGGAGGCTTCTCATTAATGCAATATTTATAGGTGTCTACAATTTACAATCTTAATTGGAGAAAGATCTCTACTTTACATAATTATATTAGAATAATAATTACAAAATATATAAAAAATATTAATATATTCTCGATCAAAGTTGAGTAAATAAAAGTATACTTTTTCGAATAGCTTGTAATTTTAAATGAAATGGTTACAGATGTTTTAACATTGTACCACAGCTGACAGAAGTCTTATGTTCGAGTGTCTTCACCGCCGCCCATTATACAATTTCAGGCACGCGTTTGGCCTATGGAAAATAAATCAAGATGCACATGAAAGTCATGTTAAAAACATAATTAAATATGTAAATAAAAGTACACTCTCTAACCATTTAAGATTTTTGATGATATAGATCACACGCTTCATCAGACCCTCTAAACTACTAGTCTAGAGTTATCTTTTATTTTTCTCTTTATTTAGCATTATTATTTCGTGGGGTAAGATTTAAAGGTGGGAAATGGGCTGGTATTGGTGAAACTTGAAGGCAGTATTTAAAGGCACACAGTAATTAACTTGTAACTGCATGGATATAGATGAAGCTAAGGATTGAGTTCCAAAGATGGAGGATTAATAAGCCACGGCTGACACGCACATGCACACACATTTAGTACTTTAAAACAGTCAAAACTTAGAGTTTGATTCGAATATAATGCTACTTTGATCCCATTGTTTTTAATTTTCATCCATACTAACTTCCACTATGCTTTAAAACATTCAATAATGGAAGACCATGCATAACAGCCAGACATCTGTGTATACATTAGTTGTAACTTAAGGTATTAGAAAAATGACCAGTTGAGATCCATTAGCAATATCATATCTTTCAGATGTTTATCCAAATTGGTTTCACGATTTAAGAGACCAAATCAAAGTTTGATAAGAACTCTTCCATATGATACTGATGAGATGTACCATATAATAATATTGGACTTGTCCATATGTTACATATTCTTTCTAATTAAAATTGCCGTTGCACATTATAGAAACATAATTGTAAACGTGTACCAAAAAATATCGCATCATAATTATAATATATGTCTGTGTAACTATTAGTGATACGTAATTATGGTAAACTAGGATTTCTATTGTAATTAGGACTATTCCTATTGTATTAGAGATACATCTTGTACAATATATATATTGATATTAATGAGAAAGACTTCTCAAGGGAGATTAATATCATCTTACATGGTATCAAAAGTCAAAACCCTAAAACCCTAGAATTTCTTTCTCTTCCACGCCGCCGAGACCCCCCCTCCCACCCTCTCGTATCTCAGCCGCGGCGCCACCCACAGAAATTCTTAGGTTTCTTCAATATTTCTCTGTTCTCTAAATGGATACTCAGGAATCTGACGCTTCCACCTCCACAAATTCCACCACCACGTCGTCATCCTCTTTTCATCCCGCCCTAATTGTTACCAACATCAAGAATTCTATTCCCATTCTTCTTGATCAGGAATACTTGGATTGAACTATTTCATAATCATGCATGTCCCTATAACGTGCTTGATCATATCGATGACACTATTCTGCGCCCTCCGGAGGTTGATGATTCTACTTGGCGTCGTCTAGGCGTCGACGTCAAACAATGGATTTATGGTAGTATTTCTCAGGATTTTTTTCTTACTATCATGAAATCTGGCGCCACAGCTCGTGATTTATAGACCGATTGGAGGAAATCTTTCAAGATAACAAGTACACTCGTGCGGTGTATTTGGAGGAACAATTTAATAATACATGTCTTGAAAATTTCTCCAACATGACTGAGTACTGTAAACAATTGAAACAAATGGCGGATCAAATCTCCAACGTCGACACGCCTGTCTCGGACACTAAAATGGTGTTGCAAGTGATTGCAGGTCTTTCCAAAGGAGACTATGATACGTTAGCCATCATGATTTAATAGGCAGATCCGTTACCCAGTTTTAACAAAGCTCGCTCGTAGTTGTTTCTCAAAGAGACTCGACGTGCTAAGCAAGATGAGCACAATCAGAAGACGTTAGCTGTCGAAACGCGCCCCCAAGATCCAACTCTGCCATAAACTCTCAACCGTGGCAAGGATGCGGTGGCAAGAGTGGCAAGGGTCGTGGCGGCAGATGAGGTTGTGGTCGTGGCAGGGTCACGGACAGCAGAATCAGTAGCAGCAACAACAGGCCCGCGAGAACGATGCAGCGCCCGCTGCGCCCAACAATATCGATGCTGATCTTGCGCCGCCGCCATTTCAGTACCAACAACCATTCAACCAGTATTCTCATCACAGGTTGTTGGGCCCTGCTCCAGGCCCTCGGCAAGTCCAGATACCGCGCAAGCCTACGCCGTACACGACCCGGTTCAGCAGCCCTCATCGGCGATGACACCCATCGAAGTTGGGTCAGACTTGGCGGCTTTAATATGCAACGGCGACAACAATCATATACATGGACTTCGGAGCCACATCTCACCTCACCCGGTCTGCAGGTAATATTCTCAAACTGTTTGGTTTAAAGCATCCTCAATTTATTACAGTTGGTAGAGGCCACCGAATTCCAATAAAGGGTTATGGTACATCCTACATACCACATCCTCATCTATTCCCCCTTAGAAATACCTTATATGCCCCACATATAATAAGAACCTAATCTATATCCATACATTTACTCGTAATAATTTTGTCTCTATTGATTTTGACCCTTTTGGTTTTACTATGAAGGATCTACATACGGGGACACCTCTTATGAGATGCAATAGCACGGGGGATCTCTATCCTTTCACTCTCACCTCCGCTGCCAGATCTTGCTCTCTTATCTCTCTAGCGGCCATTTCTTCATCAACGTGGCATAATAGGCTTGGTCATCCAGGAGCCCCAGTTTTTAATTTTCTTAGAGGCAATAATTTCATTAATTGTAATAATGGGAAGCTTGCCCAAAACTGTGTTTCCTATTCTTTAGGCAAATATATTCGTCTTCCGTTTAAACCATCTACTAGTGTTACCTTTGCACCTTTTGATATTATACATGCCGATTTATGGATATCACCTATTGGTAGTTCTCTCGGTCATTAATTGTAATAATGGTCGTGAATTCAATAACTCTATATTTCACCGGTTTTGTTCTAATAATGACATGATTTTTTACTTCTCCTGCCCTCGTACCTCCCCACAAAATGGTAAAGCTGAAAGAATCATCCGCACTATAAATAACATGATTCACACTCTATTGATTCATGTCTCCCTCTCTCCGTCCTTCTTGGTATATGCTGCTAAAATGTCAGAATACATTCTAAATATTCTCCTCACTAGCACACTTCACAATATGACCCCTACCGAAATTCTCTATCATAGAGTCGCATCCTATGATCACCTGCGGATATTCTGTTGTCTATGTTATCCTAACCTGACCTCTACTGCCCCTCACAAGCTAGGTCCTCGGTCCATTTCATGTGTCTACCTAGTCTTTCCGTCAAACCATATGGGCTATCTATGATATGACTTGTCCTCTCGTGAAATTCACATATCTCATCACGTCACATTCGACGAGACCACATTCCCGTTTTCTAATCTTAAAAAGTTCTAAAAACCGGATTACTTTTTTCTTGATGAGCCTGCCATCTCTCCTATCATTCTCAGTCAACTAGATCATAGCACTGTCACCGAATCACCTTCTCTACCCAGGGGTTATTCTTCAGCGTCAATGCCGCGACGCCAAAGCTCATGCGAGCAGAGTCCTGATTTACCATCGACAGCGCCGCGGACTTTGATCACGGCGCCGCGGTGCCTCTGACGACGTCACCCCCTCCTTCTCCATATACAACCAATCTCTCAGTCTCGACTCTTCCCACTCAGCCGACACATCCTCCCACTGTCCCCACTCACCAAATGGAAACTCGTGTCAAGCATGAAATCTTCAAATCCAAAGTCCAATTTAACTTGTCTGCCCAAACTATTTCTCCAATTCTCAAGAATCCTAAATTGGCTAAACAATACCCTAATTGGAATGCGGTTATGTATGAGGAATTTAATGTTTTAACTAAATATCATACATGGGATCTAGTACCTAGACTTGAGGGGGTGAATGTGATCCATTGCATGTGGCTATTTCATCACAAATTCAGAGATAGTGAAGATCTTGAGAGGTATAAGGCACGACTTGTGGCTAATGACACAAATCAGCAGGAGGGCATTGATTGTGGTGAGACCTTCAGCCCTGTTGTCAAACCGGCTACTATTCACACAATTTTAAGCATTGTCATGGGCAAACACTGGCCGATCCATCGTCTTGATGTGAAGAATGCATTTTTACATGGGGATCTGAGAGAAACAGTCTACATGCATCAGCCACCTGAGTTCACCCATCCAGCAGTTCCTCACTATGTGTGTCGTCTCCGTAAGTCATTATATGGCCTGAAATAGGCCCCCCGTGTGTGTTATGATCGTTTTTCCACGTATAACTTACATATTGGGTTTGTATGCAGTAAGAGTGATACATCACTCTTCATTTTTCATCAAGGTAGCAGCACTGCTTACTTATTTCTTTACGTGGATGATATTGTTCTTAATGCTACCTCTGACGGGTTGAAAAATAAGATTATTTCCTTGCTTAAGTCCGAATTTGCAATTTTTTTTTTTAGGTAAATGCAAATATTATTACTAAGAAAGGAAAGAACAGGTGGCTACAATCAGTCATTGAGGGTTCTCAAACCTCAACGTAATACAAACAAGAAATTAAGGAGGGGTGGGCGGCCACCGGAGTCAGATTACAAGAGGATTAAATCATGAGAACTCTATAAGTTGTTGTTTTAACTTTACTTAATGACCTCCTCGCGTTAAGCTAGTGCCTTCAAAGAGCAATGTATTTCTTGTCCTCCAAATTTCATATACCACTATGCAAAAGGCAAGTAAGATAGATTTGGCTCGGATGCCTGTCCCGCGGTGGTCTTTTTTTATCCACTTGAGTGTGCTTTCAATAGTTGTCATTTCTCTTATAATACCCAACCATTCCCTTATGTGCTTCCAAATCATGCGGGTATAGGGGCAAGTAAAGAAGAGGTGCGCCCTTGTCTCATTAGCCCGCTTGCAGAACCTGCAAGACCTATCTTCCAAGTTTAGGTAGGAGAGAGTGTCTTTTGTAGCTAACCGCTTCCTACAAGTGAGCCAAACTGTGAAAGAGAATTTAGGAGGAATGAAACCTTTTCAAATTTGAGACATCCAAAGCTTTTTATCCCGCGGTATGCGCAAGACCTCACACACGAGACTAGAATCAAATCTTCCATTGGTACAACACTTTTCCAAGATGGAAATTGCGTTACCTTGGCTACCAAAGATGGAAACGAATTTGTCGCGAATGCCACAAATTTTTTTGAATAAGGGGGAGTCCCTAGCACGTACCTCATAATCCCAAAAGGATTGGCCTCTAAAATAGTAGCTATTAATCCATTGGACCCATAGGGTATCCGCCTTGGTGTGAGTTTGCCAAATGGTCCGGGAGAGTAAGGCATGGTTCCATTCTTTGATGTTCATAAGACCCAAGCCTCCTTCGGATTGAGGCATACAAATGACATCCCAAGCGACTCTTGGTTGATTTGGGAAAGCTGAGTTATTTTTTGGGGATATCAGTGACCATGTCTGCCGACCACATGTTCTTGTGTCAGCGTAATTATGCAGAGGAGATTGTTTACAGAGCTAAGATGGCGAATTGCAAAGTTTCACCTACTTCAGTTGATTCAAAATCTAAGCTCAATGTTATTGATTGTGCTCCAGTCTCCGATCCTACTATGTATAAGAGCCTTGAAGATACAGTTCAGTATCTCACATTTACAAGGCCATACATTGCTTATGCTGTTCAGCAGGTCTGCCTATTTATAGATGCCCCAGAAAGTCTTATTTCACTGCCCTTAAGCGTATCATTTGATAGATTAAGGACACACTTGATTATGGTTTGCACTTATACCCCTCTGCACCAAACAAATTGCTCTCATATACTGATGTAGATTGGGCAGGGTGTCCAGACACGCGATGCTCCACCTCCGATTTTGTGTTTTTTTAGGGGATAACCTGATTTCTTGGTCTGCCAATCGACAGGCTACCCTATCTCATTCCAGTGCCGAGGTTGAGTATATAGGCGTTGCAATTATGGTAGCTGAGATTTGTTGGCTCACAAATTTACTGTTAGAGCTTCAGTGTCCTTTGTGTCATACATCTATTGTGTACTGTGATAACATCTCTGTCATTTATCTCTCTCACAACCCGGTTCAGCATCAGCGAACCAAGCACATTGAGATAGACCTACACTTCGTTCGTGAGAAAGTTGCACTAGGCCATGTCAGAGTATTACATGTTCCTTCATCCTATCAGTATGCCAATATATTTACCAAAGGACTTTCCAGACAGTTATTTCTTGACTTCAGATCCAGTCTCAGCGTACGGCCTCCTCCCGCTCCGACTAAGGGTGTGTGTAAACGTGTACCAAGACATATTCCACCATAATTAGAATATATATCATATATTGTGTAAATATTAGTGATATATAATTATGGTAAACTATGATTCATATTGTAATTAGGACTAGGATTCCTACTGTATTAGGGATACATATATATTGATATTAATGAGAAAGACTCCTCAAGAGAGATTAATATATGTTGAGTGTATTTTATACACTCTTTTGAGTCATTTTTAGTTAGTATTTCACTTTTTTATTTTGCGTTAGTATAGTGTTAGGTGTGTTTTTCTTTCATTTGTGTCACAGCGGTCATAAAGGAAAGGATACTACTTTTGAGGATGAAATGAGCTTAACTGAGGATGAAAATTGCACAAGCACATCCCAAGGAATGAAGCCTAAGAAGTGCCAAGAAATCTGGCAGATTCCGGACAAAAATCAAAGAGGCACCGCGGTGCCTGGCCAAGTAGCACCGCGGTTCCATGGAACCGCGGTCAGGAAAATTAGCACCGAGGCGTAAAAATTGCCGAAAGTCCGAAACTGAAACACCGTCGAAGGCACCGCGGTGCCATATGTCCGGTGAGCTGCAGTGATTTCAGAAGAATTAGCACCACGGTTCCGACGCGTATTTTTCAGGTTTCCTGGGCCGAATTGGAGAGGGTTTTTATGGTCCGAAATTTTCTCAAGTATAAAATCCCTAAACCCTGTTCATATACCATATTCTGAACACAACTTTGGAGAGGAGAAATGGAGGCAAGACACAATTGGAGACATCTCATTGTTCAAGTTATTTTCTTTCCTTTACTTTATTTCAGTTTATGTTGGATTGTAATTTAGTTCTTGACATGACAATTTTTCGGAGCTAAATACTTTAGTCGGGTTTCCATCGAATCTTCTTGAAGTTCTTCCATATAGTTAATGCATTGATTATTGATTTCTTCTTCAGCATATTAAGATATATTCAATAGTGTTATGATTGCTTGATAATTAACTAGCTATTAATTGTCATCACTTATATGATTTCGAATCAAAAGTCTGAAAGGTGAGATTTGAATATGCTGTATTTGTCTAGATATATGTTAAAATCGAGGACGAAAGTACCTCGATACTTGTGTAGTAATTAAGGTTACTGTTCTTAATTCTCATGTGTGGTAAAACTTATCATAGAAATATAGAAGGTTTCTGCACTAGGTTGAGCTCTTGTATGTCCTAACCGGAATATAATGACAGATTAGTTAACCTACTATCTTAATAATAAGAAGAATCATTAGCATTGCATAAACACGTGATAGAGTGGATAGTTGAGGAGATTGGAACCCTATTTCCTTCATAACTGTTATAAACCCAAAGTCTTATAATCTTTAGTTTATTTCTTGTACTTAGTCATAATTCTTAGTTATAATTCTCATACAAAAGAACGATTGCCAAATAGATATCATAAGATAGATAATCCGTACTTAATAAACAATGTGGACAATAAACTCAGTCTTACAGACTATATTACTTGGAACGATACGTACACTTGCGTAAGCACTTAGAAATATCGCAACAAGTTTTTGACGCCGTTGCCGGGACTGGCGTACTGTTAATATCAATTTATCTATTCTTATTTCTAATTTGGTTTTTATTTTCAGTTTTTTTTATTTTTGCTTTAGTGTTGTTTGCCATGATCTGTTTGTTGTTTTTTATTAGTCTCAGGTTCTTAGTTTATGCGAAGTAGGAGATGAACTGACATTCCTACCCCTCTAAACCCTGAGATTGAGATATTGTGCGGAAAAAACAGGAAAGAAAAGTGAGCAGCTAATTTGTTAGCAATGAAAGATCAGCGAAACAATAATTTGGTAGATGATGAGTTACCGTCTGTCTTAAGACAAGTCCCTGCAGAAAGGAGCTTGGGGGACTATGTGATACCTACAATTACAGGGGTGCAGATTTGCATCAGGCTTCCAGCTGTTGAAGCCAACAATTTTGAAATCAAATCAGCCATATTGCACATGGTTCAAGCTCAGTTCAGTTTGGGGGACTACCGTCTGAAGATCCTCATTTGCATCTAGCAAATTTTCTGGAGTTGTGTGCAACTTTTAAGTACAATGGTGTTACTGACTTAGCCCATAAGTTTCTTGCCAAGTTCTTCCCTCCAGCAAAGGCAGCAAAGCTCAGAAGTGAGTTGATAACTACTATCAGATGGATGGAGAGTCACTCTATGATGCATGGGAGCGGTTCAAAGATTTGCAGAGGAAGTGCCAACATCATGGGATTGAGAAGTGGATGCTAGTCCACATATTTTACAATGGGCTAAGTGGTACAACTCGTACCATGATTGATGCTGCAGCAGGAGGTACGTTCATGAGAAAGAGTGTCAATGAGTCACATGATCTGTTAGAAGACATGGCCACAAACAATCATCAGGAGGCAGATGAGAGAGAAATGAACAGTAGAAAAGTGGTTGGGATTCATGAGCTAGATGATATCACTGCATTGATTGCGCAGGTAACCACTTTGACAAAGCAGATGCAGTAGAGTACCATGGCAGTTAAAGCAGTTCAGACACCAGCTAGGTGCGAAATTTGTGGGGGTCCCCATACTTTTGATTTATGCACAGCAGTGGACCCAAATAATGTGCCCATAGAGCAGGTTCAGGTAGTGGGGAATTTTCAGAGACCCTACAACAATCCATTCTCCAACACATATAATCCAGGGTGGAGAAATCACCCAAACTTTTCATGAAAGAATGAACAAGGGCAGCAACAACCATTTCAGGCATCATCCTCACAGCAGTTTATCCCACCAGACCCATAAGAGAAGCCAGATAACATAAAAGCAGCATGGTTGAACTTGGCCAATTCTCAGACTTAATTCATGGCAGAAACTAGGTCCTCACTTTCATCATTGGCCAATACCCAGGCACAGTTTATGACAGAAACAAGATCCTCCATTAGGAACTTGGAGACTCAGATGGGGCAGTTGGCAGGGAAGTTGAATGACAGACCTCAGGGAACTCTCCCTAGTGATACAGTGATGAACCCTAGGGAGCAATGCCAAGAAATCAGTTTGAGAAGTGGGAAGCAGTTAGAGTAGAGGGCACCCCAAGCAGTGGTTGAAAAGGAGAAAGATGTGGGGCAGACAATTGAAGTAGTAAAGGAGGGGGTTACTAATGACCGCCCTACTTTAGAGAAGGCTCCACCCGCAGTGATGAGGGAGTACATAGACAAAATCTTTTACCCTCAAATACTGCAGAAGAAGGCTTTGGATAAGCAGTTTTCGAAATTTTTGGAGGTATTTAAAAAACTGCACATTAACCTTCCTTTCATTGAAGTCTTGGAGCAAATGCCAGCGTATGTGAAGTTCATAAAGGACATCCTTTATAAGAAGAGGAAACTGACAGATTATGAGACAATGGTGATGATAGAGGGGTGCAGTGCCATATTGCAGAAGAAACTTCCCCAAAGTTTAATGATCCAGGAAGTTTCACCCTACTTTGCACCATAGGGAATGTGACATGCAAGCAAGCCTTATGTAATTTGGGGGCAAATGTCAACCTAATGCCCCTATCTATGTTTAAAAGACTTGGTTTGGGGGAGGCAAGGCCAACCACAGTCACCTTGCAGCTAGATGATCGCTCAATTGTGCATCCCCAAGAAATTATTGAAGATGTGTTGGTACAAATGGGTAAATTTATCCTTCCTGTTGATTTCCACATTTTAGACATGGATGAAGATGAAAATATGCTCATGATCCTTGGGAGACCATTCTTAGTGTTATACCCCGTAATTCCAGGGTATGTTTAAGAGAAGGTACGTAAGGAAATCAGGGCTTTAAAAATTTGTACGAGAGAAAGAATTGTTTTTCCGAAGGAAAATCTTCAGAACTTCGGAAAGGAAAAATACTCGTTGATGAGAATTAGATTCTCAAAATGCGTTATTTGAGACGTATGGAATTTGTTAGCATTGTTGAAATTTATTTACGGATTTGGTCACGTAGGGCCCACCCGAGAAGTTTTACGTTTTGTGGGGCCCACGAGGTTTCCGATATTTTGACGAATTATGAAAATGTCGGGAAACGAAATATTATGGATCAATGGGAGGGCGACACGTGTCACCCTCCACATGAATCATCTTGGACGAAATTATATGGCTAGTGTAGCAAATTTTAGCTTGATAAAATGGACCAAGTCAACTAAAAAGTGTAGCTTGAGATAATTGACCTAATCCTAGCCATCCATTTGTTTTGATCTCACCCCTTGGTCTCTTTATATAATGCTACTACTAGTGCAAGACTAGACAAAATCCAACACTTAGAAAATTTTCATTTTCTTGTTCTTGAAGAAGTTGCTCTCGGCTAAGGGCCCTTATCCACACAAAAAAATTGCAATCTTGCATCTTAATTCACAATACTTAAACTCAAGGTTCCTAGAGGTATTATAAGGATATTTCAATACAAAAATCCTGAAAAAACTACGTTTTTACGTTAGTCGCAAGATGAAAACCTAAGGTGTTCTTCAACTTTGAAGTTGGAACTTGAAGAGGAGTTCTTCACAAGCTTCTAAGGGTTGCTTGGAGTGGATTGGAACGTCGAGAAGAGGAGCTAAAGTTGCTAAGGATCGACTTTAAATCTTGGATTGGATTTGGGCTTATTGAGGTATAAATCTTCGTCTTACTATTGTGATTGAAGATTCCATGTTATGATAAGTTAGAAGTGATCATGTGATATATGTTAGGAAGATTGATAAGTGTTGTGGAATTATGGAAGCCTAAATCCGAAACTAGCATGTTTAGCCATAAGATTGTAATTCAATTTAATTGTTAGTTTTAGTCGTCGCATGTTATATAAAGAAGGGATTATAGTTGTTAAAAATTGGTTGCGACTATATAACATTTTTGAATAACAACTTGGAGTGAAAAGGAATTGGAAAAGGAAATGGGAAATGACTACTTGTTGTTATATTGTGAAATTGCCGAAATGGCCTAGAATTTTGGAATATTTTGGCGCAGTTTTGTGGCTGTTTTACGGGTTGTTTTAGACTTGTATATATGCAGAAATTGGGTGGTTATATATATGATTAATGTGGTAGAATTGGCTAGTGAAAGTCCTAAGGAATAAAGGTGAAAAAGGGTACAAAGAGGCTTCATATCTTATCCTTAATATTGATGAAATTATGGACTGTTTTGTATACATTGTGGGGCAGAATTTTACACGTCCTGTTAAGGTGTGTAATCCCCTTTGGTTAGCTGAATTGTTGAGCCTTAAATGTGGCGTTTGGTTATTGATTTTCGGGCCTTGAAAAAGGTGGAAAAGTATGTAGAAACAAAGGAAGTGCTGCCCGATTTTCCGTAGAATAAGAGACCTTACACTTAGTATGATTCTACGTTAAAAAGCTAGGAGTTGATAGACATGTTATGATTAATATAGGTTGAAGTACTACGAGTAGCGTATTCTATTTGAAGGGTGGAAAAGCTAGCAAGGTTATAAGTACTTGGGAGCATTTTGCAACTTGTCGCTAATCGTCGTGAGGTATGTGAACATCTTCCTTCTTTTGGCATGATCCTACGTATGAAATAGCCATGTGATATTATTTCATGATTCCTTCTACTCTTAGAAGTTAAGAAGTATTCACGTTGTTGATTCTAAGTTAAAAGTATGTTTAAATTATCCTAAGTCCTTACCAAGTCTTATGGGAGATGTTGGTAAGAATGGTTAGGAAGTTATGAGATTTGATTTAAAGCTATGTGTCTTCATTTATTTAAAGTAAGTAAGTTGATTTTATGTTTGAAAATGATTTGAATTTATATGTGAAAAGGGGATTTATTTTAAAAGTGGAAGTTATATGATTTTAAAGAGAATAAGTTACTTGGTTTTGGAGGTGTATGAAACTTTATTTTTTTCAAGTTATGGAACTTGATTTCTAAAGTATAGATGACATGATTTTATATGTATAAGCGACATGATTTTATATGTATAAGAGACATGATTTTAAGACTATAAGCCTTGATTTTATAAGTGGAAATGACTTGATTTAAAAGGTATGGTTTCTTGATCTATTTCAAACGTTAAGAAGATTGATTTCAAAAAGAGTATGTAACTTGTGTTTTAAAAAGAAGAATTTATTGATTTATAAGAGTGGGTGTGGCATGATTCTTTTATAAGTATGTATGTACGTAGTATTTTTGGGTTTAGTTTCCCTAATGTTGCAAGAATAAAAGTGTCTTAAGTTCTCTAAAAGGAAAGGTTGTTATAATAATTTTAGGGGAAGTTGTTATAACGACTTAAGAAGAAGTGAAAAGATGGTTTAAAAATGTTATGTAAGGAAAATCACACCGAGCCTACAAATAGGCCGGATTATGTTATGAGATACACCGAGCCTACAAATAGGCCGGATTATGTTATGAGATACACCTATCCTATACATAGGCCGGATTACGCCATATTACCCCAAGCCTACACATAGGCCGGGTTACGTCATCTTACACCGAGCCCCACAGGTGGGCCGGATTATGCTACATGATTCCACAGTACACTGAGCCCCACAGGCGGGCCGGATTATGCTACATGATTCCACAGTACACCGAGCCCCACAGGCGGGTCGGATTATGCCACATGATTCATCAAGACACGGTCCCGCAATGGCCGGATTACGTTATCACGTATGGATAATCAAAGTAAGCTCCCAAATAAGAAGTCCCTCCATAAAGGGCCGGATTATGTTATGTAAGATATGTAAGTTATGTGGAAAACTTGATTGAATTCTTAAGTATGTATGTAAGAATATGATGTTAATTCTTATTGAAAGAAGGAAAAGAACGGTTAATATACGATTGATTTCAGGAGTTCAAATGGCACGGTAGGATCTGGTATTTCATTTTTATACTTGCCCCTGTCATTCTTTTATACAGTTTTGATTTGGTTACTGTACCTTATTTTTGTTTCATACTCGATACATGTTGTACTGACCCCCTTGGGGGGCTGCGTTCATGCCCGCATGTGTTAGGTACACAGGTTGGTGATCCTTGCTCTTAGGATCTCTGTTCAGTTTTTGGAAAGAAGCTCCATTCCCTCCGGAGGCTTATCTTTTGGGTACGGTTTCCCTGATGTCGTAGATTTATGTACATCCAGGGGTATGGCGGGGCCCTGTCCCGCCACAGTTGTAATTCTTAGAGGTCTGTAGTCATATCTTGTGGGTCGGTTTGTAAATAAGAAGGATGTAACTGCGTTTGGTTATGTATATGTATATGCGTCCAAGGAGGTAGCCTTATCGGCTAGCCTGTCGTTTATTTCTTCTTGATTTATTTTATAAGTTTCATGTATGTTCCGCTGATTATCTCTGATGTTTACCTGTAAGGGTGCCCAGGTAGGGCACCAGCCGCGGGCCCGGGGTCGGGTCGTGACACCTAGCCACAGGGAGAGCCCTCATTGATGTTGAAAATGGGGAGTTAAAGCTCAGAGTTTAAGGTGAGGAAATGGTGTTTAAAGTTTTCAAGCAGCCCATTGAACCTCAAGTTGATGCTAGATGCTTTGTTGTTGGTGTAGTTGATAAAAAGGCTCATCATGAAAGTTCCAAGGGTACTGATTCCCTTTATGGTAAGAATTCTGCACCCGTTAATGATGTGGTGGATAAGAACAAGGGAATGAACCCTCCTGAAATGAGCCCTGTGGAAAAAAAAAAAATAGGAGGATGAAAATGGTGCTAAAGTGGATATGTGAAGGGGACACTTTACCCCCTTGATTTAGTAAGTAACCTGCGTCCGACTAAAAGACGTTAAAGACAGCGCTACTTGGGAGGCAACCCAATGTTTTAATTATGTTATTTCAATTTTTGTTTCAGTTTGTTTTATTTTATCTTGAACAGTCTCACGATCTGGTATGCTAGTGTTTTTTGTATGACAGATGAAGGGCAGGACTCACTCCGAAGAACGAATGGTTAACAATGCAGAAAACTGAAGACACTGGAATTTTTTGGCAATTAGCACCGTCGGCTTGGAGCAGAACCGCGGTGCCTCCTTCGGCTTTGTGCACAGTAATTTGGCCTTCCTCTCAGACCTCCGTTATGATCGTTGTGTTGTGTCAGTAAGTTGTCCCTCATTATTTTTAGTCTTCACACATTGGGGACAATGTGTCGATTATGTTTTGGGGGGGGGGGGGTGTCACGACCAACGAACCGTGGATCGTGCCTTACCGGGCACCTAGTGATACAACATCGAGTAATCGCGGAATGTAAAACAATACATGAAACCAATGTAATAAGACAGTGATCTGAGAAAAACTTGCCTTTCGGCATATATATATATAAATAACAACTCTTACAAATGAACAGTTTAATCCCTTTTTACAAACCACGCCACAACAAGACTACAGACTTCTACGAAGATATGATAACAACGACGGGACGGGGCCGTCATACCCTCGAATGTAAGCACCTACAACAACAGGGACTATACTAAGACAAGCCTCGGAAAACGGAGCTTTCCAAACCGATGTGAGACCCTAGAGCGAAGATCAACGATTGGTGTACCTTTACTGCGGCATGACGCGGCCCCGGAGGTCGATCTGGTCACAGAGTATGTGAAATCGAAAATCTGTAAATGAAATCATAGTAGTCTATATAAAGCAGAGACATGTATGATAACCAAACTACATTTCACAATAAATAAGCGATCATATCAAGCCGGGGACTCGCGCCTCGGTCATCACTCAAATACATAAATACGGGTCTCACGCCTACAACATCAATCATGCGTGGAATACCTTCCCATCGCCAGTGATCATGATATATAAAAGCACCAAGAGATACACATGAACACGTGTCCACACGTGTCATAATAAAATCGTGCGGGGTAAGTATGAAGGCATAGCCGACTACTAAAACCCGTACCAACAAGGTCATAAATCAGATCATGAAATCTGTCTGCACGCCACATGATCAAAGCCGCCACTCGCGCGATATCTAATGTGCGCGTCTAGCCACGAACTTCCCGCACTCGCGTAGCCGCCCTAATGGCCCGCATGAGGTATTCCCCGCGTCGAGGGTAGCTACTCCCCGGCGTCGCTGGACCCGCGATCCGCGTGGCACATGACCGCATGCCCATGAAGGACGCAAACTAACACGGAACTCTCGTAGCTCGCATAGGCCCACAGGACCCGCATGAGGTATTCTCGAATCATAGATCACTAGACGCTGAAGTCTACCCGCGTCGGAGGCGACTTAACCTCCTAAGCGATCGAAGTGAGTGGTACAATACCAATATAACGGCTGATAGTGAAACTATTTGAGCGCAATCGAGGGGAAACCTCTTTACACAAACATCACAAGATACTAACTCACGTAGTATCCTAGCATGTTTACTTATCAAATAAACAAGAAGTATCACAAGGCTATCACAACCCAACACAATCAAGTTATACACACAAGGCACTTTCTACTATATGATTAACAAGATCGGGTTTCTATCCCCAAAGTACTTCATACATTAACTCTTTTAAAAGATACGTTATTTTCACAAAAGTCACACGATACCCGTAGTATATGAAAATAGAGTGATTATCTTTTGAAGTAAATCAAAAACACCACTCTTGTAAAATCAAGTAACCACATTCTTTTCCAAACGTTTCAAGTTTGCCTAATTTCAATTACTCAAGTTTCTCATTTTCGAAAGGTTTCGTAGTTCATAGTCTTATTCATTTAAGAATGTAATTCTCTTTTAAACAATCGGAGGAACATAAGCCTTATATGTGAGTAGGATATTCTTGTTTATAACAATCTTATTACAGCAGCCATGATCTAGGAAATATCATTTTGTCTTATCTTAGCTTACATGCGGATGGAAGTTTCTCGGTTTCAATAATACTTAATTATTCGATACATTTTCCTTTATTAACGCTGCAGTGGTTTGTCGATACACATTTCTGATTTCCGAAATCAGTAAAACATTATTCCTTTTAAAACCAAGTACTCATTACTCACGAATGAGGTTTCACACGAAATCCATATCAATTCATTTAAGTTAAGTCTCTTATCTTACAAGATCAAGTCTATTAACTTCTAAAATAAATAAAGCGTTCGTTTTATCTCTCTTAAGCCGTTATACCTAACTTCCCATAAAGCTAGTATAACTCTTAAGCTTTTAAAACCAAGTGTTACTCTTCTTTTAAAAACAGTTCTTAATTCTCTTGAACTACTTCAAGATTATTATTATTCGGGCTTAAGTCAAAAGACATTTCCGTATAACTACGTTCAATTAACACACGTACGTCTACCGTACTACATAGTTACACACACATCATGCTGGAAAAGATAGGAAGAGGTTCACATACCTCGCGACGATTATCGACTAAAAGCAAATCGCTCCACGGCTATAACCCGCTTAGCAGTCCTCCTTCTCCAAGAAGACACGCTACTCGCAGAACATTCAACCTATACAGTTATACAAGTCTATCAAAGTCTAGACTACCGGTAGAACAAATCTAGATGCAAGGTCCTACGGAAAATTGGCCCTTCCCTACCCACAAACTACACAAGTTCATCAGTAATACCCCACGTAATTACGATTCGCTTCTCATCTTTAAATTCAGGCTTAAGTCCAAAGACATTGCCACAAGCTATGTTCAGTTCTATATATAGTATACTTCAACTATATATGCCTATAACATGTAATATCCAATTACAATAGGGGGACAAGATAATTACCTCGATAAGCCCATAATTATCCAAGTATAAATGTCGATCCTTAGCAACGCTTAGCTCCTACTCCGGGTGCTCCAACCCGCTCCAAACAACCCTTAGAAGTTCTACGCGACCTCCACTTAATACTCCAACCAACTATGGAGATTTTCCTTAGGGTTTCGGTTTGAGACAAAAAGGACATACGGTAGTATTTCCGGGCTCTACGTATAGAGGTTTCTTTGGGATACTACAAGGTATACGGCTAAGGTAATTTGGGTATAGTAACAATACTTTTGAGAGTATTTCTACCAAGAGGGGGGGTATATATATGAGACAACACCACAAGGGGGGGTGTATACCCTCGCCTACCCCACTGTGGGGTACTCTCGCCGAGGGGAGGGCTCGCGGCCAAGAGGGCCTCACAAGGGGGAGGACGAGAGCACTACTCAAAGGGAGGGAGGATTTTAACACTTAAGGAAATTTAGGAATGGATGAAGAAGTCTTCCAAAGGGGGGGTATTTATAGGTCTAGCAAAGGCCAACCAATGGCCAAGATCTTGCCAAGTGCAAGGCAAGTGTAGGGCCAAGATCTTGCCAAGTGCACCTTATCCATCTACCACAAAATATCCTACCAACCCCTTGACCAAACAAGGCCAATTCGTCCCACTTGTACCGCCCACAATGTGCTCCAATGAGAGGGTGCCAAGTGGCGCCCTCTTGTTGGTCCAAAATGTTTCGTCTCTCGGAAAAATCCGCAAAAATTAAAAATGGCATAGCCGGAATTTTCCCTATGAAAGCTGTGGAAACGTTTCGTCGAAAAATGACTCTAACCGGGTGTTGTGCACAAAAAAAATCGGTCAAGCCACTTTAAGGTTCAAATTTCTCGCACGCCCCACGCATACTACTGAAAATACGGTATAACATTCTCCACTCCTTAGAAACATTCGTCCCGAATGTTCCTTCTAAGTCTCAAAACAAACGTGTGCCAGTATAGCCTTCACTACTATACTTACGAAACAATCCTGCCACACATGGCCACAGAAACAACTTGCGCAAAATGCTTACATCCAAGTCCACGAGGAAACACCTCTAACATCACCACAACTACCACTCTCCGGTGTCTAAAATATACTTCTTTCGACCTTCTCTTTACAAAAGAAATGATCACATCTATGCTCGCCATACATGCTCGCTTCTTCCTTACGCCTCGCACTTTCTTGTACACTCGAACTCTTACCACATTTACATTCGCTTGGGCTTCCAAAACTCGGTTACTATCTCTAACGTGGTCATCATTAATCGGGAACACTGATGGATCTCCGATACTTTCCTAACATAACAATACGAAAGATCGGACGCATCGCCTCCTAAGTCGGACGCAAATGCTAACATATAGGCAACCCGCCTATTCTTCACATGAACTCAAAAGGCCCAAAGTAACTCGGGCTAAGTTCCTCTGTTTTCCAAAACTCGTTACATCCTATCCGGTGGTACTTTCAAGAAGACCGACCAACTCAACTCTAAGCGTCGTCGCCGATTATCCGCACGATTTCTCTGAGCTGCCAGAACCTCTCCTAGACAAGCTTCACCCTATCCACAGTCTGCTGGAACAAGCCTGAACCAACTATCTAAACCTTGCCAACACCGAACCAATCGACTGGCAACTTACACTTCCGCCCCTGAGGCTTCATAAGGCGACATCCGAACACCGAAATGGTAGCTTAAACGCTCCTCCACGGGAGACAACAATCCCCACAAGTACCACGAAATCCAAACACGGATACCACTTTTGTCACTTTGCCGCGAGGTTCTAGTATCACTCGGCGACCCAACAAATGGTGCCGGATGCGTCACGATCATCGAGGCTCACCGAGTTCTCAATCCTGCTGGTAAAACTTTTAGGAAACGAACATAGCCACACGGGCTTCATGCGTCGTAAGGTGAAGGTAGGCACCGTGCGACCTTACAACCTTTACGATAAATCAACACCGCCGAGTGAATGGTCTGGCCAGAGAACACGATGGGCTGACCCCATCGACCCGACTACTGGTCGAACGCATCCACGAACACGTACGCTGGTTAACTAAACTTGGGCCTAACATCCTCGTGACCCCGCTGGCGGGACCACCACAACCGACCCGCATACAACAGGTCGCGGGTTGACCCGCGGCATGGCCTCAACCCGACCCACTTTCGCGTAAAACACTTGCTCCCCGATCCGGAACAACTTCACTAATCACGTTACGAAAACCTAACGGTCTTCTTAGCTCAACTATCTTCCTTCATTCCACACAACTCAAGGACTTATCCCACAAACAAGGCTCATGTGCACTATGCACTCCTATAAGGGTCAAACATAAACATACGTCTTTACTCGAGATGGCCTTACCTCTAAGGTCTCTACGTATAAAACTCTAAGGCTCACACTTTTTCTATCCCCCAAATCTTACTTGGTTAACTAACCAAGATTTCTAATCACAATTTACACTCATGTTATCTGAACATAACACTTAAGGTATACTCACCTTATCACATATACAAAACTCTAGAGGGTTAAAGATATGCCTGCATCTACTGCTTCACTCCCCTTAGTCATTCTAATCAAACCTGCCCCGTAGGGCGCATAGCTAGGGAAGATGACGAACTACCCACCGATCCTGAAGGCTAAGTCCTCCTACTAGGACACTCTTTCGACATCAGACCCTGACGGTCATAGGTATAACAAGTACCAACTAAAAGACGACATTCCCCGGGATGACGTCTGCCACACTGTGAACCGGAAGATCTGGAGCTCTGACCAACTCCTGCATACCCCGAACGTCCTGAAATTCGTGGAGGACCTCTCTGCACTGGAGGATGTGCATAATATAATCCGCTGGTGAGGTGACTCGCCTCGAAAGTTACCAAAGGACCTTACTGCTCTGGCCCTCTTCTGCTGTCCTTGATTAACCCGTCGATCTCTACGTTTCTCGGCCTGCTGCGCATAAGCCCGTACACAGGCCATGCTCAAGCCTAATTGAAGAATTACTCTTACACAACCCTCTCTTAGGTAGTCATCAAGACTCGCGGTACATCAGTATACTCTCTGGTAACCAAATCCATAGCTAATGTGAGTCGCGCTTCTTGCAATCTAAATTCACTTGTTCGGTCGTGGGCGAAGGTTCAAATGTCATGGCCGCGATGGAGGCTGCCGCCGTGCTAAACTCTGTGGGGCTAGTGGCGTGTGAGAACTCCCCAAATGAAGCACCTAACTCGGTGATGATTGGGCCTGTGCCTCGTAACCTTACGAACTCTACTCGCGTCTCCCTCGGCTTTGCCGCCTCCCGGGCGGGTTGCCTACGCGAGGCATAACGATAAGGAAAGAATTCCGTTAGAGGTCCAACTTACAACACGACTCTAAGGCACGATCTCGAGTGAGAAGAATAGAAACCAATCCTAAATATCCTATAGCCTCACGATTATTGGCGTGGTGCACAACACCGATAATCAAGACTTCTCTTGGATCTGATGCGTAGACACTCTCCGAGGATTAAGCGCTCGATACCACTTTTGTCACGACCGAACCGGGCGTGGTCGTGCCTTACCGGGCACCACTAGTGATACAACATCAGTGTCAATGGAATGTAAAACAATACATGAAACCAATGTAATAAGACGGTGATTCGAGAAAAACTTGCCTTCGGCATATATATATATAAATAACAACTCTTACAAATGAACAGTTTAATCCACTTTTTACAAACCACCGCAGCGATTTGAGACCTCTACGAAAGATATGATAACAACGACGGGGCGGGGCCGTCATACCCTCGAATGTAGCACCTACAACAACAGGACTATACGAACAAGCCTCGGAGAAAGCGGAGCTTTCCCAACGCTGAGACCACTAGAGCGAAGATCAACGATTGGTGTACCTTTACTGCGGCATGACGCGGCCCCGAAGGAGTCGATCTGGCAGTGCAGAGTATGTGGCGAAAATCGTAAATGAAATCATAGTAGTCTATATAAAGCGGGAGACATGTATGATAACCAAACTACATTTCACAATAAATAGCGGTCATATCAAGCGAGGACTCACGCCGCCGAGTCATCACTCAAATACATAAATATGGGTCTCACGCCCACAACATCAATCATGCGTGGAATACCTTCCCAGCTGGCGATCTATGATATATAAAAGCACGAGATACACATGAACACGTGTCCCACTGTGTCATAATAAAATCGTCACGGGGTAAGTATGAAGGCATAGCCGACTACTAAAACCCACCGTGCAACAAGGTCATAAATCGTATCATGAAATCTGTCTGAATCGTCACATGATCAAAGCGGCCACTCGCGCGGTATCTAATGTCGCGTCTAGCCACGAACTTCCCGACTCGCATAGGCCCCGATGGCCCGCATGAGGTATTCCGCATCGGTAGCTCTCCCGGCATCCGCACGGACTTCGCAATCTGCGTAGCCACATGACCGCATGCCATGAAGGGCGCCAAACTAACACGGAACTCTCGTAGCTCCGCATAGGCCCACAGGACCGCATGAGGTATTCTCGAATCATAGGTCACTAGACACTTTGAGTCTACCCGCGTGGAGGCGACTTAACCGGAAGCGATCGGGGTGAGTGGTACAATACCAATATAACGGCTGATAGTGAAACTATTTGAGCGCAATCGAGGGGAAACCCCTTTACACAAACATCACAAGATGCTAACTCACGTAGTATCCTAGCATGTTTACTTATCAAATAAACAAGAAGTATCACAAGGCTATCACAACCCAACACAATCAAGTTATACACACAAGGCACTTTCTACTATATGATTAACAAGATTGGGTTTCTATCCCCAAAGTACTTCATACATTAACTCTTTTAAAAGATACGTTATTTTCACAAAAGTCACACGATACCCGTAGTATATGAAAATAGAGTGATTATCTTTTGAAGTAAATCAAAAACTCCACTCTTGTAAAATCAAGTAACCACATTCTTTTCCAAACGTTTCAAGTTTGCCTAATTTCAATTACTCAAGTTTCTCATTTTCGAAAGGTTTCGTAGTTCATAGTCTTATTCATTTAAGAATGTAATTCTCTTTTAAACAATCGGAGGAACATAAGCCTTATATGTGAGTAGGATATTCTTGTTTATAACAATCTTATTACAGCAGCCATGATCTAGGAAATATCATTTTGTCTTATCTTAGCTTCTATGCAGATGGAAGTTTCTACTGGTTTCAATAATACTTAATTATTCGATACATTTTCCTTTATTAACGCTGCAGTGGTTTGTCGATACACATTTCTGATTTCCGAAATCAGTAAAACATTATTCCTTTTAAAACCAAGTACTCATTACTCACGAATGAGGTTTCACACGAAATCCATATCAATTCATTTAAGTTAAGTCTCTTATCTTACAAGATCAAGTCTCTTAACTTCTAAAATAAATAAAGCGTTCGTTTTATCTCTCTTAAGCCGTTATACCTAACTTCCCATAAAGCTAGTATAACTCTTAAGCTTTTAAAACCAAGTGTTACTCTTCTTTTAAAAACAGTTCTTAATTCTCTTGAACTACTTCAAGATTATTATTATTCGGGCTTAAGTCAAAAGACATTGCCGTATAACTACGTTCAATTAACACACGTACGTCTACCGTACTACATAGTTACACACATATCATGCTGGAAGAGATAGGAAGAGGTTCACATACCTCGCGACGATTATCGACTAAAAGCAAATCGCTCCACGGCTATAACCCGGCTAGCCTGGTCCTCCTTCTCCAAAGATGGCACGTACTCTTGCGTAACATTCAACCTATACAGTTATACAAGTCTATCAAAGTCTAGACTACTCGGTAGAACAAATCTAGATGCAAGGTCCTACGGAAAATTGGGCAGCCCTTCCTGCAGTCAAACTACACAAGTCTCATCAGTCTGATCCTACGTAATTCTGATTCGGTTCATCTTTAAATTGGGCTTAAGTCCAAAGACATTGCCACAAGCTATGTTCGATTCTATATATAGTATACTTCAACTATATATTCCTATAACATGTAATATCCAATTACAATAGGGGGACAAGATAATTACCTCGATAAGCCCATAATTATCCAAGTATAAATGTCGATCCTTAGCAACGCTTAGCTCCTACTCCGGTGCTCCAACCGGCTCCAAACAACCCTTAGAAGTTCTACGCGACCTCCACTTAATACTCCAACCAACTATGGAGATTTTCCTTAGGGTTTCGGTTTGAGACAAAAAGGACATACTGGTAGTATTTAAGACTCTACGATAGAGGTTTCTTTGGGATACTACAAGGTATACGGCTAACGTAATTTGGGTATAGTAACAAAACTTTAGCGAGAATTTCTACCAAGAGGGGGGGTATATATATGAGACAACACCACACGGGGGGGTGTATACCCCTCGGCCTACCCCACTAGGGGTACTCTCGGCGAGGGGCGGGAGGGCTCTCGGCAAGGGCCTCACAGAGGAGGGCGAGAGCACTACTCGAAGGGAGGAGGATTTTAACACTTAAGGAAATTTAGGAATGGATGAAGAAGTCTTCCAAAGGGGTATTTATAGGTCTAGCAAAGGCCAACCAATGGCCAAGATCTTGCCAAGTGCAAGGCAAGTGTAGGGCGAATCTTGCCAAGTGCACTTATCCATCTACCACAAAATATCCTACCAACCCCGACCAAACAAGGCCAATTCGTCCCACTTGCATCGCACAACGTGCTCCAATGAGAGGGTGCCAAGTGGCGCCCTCGTGTTGGTCCAAAATGTTTCGTCTCTCGGAAAAATCCGCAAAAATTAAAAATGACATAGCCGGAATTTTCCCTCTGAAAGCGTGGAAAGCGTTTAGTCAAAACGACTCTAACCGGGTGTTGTGCACAAAAAAAATCGGTCAAGCCACTTTAAGGTTCAAATTTCTCTACGTACGTCCTTACGTACATACTCTGAAAATACGGGGTATAACAGGGGGTATCTTATTTTGTTTTGAGTCTTTTTATTGTTTTTTATGTGTTTTTGAGTCGTAATTTTTTTATGGATCATGCATGTTGTAGTTGCTAAAGATATTGAGTGGATAACGTGGGATAATGTAATGGAATTGAAAGCAACAATATGTGTGCTTAATTTAGATATGCTAAAAATTCATGACATCTAATTATTTGGATATTGGTGCTTAGCCTACGTGTGTCAGTTATGGAAAGAAATGTTGAAAAATGTCTAGAAAATCTGTTTGCTTGTTATTTGAGGCAAAATAATTAAGATATACATGTTTAGGGAGATGATTCAGGCATTTCTTTGATATCTCTTCTGACCATTCATTACCTATCCTGATATAAATTGTATCACTAGTCAGCCCCTTTGAGCCTTAAATAAGATCTTTCTTTGACACTCAATGATTCATTTGTTGTGTTCTTTGGCGGATACATATATAGATATAGAGTAGGCATGGTAGTAAAGCCAGTAAGAGCAGCAAGCTAATTCCCAATTCCATCTGATCACTGTGGAATAGTTCAATTCGTTGCTACGCTGTTCTAAGAAAACTCTTACTATAAGTTCGAGTTCAAACTCAACACGACTCGACTGTTAAATAGAGTGATTAAAATACATCTCCCTACGGTCAAGCAGCTAAAGCTCATTTCCTTTTAAAGTTCCTCTCATTTTAGGTGAGCTACCGTGATATAGTTCAATGAGAACTGCGTAGAAACTATATTTGAAAACTCTTGGAATGAAAAGTGTTGAAAAAGAATAAAAAAGAGAGTATAAATTTGATGCACCCCAATGAAAAATATGCAAAAATCTAAGTTTGGGGGTGCTTGTTATTTATAATGTATCTCATTCTCTCAAAAGAAAAGAGGGGAGAAAATAGGTATGAAATTGAAAAGAAAGTCAAAAATAAGGAAAGGAGTTGAATGAAAATGCTTATGGTACGTAATTGAGCCTAAACGCCTATTTTTACCTACCCCTGCCTAAGCCTACATTACAACCAGTGAAAGTTCTGATGATCTTTAATATGTATGTCTATGATTAGTGGAGAATAGCAAGTAAACAGATCTATAGCGTTTGGGAAAGATGGAATGAGATTGACATGCATAGGTTAGGTGTTTGTATTTCCAATTGATCATGATCTAAGTGAATTTGCGAAATATCTAACTTGAAATTCTAGATTGCTAAATATTCATGTTATGTATGTTCTAACATATTATCCCAACTTTCATTCATAATTTTGAAGAAGCAGTGCTATAACTACTTGATCCATCTTATAGAATTTTTGTTTTAATTTTTTGTTTTTGTTTAGTGCTTTACTCGAGGGCGAGTAAAGTGTAAGTTTGGGGGTGTTTGTTGAGTGTATTTTATACAATCTTTTGAGTCCTTGTTAGTTAGTATTTTACTATTTTATTTTGCGTTTAGTATAGTGTTAGGTGTGTTTTACTTTCGTTTGTGTCACAGCGGTCATAACGGAGAAGATACTACTTTTGAGGATGAAATGAGCTTAACTGAGGATGAAAATTGCACAAGAACAGCCCAAGGAATGAAGCCTAAGAAGTGTCAATAAGAACAGAAGAAATCTGACAGATTACAGACAAAATCAAAGAGGCACTGCGGTTACATAGAACCGCGGTCAGGAAAATTAGCACCGAGGCGTAAAAATTGCCGAAAGTCCGAAACTGAAACACCGTCGAAGGCACCACGGTGCCATATGTCTAGTGAGCACAGTGATTTTAGAAGAATTAGCACCGCGGTTCCTACCAACGGAATCGCGGTTCCGACGCGTATTTTTCAGGTTTTCTGGACCGAATTGGAGAGGGTTTTTATGGTCCAAAAGACAACTTTTCTCAAGTATAAAGTCCCTAAACCCTATTCATATACCATATTCTAAACACAACTTTGGAGAGGAGAAAAGGAGGCAAGACACAATTGGAGACATCTCATTGTTCAAGTTATTTTCTTTCCTTTACTTTATTTCAGTTTATGTTGGATTGTAATATAGTTCTTGACATGACAATGTTTAGGAGCTAAATACTTTAGTAGGGTTTCCATAGAATCCTCTTGAAGCTCTTCCATATAGTTAATGCATTGATTATTGATTTCTTCTTCAGCATATTAAGATTTATTCAATAGTGTTATGATTGCTTGATAATTAATTAACTATTAATTGTCATCACTTATATGATTTCGAATCAAAAGTCTGAAAGGTGAGATTTGAATATGCTGTAATTGTCTAGACATAGGTTAAAATCATGGACGAAAGTATCCCGATACTTGTGTAGTAATTAAGGTTACTATTCTTAATCCTCATGTGTGGTAAAACTTATCATAGAAATATAGAAGGTTTCTGCACTAGGTTGAGCTCTTGTATGTCCTAACCGGAATATAATGACAGATTAGTTAACCTGCTATCTTAATAAGAAGAAGAATCATTAGCATTGCATTAACACGTGAAAGAGTGGATAGTTGAGGAGATTGGAACCCTATTTCCTTCATAACTGTTATAAACCCAAAGTCTTATAATCGTTAGTTTATTTCCTGCACTTAGTCATAATTCTTAGTTATAATTCTCATACAAAAGAACGATTGTCAAATAGATATCATAAGATAGATAATCCGTACTTAATAAACACTGTGGACAATAAACTCAGTCTTACAGACTATATTACTTGGAACGATACGTACACTTGTGTAAGCACTTAGAAATATCGCAACAATATCATCTTACAATAATAGGCACATTTTTTCTAAATCGAAACACATGATTACAAAAACACTAAAGCGAGAATTAGCTACGAATTTTATCATTAATCTGTTGCTAAAAAATTATTTATGATTCGCTAATTCATTGTTAATCTTATTTAACACGAATTTATCATTTAACTACATAATTTATCTGTCATTAATTTCATTTTTAGTAGATGTTGACAGTCAATTTTGACCCGTTTTCGTATATTTATTGTAATTTTATGTGTTTTAGGACACCACATTTTAATCATCATTTTTTTTTGCATTTTTATCTTTTTATTTTAAATTAAGCATTATGTCTTTGTTAATATTATGTTTCTATTATTATTACACCGTCGTTTATTTTAATAATATTTGCATCTCTTTAAATAATTATTTGACATCCCGTTTTAATTTTTAATTAGACATTAAACATTTGTTAAATATTGTATTTTATTATTATTGCATCGACATTTGCATTTTTATAATTTTGCATCTTTTTAAATAATTTTTCTTTTAAATAATTAACCCGTTTTGCATATCAGTCCAGTCCGAGGCACAATCCGGATCAGTCCAGTCCGCCAAAAACCGAAGCCCAAACCAATGCCCAAAAAATGAGACTCAATACACCTTTCATCTTTTTTCCCCCAAAAAATCAAACCCAAACCCTAAACCTAAATACCCACTATAAATAAAACTATTCCCCCTCTTTTCATTTTCAACAACAACATCAGTAGCAGCCGCAACCCTATCAAGTACTCTCCATTTTCATTTTTTAAAACTCACTCCTCATCTTCTTCAACAACCACACACACACATAAGTAACACTCCACCATTAACCCTCCCCTCTCCGCTGCCACTGTTACACGCCGGAGCTACGGCGAACTCCCAGACCGTCACTCCCCATCCCCTACCACCCAACACCACTGTGTCTCACTTTCTCTACCTCGTTCATATCAGAAATGACGATGGTGACCTTAGAACACAGATCTGGACCGTACTATTTCGGATGATTGTAATGGTGTTGCTCCGACATTTCGCCGTTGTAGTAACACCGCTGCGTATCCACCGCTGCTGATTATTGAATTTCTCTATTTTGGTGTGTGTGCGGGCTTAGCCGGTGTTTTCCTGAAATTCTGACTTCTTCCTTCGTCCGACTAATGGCTTTGTGTTCTACACTTTTGTATGTATATGATATCTGCTGGCTTTTTGTTGCTCTAAGACTGATTTTCATGATATTTCGTATCTGGCCGGAGTTTATAACATTTGTCTCGACGTTATTATGGTTAATTGTTGTTGGTTTGCTATCGGAGTCTGATTTTCGTGTTTCGGTGTCTGTCTTTGTTTACTGATGGGCTGATTTTGTGGCTTTAGCGTCTGGCCGGAGTTCAAAACTCCGGCGACCTGTTGGCTTTATTTCGGGATGAGTTGTACTGATTTTGGTATCTGTTGGACTGAATTTTTCCAGTTAAAAGTGGTTTTCCGGCAAGCTATGTTGCTATTGTTTCCACAGTTCGCGGACTATTTTGTTCACTGTCTTGTTATTTCTGTTTACTGTTCATCAGTTTCCGGACTGATTTTTGATAATTTTGTTTTTATTTTTTTATTAAACTGGAAGAACAAATTTCTATACTTGAATATGAGGTATTTCACTAATTTGAAACAGATACTACACTGGCCAATGAAAAAGTTATCCGTCGATTTTTGAGGCCTTCACAGTTGCAAAGACGGAAAATAAAATAAAATGAAGCTTTCTGTGCGTTGATGATTTCTTCTACTTACACAGGATAACCAACATCTTGTTGTGGGCGAATTTTCGCAAATTGACTTGTTTAGGATGTCCCACTTTATTTTATATATCTGAGCCCTCCGTGTTTAAAACTATTACTGTTTTGGCGCGGATTTGAAGGTTTTATTTATTTTATTGTTTCTAACAATATTGGCCGATGAAGGAATCTCCGTCTGATTTCCAAGGCCTCCCCTGTACAAAAGACGGATTTATTTTTGGCTTTACTTATTAATTCTTGTCATTGCTTTAAAATTATTTATTTTATTACTAACACTTTTACTGAGTGTTTATGCAGGTACCCGGAGATCATCTTGTGCAGAAGGCCTAAAAAGGGCTAAAAGATGTCCCGGAATTTTATTCGATTTTAGCTTTATTATTCTGTATTGCATTCCATTGTAATTGTAAATTATGAAAACTGCTTAAAATATGTAGAATAAAAAGGCAATAAATAATTAACCTAGGTTTGAACGAATAACCGCAAGTTAGCGGATCTTAAAGGATGCCTAACCGCTTCCCTTTAGGATAATAAAGAACCCTGATCCAGAATCTCATTAATTTCGCAGACCATTAAATGGAGATTAATTGTAGTGTTTTTATTGCAATAAATCAAGTGTCCTAATTTACTTAACTAATTAGGTGGCGACTCCTCAAATTCAGCATTATTGCTCCATCCAGGGAACAGCGCCAAAGAGCAATGTTGCGGATACCGTTCAGACCCCGAGGTCAAAAACGAGCGCGACATCATGGCGACTCCACCGAGGATATCAGGTTCTTGATCATAGCAAATCCAGGTTAATTAAATATTGCGCTTTATTTGCTTTTATATTTGTTGTAAATGTTTTATATTGTTTGCTTTTATTTTGTAATTAACTACTTTAATTGCTACATTCTTTTACTGCTTTCCTTAAATTGTCATTCCGCTCATATTTTCTCCATCCTGGTAAATTGACACTATCACACACTACACGCGAGGTGTGCTGGCGCACTCGCAAATTTCTTTCAAATACCAAAATATAGGCGAGTTGGCAAAGGCGCAGGAGCATCCGGACCATCCGGTGGCCGCATAGCCTTCTCACTCGAGTAGTCCGCTCGGGAACCATTGTGTCTAGTAAGCCAAATTTTAGAAAATTTAAGATAGAGCTATACCACCCTCTTTATTTTAAGTCATGCATGCATACACCCTAGGTGGGTCGATCCTTGGTATCGTCTCCATGATTAAGAAATCCACCAAATTGTCGTTGGGTTTCACAACCCGACGACCAATAAGCATATGTGTGTAGTGTGATTATGATAGACGGATCCAAGCCTGATCATGACACGCCGAAATTGGAAAAAGTGCACCGTCATTTGGTCGTCATTTCCAATGAAATATTGCAGTTTAATGGCTTGGACCTATTTATCATAATCTCGCATATCTGACGTTTAAGTCCACCTCTGGCATAAGGGAGGTCTCAAGCATATTAGGGCGCGCACTTGATTTGCATGCTTTTTGTTTACTATTGTTTGTCGCTAGCAACTCTGTACATATTATTTAAAACAATAATTACTCTTTTAAACTCTGTACATATCATGTCATGTGCTTATAACTTCGGGCAAGTGCATTTGCACTTTTTGCTGTCACACTGCAATCAGGACCTATACTGAATAAATTGTTCTTTAACATCACGACTTGGACCTTGTGAAACATCAACCTTCACTCCGGTCGAACCAATCAGGGGAGTTTTTGACTATATTGTCACACCTCTGCATTTTTATTATTTTGTCATTTTCCTACTCTCACTCATTTCTCATATTTTTACAGGAAGGCCGTCCTCACAAACAGCCGAGGGCGGTCGGAAAAAGAAAAAAAATCATCACAGGAATGAGCGAGAGTTATGTTGACTAATAGAAGTCAGTTTATACCAGATTCAACGAGACATCGCTCTCAGTTCTTCTATACTTTGTATTTTTATTCATATTTGCAAATTCAATTGATATGTTTAGCGTTGATTACATGATACGTAGGCAACCCATTTTGGGTTCGACACCACAAAAATAAAAAATAAAAATAATAATAATAAAGAAGCATATTTTTCTCACTCATGCATCACATTCATCATATTTTCGGGCATTCATTTTTCCGTTACATTCATTTTACTTTGCATTTGTCCACAGTGGACAATCATTTGTTTTGCATAGCTTTATATTGCTATCCTTTCATTGATAAAAAAAATTTCAAGCATACATTTTATAACATATTTGAATGAACTACGCGCACCTGATTCCCTCGGCGGGATACGTAGGCAGCCCTATTCGGGTTCGGTACTATATATTCAAAAAATATAAAAAAACAATTATTCAAAAATACAAAAAAAATGTTATTCAAAAATACAAAAACATTTTTTTTAAGTATTATTGTTTGACTTTGTTGATACCAACACAGTTAGGAGTGTGCATAGAAAAAAAAATGTAATAATCAGTATGAGTTGACTCTGTGGTAAACCATAGATTCTTTTGGTACCTCTTATTCACACCCGTAAATGACATTGTCTTGCATGTTTTCCAAGATAAGAATGAAACCAACCTCATCGTTTCATATGCATTGTGTGGTGAGTTTTTGAATAAGTTCAATTGCATTGCGCTGTGATCTAGAACTTGGCCGAAATGTTTGTTGAGGCGAAATTCTGAGTAACACTCGGTATAGGAATTGATTTTAGGCTTTCTTTGGCCCGTTTGAGTCTTTTCAGCCTACCAAATAACATTATCCCTAGTACACCCCTTTGAGCCTAAAAACATATTCTTTTGATAATTGCATATTACACCTATACCGTTTCTGAGTGCATACGCACTATCCTTCTCTTGGCCGACCTCCTTGAGCGTTTTAGAAATGTGCAAGTGGCTGACAAAATTCTGCGTTGAAGTTTGCAAAGACAAAAATTGTCAAAGTCTCAAAAAGAAAAAAGAAAAAAGAAAAACAAAGGACGACTTCACAAAAAGAAGAAATCAAAAGCCTCGACGTTATAAAAAAAACTTTGGAAAGAGGGGGCTCCAAACGAAAGATTCAAAAAGAAGTCAATACAGAAAAACTGGGACAAAAAGAAAGCAGGTCAGCATTAAAGCACACAATTAGCAAGCACAGACGTAGTCCAACGCTCGAGGAAGGATTAGTCACTTTTTACCCAAATGATATTCATCCCTTCCCCCAAACCTACATTACAAGCCCGTGACAAGCCCTACATGATCTTATACTGAGGGTTCTCACATTAGTGGATACTTACATGACGGCCAAGCCTATGATATCACAATTGCATGCATTGAACATCTTTCTGAGTGTGAGTATGTTTCTCTAAACGTCCCAAAATTTAAAATACTGGAATATATGTGTGGATGGGATTTTCTTTCAGTGAGAGCATTTGAAGCGTGAGATTACGTGTAGTTCGAAACCTTGGCTGCAAGCAAGTGTGTCGACACTCAGGTATGTCTGAGGTACTATCTGAAGCTGTGTGAATTACATCAGAGTCAATCTCAGTTAGACTGAAAGTAATAAACGAAAATCCTTATGCACAATACTAATTGTTAGTATCAACTGAAGTCAGAACGTAATGTTGTCTTCCACTTTTTCAGAAAAAACAACAAAATGCATATTACATAAAAAAATTATTTTTTTGCATCACGAACTATGTCTTGACCTGATTCCCTCAGCGGGATACGTAGGCGGCCACATTGGGTATGTCTGAGGTACTATCTGAAGCTGTGTGAATTACATCAGAGTCAATCTCAGTTAGACTGAAAGTAATAAACGAAAATCCTTATGCACAATACTAATTGTTAGTATCAACTGAAGTCAGAACGTAATGTTGTCTTCCACTTTTTCAGAAAAAACAACAAAATGCATATTACATAAAAAAATTATTTTTTTGCATCACGAACTATGTCTTGACCTGATTCCCTCAGCGGGATACGTAGGCGGCCACATTGGCTTCGGTCTCATTTTTTAAAAATTGTACAATCGTTTTTTGCATCATGAACTACGTCTTGACCTGATTCCCTCTGCGGGATACGTAGGCGGCCACATTGACTTCGGCCTCACATCATTTTAAAATCTTAAAAATCCTTATTTTTGCATCACGAACTACGCTCTGACCTGATTCCCTTGGCGGGATATGTAGGCAGCCACATCGGTTTCGGTCACACCATTAGAAATATTTCTTCCTTGTTTTGCACATGACTCGATTTTGTCCATTGGAGAGTTTAGCATCCTCATATGTTTTGCATCCATGACTACCTACACATGATTGGGGCATATTTTGGGGGTTGCATTCTCATCTACTCAATTGTACATTGTCCATATTCTCGCATTAGCTTTTCATTCGTGATAAAAATAAAAAAAAATAAAAATTGCTTACATGATCGCCTTGATAGCGTCAAGACTCAACCTTACCCAGTTGAAAGTTCAACATCTTCATTTACCAGAAACTGGGGCATTTTAAGGATTCACTGCAAGAAAATGGCAATAGACAGGAAAAAAACAGGTCAACTAGGTCTTCAGTCCAAACCAATCTGAGAATGCAAGCGTCAAGAGCCAAAGCTACAAAGTCGACTCTAATCAACCACTCCTTTCCTAAAACTCACTAGTTTTCTGTGAGTGCAGGATCTTCATATCAGCAAAGGCGGGAGCACAACAATAAGCACATGCGGGTTACAAACACACAACGTCTATGCAATGACGCTATCTCAACCCAGACGGGTCACAAAGCAGGTACGCCCATAAACCTACGTCATTTCATCTAAGCATATGCAACGGCTTCATCTATGTTTCGTCTATGCAACGACGAGCATCTGCATCGCGTCTATGCAACGACGCCACTTCATGTAAGCCTATGCAACAACTTCATCTATGTTTTGTCTATGCAACAACGGACATCTGCATTGCGTCTATGCAACGACATCATTTCATGTAAGCATATGCAACGACTTCATCTATGTTTCGTCTATGCAACGACGAGCATCTGCATCGCGTCTATGCAAAGAAGCCATTTCATGTAAGCCTATGCAACGAATTTATCTATGTTTCGTCTATGCAACGATGAGCATCTGCATCGCGTCTATGCAACGACGCCAATTCATTAAGTCTATGCAACGACTTCATCCATGTTTCATCTACGCAACGACGAGCATCTGCATCACGTCTATGCAAGGACGCATTTCATAAAAGCTTATGCAACGGCTTCATCTATGTTTCGTCTACGCAACGACGAGCATCTGCATCGCGTCTATGCAACGACGTCATTTCATAAAAGTCTATGCAACGACTTCATCCATGTTTCGCCTATGCAACGACGAACATCTGCATCGCGTCTATGCAACGACGCATTTCATAAAAGTCTATGCAACTGCTTCATCCATGTTTCGTCTACGCAACGACGAGCATCTGCATCGCGTCTATACAACGACGCCATTTTATGTAAGTCTATGCAACGACTTCATCTATGTTTCATCTATGCAACGACGAGCATCTGCATCGCGTCTATGCAACGACGCCCTTTCATCTAAGCCTATGCAATGGTTTTATCTATGTTTTGTCTACGCAACGACGAGCATCTACATCGCGTCTATGCAACGACGTCATTTCATTTAAGCCTATGCAACGGCTTCATCTATGTTTCGTCTATGCAACGATGAACATCTGCATCGCGTCTATGCAACGACGCCGTTTTATTTAAACCTATGCAACGACTTCATCTATGTTTCATCTATGCAACGACGAACATCTGCATTGCGTGCGGAAACGACGCCATCTTCGTCCGGTAACGACGAACATCTGCATTTGCGTCCGAAAACGACGTCATCTTTGTCCAGAAACGACGAACAACTGCATTTGTGTCCAGAAACGGCGCCATCTTCGTCCAGAAATGACGAACATCTGCACTGCGTCCAGAAACGACATCATCTTCATTGCCTTTGCATTATGACCTCGGGAACAAACACCCTAGAGGCATTTCAGAGAACAAACAACCTGTCTTTTCCAACATCCCGTCGCAATTGTAACTCATTGTCATCAAGATTCGACACTGGGACATATTTTTGAATCGGTATTCGTCCGTCCATAATTTTAGCATCGCAGCAACCCAGTGTCCTCATAATTCGACACTGAGACATTTTTAAATCTGCGTCATCTTTGCTTTTTATTTTCGCATCACAACGACCCACTGTCATCATAATTCGACACTGAGACAATTTTGAGTCTGCATCAGCCCCACTTTTGAGTTCTAGTTTATAAAACAGGACACAATTGGCTACAAGTCAACATCTTTGTCCGAAGACTCTTCTATCATATCCGTACAAAGAGTGACATGTTGTTGACAGTTAATTTTGACCCGTTTTTCATATATTTATTGCAATTTTATGTGTTTTAGGACACCTCATTTATCATTTTTTTTGCATTTTATCTTTTTATTTTAAATTAAGCATTATGTCTTTGTTAATATTATGTTTCTATTATTATTACACCGTCGTTTATTTTAATAATAGTTGCATCTCTTTAAATAATTAATTGACATCCCGTTTTAATTTTTAATTAGACATTAAACATTTGTTAAATATTGTATTTTATTATTATTGCATCGGCATCTGCATTTTTATAATTTTGCATCTTTTTAAATAATTTTTCTTTTAAATAATTAACCCGTTTTACATTTTGTCAAACCAATCCAGTCCGAGGCACAATCTGGATCAGTCCAGTCCGCCAAAAACCGAAGCCCAAACCAATGCCAAAAAAATGAGACTCAATACACCTTTCATCTTTTTTCCCCTAAAAAACCAAACCGAAACCCTAAACCTAAATACCCACTATAAATAAAACTATTCCCCCTCTTTTTATTTTCAACAACAACATCAGTAGCAGTCGCACCCCTATCAAGTACTCTCCATTTTCATTTTTTAAAACTCACTCCTCATCTTCTTCAACAACCACACACACACATAAGCAACACTCAATCATTAACCCTCCCCTCTCCGCTGCCACTGTTACACGCCGGAGCTCCGGCGAACTCCCAGATCGTCACTCCCCATCCCCTACCACCCAACACCACTGTGTCTCATTTTTTCTACCTCGTTCATATCAAAAATGATGGTGGTGACCTTAGAACACAGATTTGGACCGTACTATTTCAGATGATTGTAATGGTGTTGCTCCGGCATTTCGCCGTTGTAGTAACACCGCTGCGTATCCACCGCTGCTGATTATTGACTTTCTCTGTTTTGGTGTGTGTGCGGGCTTAGCCGGTGTTTTTCTGAAATTCCGACTTCTTCCTTCGTCCGACTAATGGCTTTGTGTTCTACACTTTTGTATGTATATGATATATGCTGGATTTTTGTTGCTCTGGGACTGATTTTCATGATATTTCGTATCTTGCCGGAGTTTATAACATTTGTCTCGACGTTATTGTGGTTAACTGTTGTTGGTTTGCTATCGGAGTTCTGATTTTTGTGTTTCGGTGTCTGTCTTTGTTTACTGATGGGCTGATTTTGTGGGTTTAGCGTCTGGTCGGAGTTCAAAACTCCGGTGACCTATTGGCTTTATTTCGGGATGAGTTGTACTGATTTTGGTATCTGCTGGACTGGATTTTTTCGGTTAAAAGTGGTTTTCCGACAAGCTATGTTGCTATTGTTTCCACAGTTCGCGGACCATTTTGTTCACTGTCTTGTTATTTCTGTTTACTGTTCATCAGTTTCCGGACTGATTTTTGATAATTTCGTTTTTATTTTTTTTATTAAACTGGAAGAACAAATTTCTATACTTGAATATGAGGTATTTCACTAATTTGAAACATATACTACACTGGCCAATGAAAAAGTTATCCGTCGATTTTTGAGGCCTCCACAGTTGCAAAGACGGAAAATAAAATAAAATGAAGTTTTCTGGGCGTTGATGATTTCTTCTACTTACACAGGATAACCAACATGCGCTGGCGGAGCGAATTTTCGCAGTCGGACTTGTTTAGGATGTCCCACTTTATTTATATATCTGAGTCCTCCGTGTTTAAAACTATTACTGTTTTGGCGCGGATTTGAAGGTTTTATTTATTTTATTATTTCTAACAATATTGGCCGATGAAGGAATCTTCGTCTGATTTCCAAGGCCTCCCCTGTACAAAAGACGGATTTATTTTTGACTTTACTTATTAATTCTTGTCATTGCTTTAAAATTATTTATTCTATTACTAACACTTTTACTAAGTGTTTATGCAGGTACCCGGAGATCATCTTGTGCAGAAGACCTAAAAAGGCCTAAAAGATGTTCCAGAATTTTATTCGATTTTAGCTTTATTATTCTGTATTGCATTCCATTGTAATTGTAAATTATGAAAACTGCTTAAAATATGTAGAATAAAAAGACAATAAATAATTAACCTAGGTTTGAACGAATAACCGCAAGTTAGCGGATCTTAAAGGATGTCTAACCCCTTCCCTTTAGAATAATAAAGAACTCTGATCCATAATCTCATTAATTTCGCAGACCATTAAATGGAGATTAATTGCAGTGTTTTTATTGCAATAAATCAAGTGTCCTAATTCATTTAACTAATTAGGTGGCGACTCCTCAAATTCAGCATTATTGCTCCATCCAGGGAACCGCGCCAAAGAGCAATGTTGCGGATACCGTTCAGACCCCGAGGTAAAAAACGGGCGCGAGAGTAGATACATATGCATCTTGTCAATTGTCAAACATTGGCAAATTTGGCATGACATGCATGACATTTAACCATAGAAAGAACATAGGGCTATAATGCATACGCATGAGATAGTAGTCAAATTTCCTACTTAGATAATATTGAATTATTAAAAAAAAAAAGATTGTGACAAGAAGTTTCTTGAATCATAGGGCTAGATGGCAGTGGGTTGGGGTTTGGGATTCCCGTACCCTACCCACCCTCCCAAATGTGCTATCCATACTCTACCCATTACTCACTGGGTATATAATTTACATACCCTTATTTACCCCTTTCGGATATTGGGTACCCACGAATTATAAACTTTCTCAAATAAAAGACAATAAGTTTCATAATTACCAAATACAATCAAAGTTCCATGAATTTTTTTGTCCAAACACTAATGTCATCTCAAAAACAAAATGCAACTACACCAAACATGTCTTCAAGGTCTTCAAACTTTTAGTGTGCTTATCCATAAATCTATGAAATAACAAAAGAAGAAAAATTAAGGTCTTCAATTTATTATCTTTATAATAATAATTTATAACCTTATATATATATATATATATATATATATATAATTACAATTAATGGGTAGGGTACATCTATTTCCTTACCCGCCCTTAACCCACCCTCAGACTGTCGGGTTAATACTGAAAGAAATAATTCCTTGATTATTCTTATTAATGAAAGACATATATATATATACAAGTTACAAGGAAGATCCTCTTCTTATTTTACCTAGGAATCCCTATTCTATAAGAATATTAATATTACAATTATGGTAATATTACACTACTAATTAAGGTACAAACCTAAGTCTAATATTCACCAAATATACAAAAGAAAGGTAAAGGGTCCTATATGGAAGACTCTCGGCTGGGCTGCACTTGGGCTCTGGACCAATATACTTTAACACACCCCTGCAGTCATAGCGGGCGATTTTCGTACGCTGAGACTGTCTCTAAAATCTTCAAAAAGGACCGAGGGAAGACCCTTTGTAAAGATGTCTGCAATTTGATATCTTGAAGGGACATGGCAGACGCGTACTTGTCCTTTGGCTACATTCTCTCTAACAAAGTGAATATCCATCTCTATGTTTTTAGTATACTGGTGCTGAACTGGATTACCAGAAAGGTTGATGACACTTATATTATCACAATACACCAAGGTAGCCTTCTCAATAGGACAATGAAGTTCTAACAGTAGATTTCGTAACAAATATGACTCAGAAACCACATTGGTTATCCCTCTACACTCAGCCTCTGTACTTGAACGTGAAAGTATTGATTGACGCTTGGCAGGCCATGAGACCAAGTTATTACCTAAAAACATGCAATAGCCAGACATAGACCGTCTGGTGTCAGGACAACCACCCCAATCAGCATCTGTATATGAGAGAAGTGTAGACGTCGACGAAGGGTACAAATGCAAACCATAATCAAGTGTTCCCTGAATGTACCTAAGGATGCGTTTGAGCGCATTCATATGTTTAACTCTGGGATCATGCATAAACAACACACCTGCTGGACTGCATATGTAATGTCTGGTCGTGTGAATGTAAGATACTGAAGGGCACCTGCAAGACTACGATAGCGGGTCGGATCCTCATACAGAGAGCCAGTTGCAGCACCCAACTTAGGTTTAGTATCAACTGGAGTAGAAGTGGACTTACAGGATGACATCCCATCCCTCTCAATGATCTCTGCTTCATACTTCCTCTATGTTAAGAACAATCCACCTGCATGACGAGTGACTGCAATTCCCAAAAAATAGCTCAAGGGGCCCAATTCTTTCATGGCAAACTCAGAACTGAGCATTATCATAATAGACTTTCTCAAATCATCAAAAGAGGCAGTCAAGATAATAGCATCCACAAATAGTAATATATAAGCCATGGAAGAACCCCGACGATATATGAACAATGAATTATCAGACCTGCTGTGAGAAAAATCCATAGTCGAAAAAAATCAGCAAACCTCTTATACCAAGCCCGTGAAGATTGCTTAAGCCCATATAAGGACTTCTTCAATAGACATACATGATTAGGATATCTATTATCCCTAAACCCCAAAGGCTGGTGCATATACACTGTCTCGTGAATTTCACCATGTAGAAAAGCATTCTTCACATCTAGTTGATGAATGAGCCATGATTTTGAAAGAGTCAAGTTGAGCACTGTGCGAATGGTAGTCGGCTTGACCACCGGGCTAAACGTCTCACTACAATCCACACCAACATGCTGAGTCTTACCATCACCTACAAGTCTAGCCTTATGTCTTGGAAATGAACCATCAAAATTTTCCTTATGAACAAAAATCCACATAGACCGAATAATATTAACACCAGATGGACGAGGTACCAACTCCCACGTCTTATTATCAATAAAAGCAGAATATTCCTCGGTCATGACAATTTTCCAATTAGGGTGATTTAAGGCAGACACAGGATTACGGGGTAAAGGAGATTTAAGAATATTAGAATTCAAATTAAAATACTCCATTGACTATGAGTGACTGGATCATGACTCTCGGCTGGATTGGATAAATTTTGAGAATTTTCGGGAATTTCAGGAATGACCGTAACTACAGCGCCTGTTAGCGATATTTCGAATGCTCACGCAAGCGTACGCATAGTTGACAAGTAATATAGTCTGATAAGACTGAATATCGTCCTCAGAGACTGGTTTCTAAGTACCGTTCATCTATTCTATGTTATCTATTTGGCAATCGATATTTGAGATGGGTTTTTGTTTAACTACTAGAATAATTGCAAGAATGAACTAAACTATTTAAGTTATAATCAGTTATGAAGGAATTAGGGCTTCCAAAATCCTCGACTATCCGCTCTATTCAATCATTAATGCGACTAGTATGACTTATTCTTCTACGTTAAGATAGCGGTTAACTAGACTGTCTTATATTCCGGTTAGGACATATAATCGCTCAACCCCAGTGCAGAAACCTTATATATTTTAATGATAGGATTTACCACATAGGAGGAATAAGAACAGTAACCTATAATGCTACACAAGTATCGGGGTACTGTCGTCCGCGATTTTAACCTATGTCTAGTCAATTACAACATATCCAAATCTCTCTTCTCGGTTCTTGATTCGAAATTATATATATTATGATAATTAGTGATCAATTAATTATCAAACATTCATACCAATTATTGACTAAATCTTAATAAAGTGAAGAAGAAATCAAACTACTGCATTAATTCATGAATAGAAGTTTCAAGCGATTCATAATGAAAGCCCTAATAAAGTGTTTAGCTCCTAGACATAGTCACGCTAAGAACTAACACACAATCCATACATAAACTGAATTAAAACGAAAGAAAAGAAATTACTGCGAACTAAGTCTCCAATTGTAGTCTCCCTTGTTGTCTTGTGTTGTGCTATGTTGTAGAATGACCAACCTCCCATAGCATTAATCCCTAGGGCTTAAATATGTTCCAAATTTCGTGCCCTATGAACCAATCTGCCCTTAGTCAATTCTTCTTCGGAACTGAGATTTTCCGCACCGGCACCGCGGTTCTGCATATTGACACCGCGGCGCTGAATATCCTCCGTCCTGATTTGCCAACTTTCGTCCTTTTTGTCTCGGGAGCACATTTTCTACCCAATTATCGTTCCTTTTCGTTATTTTGACTTTTGCACGGCTGTGACTCAAAAGAAAGAAAAACAACCTAACACGACACTTATTTGAACGAAAAATGGAAAAATACGAACTAAAAATGACACAAAATGTGTATACAAAATACACCTAACAAACACCCAAAGTTAACCTTTTCTCGCCTCGAGCAAAGATAAAAAAAACAAAGAGACAAAATCAAAGAGACTCAAAGACTCAAATCAAGCAGTTGCACAAGGTTACTTAGAAACACATGGACGTCAGTTGGGATAATATGTAGGAAAAAATATAGCATGAATTTAGCAATCTAGAATTTCATGTCAGATATTTTGCAAATTCATTTCAGTCATAATCAAGGGAAGCATGAATACCTAACCTATGCATGTCAATTTCATTTAGTTCTATGGGCGTGTTTACTTGCTATTCTCCATTAATCATAGACATGCATTCTAGAGATCATCAAGACTTTTCAGGATTGTAATGTAGGCTTAGGCAGAGGTATGTAAAGGTGGCCATTTAGGATCAATTTACGTACCATAAGCGTTTTTCATTCAACTCTTTTGTCCTTCTTTTTTATATTCTTTTCAGTTCATATCCATCATTCCTCTCTTCTCTTTTTGAGAGAATGAAACACATTCACATAGACACCCCCAAACTTAAGCTTTTGCATATTTTTTTCATTGGAGTGCATCAATTTTTCACTCTTTTTGTATTTCTTTTTCACACTTTTTCCTCTCTCTTTTCAATTACTGCTTATGACACACAAGAGAATCATAGGATGTCAAATAAACAACTGAGTTTAGGCTCAAATGGGCTGACTAGGGATACAATTTATTGCAGGGTAGGTAATGAATGATAAGAAGGGCTAACAAATAAATGTATGAGTCATCTCCCTAAACATGTACATTTTAACTATTTCGCCTCAAATAACACGCAAGCAGACTTCATAGACATTTTTCAATCACTTTCCATAGTTGACACACATAGGCTAAGCACAAATATCCTAAATAATTAGATTTTCATAAATTTTTGGCATATCTAACTTAAACACACTGATTTTAGCTTCTTATTCCATTACATTATCTCACTTAGTTCACTAGGCGCTCCAAATAAGCACAACATGCATGATTATTAAAAAAAATTGACTCACATAAAACACAAAAACAAACAAAAGACTCAAAAATAGACACAAAAATAAAATAAACCTCCCCTCAAACTTAAACTACACATTGTCCCAAATGTGTAAAAGACTCAAAAATTAAAAATGGACGACTTACAGACATACAACGGCTCAAAATGGTGGTAGTGGCGGCGGATATTGCTCTGAGACGGTATCTGTGGGAGGAGATTTGGCGATTCAAGACCTTTTTATTTTTTGGAAATCGCTAATCGGCACCGCGGTTCTGTATAGTGGCACCGGTGCCTAAAGTACTGGGGCCTCTCTGAACATTCGGGACCGCGATCCTGCAGATTGGCACCGCGGTGCTGACTCGACTCCGTGTTTTCCACCCTTTTTTTCATGCTCATTCTCCGATTCCTTCACCTGGTATCACAACACAACAAACATACCAAAAGTGAGATTGTTCTATTTAAACTAAATTGCATAATTTAAACATTGGGTTGCCTCCCCAGTAGCGTTGTCTTTAATGTCTTTTAGCCGGACGCAAGTTCATTATTAAATCATTGGGGTAAATTAACCCCACAACCTATCCACTTAAGGATCATTCTTCTCTTCCTCACTCTATTTTTCTTTTTCACAGTATTGGGTTCAGTAGGAATTACCTGTTTGTCAGCTTTCATGTCATGAACTTTTGTTGCAGCTTTCAAACTAGTCTGTGGGTTCACAGCTGTAGGGATGATCTCCCTAGTTTTGGTCTGAGCCTGCTGAACTGTTGTGTTAGTTGTTCTTACTGCGAAGCACTTGTTGCTGACATGTGACTCAATGATGGATTTAAACACCTTGAATACCATTTCTTCTTCCTGAACCCTTAGCCTCAATTATCCATTCTCCACATCGATTAGGGCTCTACCAGTAGCTAGGAACGGTCTCCCCAAAATGATGGGTATTTCATCATCTTCCTCCATGTCAAGAATGAAGAGTCTGTTCGGAAGAAGAACTTTCCCACCCTGACAAGCACATCTTTCACTATGCCTCTGGGGTGCACCACGGTTCGTTCAGCCAACTGTAGATTAACTGTAGTTTATTTGGCTTCCCCAAACCCAATCTCTTGAATACAGACAGAGGCATGAGATTGATACTGGTCCCTAAGTCACACAGCGCCCGGTTGCATGTTACGTTGACAATAGTGCAGGGCATGGTGAAGCTTCCTAGATCTTTCAACTTAGGAGGCAGTTTCTTTTGTAGGATGGCGCTGCACTCCTCTGTCAGTGCTACTGTCTCATAATCTGCCAACCTTCTCTTCTTTCCAAGTATTTCCTTCATGAATTTGAAGTATGCAGGAATTTGTTCTAACGCCTCAATGAAGGGGATATTGATGTGAAGCTTCTTAAATACCTTCAAGAATTTGGAGAACTGCTTGTCTATGGCCTTCTTTTGGAGCCTCTGCAGGTAAGGGATTCTATCAGTGTATTCCCTCAAAGGTGCTGGTAGAGCTTTCTCAACTGTAGGGTAGTCCTCAGTGACCCCCTCATTTCCTTCCTCAACTATTTTCTCACCCACTTTCTCATGAACCACTGCGGGTTGGGGAGCAACCTACTCCAACTGCTTTCCACTCCGTAACAATATTGTCTAACACTGCTCTCTTGGATTGACCTCTGTTTTGCTTGGGAGAGTACCCTACGGTCTGTTAGTTACCATCTTTGCGGTTACTTGCCACTGCGTTTCGTGTTCTGAGAGAGGACCTGGTTTCAGACATGAACTGATTCTGCGAATTAGTGAGTGTAAGAAATGCGGCCCTCAACTCATCGGGCTTTTCCTTCTGTATAGGTGGTCTAAACTGCTGGGATGATGTAGCTTGATTCTGTCCTTGCTGGTTCTGGTAACTACCTTGATATGGTTTCTGTTGGGCCTGGTCGTTCGTCCACAAAATGTTAGGGTGATTCCTCCACCCTGGATTGTATGTGTTGGAATTATAACGCCGCTGAAAGTTCCCAACTTCCTGAACCTGCTCCATTGGCACATTATTAGGGTCCATCATTGTGCATCTGTCAAAGGAATACTGTCCACCACAAATCTCACAATTTACAGGCATCTGGACTGCATTCACAGACATGGTGTTCAGCTGCAGTTGCTTCATCAGAAGGGTCACCTGTGCATTCAGGGCAGTGATGGCATCTAATTCATGTATGCCCATAGTCTTCCTATTATTCACTGATCTGTCATCTTCTACTTGATGATTGTTAGTATCCATATCTTCTAGTAACTCATGTGCATCACTGACACTCTTTCTCATAAAGGCTCCCCCTTCTGCAGCATCAATGATGGTACGAGTAGTATCACTCAGCCCATTATAAAAAATTTGGACTAACATCCACTTTTCTATGCCATGATGGGGGCATTTCTTTTGCAGGTCCTTAAATCGCTCTCATGCATCATAGAGCGACTCACCATCCACCTGGTAAAATTATTTAACTCTCCCCTTAATTTTGCCGCTTTTGAAGGAGGGAAGAACTTTGCGAGAAACTTTTGGGCTAAATCCTGCCAGGTGGTGACGGAGTTGGCAGGTAGTGAGTTCAACCAGCTCTTGGCTTTGTCCGTAAGTGAGAACGGGAAGAGCCTCAGTCTAATGGCATCGTTAGTAACGCCATTGTACTTGAAAGTGACACACAACTCCAAAACGTTGGCAATGTGCATGTGGGGGTCTTCTGATGGCAATCCCCCAAACTGTACTGTGTTCTGGACCATGCTCAGGATGGCTGGCTAGATCTCAAAGTTGTTCGCCCCTATTGTTGGGAGCCTGATGCATGTTTGTGCACCAGTAACCGTGGGCAGAACATAATCTCTCAATCTTCTTTCTGGAGGTGGTGGGACTTGTACCATGTCAGTCGGTACCTCATTATTCAACACCTCTTCAGGTACCCCGTTGTTGTTATTCTGCTGATTTTCCATGGCTAGTAAATCAACAATTCTTTTCTCACACCTGTTTTGCTTGCACAGTTTTTCGATTTCATGGTTGAACGGAACAAATGTATCTACTCATCTCCTTCTTCGCATACACTAGATCCCTGAAATAGACCAAAATCAACAAACAAATCAAGACAACAGTGTTCTAACATTAAGAAAAAATAAAAATAAAGCCAAAGTAGAAATAAAAATAGACGATTCGATATTAGATGTACGCCAGTCCCCGGCAACGGTGCCAAAAACTTGTTAGCGATATTTCGAATGCTCACTCAAACGTATGCATCGTTACAAGTAATATAGTCCGTAAGATGAATATAAATCCTGATCGTTTCTAATTACCGAACATCTATTCTAGGTTATCTATTTGGCAAACGATGGTTGATTTGGGTTTTTATCTAACACTACTAAAGTAATTGCAAGAATTAACTAAACTATTTAAGTTGTAATCAGTTATGAAGGAATTAGGGCTTCTAAAATCCTCGACTATCCACTCTATTAAATCCTTAATGCGACTAGTATGACTTCTTCTTCTACGTTAAGATAGCGGTTAACTAGACTGTCTTATATTCTGGTTAGGACATATAATCGCTCAACCCCAGTGAAGAACCCTTCTATATTTCTATGATAGGATTTACCACATAGTAACCTATAATGCTACACAAGTATGGGGGTACTGTCGTCCGCGATTTTAACCTATGTCTAGTCAATTACAGCATATCCAAATCTCTCCTCTCGGTTCTTGATTCGAAATCATAGTTATTATGATAATTAGTGATCAATTAATTATCAAACATTCATACCAATTATTGACTAAATCTTAATCAAGTGAAGAAGAAATCAAACTACTGCATTAATTCATGAATAGAAGTTTCAAGTTATTCATAAGGAAAGCCCTAATATAGCGTTTAGCTCCTAGCCATAGTCACGCTAAGAACTAACACACAATCCATATATAAACTGAATTAAAAATGAAAGAAAATAAATTATTGCGAACTAAGTCTCCAATTGTAGCCTCCCTTGTTGTCTTGTGTTGTGCTATGTTGTAGAATGACCAACCTTCCATAGCATTAATCCTATGGCTTAAATATGTTCTAAATTTCGTGCCCTATGGACCAATCTGCCCTTAGCCAATTCTTCCTCGGAACTTAGATTTTTACGCACTTGCATGATTCTGCATCTCGGCAGCGATCTTTGAAAGTCCTGTAGTCTCTCAGTAATAATGGCACCGCGGTTCTGCATATTGGCACCACGGTGCTGAAAACCGTCTATCCTGATTTGCCAATTTTCGTCTTTTTTGTCTCGGGAGCACCTTTTCTGCCCAATTCTCACTCCTTTTCGTCATTTTCCTTTTTTCACCGATGTGACTCAAAAGAAAGAAAAACAACCTAACACGACACTTATTTGAATGAAAAATTGTAAAATACTAACTAAAAATGACACAAAAGGTGTATACAAAATACACTACTTGTGCCAGGCGGCGCGACGGAAGAGTTGCGAGCTCTCAAGTTTTGGAAACGATGCACTCTGTGCGGTCGCGTGACTCATGAGATGTTTTGGCGCCGCGACCCTGCACAACATTTTTTCGGATAAATCTGAAAAATGACGTAGAACATATGGGGAGATAAGATCATATAAGAAATCATAAGAACTAGGCACGGGTTGTTCTACTTTAGAAAATGGAAATTGAGATTCATCAAATAGGATATAACGACTAATGATGATTCATTTAGAGGACAAATCAAAACATTTATAACCGCGGTGATTTGATGGATAGCCCAAAAATACATAAGGAGTAGAACGTGCCTTAAGCTTGTTGATTGTAGTAGATTGAAACTGTTACACCCCGTAATACCAAGACATGTATTTGAGAACGTAAGTAAGACTTGAACGTTGGAAGATTGTATAACTATTTTCTTAAGAAAATATTTCGGAACCTCGTGAAGGAAAAAGGTTTGTTAGTTGGAATTTGATTCTCAAATTTGGTATTTTGGATTCAAAGAATATTCTGGAGTTTTGGATTTTCAAGTCTCAGATTTGGTCATATGGGGCCCACAGGAAAATTTTACGAATTTGTGGGGCCCACAAGGTTTTGAGATATTTTGGCCTATTATGGATATTTTTGGGATGAAGACATATTTTGGGCCAACAGAAGATATTTGTTAGAGATGAGGACAAGTGGACCATGGGTCCCACTCCACTTGTCTTGCACACAAAGATATACATCTATATAGAGAGCCTTAGAAGACTTCCAACACTTAACATATCTCTCTCTCTATCTCGATTTTCTCCAAGAAATCAAGAACAAGATTAGTAAATTTTCCAAGTGTTGTTCACATAGACAGGGTGAAGATTCCTAACCAAGTATTAGCCAAGATTAAACACCCCTAATCCCTTAGAACACCTTGGGCGAGAATGGGGTCTTGAAAACCCTAACTTGATCTTCAACTTTTGGTGTTAGATCAAGAAGAGGAGTTGATTACAAGCTTCTAAAGGTCGCATATTGCGGATTGGAACATAAGGATTTGTAGTGAAGACTATCTCTAAGGATCGACTTTAAATTTGGATTATTTTGGGCTATATTGAGGTAAGGATCATTGTCCTCTTATTGTAATGGAAGATTACGTGTTGTAGTATCATATGATTGAACTTGTGAAAATTAGAATGAAGATTAAAAAGGCTTTGGATTTATAGATGTGTTGGCCGAGAATGGCCCTAAAATATTGGTATATTATGGACTGTTTATAGAACTGTTTTATATCGTTGTGGGGAAGAATTTAACATGTCTTGAGAACGTGTAATCCCCTTTGGTTGTTGCCTTAAATTGTGCCTTAAGATGTGGCTTTTTGTTGTTGTATTCGGGTCTTGGAAAAGGTGTAAAAGTACATAGAAACGGGGGAAGTGCTGCCCAAATTTACGTAGAATAATGGGGACCATTATTTGTTATAACCTACACTTGAAAGCATGGAATTGATGGAAGTGTTAATTGTCATTATAGGTTGAAGTAATACTCGTGACGTGTTCTACGTGGCGCGTGGATTAACCGAAGAGGTATGTGGAACTTATTTTATCTCCTTTGAGCATAACTTTATAAAAGTGAGCGTACGATGAACGTACCTGTTTTAAATGAACTCGGATTCCTGGTAGTATATAAGGGAAGTTACTTGATTGAAAGGAGACTTAGAAAAATGCAAAACTGCAGAATTCGGGTTCGGGGTCGCGGTGCCAAGTTGTAGGGCCGTGGCTCCGAAACTTCAGAAGGCCGCAGAAGTTTCGGCACCACGACGCCATAGTGCAGGGCCGTGGCGCTGCCCCTGTTGAAGGGTGTCGAGGATTAGTTAGGGGGCGGGGTGGTGTTTTCGTGCCACGGTAACGACCCTAGATAGTATAAGTGACTTGATGTTTAAAGACTAAGTTACTTGAATGAGATAGGTACACTTGACTTGATTTTAAAAGTAGAAGTGTCTTGATACTACGGGTGTTAGTGTCTTGGGATTTTATAAAGGAAAGAATGTACGACGGATGTATATGGTGCTCTGGGGTTCAACTCCCCTACATTGCATGATGTGATTCCTTTTATAGGAATAGATGTACATAGTACTTTGGATTAAATTCCCGAATTTTACACGACATGATAGTGCCTTGAGTCTAATAAAATGATGGTTCATTCATTTGCTTCTAATGAGAGTAAAAGACTACTTAACTTGCATATGTTGTTCATGATAGCCATTAGTGCAAGTGTTATATTATTTATTGCGGGGTCAACCCCCGGGATATTGTACATTCCGTGGATTTTCTCTCCACGATGCGAGTATTGCGTATATGCTCATTGAGGGTCCACAGGGCCTATGCGGGTGAAATAGTTCTATGCGGGGCAAATTGTCCTATGCGGGTCCACTAGACCTATGCGGGTGAAACAATTCCATGAATATGATTACATAATGATACTACGGGCGGGTGGAACTAAATTAATCATGACCTTCCTATGTTAACACGGTACAGATTACTCTCATTGTTGATAAGGCACAGTTGTACTGTTATTTTGATTATCATACTTGTCTCCTGCTTTATATTTGGACTGTATGATCTCCATTACAGTACTTACAGTTTCACATACTTGGTACATCTTTCGTAGTGACCCCCTTTCCTCGGGGGGTTGCGTTCATGCCGCAGGGATAGGTACTCAGGTTGGTGATCCGAGAGCTTAGGATCTCCACTCAGCTTTTGTGATAGCTCCATTTGTTCCGGTGTTTGATATATAGGTACAGGCCTTGTGTTTTGGTGTATGTACATTCAGGGGTTCGGCGGGGCCCTGTCCCGTCTTAGTACTGGTTAAAACTCTTAGAGGTCTGTAGTCATGTTGTGGGTTGGACTTGTAAAAAAAAAGATGTAGATCTTTTGGATCATGTATATATGTATATAGAGGCGGCCCTGTCGGCTAGCATGTTTCTTACATCCTGTTGACACATGTCTATGAGATTATCTAGCTTCCGTTGGTTTTCTCTGATGTATACCTATAGGGGTGCCCAGATATGGCACCAGTCGCGGGTCCGGGGTCGGGTCGTGACAAAAACGATGGATAAGATAAACATCTTAAGACTCTAAGATGAGAATATGATGGAGTTTTATTGTATAATACTTGAAAAGGAGAGGAATATGTCAAACCTTTAGAGGGAAAATATTAAGTAGATCAGTAGCCATTTGTAGCGCATGATGCCAAAACAAATGGAGGGACGGAAGAATGAACCAATAAAGTGCGAATAATGTTATTTATGGTACGAATTTTGCATTCTGCTTTCCCATTTTGTGAGGACGTATGAGGAAAAGAAAAAATGAAAATTTATCCCATTTTGTGCACAAAACTCCCTAAATTCTCCATTGTCATACTCTTTACCATTATCACATTGAATGTTCTTTATTTTCCGTTCGAACTGGGTTCTGATGAAAGCTCTAAATTTTGTGAAGATGGAAAAAACTTGTGATTTTTTCACAATTGGAAACATCCATAAATATTTAGAATAGTCACCCAAAAATAATACATAATAACGATGACCCATAGAACTGAAAACGCGAGATGTCCATAGATCGCTATGAATAATATCAAATGACATTGAAGTATGAGAATTAGAAGCTACAAACGGTAACTTAATAATTTCTCTAAAGAACAAGATTGACAATTTGGAGTACTACGTGTACCCTTACAAGAAATAAATTTATTCTTATCTAAAACAGATAAAATTGATGACCCTGAATGACCTAGACGAGCATGCCACAAAGAAGGAGCAAGAGCTGCAAAAGTGGATGGCATAGTTTGACGCGAGATGTTGAGACTTGGAGTGATTGGATAAAGATCACCCCCACTGTTACACCTCATTAGATGACTCTCCGTCTTGAAATCCTTCACAGAAAATCCAAACGGATCAAAATTAATAGAAACCCAATTATCAGTGGTGAATTTAAGGACAGATACCAAATTTTTAATCAATTTTGGGGCATGAAGGGTATATTTCAGGACAAGGGGTGGATGAGGAGGGGACAAGATTTTATGACCATAACCCTTAATCAGAATATAATTTCCATTACCAACAGTTATACCACGTTTAGTGCTCAAATTGAAATAAGATGAGAGAGTACATTGGTCGGATGTCATGTGGGTAGTGGCGCCGGTGTCCATGTACCAATTAGGGTCTGGTTGAGTCAAGCCAAGTGTGTGCATCGCTGCTTCAATGTTGGTGCAGTGGGGCCATTGCATGGTGGGCTGATGGGCGAGCCTAAGTATATTGGTCTCACGGATTACGCCCGTCTGTTGATGCGAAACACAGAGTCCGCACAGGTAGAAGGCGGGCAGCGGTGCTTGCTTGGGCGATCTTGGCGCCAAGGCGCTGTAAGGCTGAGAAATAAAAACAAACAGACTCAAAGACTCAAATCAAGCAACTGCACAAGGTTTCTTAGAAAAGCATGAATGTCAGTTGGGATAATATGCTGGAACATATATAGCATGAATATAGCAATCTAGAATTTCAAGCCAGATATTTCGCAAATTCATTTCAATCACACTCAATGGAAACATGAACACTAACTTATGCATGTCAATTTCATTTAGTTCTATGGGTCTATTTACTTGTTATTCTCCACTAATCATAGACATACATTCTAGAGATCTTCAGGACTTTTCAGTGTTGTAATGTAGGCTTAGGCAGAGGTATGTAAAGGTAGGCATTTAGGCTCAATTTACGTACCATAAGCGTTTTTTCATTCAACTCTTTTGTCCTTTTTGGTATTCTTTTCAGTTCATACCTATCATTCTCATCTTCTCTTTTTGTGATCATGAAACACATTCACATAGACACCCCCAAACTTAAGCTTTTGCAAAAATTTTGCATAGAGGTACACATCAATTTTTCACTCTCTCTTTGTATTTCTTTTTCACACTTCTTCCTCCCTCTTTTCAATTATTGCTTATGGCACACAAGGGAATCATAGGGTGTCAAAGAAACAACTGAGTTTGGCTCAAAGGGGCTGATTAGGGATACAATTTATTTCAAGGTAGGTAATTAATTGTAAGAAGGGCTAACAAATAAATGTCTGAATCATCTCCCTAAGCATGTACATTTTAACTATTTCGCCTCAAATAACAAGAAAGAAGACTTCATAGACATTTTTCAATCATTCTTTCTACAATTGACAACACACAGGCTAAGCACAAATATCCCAAATAATTAGATTTTCATGAATTTTTGGTATATCTAACTTAAGTACACATATTTTAGCTTCTAATTCCATTACATTATCCTACTTTATTCACTAGGCGTTTCAAGCAACTACAACATGCATGCTCATAAAAAACATTGACTCATATAAGACCTAAAACACAATAAAAAAGACTTAAAAAACAAACACAGAAGCTAAAATATGTGTGCTTAAGTTATCAAAAAAATTGACTCATATAAGACCCAAAAACACAATAAAAAAGACTCAAAAAACAGACACAGAAAAATAAAAATAAAATAAGAACCCCCCCAAACTTAAACGACAAATTGTCCCAAATGTGTAAAGACTCAAAAATAATAAAGACATACAGCGGCTCAAGATGGTGGGGGTGGCGGCGGATACTGTTCGTCGAAATATTTCTCATAGGCGTTGCGGCCCTGCTATTATGGTGCCGCGGCGCTGCAACTCCTGCAGCTTCACTGATTAATTGGCGCCGCGACCCTGCAATGTGGCGCTGTGGCACTGAAACTTCTGCAGTCTCTCAGGATATTAGGCACTGCGGCCTTGCAATGTGGCGTCATGGCGCTGCACCAATTTCATGTTTCAAGCGTTTTTCCATGGTTCATGTCCAATTCCCTTCACCTTTCATCACAACACAACCAAAAATACCAAAAGTGAGACTGTTCAATTTAAACTAATTGCATAATTTAAACATTGGGTTGCCTCCCAAGTAGAACTGTTTTAACGTCTTTTAGTCGGATGCATGTCTTTTATTCAATCACTGGGGTAAATTACCCCCACAACCCATCTATTTGAAGATCATTTTTCTCTTTCTTACTCTATTCTTCTTTTTCACAGGATCGGGTTTAGCAAGATTTACCTTTTTATCAGCTTTCATCTCATCAACTTTTATTTCAGCACTCATACTAACATGTGGGTTCATCGCTGTCGCAATAAGCCCCCTGCCTTTGGATTGTTCTAGATGAGCCGATACATCAGTTGTGCTCACCGCAAAGCATTTGTTGTTGGCCTGGGATTCAATGGTAGATTTGAAAACCTTGAACACCATCTCCTCTTCTTGGACCCTCAGTCTCAACTCTTCATTGTCCACATCAATGAGAGCTCTGCTCGTGGCTAGGAATGGTCTTCCAAAAATGATAGGCATGTCCTCATCTTCCTTCATGTCAAGAATGAGGAAATCTGCTGGAAAGAAGAACTTTCCCACCTTGACTAGCACATCTTCCACTATACCTCGGGGGTGCACCACAGATCGGTCAGTAAGCTGCAGATTTACTGTGGTTGGCTTGGCTTCCCCCAAACCCAATCTCTTGAACACAGATAGGGGAATAAGATTGATGCTAGCCCCTAAGTCACAAAGTGTCCTGTTGCATATTACTTTGCCAATAGTGCACGGCACGGTGAAGCTTCCTGGGTCTTTCAGTTTAGGTGGCAAGTTCTTTTGTAAGATAGTGTTGCACTCCTCTGTCAGCACTACTATCTCATAATCCACCAATCTCCTCTTCTTCCCAAGTATCTCCTTCATGAATTTGAAATATGTGGGCATTTGTTCCAAAGCCTCAATTAAGGGGATGTTGATATGGAGTTCTTAAATACCTCCAAGAACTTGGAGAATTGCTTGTCCAGGGCCTTCGTCTGTAGCCTTTGAGGGTAAGGGATTTTATCTGTATATTCTCTCACAGCCGCTGGTGGAGCTTTCTGTTACACCCCGTAATTCCATGACATGTATAAGAGAATAGACGCGAGAACACAAGACTTGAAAATTGGTACGAAAGAAAGAATTGTTTTTCCGAAGGAAAATCTTCCGAACTTCGGAAAGGAAAAATGTTCGTTGATGAGAATTAGATTCTCAGAATACATTATTTGAGGAGTATGGAATTTATTATCATTGTGGAAAATTTATTTTACAGATTTGGTCACGTAGGGCCCACCCGAGAAATTTTACGTTTTGTGGGGCCCATGAGGGTTACGAAATTTTATGGATGAATGGAAGGGCGACACGTGTCAACCCCCCCCCCCCCCACTTGGGCTTTCTCGAATTGGACCAAGGGTTTAATGGTCAAATGACCAAGGAAATGATCAAGTCTTGACAAAGCCAAAGCTTGAAATTATTGACTAAGTCAACTTGCCCACTTGACTTGATATTTAATCTCCTTCATTCAAGCCACACAAATGTGTAAATCTTGACCCTCTATTGTGTTATATATACTACACTAGTAGCAAGACTTGTCTCCACACTTAGAAAAAATTAGAGAAAACTTGAGCTTGTACAAGATAGCTCTCGCCTTTGTCCATTTTCCCACACAAAAATTTTGCAATTGTGGATCATAATTCACAATACTTTAACCCAAGGTTCCTAGGGATATTGTAAGGATATCTCAATAGAAAGATCCCAGAAAAACAACGTTTTTACGTTAGTCGCAAGGCGAAAATCTAAGGTGTTCTTCAACTTTGAAGATGGAACTTGAAGAGGAGTTCTTCATAAGCTTCTAAGGAGTGCTTGGAGCGGATTGGAACATAGGAAGATGAGCTAAAAGTTGCTAAGGATCGACTTTTACGCTTGGACATTATTAGGGCTTATTGAGGTAAAATCTTCATCTTCTTAATGTAATTGAAGATTACATGTTATAGTAGCTAAGAAATGAGCATGTGGTATATAGAATGAAGTTTGAAAATATTTAGATCATGTCGGCATGTTAAAACCGGAAATGGACAAGTTAGTCATTATTGTTGTAATCAATTTGGTCGACAGTTACAATCGTCGCATGTTAAAGAAGAAATAATTTATAGTTGTTGTAATTTTTATTATGTATATAACATGTTGGAATAACAACTTGGATTGAAAAAGGAATTGAAAGAAAATTGATAATTATTGTGACATTGTAGCCGAATATGGCTTTGGATTATGGACAATTTTATATTAATTGTGGGGCAGAAGTTTACACGTCCTGTTAGGCGTGTAATCCCCTATGTATTGCTGAATTGTTGGGCCTTAAATGTGTCGTTTGGTTATTGATTTTCGGGCCTTGAAAAAGGTGGAAAAGTACGTAGAAACAAAGGAAGTGTTGTCCGATTTTCCGTAGAATAAGAGTCCATATACTTAGAAATACGTTGAAAGCTAGAAGTTGATAGGCATATTATGATTAATATAGGTTGAAGTACTACGAGTAGCGTATTCTACTTAAATGATGGAATAGCTATCAAGGTTGAAGTACTTTGAAGCATTTTGCTACTTGTCGATAATCGTCGCGAGGTATGTGAACCTCTTCCTTCTTTTGGCATGATTCTATGTATGAAATATACATGTGGTGTTATTTCATGATTCCTTCTACTCTTAGAAGTTAAGAGGTATGTATGTTGATTACTCTATGTAAAAGTTATGTCTAAGTTATCATAAGTTCTTACCAAGTCTTATGGGGGATGTTGGTAAGAGTCGTTAGGAAGTATTTGGAGTCGAGTTGACTTTGCTAATTTACTGCACGAATGAAAATAAGTATCGAACAAGTCATTGCAGCGTTAATAAAAGAAAATGTATCGACAATCAATTATATTAAAATGAGTAGAATTCTCCATCTGCATAGAAACTAAGATAAGACAAAATTGTATTACATTTTCTAGATCATGGCTACTTTAATAAGATCGTTATAAACGAGTATAACCTATTCACAATGCATAAAAGTATATGTTACTTAATTTAAAGAGGTTACGTTATGAAGTTTTAAGACTATGAACCTTGAATTCTTAAAAGGTTAAGAGATTTTATATTTCAAGTTATGAGACTTGATTCTTAAAGGAAGGAATGACTTGATTTAAAAGTATAGAATACTTGATTTGGAAAGTATCGATTTCTTGATATTCTAAAGATAAGAGACTTGATTTCTAAAGTTAAGAAACTAGATTTCTAAAGTTAAGAGACTTGAAGTATTTTGAAAGTTATGTAACTTGATTTGAAAGTATAAGTCTCTTGGTTATAAAAAGAATGAATTAGTCTAAGGCATAAAGTTAGTATAACGGTTTTATGAAAGGTTAAATATGTCCTAGTTTCTAAAGCATAAAGTAAGTATAACGGCTTTGTGGGAAGTTGGTTATAACAACTTTATGGAAGGTTAAAGGAATGGTTCTCTCTAGTAATGTAAACAAAGAAATGACTTGAAATAAAGAAGGGCAATTTGATTTAACGGTATCAATTGCTTAAAGTTCTAACGTAAGGGTCACTTGATTTAGAAGCCTAGAAATGTATTTCAAAAAAATGTAGTGACTTGTTTGAAATGTAGACATGCCTTGATACTACAGGTGTTAGTATCTTGGGGTTTTATATGAAAATGAGTCTTTTGAAAGGAATGGAAGTACGTAGTACTTTGGGTTAAATTCCCAGATTTTTATGTGAAACGAAAACTGCCTTGAGTTTATAAAATGAAATTCATTTTTGTATGATAATGAAAGTCTAAAGATTTTATGAACTTGCTTATGCTTGCTTGTGATAGCCTTGAGTGCAAGTATTATATGTTTACGCTGCCGTGATTCTCAGTTGGAGGGCCGGCTATCTTGTTGTGAATTTACTTGGACGTACCGACAGTGACGGAGGATTCCACGGGTATGCTTCCATTGTGATTGATCATTGGACATACTTATACGATGTGGGATTCCGGGGCATGCGACCAGGATGCGGGTTAGATTCCCGGATTGTTTTTATTACTCCATGGACATGCTTATACGATGTGGGATTCCGGGGCATGCAACCATGTTGGATATTGTTATTCCATGGACTAGCTCTCCATGAGGTTTAGTGACTCAGGATGATCTGGTAGTTAGCTTCCGTACTTGCCCCGGTCAGTGGCTCACGCAGGATGGTCTGGTAGTTGGCTTTCGTACTTGCCCCCGTCATTTCTATGGCACAGTTTGGTACGGTAGACTCTGATAGATTGCTTTCGCACTTGCCCCGGTCATATCTCGTGACGACAGGCTGAATCTGGTAGTTGTCTTTCGTACTTGCCCCGGTCAGTTGTTGACGCAGGCTGGATCTGGTAGTTGGCTTTCGTACTTGCCCCGGTCAGTTTTATGATGCAGGCTGGATCTGGTGGTTCGCTTTCCTACTTGGCACGTACAGTTTTTATGACGCAGGTGGGACTTGGTGTTCATGTATGCATATTATTGTTATATTATATCATGGACTGCCGGCAGTGAGGAAGGAATTCCACGGGCATGATTGATATTATGGGCGTGAGACCCATGGTTATATGTGAGTAATGACTTGAGGGCTTGCGTCCCTGACTTGACATGACTGCTATATATTGTGTATTGTAGTTTAGTTATCATACATGTCTCCTGTTTTATATAGACTGTTATGATTTCATTAAAGTATTTTCAGTTTCACATACTTGGTACATATTTCATACTGACCTCGCCCGGAAGTGCGTTAAATCTGCGCGAGTTGAGTACATAGCTTGTTGATCCTCATTCTTAGGATCATTGTTCAGCTGGTTTGGAAGCTCCATTATTTCGAAGGCTTTGTATTTTGGTACAGTTCTCTGAGGTTGTAGATTTTTGTACATTCAGGGGTATGGCGGGGCCCTGTCCCGTCACAGTTGTTACGTCAAAACTCTTAGAGGTCTGTAGTCATATCTTGTGGGTCGCTTGTAAAAAAAAAGAGGTAATTGCTTTTGGTTTTACGTATTTATATGTATCCAGAAAGGTAGCCTTATCGGCTAACCTGTTATTTATTTCTTGTTGAGTTTATGTATGTTCTGCTGATTATCTCTGATGTTTACCTGTAAGGGTGCTCAGGTAGGGCACCAGTCGCGGGCTCGGGGTCGGGTCGTGACAAAGTGGTATCAGAGCAGGTAGTCCTCGGAAAGTGTTTACAGACCGTGTCTAGTAGAGTCTTGATTATCGGTGTGTTGTGCACCACATCTATAATCAGGAGGCTACAGAAAATTTAGGATTGGTTTCCATTCTTCTCACTCTGAGATCGTGCGATAGAGCTGTGTTGTTAGGGTCGTCTCTCCCTAACGAGTTATGTTGATTGCAGCTATGAGAGGCGTGATGACCCGAAGGACTATGTGGATTGCGTATCCAGGTTGGTAATGATTGTAGTATAGTTGGTATTATGACATACAGCTATACGGAGTTATGTATGGGGGTCAGACGCGTATTGCCTAGAATGATTTTAGATTACCAGGAATTTGTAAGGACTAAATAGATATCGGGAAGGTATGAAACACTTAATGAATTCTCATCAAGGTTTATGTGCTAATTTGATATAATTAGGAAATGATGAGCTGTCTGGTAGGGTAATGAACCCTTAAGAAGTCATGTTAAGGAACTTAATGGAATGACATGTTAATAGATTAAGCTACGTGGTAGGCTTAAGAGAATTGTACGGATGAGGTCCGTATGGAGTAAGTAATGGTTGTTGTGATCAAGACAACATGGATATGGTATTATGAGAAGTTATTGTACCCGTTTACGGGGGGACTGATAAGGTAGGCTTGGAGCATGGAAATTGCGAGCCTAAGAATATTGATAACCGCAGAGACCTTAGGTATATAAGGCATTCTCGGGCAATAAGATTTTATTCAGACTAAGGGTAAGAGTTAAGTGCGACGGTGGGTCGGGTTGAGGACCTATTACGGGTCGCCCCATAGCCTGAAATGGAGTGGGATCAGTTGGTAGTAGTTCTGCTACGTGACAGGGTCACGAGGGTGCAAGGCCCAAGTCTAGTTAATTGTTTTACGGGTTCGTGGACGCGTTCCACCGGAACCAGGTCGTGAGAGCCGGAAATGGCCTTATATTGTTTAATAGAGTGACTCCAAAGATTGGAGGCCAGAATCGGTATGGAGTTTATGTAAGTATGCTTGTGTAAGTTGGAGGTACGGAAAGAATACAACCAGTAAGAAAACGTTGAATCGCTGATTGGTTGGTTCCACGTAGGCGAGGTTCAGATAATTGGTCCAGACTTGATTCAGCGGGCTGTGGATAAGGCGAAGCTTATCCAGGAAAGATGTTTAGTAAGCTCGGAGTCAGCAGAAGTTTTATGCAGATAACCGACGTCAACACTTGGAGTTCAGGTTGACGTTTTAGTATAAGTATTGTTATGTGGCCATGGGTGGCATATTTTGTATGAAGGGTGTAGTAAAAGGACACTATGTCGCTATCTAATTAGATTGGACTCCGAAAGAACATTCGGGGACGAATATTTCTAAGGTGGGAAGAATGTTACACTCCATAATTTCAGGACATGTATAAGAGAATAGACGCGAGAACACAAGACTTGAAAATTGGTACGAAAGAAAGAATTGTTTTTCCAAAGGAAAATCATCCAAACTTCGGAAAGGAAAAATGTTCGTTGATGAGAATTAGATTCTCAGAATACATTATTTGAGGAGTATGGAATTTATTATCATTGTGGAAAATTTATTTTATGGATTTGGTCACGTAGGGCCCACCCGAGAAATATTACGTTTTGTGGGGCCCATGAGGGTTACGAAATTTTATGGATGAATGGAAGGGCGACACGTGTCACCCCCCCCCCCCCCACTTGGGCTTGCTCGAATTGGACCAAGGGTTTAATGGTCAAATGACCAAGGAGATGATCAAGTCTTGACAAAGCCAAAGCTTGAGATTATTGACTAAGTCAACTTGCCCACTTGACTTGATATTTAATCTCCTTCATCCAAGCCACGCAAATGTGTAAATCTTGACCCTCTGTCACGCCCTTTTTCGACCGCGACATTTTTTAAATAAAAAGCTCCTGCTTAGAAACAAAGTTAGGAAATAAATAATAAATGCTAAAGTGCAAAAGAATGCTAAAAAGGTGCTAGAATATTAAAAGTGCAAAAGGGTGCTAAAAGTGCTAAGGGGTTCGCGGAGTCGCCACCTAATTAATTTGGGTGAATTAGGACACCTAAATGTTAACTAGTTTAAAGTAAACATTAACTCCATTTTAATGGTCTGCTAAACTTTAATGAGATTCTGGGCAAGGGTTCTTTATTATCCTAAAGGGAAGGGGTTAGGCACCCTAAAGGATCCGCTAACTTGCGGTTGTCCGTTCAAACCTAGGGTAAATTATTATGTTTTAAAATGCTTGTTTTGAAAATATAAAAGATGCTTCAAAATATTTTATAAAAGGAGGCATGTTGATAAAAATGCTATAAAGTTTTAAAGTGTGCATTTATATTGTTTATGGTGCAAAGTCGATTTGTGGATTATAGATATGCATTTATCTGCGAAATCAAAGAAGTGGTGCGTTAGCTTTAGATATGCAATTTTAACGATTAGGCAAGAGATTAAATATGAATGACAGGCCTAAGATAGATAAATTAGAAGTGTGTTTCAAGTTTTAAAGCTAACCACCCCATTTCATGTATTCAAGGATTAATTGTTCTAGACAACCTATTAATTACAAAGTTAAATAATTAGGCAACAATTTAAACAAATAAGATAAAAGGTGGATGTGATCGCGGCTTTCAAGATGTGTGGCGATATCATCTTATCCTATTTTGTCTTAGGAATTTCTGAAGCGGGAATGCGAATGCGGATGCACATAGACGCGGGTAGCCATTTGAAGTAGCTCGTGATGAGTCTCGTCGGGAGACTCTTCATTTTTGCTCCAATGCATTTCATGTAAAAATAAAGAAAGATAAGGATTAGTATATGCCCCAAATTTGTTTAATAAACAAGAACTTTGACATATAATTTATATTTAAGCAAACGCACATATCAAGACAAACAGAGGACATAATCAGATGGGGATCAGTAGGCAGCAGGCAATAAATAATGAGAAGCAAGCGGAGTGGGCTTAACCAATAAATGAGCATTTAGCAAACATAATTCGTCTCAAACCCGGTGTATCCATAAAAACAGTGAGGATCAGTTGGCAGAGCAGGCAGTGAACAGCGAGAAGTAAGCAGAGTGGATTTAACCCAAATAAATAAGCATTTAGCAAACATAATTCATATCAAGCCCAGTGTATCCATGAATAAACAGTGAGGATCAGTAGGCAGATCAGGCAGTAAATAACGAGAAGCAAGCAAAGTGGACTTAACCCAAATATATGTGTGGGTCAATTAATAATGCAGAGGCAAGAATGAACACTCATGGGCCTAGGAAGTCCTATTACAACTTCGTTAGGACAGCTTAAGGGTCACAGACATGGGATGAACCCCAGTATACATGTATGCAGTAACCAGATCTGAATACTACGATGATATACCTGAAGATATTGAGCAAAACAGCCGGTGCATTCAGTGTGTATTTAAAGCAGGCAAAGAATCAGTGATGGAAGTTTATTCGGCGATCTTACTGGGAATTTAAGCCATCTTGCAGGACAAACCAAGTTACAAAAAATAGTTTGAAAACTGGGGAACAATATATGCCTTAATAGATAGTGTTCGCACGTCATTTCACCTAAAAGGCTAAGAACTCTTTACCTTGATGATGTCTGAACAGTTCCTAGCCTATTGGATTCGACTTTATCTTATTAATGCAACTGAGTTAACACATTAGTACCAAAGGAGGTCACTCAAATATGCAGAGAGTGCCCAATAGACTGAATGGATACCCACAACTATATCATATTAATCAAGACAAAAATGAGATCGGATATTATCTGTCATAAAAATATGCTACCGATGCTGGTATCGAAATAATCACGTTAACAAAACATAATTACGATTACTGATAGCGATTAATTCTGACTAAACAGATTCGACATAAACAAATGCACTTCAAATCATACGCAAATGGTATTAAACACAACTAACAGAACACATCATTTCAAACAGACTATAACGCGTGAATCGCCCAAGAAATCTGTAAGAGAACGGGTTTACCTTCTCCGGACAGCGAACCGGGGCAGCGTATCAAGTCGTCGGTCCACTCGACGGGTTATTGCGATGCGATTGAAAGCGATGCGGCTTATGGTCGATTCTAGGTGCGGATTTTCGATATGCTACTCTAGTGTTTTCCTATTCTCGCTGGTTGGCTTCTGTTAGTCGAAAAAGAAAGGGGTCTGGATTGCTGTCCACCCTTGCTCCTTCCCCGATAATCTGCCGCTCTTGTTTATTGCGATATGATTGTTCTCCCTACTGCGCTCTCCCTCGTTCTGCCTTTGCATGTGCTTTATATAGCCATGGTTTGGGTTCTAATGTTGGTAAGTAATCAAGGTGCGATTTTGGCTAATATTTGGTGCTGATTCGTGCTTGATTTGTGCGATTTTGTACTGATTTCGTGTGATCTTTGACGGCTATTTTGGGTTGATTTTCGTACTGTTCTTGTTATGGTAAGGTCGAGCTAGCTGCGTGCGCATGGGTAAGGAAGGTCCGAAAATCCGGCGAGAATCTTGGTTGAGTGATAGTGATGGGTGCGGCGGATGCTAAAGGGAGTGGTGTGCGGCGTTTGTTTTTTAGGTTTAGGTTAGGTTCTCTTCTCTGCTTTGTTTTTGTGGACGATGAAATGGGAAAAGGGCTGAAGGAAATAAAGCTGGGGTCGCGTGGGCTTCTGATAAGGGAAAATAAAGGGGTAGGGCGAACTGGGCCTTGCGGGTCGCGTGGGTAATTGGGCTGGGTAGTTAGTTTTAATTAGGTGTATTATTAATTACTTAGTGGTAAATTAAATTAATAAATTGTGGTTAAATTATTTAGGTGCTTTATTAATCTAATTGTTATAATAATAAATGCGGGTGTGCTATTTAATTAGTGCTTAATATTTATAATGCGATGTCGTTACTAACTTATTTATTATGCGTATTTTATTGTTATTTAAGCTAAGATTAAACTATCTTAATATGACTTTAGGCGCTACAATAATTATGAAATTGCTTTGCGTATTAATAAATGCGACTATGCTATTTAACACGACGCCATTGTCGAATTATTTATTTTATGTATTTATTTATTTTATTATCGTTTAAGAATTATGACAGGGCTTAAAATTAATCAATGCGACGCGGGACTCTAAGTGCTTAATACTCTACGTAAAATGCGGTGTTATTATTAAATTGTTTATTTATGCCTGTATTAATGTTTTATCGCTGCATTTTATTATAAAAAGTTATAAGATTTTTTTTGCAAAATTAGTGTAGTTTTATAGCTAATGACTGCACGAGATGGTCAAAATTGGGTGTCAACAACTTGTCCCTCTTTGTATGAAGATGATGGAAGAATCTTCGGACAAAGACGTTGACTCATAGCCAATTTTGTCTCGATCCAAAGAATTGCAAAAAATGTTGGGCAAGCGAGACAAAGGCGATCACGGACTCAAAGCGTCGATGTCGAGTTATGACGACACTGGGCTACCATGGCCAAATACCAAGGCGGGCTAATGCGGACTCAAAATTTGTCCCAGTGTCGAGTTATGACGACACTGGGCTACCATGGTCAAAACACCAATGCGGGCTAACGCGGACTCAAGCTTGTCGATGTCGAGTTATGGCGACCTTTGAACATTGTGCTAAAAATAAGTAAAAAATAAAAATAACTAGCTTGAACCTGGGGTGTACTGCTATCGGCTTATGATGATGGGTTTTATGGTATGTGGAACGAGTGGAGCAGCGGCAGGTACGCCATTCATTGGGAAGGTTGGCCCCCCAACAAATTGCCCCGGTTCGCTGTAAGAGAAAATCCACGTTGTGCTCCTGCTCCTGCATGCTAAGACTTAAACAAACGGTTAGTGCATAACTGTTAATGCATAATTTTTAAAAAAGCAATGCAACTGTGAGTAGAAAATGTTATCCTGCAAAAATGTGATGCCTGCTGCAAATGCTGTGATTTCGCCATTGCACAGACGTGTTGCGATTGTGAATGCGGATATGTTGTCCTTGCTGCAACTGCTCCTGTAGGCTAAAGCTTAAGAAAGAGTTAGTGCATAAATGCTAAGACATAATAATAAAGCATGAATAAGAAATGCAATTTTGAGAGCAGAGAAATCGTCCCTGCATAGATGTGATATGTTGATGATAGCGTCGTTTTCGGACTTGCGTCATGGTGTCGTTTTCGGACTTGTTGTGCTGATAACGTCGTTGCCTGGACGTGTTGCTGCTGGTGTCGTTGCGTAGACATAATGCTGATCACGTCGTTATGCGGGCGATGTTCTTCTTGGCGTCGTTCGGACTTCTTTGTGTTGATAACGTCGTTCTTGGAGCGTGTTCTTCTTGGCGTCGTTGCGTAGACATAATGCTGATCACGTCTTTGTCTGGACGTGTTGTTGCTGACATCGTTTTCGGACTTGTTGTGCTGATACCGTCGTTGCTGGGCGTGTTCTTTCTTGGCGTCGTTTCGGACTTCTTTGTCTTGTCGCGTCATTATGCGGGCGTGTTCTTCTGGCGTCGTTGCGTAGACATAATGTTGATCACATCGTTGTCTGGACGTGTGTTGCTGGCGTCGTTTTCGGACTTACTGTGCTGATAACGTCGTTGCCGGGATGTGTTGCTGCTGGCGTCGTTGCGTAGACATAATGCTGATCACGTCGTTGTCTGGACGTGTTGTTGCTGACGTCGTTTGGACTTCTTTGTCGCGTCGCGTCGTTACGGGCGTGTTGCTCGGCGTCGTTTTCGGACTTCTTTGTCTTGATAACGTCGTTCTTGCGGGGCGTGTTCTTCTTGGCGTCGTTGCATAGACCTAATGCTGATCACGTCGTTATGCGGGCGTGTTCTTTCTTGGCGTCGTTCGGACTTCTTTGTCTTGATAACGTCGTTACTGGGCGTGTTGATCTTTGGCGTCGTTGCATAGACATAATGCTGATCACGTCGTTGTCTTGACGTGTTGTTCTTTGCAATCTTGATGGCGTCGTTATGCGGGCGTATTGTTCTTTGGCGTCGTTTTGGACTTCTTTGTGATAACGTCGTTTCTGGGCGATGTTCTTCTTTGCTCGCAGTAGAATAAATGCTCCTGCAAGCTAAGCTTGAGAAAACGTTAGTGTATACCTGTTTAAACGAAATGATAAATACATATGAGAAGTGCAATTTTATGGGTAGAGATGTCGTCCCTGATATGCCAAATGAATACTGAAATGTTGTCCTTGCACGGACATGCTAAATGTTGCAACTGACGAATTTCCATGATGTCTTTTTTGGGTGCGATGCGTTGGTTGCAAATTTGACTTTATGCCCGAGCTGATGCGCTAGCCCTTATTGCGGAATTCAGAATTCTGACTGTTGATTGTCGATGCCTTTTTCTGCTTCTGATGCGAACTTTGAATTTTGGATTGTTGTCATATCCTCTGCCTCTGCTGCTTCTTTATTGTAAAGACCCCCGTGGTAGGTGAGTGTCCCCCGACCTGTGGAACCTGTTGTCAGATTTTTCGTGGGATTTTTGTGACTTTGCATGGACTATTCTACGCTTGAAACTTAACTTTCTTATGTATTGTATGATTTTCGTGAGGCTTATATTATATAGCCGATTGTGCTAGTGATATTATATGCCATGGTCATTTCGGTCGTTTGGTATTGCATATTTCCGTGATTTGCTACCCACGATTCGAGCACACCGAGACGGTCCGCAGGCCCATGCTGGTGGGCTGTCGCGGTGAAATAGTTTTCGCTTTGCGAAGAAACTTTTTGTCGTATTTTCTGCTTCGGCTATTGCACTTTCTGCTTCTGTTAATATGAAAAGACCTGCGCTCAAAGAAAATTTGTGAGTTTGGGGGGGGGGGGGGTCGATTCGCATTTGACTTCGCCGCCTTGTTCCTTGAAATCTGCGTGCCTGGCCTGCTTGGACCTGCAACCCCTGTCTGGTTTCCTACCTTGTCCCAGTTTTGAATATGCAAAGGGTGTTTGGCCTAAAGTGAGTCTAAATGGGGTTGCTTGTATATTATGTGTATTCCGGTTATTTTCAGAACGAAGGGAAAGTTTCCTAATGGTGTGACCGAAGCCGATTTAGGCCGCCTACGTATCCCCATGAGGGAATCAGGTCATGACGTAGTTCATTACAAGCGAATATTGGGTAAAATTCTAAAGGTGGGACCGAGGCCGATATGGCCGCCTACGTATCCGTTAAGGGAATCAGGTCGAACGTAGTTCCAATGGTGCAAAAGAGAAATTGGGATTTTCTAAAAGGTGGGACCGAAGCCGATGTGGCCGCCTACGTATCCCCATGAGGGAATCAGGGCACACGTAGTTCCAATGCGAGCAAAACAAAAGAAAACATTATTAAAGCTTAAATATGAGTTTTTCTTTTTATTAATCTGCTAAGCTAAATTGCTCTTTCTTATCCGGGCTCTAGGCGAACCAGAACAATGGTGCAAATCCAATCTATACGCCTTCTTGCTCTGCATCATGGTTGGCTGGGTCTTCATGCTCTGCTATCAATACCTCCTTCTTGCCCGGTGCATGCTTGGATAAATGACTGATTCAGGCGGAGCGGGTTCTGGCCAGGGAACACCTCTCTTCCTTTGGGGTTCATTGTACTTATTGGGGGAGGCCTCCTCCACCTGAATGACTCCCTCTTTGATTAACTCCTCTATTTTGTCCTTGAGTGTATAACAATTTTCGATGTCGTGCCCCTCGACACCGGAGTGGTATGCACAATGTTTGGTTTTATCATGCCCTCGAGAAGTAGGCACAGGGGTATTTACGAATTGGCTGGAGTATTCCTGCGGCTTTCAGCTCCTCATACACTTGGGTTATGGGTTTGGCTAAAGGTGTATAGGTTCTGGTTGGCTTTCTCTCAGCATTTATGCGGGGTTTGTAGATGTTTAGTGAACGGGCTTTTGGCTGTGGCGTATACACGGATGGGTATCGCAAGGGGTTGTCGTATGCATTGTGAAAGTAGGTTTGTGGTGGCCTTTGGTTTGTGTTTGGCTGGAGTATGGTAGGCATGGGTGCATTGTATATTGGCTGAATGGGATATGTAGTAAGAGGGTACTGGTAATAATTTGGAGGATTTTGGTTATTTGCAGTGACGAGTGCTTTAGTGATGTTTCTGAGCCTTCTGATTTCGGCCTGCAGGGCTGCCATTTGCTGCGGTAATTGGGCGAGGTGTTCGATCGGATCTATGCTGCTTTTCTCTTCTGAGACCCCTGCTTTGCCTATAGGAACCAAGACAGGTTCCGACTCGTTCTGCTCAAATGCCATTGAATCGGTCATGTCGCTGGACCGTGCCTTTGATCTTGTGAGATATCGATGCTCTGCCATTGCTTAGTCAAATACAAATCGACCTTTGGGGAAGATGATAAATCCTTTTAGACAAAACACAGCAAATTGCGTTAGTGTAAAGCACGTGATTTTGCAAAAGTGTAAATAACATTTAGCAAGTATATGTTGCACACAAACTGTCATATTGCAAGCGAGTCCTAATATGTATGGGGACCCCTTTATGCCAGAGGTAGGCCTAAACGTCATTTATGCGAGATTATGACTGATTTGTCCAAGTCGTCCAACTGTAATGTTTTTGTTGGAAATGGCGACCAAATGACGGTGCACTTTTTCCAATTTCAGCATGTCATGATTAGGCTTGGATTTGTCTATCATTGTCACGCTACACATAATATGCTGGTTGGTCGTTGGGTTGAGAAACCCGTCGACAAGTTTGGTGTTTTTCCTAATTGTGGTGTCGATGCCAAGGACCGACCCACCTAAGGTAAATGTATGCATGCCTTAAAATAAAGGGTGGTATAGCTCTATCCTGAGTTTTTAAGATTTGGCTTTACTAGACGCAAGGTTCCCGAGCGGACAACTCGAGTGAGAAGGCTACGCGGTCACCGGTTAGACCGGACACTCCACGTATATTACCAACTCTCCTAAATTTGGGTTTTGAAGAAAGAATTTTGCTGATGCACCAAGCGCACCTCGCATGTAGTGTGTGATTGTGTGAATTTTCCAAAGTGGAAGAAATATGAGCGGAATGCCAGTTTAAGGAAAGCAGTAAAGCAGGTAGCAATTAAAATAAATAAAGCAAAATACCGCACACAAAATTTAAATGCAAAAAGTAATGCCAAATAATAACCCTAGGTCTGTTGTGGTTAAGAATCTAAAATCCCCAGTGGAGTCGCCATTTCTGTCACGCTCTTTTTCGACCGCGACATTTTTTAAATAAAAAGCTCCTACTTAGAAACAAAGTTAGGAAATAAATAATAAATGCTAAAGTGCAAAAGAATGCTAAAAAGGTGCTAGAATATTAAAAGTGCAAAAGGGTGCTAAAAGTGCTAAGGGGTTCGCGGAGTTGCCACCTAATTAATTTGGGTGAATTAGGACACCTAAATGTTAACTAGTTTAAAGTAAACATTAACTCCATTTTAATGGTCTGCTAAACTTTAATGAGATTCTGGGCAAGGGTTCTTTATTATCCTAAAGGGAAGGGGTTAGGCACCCTAAAGGATCCGCTAACTTGCGGTTGTCCGTTCAAACCTATGGTAAATTATTATGTTTAAAAATGCTTGTTTTGAAAATATAAAAGATGCTTCAAAATATTTTATAAAAGGAGGCATGTTGATAAAAATGCTATAAAGTTTTAAAGTGTGCATTTATATTGTTTATGGTGCAAAGTCGATTTGTGGATTATAGATATTCATTTATCTGCGAAATCAAAGAAGTGGTGTGTTAGCTTTAGATATGCAATTTTAACGATTAGGCAAGAGATTAAATATGAATGACAGGCCTAAGATAGATAAATTAGAAGTGTGTTTCAAGTTTTAAAGCTAACCACCCCATTTCATGTATTCAAGGATTAATTGTTCTAGACAACCTATTAATTACAAAGTTAAATAATTAGGCAACAATTTAAACAAATAAGATAAAAGGTGGATGTGATCGCGGCTTTCAAGATGTGTGGTGACATCATCTTATCCTATTTTGTCTTAGGAATTTCTGAAGCGGGAATGCGAATGCGGATGCACATAGACGCGGGTAGCCATTTGAAGTAGCTCGTGATGAGTCTCGTCGGGAGACTCTTCATTTTTGCTCCAATGCATTTCATGTAAAAATAAAGAAAGATAAGGATTAGTATATGCCCCAAATTTGTTTAATAAACAAGCACTTTGTCATATAATTTATATTTAAGCAAACGCACATATCAAGACAAACAGAGGACATAATCAGATGGGGATCAGTAGGCAGCAGGCAATAAACAATGAGAAGCAAACGGAGTGGGCTTAACCAATAAATGAGCATTTAGCAAACATAATTCATCTCAAACCCGGTGTATCCATAAAAACAGTGAGGATCAGTTGGCAGAGCAGGCAGTGAACAGCGAGAAGTAAGCAGAGTGGATTTAACCCAAATAAATAAGCATTTAGCAAACATAATTCATATCAAGCCCAGTGTATCCATGAATAAACAGTGAGGATCAGTAGGCAGAGCAGGCAGTAAATAACGAGAAGCAAGCAGAGTGGACTTAACCCAAATATATGTGTGGGTCAATTAATAATGCAGAGGCAAGAATGAACACTCATGGGCCTAGGAAGTCCTATTACAACTTCGTTAGGACAGCTTAAGGGTCACATACATGGGCTGAACCCCAGTATACATGTATGCAGTAACCAGATCTGAATACTACGATGATATACCTGAAGATATTGAGCATAACAGCCGGTGCATTCAGTGTGTATTTAAAGCAGGCAAAGAATCAGTGATGGAAGTTTATTCGGCGATCTTACTGGGAATTTAAGCCATCTTGTAGGACAAACCAAGTTACAAAAAATAGTTTGAAAACTGGGGAACAATATATGCCTTAATAGATAGTGTCTGCACGTCATTTCACCTAAAAGGCTAAGAACTCTTTACCTTGATGATGTCTGAACAGTTCCTAGCCTATTGGATTCGACTTTATCTTATTAATGCAACTGAGTTAACACATTAGTACCAAAGGAGGTCACTCAAATATGCAGAGAGTGCCCAATAGACTGAATGGATACCCACAACTATATCATATTAATCAAGACACAAATGAGATCGGATATTATCTGTCATAAAAATATGTTACCGATGCTGGTATCGAAATAATCACGTTAACAAAACATAATTACGATTACTGATAGCGATTAATTCTGACTAAACAGATTCGACATAAACAAATGCACTTCAAATCATACGCAAATGGTATTAAACACAACTAACAGAACACATCATTTCAAACAGACTATAACGCGTGAATCGCCCAAGAAATCTGAAAGAGAACGGGTTTACCTTATCCGGACAGCGAACCGGGGCAGCGTATCAAGTCGTCGGTCCACTCGACGGGCGATTTATGGTCGATTCTAGGTGCGGATTTTCGATATTCTAGTGTTTTCCTATTCTCGCTGGTTGGCTTCTGTTAGTCGAAAAAGAAAGGGGTCTGGATTGCTGTCCACCCTTGCTCCTTCCCCGATATTCTGCCGCTCTTGTTTATTGCGATCTGACTGCTCTCCCTACTGCGCTCTCCCTCGTTCTGCCTTTGCATGTGCTTTATATAGCCATGGTTTGGGTTCTAATGTTGGTAAGTAATCAAGGTGCGATTTTGGCTAATATTTGGTGCTGATTCGTGCTTGATTTGTGCGATTTTGTACTGATTTCGTGTGATCTTTGACGGCTATTTTGGGTTGATTTTCGTACTGTTCTTGTTATGGTAAGGTCGAGCTAGCTGCGTGCGCATGGGTAAGGAAGGTCCGAAAATCCGGCGAGAATCTTGGTTGAGTGATAGTGATGGGTGCGGCGGATGCTAAAGGGAGTGCGCGCGTTTGTTTTTAGGTTTAGGTTAGGTTCTCTGCTTTGTTTTTGTGGACGATGAAATGGGAAAAGGGCTGAAGGAAATAAAGTTGGGGTCGCGTGGGCTTCTGATAAGGGAAAATAAAGGGGTAGGGCGAACTGGGCCTTGCGGGTCGCGTGGGTAATTGGGCTGGGTAGTTAGTTTTAATTAGGTGTATTATTAATTACTTAGTGGTAAATTAAATTAATAAATTGTGGTTAAATTATTTAAGTGCTTTATTAATCTAATTGTTATAATAATAAATGCGGGCGTGCTATTTAATTAGTGCTTAATATTTATAATGCGATGCCGTTACTAACTTATTTATTATGCGTATTTTATTGTTATTTAAGCTAAGATTAAACTATCTTAATATGACTTTAGGCGCTACAATAATTATGAAATTGCTTTGCGTATTAATAAATGCGACTATGCTATTTAACACGACGTCATTGTCGAATTATTTATTTTATTATCGTTTAAGAATTATGACAGGGCTTAAAATTAATCAATGCGGCGCGGGACTCTAAGTGCTTAATACTCTACGTAAAATGCGGTGTTATTATTAAATTGCTTATTTATGCCTGTATTAATGTTTTATCGCTACATTTTATTATAAAAAATTATAAGATTTTTTTTGCAAAATTAGTGTAGTTTTATAGCTAATGACTGCACGAGAGGGTCAAAATTGGGTGTCAACACCCTCCATTGTGTTATATATACTACACTAGTAGCAAGATTGGTCTCCACACTTAGAAAAAATTAGAGAAAACTTGAGCTTGTACAAGATAGCTCTCGCCTTTGTCCAGTTTCCCACACAAAAATTTTGCAATTGTGGATTATAATTCACAATACTTTAACCCAAGGTTCCTAGGGATATTGTAAGGATATCTCAATAGAAAGATCCCGGAAAAACGACGTTTTTACGTTAGTCGCAAGGCGAAAACCTAAGGTGTTCTTCAACTTTGAAGATGGAAATTGAAGAGGAATTCTTCATGAGCTTATAAGGAGTGCTTGGAGTGTATTGGAACATAGGAAGATGAGCTAAAAGTTGCTAAGGATCGACTTTTACGCTTGGACATTATTAGGGCTTATTGAGGTAAAATTTTCATCTTCTTAATGTAATTGAAGATTACATGTTATAGTAGCTAAGAAATGAGCATGTGGTATATAGAATGAAGTTTGAAAAGATTTAGATCATGTCGGCATGTTAAAACCGAAAATGGACAAGTTAGTCATTATTGTTGTAATCAATTTGGTCGATAGTTACAATCGTCGCATGTTAAGGAAGAAAGGATTTATAGTTGTTGTAATTGTTATTATGTATATAACATGTTGGAATAACAACTTGGATTGAAAAAGGAATTGAAAGGAAATTGATAATTATTGTGACATTGTAGCCGAATATGGCTTTGGATTATGGACAATTTTATATTGATTGTGGGGCAGAAGTTTACACGTCCTGTTAGGCGTGTAATCCCATTTGTATTGTTGAATTGTTGGGCCTTAAATATGGCGTTTGGTTATTGATTTTTGGGCCTTGAAAAAGGTGGAAAAGTACGTAGAAACAAAGGAAGTGCTGTCCGATTTTCCGTAGAATAAGAGTCCATATACTTAGAAATACGTTGAAAGCTAGAAGTTGATAGGCATATTATGATTAATATAGGTTGAAGTACTACGAGTAGCGTATTCTACTTAACGGATGGAATAGCTATCAAGGTTGAAGTACTTTGAAGCATTTTGCTACTTGTCGATAATCGTCGCGGAGTATGTGAACCTCTTCCTTCTTTTGGCATGATTCTATGTATGAAATATACATGTGGTGTTATTTCATGATTCCTTCTACTCTTAGAAGTTAGAGGTATGTATGTTGATTTACTCTATGTAAAAGTTATGTCTAAGTTATCCTAAGTTCTTACCAAGTCTTATGGGGGATGTTGGTAAGAGTCGTTAGGAAGTATTTGGAGTCGAGTTGACTTTGCTAATTTACTGCACGAATGAAAATAAGTATCGAACAAGTCATTGCAACGTTAATAAAAGAAAATGTATCGACAATCAATTATATTAAAATGAGTAGAATTCTCCATCTGCATAGAAACTAAGATAAGACAAAATTGTATTACATTTTCTAGATCATGGCTGCTTTAATAAGATCATTATAAACGAGTATAACCTATTCACAACGCATAAAAGTATATGTTACTTAATTTAAAGAGTTTACGTTATGAAGTTTTAAGACTATGAACCTTGAATTCTTAAAAGGTTAAGAGATTTTGTATTTCAAGTTATGGGACTTGATTCTTAAAGGAAGGAATGACTTGATTTAAAAGTATAGAATACTTGATTTGGAAAGTATCGATTTCTTGATATTCTAAAGATAAGAGACTTGATTTCTAAAGTTAAGAAACTAGATTTCTAAAGTTAAGAGACTTGAAGTATTTTGAAAGTTATGTAACTTGATTTGAAAGTATAAGTCTCTTGGTTATAAAAAAAATGAATTAGTCTAAGGCATAAAGTTAGTATAACGGTTTTATGAAAGGTTAAAGATGTCCTAGTTTCTAAAGCATAAAGTTAGTATAACGGTTTTATGGGAAGTTGGTTATAACAACTTTATGGAAGGTTAAAGGAATGGTTCTCTCTAGTAATGTAAACAAAGAAATGACTTGAAATAAAGAAGGGCAATTTGATTTAAAGGTATCAATTGCTTAAAGTTCTAACGTAAGGGTCATTTGATTTAGAAGCCTAGAAATGTATTTCAAAAAAAAGTAGTGACTTGTTTGAAATGTAGACATGCCTTGATACTACGGGTGTTAGTATCTGGGGGTTTTATATGAAAATGAGTCTTTTGAAAAGAATGGAAGTACGTAGTACTTTGGGTTAAATTTCCGGATTTTTATGTGAAATGAAAAGTGTCTTGAGTTTATAAAATGAAATTCATTTTTGTATGATAATGAAAGTCTAAAGATTTTATGAACTTGCCTATGCTTTCTTGTGATAGCCTTGAGTGCAAGTATTATATGTTTACGCTGCCGTGACTCATTGGAGGGTACCGTCTTGTCATGAATTTACTTGACGCGTCGGCAAGCGACGGAGGATTCCACGTATGCTTCCATTGTGATTGATCCTTGGACATACTTATACGATGTGAGATTCCGGCATGCGACCGTGACGCGTTAGATTCGGATTGTTTTATTACTCCTTGGACATGCTTATACGATGTGGGATTCCGGGGCATGCGACCAGGAGGCGGGTTAGATTCCCGGATTGTTTTTATTACTCCATGGACATTCTTATACGATGTGGGATTCTGGGGCATGCAACCATGTTGGATATTGTTATTCCATGGACTAGCTCTCCATGAGGTTTAGTGACGCAGGATGGTCTGGTAGTTAGCTTCCGTACTTGCCCGCCATGGCTCACGCAGATGGTCCGTAGTTGACTTCAGATTTGCCCCATCATTTCTACGGCACAGTTTGGTACGGTAGACTCTGATAGATAGTTTTCGCACTTGCCTCGGTCATATCTCGTGACGACATGCTGGATCTGGTAGTTGGCTTTCGTACTTGCCCCGGTCAGTTGTTTACGCAGGCTGGATCTGGTAGTTGGCTTTCGTACTTGCCCCGGTCAGTTTTATGATGCAGGCTGGATCTGGTGGTTCGCTTTCCTACTTGGACCGCATAGTTTTTATGACGTAGGCGGGACCTGGTGTCCATGTATGCATATTGTTGTTATATTATATCATGGACCGCCGGTAGTAAGGAAGGAATTCCATGGGCATGATTGATATTATGGGCGTGAGACCCATGGTTATATGTGAGTAATGACTTGAGGGCTTGCGTCCCTGACTTGACATGACTGCTATATATTGTGTACTGTAGTTTGGTTATCATACATGTCTCCTGTTTTATATATACTGTTATGATTTCATTACATTATTTTCAGTTTCACATACTGGGTACATATTTAAATCGACCTCCTTCGGGCCGCTCATGCCGCAGGTTGAGGTACATAGCTTGTTGATCCTTATTCTTAGGATCACTGTTCAGCTGGTTGGAAAGCTCCATTATTTCGGAGGCTTTGTATTTTGGTACAGTTCCCTGAGGTTGTAGATTTTGTACATTCAGGGGTATGGCGGGGCCCTGTCCCGTCACAGTTGTTACGTCAAAACTCTTAGAGGTCTGTAGTCATATCTTGTGGGTCGCTTGTAAAAACAAAGAGGTAATTGCTTTTGGTTTTACGTAGTTATATGTATCCAGGAAGGTAGCCTTATCGGCTAACCTGTAATTTATTTTTTGTTGAGTTTATATATGTTCCGCTGATTATCTCTGATGTGTACCTGTAAGGGTGCCCAGGTAGGGCACCAGTCGCGGGCCCGGGGTCGGGTCGTGACACTTTCTCTACTGTAGGGCGGTTATCAGTGACCCCCTCCTTTTCTACCTCAACTGCCTTCTCCCACTCCTTTTCCTTTACAACCGCTGGTTGGGGAGCAACCTGCTCCAATTGTTTTCCACTTCTCAACAAAACTGCTTGGCACTGCTCTCGCAGATTAACCTCTGTGTTGCTTGGGAGAGTACCTTGAGGTCTGTTGTTTACCATCTTCGCCAGTTGCCCCACCTGCATTTCCAAGTTCCTGAGAAAGGACCTTGTTTCTGACATAAACTGATTCTGGGAATTGGTGAGTGTAAGAAAGGCTGCTCTTAGTTCATCAGGCTTCTCCTATGGGGTAGGTGGTCTAAACTGCTGGGATGATGTGGCCTGATTATATGTCTGTTGGTTCTGGTAGTTTTCTTGATACGGTGGCTGCTGCCCTTAGTCATTCCTCCACGAAAAGTTGGAGTGATTTCTCCACCCCGGATTATATGTGTTGGAGTTATAAGGGCGCTGAAAGTTCTCAACTGCATGAACCTGCTCCATTGGGACATTATTAGGATCCACCATTGTGCATCTATCAAAAGTATGTGGTCCACCGTAGATCTGACAACTCACAGGTATCTGAATTGCGTTCACAGACATGGTATTCTGCTGCAGTTGCTTTGTCAAGAGGGAAACCTGTGCATTCAATGCAGTATTAGCATTTATCTCATGTATGCCCATAGTCTTCATGTTACTCACTGATCTGTCATCTGCCCCTTGGGGATTATTTGCAACCATGTCTTCTAGCAACAATTGTGCCTCATTGGCACTCTTCCTCATGAACGCTCCCCTTGATAAAGCATCAATTATGGTACGAGTAGTATCACTCAACCCATTATAAAAAATGTGGACCAACATCCACTTCTCTATGCTATGTGTGGACATTTTCTCTTCAAATCCTTGAATCGCTCCGATGTATCATACAACGACTCTCCATCTAGATGATAGTAATTGTTCAACTCTCCCCTTAGCTTTGCCGCCTTTGAAGGAGGGAAGAACTTGGCAAGAAACATCTAGGCTAAGTCTTGTCAGGTGGTGACGGAGTTTGCAGGTAGTGAGTTCAACCAGCTCTTGGCTCTGTCCCTAAGTGAGAACGGGAAAAGTCTCAATCTAATGACATCGTCAGTAACGCCATTATACTTGAAGGTGGCGCACAGCTCCAGAAAATTGGCAATGTACGCTGGGATCTTCGACGCAATCCCCAAATCGATCGTGTTATGGACCATGCTCAGAATGGCTGGTTTGATCTCAAAGTTGCCCTATTGGCTGGAGCCCGATGCGTCACAAGCACTGTAATTGTGGCGTAATGTAGTCCCCCAAACTTCTCTCTGCTGGAACCTGTATTAGCTCCCCTACATTTTCAAGAACCTCATTGTTCGCCCCATTCTGATTCGGTTGGTTTTCCATGGTCACTGAATCAAGATATCCTCTTGGTTCGCCTGTTCTGTTTGCAAGCTTTCTCAATCTCAGGGTTAAAAGGAACAAGTGTGGTTGTTCCTCTTCTTCTTCGCATAAACTAAGCCCCTGAAATCGATCAAAATCAACAAACAAATCAAGGCAATAGGGTTCTAAAAATAAAAATAAAAATAAAAACCAAAGTAGAAATAAGAATAGATGGTTCGATATTAAAAGTACGTCAGTCCCCGGCAACGACACCAAAAACTTGTTAGCCAATTTCCAGTTGCTCACGCAAGTGTACGTATCGTTACAAGTAATATAGTCTGGTAAAACCGAATATCGTCCATAGAGACTGATTTCTAATTACTGAACATCTATTCTAGGTTATCTATTTGGCAAACGATGGTTGATTTGGGTTTTTATCTAACACTACTAGAGTAATTGCAAGAATTAGACTAAATTATTTTGGTTTAATCAGTTTTGATGGAAATAGGGCTTCCAATATCCTCGACTATCCACTCTTTTCAATCCTTAATGCAACAAGAATGACTTCTACTTCTACGTTAAGATAGCAGGTTAACTAGACTGTCTTATATTCCGGTTAGGATATATAATCACTCAACCCCAGTGCAGAAACCTTTTATATTTCTATGATAAGTTTTACCACATATGATGATTAAGAACAATAATCTATAATGCTACACAAGTATCGGGGTACTTTCGTCCGCGATTTTAACCTGTGTCTATTCAATTACAGCATATACAAATCTCTCCTCTCGGTTCTTGATTCGAAATCATATAGATTATGATAATTAGTGATCAGTTAACTATCAAACATTCATACCAATATTGAATAAATCTTAATCAAGTAAAGAAGAAACCAAACTAATGCATTAATTCATGAATAAGAGTTTCAAGCGATTCAATAGGAAAGCTCTAGTAAAGGGTTTAGCTCCTAGCCATAGACATGCTATGAACTAATACAAATCCAAACATGAACTGGAAAAAAAATACTTAGAACTAATGTCTCTAAATGTAGCCTTCAAGGTTGTGATATGTTGTATGTTATGAGCTCCTCTCCCAAAATATGTCCCAAGGGCTTAAATATGCTGCAAAAATCGTGTGCCCTGGACCCTTCTGCCCATGGCCAATTTCACTTCGGATCTGGAAAATCCTGCCTTGGCGTCGCGGCCCTGCATTCCGGCACCACGGCGCTGAAACTCCTGCGGGCTCTCTGATTAAATGGCTCCGCGACGCTGCTTACTTTCGTTCGAATCTCCAATTTTTTACCTTTTTGCCTCGGGGCCCTCCTTTTTGCCTCGGGACCCTCCTTTTATGCCCAATTTTCGTTCCTTTTCGTCATTTTGCCTTTTTGAACCGTTGTGACTCAAAAGAAAGAAAAACTACCCTAACACGATACTTATTTAAATGAAAATGGAAAAAATACTAACTAAAAATGACTCAAAAAGCGTATACAAAATACACCTAACAGCTGCGATGTCAATGAACACCCTTATAGAGGTCATTCTAGATACTGAAGAGTACGTATCAAAGTAGTCAAGGCCTTTGGTTTGTCGGTATCTTTTGAGTGTATTTTGGTACACTCTTTTGAGTCCTTTTTAGTTAGTATTCTACTCATTTCTTTTGTGTTTAGTATAGTATTAGGTTTGTTTGTCTTTCTTTTGAGTCACATCGATCATAAAGGAGAAAGTACAAAATTGAGGATGAAATGAGCTTAATTGAGATGGAATTGCACACTAAAAGGGCCAAGAAATGAAGCCTAAGAAGTCCCAGGAAGCATAAAAGAAATCTGACGAAGTCCGGACGAGAAAATGACGAAAAATTGCAAAAACCGAAAGTTGACGCCACCGGCGCCGCGACTCTAGCCAGTGGCACCCAAAGTCCTGCGCCGTCTGATTTTGCCCAGGTGTTTCGGCACCGCGGCGCCGAGGCGAAATTTCTTATTTTCTGGGCCGAATTTGACACGGTTTTTAGGGTCCGGAACATAATTTTTCTCAACTATATCCCTAAACCCTGACCTTATACAAATATTCTATATCATACTTTGTGGAGGCAAAGAAGGAGGCAAGATCAAGATTAGAGGTGACACTTACCAAGAAAGATCTAGAACTTGGTAAGATCCGTGCACGATTGAACCTAGCTGAGACCACCTTTCAAAGACTCAACACGGGAACCTCCAAACTGGATGAAATATTGAACTTCAGTAAACCTGCAAGGGAAGGGCTTGGGTATCAATCACCTGTTAAAACAAATACTTTCAGGATCCATAGTAAATTTGAGAGGATAAAGTTTGTCAAAGAAAATGCTAATTATAACTCTCAGAACACTAAGGAAAGATCGAAGTTTGGATGCAGCTACTGCAAAAAGACAGGACATTTTATGCCCTACTGCTACAAACTTCAAAACTCTGCACTCATGTCATTGCTAATAATGTCATCACCAATGTTGTCCAACATCACTGACAATATTCGAAGCAACCAGCCTAAGAGCAGAAGGAAGAAAAAGTTCGAAAAGGTGTGGGTACCTAAACTGAACCTGAGGTATAATGTGTGCATAACTGCTTTGCGTACTAATATTACAGGTTCTTGGTATTTCAATAGTAGTTGCTCACGCCACATGACAGGTACCAAAAGTCTATTGAAGGATTATAGAGGATACGTGACCTTTGGAGGAGAAAGTAAGAGTAAGATAATTGGTAGATGAACTCTCAATGTTCCTGATGTACCAGCCTTGAAAAATGTCCTTCATGTAGAAGGTTTGGTTGCTAATCTTCTTAGCATAAGTCAATTGTGTTATGATGATCCCTAGGTGAAATTCAACAAGCTTGGATGCAAGGTTACAGATTCTGCAAATAATTGTATCATGTTAGGGACCCAAACTGGAGATAATTGCTATCCGTCGGTGGACAAGAATTTTGCGATTCTGCAAAGGTAAGTGACTTGACACTTTGGCATAAGAAGTTGAGACATGTCAACTACAGCACCTTGGAGAAACTAATCTCGTTGAAGTTGTTAAAGGCATTCCCAGGCTGAATGTAAAACATAAAACATTGTGCGAAGATTGTTTGAAAGAAAAGCAGACCCGAGTCTTTCATAATGTTGTCCAACATGACGGACAACATTTAGGTACGTCTCATTATTTTTAATTATTGCATATGGATCTTATGGGTCCTATTGAAGTAGACAGCCTATGCGGGATGAGATATTCCTATGTTGTCACGACCCGACCCCGGGGCCGCGACTGGTGCCCTACTGGGGCACCCCGTCAGGTATACATTAGAGAATAGCAGCGGAACATACATAACACATAACCTGTATAAAGTAAGCATCACTGGCTAGCCGACCAGGCCGCCTTTCATAGAAATATACTTAATCAAAAGTATAACAGTACAACTATGTCTTTACAGCCCAAACCACCCCTGAATGTACATAATACCTATAGCATCAGGGAAAAACCGTACCAACAAAACAAGCCTCCGGAGGAATGGAGCTTCTGACACCAGAACAGTGATTCTAAGAGTGAGGATCCACCACTGCTTCTACCGCGCAGATGACCGCAGCCCGAGGAAGGGTCGATGACACAATATGTACTAAGTATGCGAAACTGGAAAATACTGAAAATACCTCATAAGTATAAAATAACTGGAGACATGTATAAAAATCAGTTTACAGAACAATGTGCCTTACTAATAATGAGAATATCAAACATATACAATAATGCATGAAAATAGGAAGCTCATGGTCAAAGCAAGGTCATCCGCCCCGCAGTATCATTAAGCACTCCTACTCCTGGGACTATTTCACCCGCATGGGTCATGTGTACCCGCATGAGGTATTCCTCGCATAGGCTGTACTCACTCGCATGGGACTATTTCACCGGCATGAGCCCTACGGACTCGCATGAGGTATTCCTCGCATCGTGGGTAGCAAATCCACGGAATATGCAAATGCCACAACCCGGGGAATGACCCCGTAATAAATAATAATATATCACTAGCACAAACCGGCTATCATACATGATGCAAGAAAGTTAAGAAAACCCCCTCAACTTCTTATTAGTCTTGTTCATACACATTCTCATTTTAGTTTACTTAGGCACTAACATGTCTTTATGAAATCCGGGAATTTAACCCAAAGTACTATACTATGTGCTTCTACTCTTTTAAAACCTTAGGCAATTAATGCCTTAAAATCAATTTATCCATACTCATTTTACTTAGAGTAAATCTTCCTTTGTTAACTTTCCATAAAGCTAATATAATCAACTTCCCATAAAGTCATTATATTAACGTTATACCTTAGTCAAATACATTTTCCTAAACTCAAGGGACTTACACTTTTTTTAAAAAGAAACAAGAAACATATACTTGAACACATCAAGTTCCTTAACTTTTGAAAACTCAAGACATCCTTAATACTTTTTAAAGAAATGAGTTAATCCCCCCTTACTCACAAAACTTGGCCATCCTTAAAACAAGTAAGGGATATCAAAACCTTGTATGTCTATCGTACTATATAGGTAAAGCTATTCATGCTCAAGAGATAGGAAAGTTCCACATACCTCTTCGGTCAATCCACTTGCTAAGTCCAAAATACCGCACGTAGTATGTCAACCTATAATGACCATAATACGTTTATTAACCTCTAGTTTCAACGTAGAATATTCCAAGTGCAAAGTCACTAAATTCTACGGAAAATTGGGCAGCATTTCCTTTGTTTCTACATACTTTGCCACCTTTTTCAAGGCCGAATTCAACACCCAAACGCCACTTTTTAAGGCCCAACAATCCAACCATTTCAAAGGGGATTACACACCTAATCTTGGGTGTGTAAAATTCTGCCCCACAATGCATAACAACTAATTTAACAAGTTTAAGGTAGTATTTTGGCTACAACATGCTTACATAACCTTCTTATCCAATTCTTTCATATCCAAACCATATTTCTTACATGCAATTTATCTAAGGGCAATATTTACCACTACAAGTTCTTTCTTCTTCACATGCAACACCAAAAACTAGCAAAAAGGGAAAGAATTGTTACCTTAGAGCTTTAGCCAAATTAATCCAACAATTTCACTAGCCTCCTTTCCACAAACACCACCACAATAACTCCCACAAGCTTGCCAACAAGTTTCCTTCTTGTCACACTTTTCAGATTTTCCTCAATCCTTGATCTCCTCTTAATTTTCTAGAGAGAAGGAAGAGCTTCTAATTTAGAGAGAGAGAAGAGCTTGAAGAATGACCAAGTCTTCAAGACTTGGTCAATAAGTAGTACATGCAAAATCAGATTGGGGGGGGGGGGTGTTATAACCCGGGGTTCGGGCCGGGGGTGTGGGGTCGTTCGAGCAATTCGAGAAACACGCTCGTGGCTCAGCCGCGGCCGAGGCGTGCGCGCCAAGGCGGGTGAAGTGCGGTGAGGCGCTGAAGTTCCAGCGCCGCGGCGCCGAGGCGGGAAATTTGGGCGGAAAAACTTAGAAAATCTGATTTTTGTTTTAAAAGAGGCCATGAGAGGGTGACAAGTGTCCCCCCCCATCTGATTTTCAGAATGCATGCAATATAATTGACCAAGGCTTGGTCACTTTTCCATCTTTCATCTTTACTCTCTCTCTCTCCAAAGCTTGAGCTCCCCCTTCTCTCTAAAACCTCAAGAGGTGTTCTAGCCTAAGAAAATCTGAAAAGTTAAAGGCAAGAAGGAAGCTTGTGACTAGCTTAGAAGTGATATTGTGGTGGTGTTCTTGGAGAAAAAGGCTAGCAAGGTGTTGGAATAAGTTTGGCTAAAACTTAAGGTAACATTTCTTCTCTTGTAGTTGGTATTGGGTGTTGCATGTTTAATAGGAAGAACTTGTAGTTGGAAAAATGCACTTAGAGTAGTTGCATGTAAGAAATGGGGTGTGATTATGAAAGAATTGGTTAGGGGGATTTTATGAGCATGTTGTTGCCTAAATACTACATTAGACTTGTTGGGTTAGTTGTTGTAACTTGTGGCTGAATTTTACACACCAAAGTTTAGGTGTGTAATCCCTTGGTGTTGGTTGGTTGTTGAGCCTTAAACATGGCATTTGAGCGTTAAAAATCGACCTTGGAAAAGGTGGCAATGTATGTAGAAACAAAGGAACGCTGCCAATTTTCCGTAGGAAATTGGTGACTTTAACTTGGAAAAATTCTGCATTGTAATTAGAGCTTGATAAACGTATTGTGGTCATTTTAGGTTGACATACTACGCATGTAAATCGACTTAGCTGGATTGACCAAGAGGTATGTGGAGCTTTCCTATCTCGAGCATGATTAGTTGTACGTAGTACGGTAGACGACAAGATTTGCAAATCTTCGTTTGTTATAAGTATTTGATACTTGCTTCGTTTTAAAAGAAAAGTATAAAAATCCTCGACTTAAGGGAATGTGTTTTACTATTGTTTAACTCTAATGTAACGGCTTTATGGGGAGTTGGTTATATTAGTTTGTGAAAGTTTAATGGAGAAAGGTTTTGATGATTTGAACTTGTGGAAGGAAAATGGTTCTAAGGCATGAATTGCCTAAGGTTTTACAAGAAATAAAGTCACTTAATTTAGAAGCTTGAGATAGTTTTAAAAGGAAATGTGACTTGTTTGAAAAGAAATCGTTACTTGATACTATGGTGATTAGTATCTTGGGATTTTTGTATAAAAAAGAGTTATTTCTTAAAAGGTTAGAGGTACATGATACTTGGGTTAAATTCCCGGATTTTTATTAAAAGACATGATCGTGCCTTAGGTATACTAAAATGAGAGGATGTATTAATACTATTAATAAGAAGTTAGGTGATTCTTAACTTGCTTAAGTTATGATAGGCCGGTAGTGCTTATGTTGTGATGTGAAAGGTCGGTAGTGCTTATGTTATGTTTAATAGCCGGATGAGCTATGTTATATATATTCATATTGTTACGGGTAAACCCCGGGTTATTATTTATGCCATGGATTAGCTACCCATGACGATGCGAGCGCGCTTGTACTATGCGGATCTGGACCATAGGATCCATGCGGGTGAAATAGTCCCACGCGAGTACGCTGATGGTACTTCGCGGATCCACAGATCCATGCGGGTGAAATAGTCCCATGCGGGTGAAACAGTCCTATGACGAGGCGGATGACCTCATGCGGGTCCACAGGACCTATGCGGGTGAAATAGTCCCAGGAGTAGGATTGCTTAATGATACTACGGGCGAGGTACCCTGTTTTGATCATGAGCCTCCTATTTTTATGCTATAAAATGTATACTTGTTACTATCATTATTAGTAAGGCACAGTGCAACATAATTTGGTTTTATCTATAACTTCAGTGTATTTTGGACTTATGATATTACTACAGTATTTTCCAGTTTTACATACTTGGTACGTTGTGTCTCGACCCTTTCTGGCTGCGTTCATGCCGCAGGTAAGGGAAAGCAGGTGGTAGATCCTCATTCCTAGGATCTTGTACTCAGGTGTCAGGAGCTCCATTTCTTCGGAGGCTCGACTTTTGGTATGGTTCTCCCTGGAGTCGTTGATATTTTGTACATTCAGGGGCCCTGTCCCGTCATAGTGTTATTCATTCTTAGAGGTCTGTAGTCTTGTCAGAACTTGGTTCGTTAAGGATGTAACTGTTCGGTTTATGTACTTTTGGATTAGCCATTTTGGGCTAGACTATTCTATATCTTAATGGTTGTTTATCTTGAGTTTACATTCCGCCGTTTTCTCTCGATGTTGTGTCACTAGGGTGCCGGGTTAAGGCACCGCCACGTCCGGTTCGGTCGTGACAAAAGTGGTATCGAGCGATTAATCCTCGGAAAGAGTCTACAGTCGCATTTCCAGTAGTCTTGATTATCGGTGTGTTGTGCACCACATCTATAATCGTGAGGCTGCAGGATATTTAGGATTGGTTCCCATTCTTTCACTCTAAGATCGTGCAATGTAGCCGTACTATAGGTTGAATTTCCTCCGACGTATTTTTCTGTGACGCTTATGTCTCCGCAAGGCAACCGCAGCCCAGAAGGGCAAGGCATTAGAGGGAACTACCAGTAGGGCATCGAGGGTCACCAGGGCACAGGCCCGGTCCTTACCAGACGAGGTGTTTCGGACGGCGAGTTCTACGACGTCGCCAACCCCAAAGAGAGTCGGAGGCGGCAGCCGATCGCCGAGACCGGTACTGAGCCTCCACCAAAGCAGCCTGTGGCGAGGATATGGGCTACAAGGAGATAGCCCGCCATCGCCGTGATCGCGGGCATGCAGAGGATAGGTTGAGATGCAGCTCCGGCCGCACCGTAGTTCACCCAGAGCCGCTAGCGAGACGGAGAGACTTTTTGAAGCCGCACCACCGAGTTTTATGGGTCGAGGCACGAGGATGATCCGCAGGAGTTTATCCGGCGATTGCGAGGATCGTAGGGTGATCGGGCTTCGAGACCGAGTCGGTGGTATTAGGTTCGCATCGGCCGCGGACACCGCATTGGCCGGTATGATTCGTGACCGTCCCGAGGGAGCACGCGCATCCACCGCTTGGGACGAGTTCTCGAGGCGCATTTGGCCATTTCTTGCCACCGCATGAGGAGGGCTCGCCGATAGATTTTTGACGCCGAGACGTAATGGGCGACGGTCCGAATACAACGTGGAGTTTGATTCATTGGCTAGGTATGTGCCCGCATGGTAGCGGCACATGGAGGCGGTGCACCGCTATGTCACAGACTCGATGATCACTTGCCGAGAGTTGCTCGGGGTGGCTCCACCGGCATGGACATTGCCCGCACGCAGCACATGCTCGGGTGTGAACGCAGGTCGCGGATCGATGTGTATCGAGAAGAGGGCCGGATGCAAGAGGTCCTTGATCTGTATTTTATATACACTTTTGAGTCTTTTTAATTAGTATTTTACTCATTTTATTTATGTTTAGTATAGTATTAGGTCGTTTCCTTTCTTTTGTGTCACGTCAAAAATGGAGAAATGGCGGAAAGGAGATGAAATGAGCATAAATGAGATGGAATTGCACACTAAAAGGGCCAAGAGATGAAGTCTAAGTTCGAATTATAGAGAAAATCGACGAAGTCCGGACGAGAAAAGACGGCAAACGGAAATTCGCCAAAAATGTCACGCGCCCAAAGTAAGTCCCGAGAGTTGCTGAATTTGATTTATGAAGTCCGAGCCGAATTTGACATATTTTCGTAATCCTAAAGGGATTATTTTTCCTTTCTAAAGGGATAACTTTTCCTTCCTAAAGGGATAACTTTTCCTACCCTAAAACCCTTACCTAAAAGGATTCTAATAACTTTTCCTACCTAATAACTTTTCCTACCTTAAAACCTTTACCAAAAAGGATTCTACCTAAACTTTTCCTTTTCCTACAAATTCTTAACCCTTCACCTAAAGGATTCTTTGGCTATAAATACTCTACACCATTAGAAGAATTCTTCATTCTCCAACCAATTCTCCATTCCACCATTCACCATTCTACATCCATCCACCCACCAATCCATCTTGTAAATATTCCACAACACAACCTCGATGCTTGGCTTGAGTCTCGCTCTTAGTTTAGTTAAGTTTCTTTTCTTTTTCTTTTCTTTATTTCAGTTTTGATGTTAAATATTGAATTAGTTCTTAGCGTGACAATGGCTAGGAACTAATTCTCTTATAGCTGTGCTTTTCTATGTTGAATTTCTTGAACCTTATGTTATAAATTAATGCGACGCTTATGGTTATTTTTCTTATTGTGAGATCTATCCAATAATCGGGCTGAACTCTTGGTAATTAATTGACAACTAATTATCACTATATGATTTCTAATCGATTCGAAAAAGGATTGTGAATATCGCTGTAAGTTGGGTGACGGTCTTGAATCGGGGATGAAAATACCTCAATTAGATTTGTAGCGTTGATGAGAGGCTTAACAACCCTAATTTTGCGCATGCGTGACGGTCAACTAGGTTTTTGTTCTTAATCCTCCTATATTATCGTGAAAGTTAGGTAAGGAACAATACTGGGTTGAGTGTTTATATAACTAACGGGAGTATAAAACGATTTCAGAACTGCTTTCTCCAAAAGAAGAATACCATAAGTTAATGCATTAGTAAGTAGCATGTTTTTATAAGGATACATGTAAGCCCTATTCTCATCACATCCAAGTAATTCTTGATAGCTTTATTATTCTTAGTTATAAATAACAAATCCAAATATTAATTAGCCAAATAGATACTAGAAAATAGATAATCGTACTTGAACCCTAATCCTGACGATATTCTGGTCTTATCTAAGACTATACTACTTGATATGATAACGCACTTGCGTTTAAAGTGTGCATAGTATGCGCATCAAGTTTTTGGCGCCGGATTAGGCAATAGTTCAATATCAAATTATCTATTTTCAATTTCTAATTTGGTTTTAATTTTTTTATTTTTACGTTTTCGTTATTAAAAATAAAAATAAAAAAATAAAATATATATATATATATATATATATATATAAAAAAAAAAATAATAATAATAAAAATAAAAAATCGAAGTGCCGTGATTCGTTGTTGGTTTTGATTCATCTCGTGATCCTCAAGACATGGATTTATACTGTCAATATGATCGAGAGCCAACCATGAGGAACAGAGGAGGAATTACGAGAAACCCTACTTAGTCTCACGGCGCCAAGCTCATCATGGACGAAATGAGGTCGCATAAAGAGGTTGGAAACGCAAATAGCGTAACTCGCGATCATATTCAACAAATAACAACAAATTGAGGAGCGAATCACACCCAACTATTGAGGAATCAAGAGATAGTTGGTGAGGAAAAGATTGCAGAGATCCAATTATTCACCTTCGATTCCTTGGAAAATCTTTTTCTTATACCTATTGCGGAAGAAACACCACTAATCAATACAAAGTTGACTCCCAAACAGAAGTCAATACCATCAAGGGCACCCCTGAGTTTAAAGATGTAGGGAATCTCACCGATCCCTACATTAGAGATCCTAAAAGACAAGCATGCCTTGAACACTGGGGATAATCGTATATTTGAGGCCCTTGTAAGAAGCAAGTGTTCTAGTACACGTGAGACCTACAACAATAACTCTGCGGATTGCAAGCGATTGAAGGATCCAATGGGCACTCGTAGCGTTAAAGGCGCCCGCTAAAAGACGTTAAAGACATTGTTGAGGCAACCCAATGTTTTTAATTATGTTATTTCAATTCATGTCTTTATTTTATTTTATTTTGTCTTGAACGATCTCACGGTCTTGGGTTCTTGTTTTGTGTTGTTGGATGACAGTGGATCAAAGTCAAACCGAGGAAAAAGGAGCAACAACGCTGGAAAAAAAAAAAAAAAAAAAGCCAAAGCCGGGCGCTGCACCGAAGACTGGGCGCCAGAATCTCGTAAGAGCCACAAGATTAGCAAACAACGGCTGATCTCGTGGCGCTCAACTTGAGAGCAATATTTCCGTGCCAATTCCGAAATTTTCCTCCTAGACCTCCATTATGACCACCGTGTTTTGTCGAAGTTGTCCATATTTTTTTTTTTGAGTATTGCACATTGGGGACAATGTGTGATTTAAGTTGGGGGTGTTTTATTTGTGTCTTGTTATGTTTCGCTTAAGTCTTTTTATTTGTTTTGTGTTTATTTTTGAGTCACAAATTTTTTCTTTTTCTTTTCTTTTTGAGTCATAATTGTCACAAAAATCATGTATCAGTAGTTGCTAGAAACACCTAGTGAAGTAAGGTGGAATAATGTAACTAATTGAAGCAACTATCTAAAACACCTAAGTTAGATATGCCAAAACTCACCTGCCTTGGAGTTTCTTGCTTGAGTTATGCATGCTAAATGATAAATACTTATGTGTTATGAGTGCTTGCTATTCGAGGCGAAATAATTAGATATGCATGTTAGAGAGATGACTGCATTTCTTTGATAGCCAATTCTTACCATTCTTTTCTATCCCGCACTTTAAAAATATATCCCTAGTCACCATTGAGCCAAAAATTGAAACTTTTCTTTGACACCCCATATTCCCACAAATTGTGCCATAAGTAAAAATATGAAAAAGTGGAATACATTGTGTATTGAAAATGAAAAAAAAATGAGTTAAAAAGCGTGTGCACCCCAATAAAAAGTAAAAAAAAAAAAGGCAAAAGCCAAAGTTTGGGGGTGCTTAATATTATTATACATTTCACTCTCCCAAAACAAAAGAGGGAAAGATAGAATCGAATGAAGGAAAGAACCAAAAGAAAAAGGGAAAAATTGAAAAGCTAAAGAGCTTATGGTACACAAAAATGAGCCTAAATGCCTATTTTTACCTACCCCTACCTAAAGCCTACATTACAACCCTTAAAGTCCTGAAGATCTCTTTTATGCATATCCAGGATTAGTGGAGAATAGCAAGTAAGCATGCCATAAGAATTCTTGAATTTATATGCATGATTTAGTATATTGACTTCCATTAAGCATGATGAATATGAGTTTGCGAAATATCTAGCTTATCTTTGAAATTTCATGCTACATGTTCTCGCATACTATTCTCGCTAACCTTCATGTTTTTCTAGATAACACTAATACAAAGAAAATGATCAATGGCAATGAGTCTTTATTTTTCGCTCTTTAGTCTTTTATTTTCTTTTCTATCTTTGCTCGAGGCGAGCAAAGGTTAAGTTGGGTATTTGATCTGTATTTTATATACACTTTTGAGTCTTTTTAATTAGTATTTTACTCATTTTATTTATGTTTAGTATAGTATTAGGTCGCTTTCCTTTCTTTTGTGTCACAAATGTCAAAAATGGAGAAATGGCGAAAGGAGATGAAATGAGCATAAATGAGATGGAATTGCACACTAAAAGGGCCAAGAGATGAAGTCTAAGAAGTTCCGAATTATAGAGAAAATCGAAGTCCGACGAAAAGACGACAATTCGCCAGAAAAATGTCACAGCGCGCGCCAAAGTCTTGAAAGTCCCGAGAGTTGCTGAATTTCAGGCCACGCGCCTGGCCCACAGGCACCCGACGCTGGATTTATAAGTCTGAGCCGAATTTGACATATTTTCGTAATCCTAAAGGGATTATTTTTCCTTTCTAAAGGGATAACTTTTCCTTCCTAAAGGATAACTTTTCCTACCCTAAAACCCTTACCTAAAAGGATTCTAATAACTTTTCCTACCTAATAACTTTTCCTACCTTAAAACCTTTACCAAAAAGGATTCTACCTAAACTTTTCCTTTTCCTACAAATTCTTAACCCTTCACCTAAAGGATTCTTGGCTATAAATACTCTACACCATTAGAAGAATTCTTCATTCTCCAACCAATTCTCCATTCCACCATTCACCATTCTACATCCATCCACCCACCAATCCATCTTGTAAATATTCCACAACACAACCTCGACGCTTGGCTCGAGTCTCGTTCTTAGTTTAGTTAAGTTTCTTTTCTTTTTCTTTTCTTTATTTCTTTTGATGTTAAATATTGAATTAGTTCTTAGCGTGACAATGGCTAGAACTAATTCTCTTATAGGCTTTTCTATGTTGAATTTCTTGAACCTTATGTTATAAATTAATGACGCTTATGGTTATTTTTCTTATTGTGAGATCTATCCAATAATCAACAACTCTTGGTAATTAATTGACAACTAATTATCACTATATGATTTCTAATCGATTCGAAAAGGGGATTGTGAATATGCCGTAAGTTGGGTTCTTGAATTGGGGATGAAAATACCTCAATTAGATTCCAAGCGTTGATGAGAGGCTTAACAACCCTAATTTTGCGATTTGTTTTTGTCAACTAGGTTTTGTTCTTAATCCTCCTATAGCGTTACCCTTATCAAAAAGTTAGGTAAGGAACAATGGTTGAGTGTTTATATAACCTAACGGAGTATAAAACGATTTCAGAAACCCGCTTTCTCCAAAGAAGAATACCATAAGTTAATGCATTAGTAAGTAGCATAGTAAGGATACATGTAAGCCCTATTCTCATCACATCCAAGTAATTCTTGATAGCTTTTATTATTCTTAGTTATAAATAACAAATCCAAATATTAATTAGCCAAATAGATACTAGAAAATAGATAACTGGTACTTGAACCCTAATCCTAGAGGACGATATTCGGTCTTATCTAAGACTATACTACTTGATATGATAACGTGCACTTGCGTTTAAAGTGTGTGCATAGTATGCGCATCAGTCCTCTGGTAGTTTTAGGGGTAGACAACCCCAGCAGCAAACCAGATTTGCACCACAGCCGGTCCAGAGCGCTCCTCCACCATCTTCGGGACGTACAGAGTATTCGGGAGCAGGACAGGGTTCCGTGGCTTGGGTTTCGGAGGACGAGTTCCGGTCGAGATGAGGCCACCTATGCCTCGGTGTGGTCGATGTGGTGATTGCCATTATGGGGGGTGTCGTGTTCCTCCAGGAGCTTGTTATTCTTGCGGCCAGCAGGGCCATTTGAGGAGAGATTGTCCGTCGAGTGGCGGGAATATGATGGCTCGGTAGCGGTCGATGGCTGGATCTTCATCGTCGATGGCGTCGCCCGCGGCGTGGTATTCACGACGAGGCGGGCGGCGGGTCGTGGTAGAGGTTCGATTCAGCGGTCCTCGAACGCATTTATGCTATGTCCGGCCGCCAGACCGGAGGCGTCACCGATGTCGCCACAGTACATTGTTGGTTTCTTCTTTGTGATGTTTATGCCTTGATAGATCCGTGTTCTACCTGTCCTATATATCTCCTCATATTGCTCGTAGAATAGGATGAGCCCAGTCTATAGAATCCTTTGAGGTGGCTACGCCGATCGGTGCCGGTGTTAGGCGGCGGGTATATAAGGCTTGCCCGATGACTATAGATGGTCGTCATACTCTGCCGACTTGATAGAGTTGGACATGACGAACCGATGTGATTATGGGTATGGATTGGCTAGCGTCTTGCTATGCCAATGTGGACCGAGAGAGGTTAGTTCGGTTCCGGTTTCTGGTGAGCCGGTTATCGAGTGGAAGGGAATCTTGCATCGCAGAGGGTAGGTTTATTTCTTACCTCAAGGCTAGGAAGATGGTACGGAAAGGGTATATTTACCATTTGGTTCGGGTATTCGAAATCGAGGTGAGATATCGGACCTTGATCGATTCGGTGGTTAGAGAGTTTCGGACGTTTTCCCACGAGCTTCCGCATCCTCCGAGAGGAGATTGAGTTTTGCATCGATTTGGCACGCACACTCGACCGATATCTATCCCGCCATACAGGATGGCACCTGCCGAGTTGAAGGAATTGAAGGACCAGCTGAAAGATTTGCTGAAAAAAGGCTTTATCAGGCCAAGTGTTTCTCCCTGGGGAGCACCGGTGTTATTTGTAAAGAAGAAAGATGGGACGATGCGTATGTGTATTGATTCTGACGGTGAACAAGGTAACTATCAAGAATAGATATCCCTCCCGTGATTGATGATTTGTTTGACCGATTGCGAGTGCGAGATGTTTTTCCAAGATAGACTGCGTTACGTTATCATCAAAGTGCGAGTTAGAGGCGGATATCCCAAGATCGCATTCGGGACCGGTATGGGCACCATGAGTTCAGAGTGATGTCTTCGGGTTGACCAACGCTCAAGGTATTCATGGATTTGATGAATAGGGTGTTCGAGCCATTCTTGGATATGTTCGTTATAGTTTTCATCGATGATATCTTGGTGTATTCGCGCGAGCGCGAGCATACTGGTCATTTGAGGCGGTGTTAGAGTCCTCGGGGCCGGCGATTGTATGCCAAGTTCTCGAAATCTGAGTTTTGGCTGGCTTCAGTGGCTTTCTTAGGACATGTTATCGGAGCCGATGGTATTCGGGTTGATACTGAAAGATTGAGGCGATCAAGACTTGGCCTAGACCACTACAAGCAGTGCGCGACTTTTGGGCCTTGCGAGTTATTATCGGAGGTTTGTGGAGAAGTTTGCTTCTATTTCAAGATTTTGACTAAAGTGACTCGGAAAGCGGCTATGTTCCGTGGACGGATACTTGTGAGAAAGTTTCCATTGCTAAAGGAGAAGTTGGCGACCGCCCCGTTCTTACTCTTCCGCAGGGTTTAGATGGATATGTGGTTTATTGTGACGCGTCAGTGTCGGGCTTGGAGTGCGTCTGATGCGGCCGCGGCAAGGTTATAACTTATGCATCCCGACGGCTTAGGAAACATGAGAAGAACTATCCCACATGACTTGAGTGGCGTGATGATTCATGCCTTGAAGATCTGAGACATTATTTATATGGAGTTCATGTGGACATTTACACATACCACAAGAGTCTCCAAGCATCTTCACGCAGGAGCCGAACTTGCGGCGAGACGGTGGTTGGAGCTACTTAAGGATTACGATGTTGATATTACGTACCACCGGGAAGGCCAATGTAGTTGTAGATGCCGCCAGTCGCAGATCGATGGGTAGTCTATCGATGTTGAGACAGAGAAAAGGGATATGGTCGAGAGTTACGATTAGCAAGCCTTGGGGTTCGTTTGGTTGATTCCGTTAATGCGAATTGGGTTCGAAGGTCGCCGAGTCTTCCATCGTTGAGGAGGTGAAGAGGCGGCGATATGAGGATCCGATTTTGGTGCGATCAGAGATGCGGCTCTCGGGAAGAGAAGAGTCTATTTGAGGTAGCACGGATGGGGTGCTACGATTCGAGGGCGGTTGTGTGTTCCCGATGTAGCGAGGACTTCGTCGGCGATTCGGGAGGCACGGTGCTCGTTATTCGATTCATCCGGTCGACTAAGATGTACCATGACCTCGTGTGCATGTTGGTGGGATGGTTTGAAGAGGACGTGGCGGTTTTGTTGCCCGATGTCCTAATTGTCGTGAGTTAAGGTTGAGCACCGAAGCCGGTGGGCTATTACAGCTATTGATATTCCGATGGAAGTGGGAGGTGGTCAACATGGACATTATTACGGGGTTACCTCGCACCCGCAGGAGACATGATTCCATTTGGGTTATTGTTGGATGATGACGAAATCACCACTTTCTTCCATCAGACGACGTTTTGGCGAGGACTATGCCAGAGTATATATCAGCGAGATAGTGAGATTGCACGGACTCCCGGTGTCGATTATATCAGAGAGAGCCCGATTCACGGCTAACTTCGGAGGTCTTTCCGAAGGGATTAGGGACACAGTGAGTCTCAAGACGGCGCTTCATCCTCGAGACGGACGGACAGCCGAGCGCACTATCCGCATACTCGAGGATATGTCGGGCTTGTGTTATTGATTTTGGGGGTAGCCGAGGATCATTTACCTCTTGTGGAGTTTGCTTATAACAATGCCTACCATTCTAGTGTTCGATGGCGCCTTATGAGGCCTTATACGGGAGGAAGTGCAGTCACCGATAGTTGGTTTGAAGTGGGAGAAGCGATTAATCGGGCCGATTTGGTTCACAGCGATGGATAAGGTGAAGCTTATCCGGAGCGGTTATTGACAGCCCGAGTCGCGAAATCATACGCAGATCATCGCGTCGACACTTAGAGTTTGAGGTTAATGATTGGGTCTTTTCGAAAGTGTCACCCATGGCGGTGTGATGAGATTTGGGAGGAAAGGGAAACTCACCAAGGTACATTGGGCCGTATCGATTGTCCAAGAGTGGGCAAGGTTGCCTATGAGTTGGATCTGCCGTCCGATCTTGGCGGTACATCCGCTTTTTCACGTGTCTATGTTACGAAATGCGTTGGAGATCCGCTAGAGTGCACCCGATTCGGGATATCCGGTGACAGAGGAGTTGTCGTATGAGGAGAGTCCCATAGCGATACTCGATCGTCAAGTTAGACGACTCGGACGAAGGAGGTGGCTTCCGCGAGGTTTTATGGCGAACGGGAACAGAGAGGAGATGGCGTGGGAAGCGGAGGATGATATGATGAAGAAATACCCACACTTATTCCCTATACCTCCGTGTAACCCCTTTCCTACCGATTGGTGTTAATTTAGTTGATTATGCTTGAGTAATGTTGTGGCTCGGGAGCATTCTTATTTGCAAAGGAATAGTTAAGAAGATATGTTTATATTGTGTTTTGTGTAAGGCTAGGCGAACATTCGGACGAATGTTTCTAAGGGAGAATGTTATACCCCGTGGTTCGGCCGCGTGTGGGGCCGTGCGAAATTAGAGAAACACGTTCGGGGCTCAGGCCGCGGCCGAGGCGTGCCGCGCGCGCGCGCGGCGGCGTGAAGGCGGTGGCGCTGGTTCCAGCGCGCGCCGGAAGCCAGGCCGCGCGCCGAAGATCCGGCGGTCCGCAGGAGTTGCGCAGCGGGCGCCGAAGCGAGCCGCGCCGAGGCGGGAAATTTGGGCGGAAAAACATAGAAAATCTGATTTTTGTTTTAAAAGAGGCCATGAGAGGGTGACAAGTGTCCCCATCCGATTTTCGTAACGTGCAATATAATTGACCAAGGCTTGGTCACTTTTCCATCTTTCATCTTTACTCTCTCTCTCTCTCTCCAAAGCTTGAGCTCCCCCTTCTCTCTAAAACCTCAAGAGGTGTTCTAGCCTAAGAAAATCTGAAAAGTTAAAGGCAAGAAGGAAGCTTGTGACTAGCTTAGAAGTGCTATTGTGGTGGTGTTCTTGGATAAAAAGGCTAGCAAGGTGTTGGAATAAGTTTGGCTAAAACTTAAGGTAACATTTCTTCTCTTGTAGTTGGTATTGGGTGTTGCATGTTTAATAGGAAGAACTTGTAGTTGGAAAAATGCACTTAGAGTAGTTGCATGTAAGAAATGGGGTGTGATTATGAAAGAATTGGTTAGGGGGATTTTATGAGCATGTTGTTGCCTAAATACTATATTAGACTTGTTGGGTTAGTTGTTGTAACTTGTGGGGCTGAATTTTTACACACCAAAGTTTAGGTGTGTAATCCCCTTGGTGTTGGTTGGTTGTTGAGCCTTAAACATGGCATTTGAGCGTTAAAAATAGACCTTGGAAAAGGTGGCAATGTATGTAGAAACAAAGGAAACGCTGCCCAATTTTCCGTAGGAAATTGGTGACTTTAACTTGGAAAAATTCTGCATTGTAATTAGAGCTTGATAAACGTATTGTGGTCATTTTAGGTTGACATACTACGCGTAAATTGGACTTAGCTTGTGGATTGACCAAGAGGTATGTGGAGCTTTCCTATCTCTCGAGCATGATTAGTTGTACTTATGTAGTACGGTAGACGACAAGATTTGGAAATCTTCGCTTGTTATAAGTATTTGATACTTGCTTCGCTTTAAAAGAAAAGTATAAAAATCCTCGACTTAAGGAATGTGTTTTACTATTGTTTAACTCTAATGTAACGACTTTATGGGAGTTGGTTATATTAGTTTGTGAAAGTTTAATGGAGAAAGGTTTTGATGATTTGAACTTGTGGAAGGAAAATGGTTCTAAGGCATGAATTGCCTAAGGTTTTACAAGAAATGAAGTCACTTAATTTAGAAGCTTGAGATAGTTTTAAGAGGAAATGTGACTTGTTTGAAAAGAAATCGTAACTTGATACTATGGTGATTAGTATCTTGGGATTTTGTATAAAAAGAGTTATTTCTTAAAAGGGTAGAGGTACATGATACTTGGGTTAAATTCCCGGATTTTTTTTATTAAAAGACATGATCGTGCCTTAGGTATACTAAAATGAGAGGATGTATTAATACTATTAATAAAGTTAGGTGATTCTTAACTTGCTTAAGTTATGATAGGCCAGAGTGCTTATGTTGTGATGTGATAGTAGAGTGCTTATGTTATGTTTAATAGCGGATGAGCTATGTTATATATATTCATATTGTTACTGGTAAACCCCGGTTATTATTTATGCCATGGATTTGCTACCCATGATGCGAGCGCGCTTGTACTCACGCGGATCCGACCATAGGATCCATGCGGGTGAAATAGTCCCATGCGAGTACGCGATGGTACTCATGCGGATCCACAGGATCCATGCGGGTGAAATAGTCTCATGCGGGTGAAACAATCCTATGACGAGGCGGATGACCTCATGCGGGTCCACAGGACCTATACGGGTGAAATAGTCCCAGGAGTAGGATTGCTTAATGATACTACGGGCGAGGTACCCTGTTTTGATCATGAGCCTCCTATTTTTATGCTATAAAATGTATATCTGTTACTCTCATTATTAGTAAGGCACAGTGCAACATAATTTGGTTTTATCTATAACTTCAGTGTAGTTTGGACTTATGATATTACTACGATTTTCCGCTTACATACTTGGTACGTCAGTCCGACCCTTCCTCGGGGGTTGCGTTCATGCCGCAATTAAGGGAAAGCAGGTGGTAGATCCTCATTCCTAGGATCTTGTACTCAGGTGTCAGGAGCTTCATTTCTTCGGAGGCTCGACTTTTGGTATGGTTCTCCCTGGAGTCGTTGATATTTTGTACATTCAGGCATGACGGCCCCGTCCCGTCATAGTGTTATTCATTCTTAGAGCACGTAGTCTTGTCGAACTTGGTTCGTTAAGGATGTAATCGTCGGTTTATGTACTTTTGGGTTAGCCATTTTGGGCTAGACTATTCTATATCTTAATGGTTGTTTATCTTGAGTTTACATTCCGCTGGTTTTCTCTGATGTTGTGTCACTAGGGTGCCCGGGTTAAGGCACCGGTCACGGGTCCGGATTCGGGTCGTGACAGGGGGGGACACTTGTCACCCTCCCATGGCCTTTTTTAAAACAAAACAGTTCAGATTTTTCCACTCACCCTCGCAGAACCCGCCTCGGCGCCTCGCAGCGGCCAAGGCGCTGAAACCCCGCACTCAGAACTTCCGCGCCAGTAGCTCGCTTCCCCGGCGCCCTGTGGTTCCTGACCGAATTATTTTTCTGCCCGACTGCGCACTGAACTTGTAGCTCCCATAACTTTCTACTCCGATGTCCTATCGACGAACGGTTGGTTGCGTTGGGAACTAGACTCAGCGAACTACGTACTAGGACTTTGAAACACCTAGGAACTCATAACGCAACTGGACAAAAACCGCCTCAAAGTTGACTAAAAACCCGTCCGAACAATCCGTCAACCTATCCTTCTAAAATTTTAAGTATTAATCCCTTTCGTACGCTCTCATATGCATGGCCAACACTACGGGGTATAACATTCTCCCCCCCTTAGAAACATTCGTTCTGAATGTTCCTTCTAGGCTTACTCAAACCACAATCTCAACATAGACCCTCTTAACTATTTCTCTTGCAAATAAAGACGCTCCACATAGCCACAACATTACTCAAGCATAATTGCTAAATTAAAACTAACAAACAAGAAAGTGGGTTACCTGGAGGTATAGGGAATAAGTGAGGATACTTCTTCATCATGTCCTCTTCCGCTTCCCATGTCATTTCTTCCCTGTTCTCGTTCCGCCATAAGACCTTGACGGAAGCCACATCCTTTGTCCGAAGTCGCCTAACCTGACGATCGAGTATCGCTATGGGACTCTCCTCATACGATAACCCCTCTGTCACCTGGACATCACGAATCGGGTGCACTCTAGATGGATCTCCAATACATCTATGCAACATAGACACGTGAAAAACTGGATGTACTGCCTCCAGACCGGACGACACATCCAACTCATAGGCAACCTTGCCTACCCTACGGACAATCTGATAAGGCCCAATGTACCTTGGGCTAAGTTTCCCTTTCTTTCCAAATCTCATCACGCCCTTCATGGGTGATACCTTCAGGAAGACCCAATCATCTACCTCAAACTCTAAGTGTCGACGCCGATGATCCGCATACGACTTCTGTCGACTCTGAGCTGACAATAACCGCTCCTGGGTAAGCTTCACCTTATCCACTCCTCGCCGAATCAACCGCCCGACTAACTGAACTTCTCCCACCTCAAACCAGCCTATCGGTGACCTGCACTTCCTCCCGTATAAGGCCTCATAAGGCGTCATCTGGATACTCGAATGGTAGCTGTTGTTATATGCAAACTCCACAAGAGGTAAATGATCCTCCCAGCTACCCCTGAAATCAATAACACAAGCCCGAAGCATATCCTCGCGGTCCGATAGTACGCTAGGCGCCCGCTTGGCTCGAGGATGAAACACGATGCTAAGACTCACTGTCCCTAATCCTTCTCGAAAGACCTCCGAAGTTAGCCGAACTGGCTCTGCCCAAATGATCGATATAGGCACCCGCAGTCTCACAATCTCTCTAATATACAACCTAGCATAATCCTCACTAAAAGTCGTCCCGATCGCGTAAGTGGCTGATTTCACACCGACAATAACCCAAATGGAGTCATGCTTCCTCTGAGTGTGAGGTAACCCTGTAATAAAATCCATATTTACCACCTCCCACTTCCAAGTCAGAATATCAATAGCCCACCGGGCTTCTGGTGCTCAACCTTGACCTGCTGACAATTCGAGTACTGCGCCACAAACTCCGCAACGTCCCTCTTCAGGCCATCCCACCAGTACACACATCTGAGGTCACGGTACATCTTAGTCGACCCCGGATCAATAGAATAACGAGCACTGTGTGCCTCCCGAAATCCGACGAAGTCTGTCACATCGGAACACACGCCGCCCTCAAATCTTAGCACCCCATCAGCGCTACCTCAAATAGACTTCTCTTCTCAAGAGTCATCGCGATACCGTACCATAATCGGATCCTCATACTGTCGCCTCTTCACCTCCTCGATGATGGAAGACTCGACAACCTCTCGAACCCGAACTTCATTACTATCAGAATCAACCAAATGAACCCCAAGGCTCGCTAGCTGATGTAACTCTCGGACCATATCTCTTCTCTCGTCAGACATCGCATGCACTACCCATCGATCTGCGACTAAGGGCATCTGCAACTACATTGGTCTTCCCTGGGTGGTATAGAATATCGACATCGTAATCCTTAAGTAACTCTAACCACCGTCTCTGCCGCAAGTTCAGCTACCTCTGGATGAAGATATACTGGAGACTCTTGTGGTCTGTGTAAATATCCACATGAACTCCATACAAATAATGTCTCCAGATCTTCAAGGCATGAATCACTGCTGCCAACTCCAAGTCATGTGTGGGATAGTTCTTCTCATGCTTCCGAGTCGCCGAGACGCGTAGCTATAACTTTGTTGTCCGCATCAGACGCACTCCAAGCCCGACACTGACGATCACAATAAACCACATATCCATCCAAACCTCCGGAAGAGTAAGGATCGGGCCGTCAATTTCTCCTTCAGTAATTGGAAACTCTTCTCACAAGCATCCGTCCACCGGAACATAGCTGCTTTCTGAGTCAGCCTAGTCAAAGGTGCTGATATGGAAGCAAACTTCTCCACAAATCTCCGATAATAACCCGCAAGGCCTAAAAAGCTGCGTACCTCCGCTTGTAGCTGGTCTAGGCCAAGTCTTGATCGCCTCAATCTTTGATGTATCAACCGAATACCATCGCCCGATAACATGCCCTAAGAAAGCCATCAAGCCAACCAAAACTCGCATTTTAACTTGGCATACAATCGCCGGTCGGAGGACTCCCGATACCGCCTCGCCGTTTGCATGTTCCTGCTCTGTGCGCGAATAAACCAGGATATCATCAATGAATACTATAACGAACATATCCAAGAATGGCTTGAACATCCGGTTCATCAAATCCATGAATACTGCTGGGGCGTTGGTCAACCCGAAAGACATCACCCTGAACTCATAGTGCCCATACCGGGTCCTGAATGCAGTCTTTGGGATAACTGTCTCTCTAACTCGCACCTGATGATAACCAGACCGCAGGTCTATCTTGGAGAAACACATTGTGCCCTGCAACTGGTCAAACAAATCATCAATCCTGGGGAGGGGATATCTGTTCTTGATAGTTACCTTGTTCAGCTGCCTGTAATCAATACACATACGCAGCGTCCCATCCTTCTTCTTTACAAATAAAACTGGCGCTCCCCAGGGAGAAACACTTGGCCTGATAAAGCCTTTTTCCAGCAAATCTTCCAGCTGGTCCTTCAATTCCTTCAACTCAGTAGGTGCCATCCTGCATGGCGGAATAGATATCGGTCGAGTATCTGGCGACATATCAATGCAAAAATCAATCTCCCTCTCAGGAGGGATACCCGGAAGCTCGTCTGGGAATACGTCTGGAAACTCTCTAACAACCGGAACTGACCGAAGGTCCGGTATCTCAGCCTCAGTATCGAATACCCGAACCATATGGTAGATATACCCCTTCCGCACCATCTTCCTAGCCTTGAGGTAAGAAATAAACCTACCGCCGGCGCAAAGATTCCCCTTCCACTCGATAACCGGCTCATCAGGAAACTGGAATCGTACCAATCTCTCTCTACAGTCCACATTGGCATAGCAAGACGCTAGCCAATCCATACCCATAATCACATCAAAATCTGTCATATCCAACTCTATCAAGTCGGCTGAAGTCGGCGGCCGTGATATAGTCACCGGGCAAGCCTTATATACCCGCTCGGCTACCACCGACTACCTCTGCGTAGCCACCTCAAAAGGTTTTATGTACTCCGGCTCTATCCCTATTCTACCAAAGAATATGAGGAGATATATAGGACAAGGTAGAACACGGATCTATCAAATCATATACATCACAAAGATGAAACCAATAATGTACTGTGGCGACATCCGTGACGCCTCGCTTGACGGCTGGACATAGCATAAATGCGGTTCTGAGGACCGCTGGAACTGGGACCCCCACCACGACCCCTGCCGCGGCCTGCTGGCCCGTGAACACCCTGCCCTCCGGGGCGCATAACCGTCGAAGACGAAGATCCAGCAACTGACCCTGTCGGCTGAACCATAACACTCCCGCCACCTCTGGTCGGACAATCTCTCTTCAAATGGCCCTGCTGGCCACAAGAGTAACAAGCTCCTGAAGGAACACGACACTCGCCTGGGTGAGACCTACCGCATCGAGCACACCGAGATGGGGGTGGTCTCGATCGGTAGCGGTCTCTGCTTCCCTGAAACCCCGAAGTCCTGGAGCCCTGACCTGCTCCTGAATGACCCGGCTGATCAGACCTCCTGCCAGAAAACTGAGAAGGAGCACTCTGTGCTGGCTGAAAAGTAGACCTAGTCTGCTGCTGAGGCTGTCCGCCTCGAAAACTGCCCTGAGACCCTGCTGTCCTGGCCCTCTTGGGCTGGCCTAAGTCTAGCTGATCCTCCCTCTCCCTGTCCTCTATCCCCTGCGCATACGCCTGCATCCTGGCAATATCCATCCCTGGCTGAAGAGCCACCCCTAAGCAAGCAGTAATCATGTGACGGTCTAGCCCCATCACATATCTATGAACCCTGTCTGCCATGTCAGCTACAATGGTGTGCGCATACCTGGCTAAGGAGTCAAACTCCAGGTTGTACTCTCTGATAGTCCTCCCGTTCTGCCTCAAGGTCAAGAATCTATCAACGCGGGCTCTCCTCATCTCAGGAGGCAAGAAGTGATCCAGGAAAGCCTATGTGAACTCCTCCCAAACAGCTGGAAGAGCATCATCACCTCTAGATAACTCTCATCACTCAAACCAGTTCAACGCAATATCGCGTAACCGGTAAGAGGATAACATGACGGACTCAGTCTCCGAGGCCCTAAGCACCTGCATAGTCCGCTGTAACTGCCGAACAAACTCCTGAGGATCCTCCTCGGATCTCGATCCATAGAACTCGGGTGGATGACAACCCAGGAAATCCCGAATCCGTAAACTGTCGGCTCTAGGGTTGCCGCTGCTCACTGTCGCTGCGCCTGCTATCTTTGGTCAATAACCGGATCTGCTCCCTGTAATCTCTATACTCAACCCCTGGCTAAGGGACTGGAGGCTCAGGTATCGCGGTCTCGATGGCCGTTCTTTGCCTCGAACTCATTGAGTGGCGACGTCGTGGAACTCGCCGCCCGAAACATCATCTCTGGTAAAGACTGGGCCTGTGCCCTCGTGACCCTCCGCGTCCTACTAGCAGCTCCCTCAGCTGCCTTGCCCTTCTGGGCCGCGGTTGCCTTGCGTGGAGGCATAACTGATACATAAAGGAAAATATCAGAGGAAGTTCAACCTATAACACAGCACTATTGCACGATCTTAGAGTGAAAAAATGGAAACCAATCTTAAATATCCTGCAGCCTCCTGATTATAGATGTGGTACACAACACACCGATAATCAAGACTCTACTAGACACTTTCTGAGGACTAACTGCTCTGATACCACTTTTGTCACGACTCGACCGGGCGCGGCGGTGCCTAAGGGCACCCGTCGAGTATACATCGAGAGAATAGCGGCGGAACATATATAACACATAACTTTGTATAAAGTAAACATCATCGCTGGCCGACTGTGCCGCTTTTCATAGAAATATACTTAATCAAAAGTATAACAAGACAACTATGTCTTCTGACCCAAACCACAAACGTGACTACTGCACCTCTAAGAATAACAAGCGTGGCGGGGCGGGGCCGCCATACCACTGAATGTACATAATACCTATAACATCGGGGAAAAACCGTACCAAAAACAAGCCTCGGAGGAATGGAGCTTCGACACGAGCAGTGATCCAAGAGTGAGGATCCACCGCTACCCTACCTGCGGCATGAACGCGGCCCCAGGAAGTCGATTACCTGATATGTACTAAGTATGCGGCGGAAAATACGAAAATACCTCGTAAGTATAAAATAAGCTGGAGACATGTATAAAAATCGGTTCTGAACAACATGCCTTACTAATAATGAGAATATCAAACATATACAATCGCATGAAAATAGGAAGCTCGTGGTCAAAGCAGGTCATCCGCCCCAGATGTCATTAAGCACTCCTACTCGGGACTATTTCACCGCGTGGGTCATGTGGACCGCGTGAGGTATTCCTCGCATAGTTGTACTACCGCGTGGGACTATTTCACCGGCATGAGCCCTACGGACTCGCACGAGGTATTCCTCGCATCGTGGGTAGCAAATCCACGGAATATGAAAATGCCACAACCCGGGGAATGACCCCGTAATAAATAATAATATATCACTAGCACAAACCGGCTATCATACATGATGCAAGCAAGTTAAGAAACCCCTCTTAACTTCTTATTAGTCTTGTTCATACACATTCTCATTTTAGTTTACTTAGGCACTAACATGTCTTTATGAAATCCGGGAATTTAACCCAAAGTACTATACTATGTGCTTCTACTCTTTTAAAACCTTAGGCAATTAATGCCTTAAAAATCAATTTATCCATACTCATTTTACTTAGAGTAAATCTTCCTTTGTTAACTTTCCATAAAGCTAATATAATCAACTTCCCATAAAGTCATTATATTAACGTTATACCTTAGTCAAATACATTTTCCTAAACTCAAGGGACTTACACTTTTTTTAAAAAGAAACAAGAATCATATACTTGAACACATCAAGTCCCTTAACTTTTGAAAACTCAAGACATCCTTAATACTTTTTAAAGAAATGAGTTAATACCCCCCTTACTCACAAAACTTGGCCATCCTTAAAACAAGTAAGGGATATCAAAACCTTGTACGTCTATCGTACTATATAGGTAAAGCTATTCATGCTCAAGAGATAGGAAAGTTCCACATACCTCTTCGGTCAATCCACTTGCTAAGTCCAAAATACCGCACGTAGTATGTCAACCTATAATGATCATAATACGTTTATTAACCTCTAGTTTCAACGTAGAATATTCCAAGTGCAAAGTCACTAAATTCTACGGAAAATTGGGCAGCATTTCCTTTGTTTCTACATACTTTGCCACCTTTTTCAAGGCCGAATTCAACACCCAAACGCCACTTTTAAGGCCCAACAATCCAACCATTTCAAAGGGGATTACACACCTAATCTTGGGTGTGTAAAATTCTGCCCCGCAATGCATAACAACTAATTTAACAAGTTTAAGGTAGTATTTTGGCTACAACATGCTTACATAACCTTCTTATCCAATTCTTTCATATCCAAACCATATTTCTTACATGCAATTTATCTAAGGGCAATATATACCACTACAAGTTCTTTCTTCTTCACATGCAACACCAAAAACTAGCAAAAAGGGAAAGAATTGTTACCTTAGAGTTTTAGCCAAATTAATCCAACAATTTCACTAGCCTCCTTTCCACAAACACCACCACAATAACTCCATGACTTGCCAACAAGTTTCCTTCTTGTCACACTTTTCAGATTTTCCTCAATCCTTGATCTCCTCTTAATTTTCTAGAGAGAAGGAAGAGATTCTAATTTAGAGAGAGAGAAGAGCTTGAAGAATGACCAATTCTTCAAGAATTGGTCAATAAGTAGTACATGCAAAATCAGATTTGGGGGGACACTTTTCACCCTCCCATGGTCTTTTTTAAAACAAAACAGTTCAGATTTTTCCACTCACCCTCGCAGAACCCGCCTCGGCGCAGCCTGCAGCCAGCGCCAGAATCTCGCAGCCTCACGTAACTTGGCCATGGGCCTGTGGTTCTGATCAATTATTTTTACGCCTGAACTTGTAGCTCAGCAACTTTCTACTCCGATGTCCTATCGACGAACGGTTGGTTGCGTTGGGAACTAGACTCAGCGAACTACGTACTAGGACTTTGAAACACCTAGGAACTCATAACGCAACTGGACAAAAACTGCCTCAAAGTTGACTAAAAACCCGTCCGAACAATCCGTCAACCTATCCTTCTAAAATTTTAAGTCTTAATCCCTTTCGTACGCTCTCATACGCATGGCCAGCACTACGGGGTATAACATATGTGATTGTAGATGATTTTTCCAGATTCACTTGGATCTATTTTCTAAAAGAAAAATCACAAACATTTGACATGTTTAGAATACTTTACTCAAGAATTACGAAGCTATTTTGTTCTTCAATTTTCAGAATCAGATCTGATCATGGAAAAGAATTTGAAAATCAAACTTTTGCAAAATTTTGTGAAAAGAAAGGCATATTCCATGAATTCTCGCCACCAAAGACACCTCAACAAAATGGGGTCGCCGAGAGAAAGAACATAACTTTACATGAAATGGCTAGAGTTATGTTAAGTTCTAAGCAATTATCAAAGAGGTTTTGGGCAGAAGCCATGAACACTGCATGTCACATAACTAACAGAGTTTATTTAAGGTCAGGGACCAAGATGACACTCTATGAACTGTTAAATGTAAAGAAACAAACATTGTGTTACTTTCATGTCTTTGGGTATATGTGTTATATGCTTAATGACAGGGATAAACAGGCTAAATTTGACTCTAAAAATGACAAGGGAATATTCGTTGGCTACTCTCAGAATAGTCATGCTTACCGGATATACAATCTAAGGACAAAGACCATACAGGAGTCTGTTAATGTTATTTTTGATAATTTACTGGATATCTCTGGTAAATCATCAAAATATAACATTGTGGTTGCAGTTGAAAAGAAGCAACCTACTGAAGAAACATATGATGTCCCAGATGTTGTCCTAACATCAGAGGAAACATATGAACCATCAGAAGATATCACAGGGGACGAAGTCGATGAGGAGTCTGCTACTGAACTGAATGATCAAGTGAGAAGAGACCCTCCATCAAGGATTAGAAGGAACCATCCACCTGACCATGTGATAGGGGGAGGTTTTTAGAAGATGCGTACAAGAGATAAAGAGCCAATTAATTACCGTGAAATGGTAAGGTATGTGTGTATGTCCATCATATACCAACAGGTTAGTCTTTCTTGTCTTACATCTACTTTGGAACCTAAAAACATTGGAGAGGCATTAAAAGATAATCTTTGGATTCAAGAAATACAAGAAGAGCTTGAGTAATTTACCCGAAATGAGATTTGGGACTTGGTACCACGACCCAACAATACAAATGTTATTGAGACCAAGTGGATATTCAAAAACAAATCAGATGAGTTAGGGAAGATTGTTAGAACCAAAGCTCGACTTGTTGCTCAAGGCTATACACAAGTAGAAGGAATTGATTATGAGACCTTCGCTCTCGTGGCTAGAATTGAGTCAATAAGATTGTTTTTTGTCATTGCCTGTTATTTAAAGATAACGTTGCACCAAATGGACGTCAAAGGTGTCTTCCTCAATGGATACTTGGACAGAGAAGTGTACGCTGAACAACCAAATGGATTTGAGGATCCTCACCATCCACATCATGTATTCAAGATCAAGAAAGCTTTGTAAAGATTGAAACAAGCACCGCGTGCATGATATGGTCGTCTAACAAACTTCCTTGTAGAGTTTGGTGTTACCCGTGGAGAAGCTAACAGAACTTTATTCATCAAGAGACACTGTGTAGATGTAATAATAGCTCAAATCTATGTTGATGATATTGTATTTGGTTCGACTTCAGAATCATTCTTGAAGTCATTTGTCGAAGCAATGTCGACAATATTTGAGATGAGCATGATTGGAGAACTAACTTTTTTCTTAGGCTTGCAGATTAAACAAAATGAAGAAGGGATTTTTGTCTTCCAAAGCAAGTATGCCAAGAATCTGGTTAGGAAGTTTGGTCTGGAAAATGCTAAACACATGAAGACTCCTATGGGCTCCACACAGCAGGTACGTAAAGATGATGTTGGATCAGATGTTGACCCAACATTGTACCGATCTATGATAGGTAGTCTTTTATATCTTACTGCCAGTCGCCCAGACATCATGTTTAGTGTATGTGTTTGCGCTAAGTTCCAAGCAAGTCCCAAGGTATCTCATCTAAATGATGTGAAATGTATCATTCGATATGTTACCGGTACAAGTGACTTGAGAATTTGGTACTCCAAAGATACTAATCCTAATATAATAAGATATAGTGACTCGGATTGGGTCGGTGATGTAGATGATAAAAAAAATACTAGTGGTGGTGTTTCTATCTTGGTAATAATCTAGTCTCATGGTACAGTCGTAAACATAATTGTGTATCACTTTCGACTGTCGAATCTGAATATGTGACAGCCGAAAGTTGTTGTGCTCAACTAATTTGGTTACGACATATGCTAGATGACTATGGCTTATCTAACAACTCCATAATTTTGTATTGTGATAATCTGAGTGCTATTAATATTTTCAAAAATCCAGTTCAGCATTCACGTACAAAATATATCGACATACGACATTATTTTTTAAGAGATTTAGTGGAAAAATAACTAGTTCAAATCGAACATGTTGATACTCTTCTTCAACTAGCTGCCATCTTTACTCAATCCTTAGATCATGAGAGATTTTCTAGCCTGAAGAAATCTCTTGGTCTTTGTTTTCTTTAAAGATAAGACAGGCTAGGTAGATGTTGTCCAAAATGTTGTCCTAACATTCTGGGTGACATTTACTGTTGAGTCAATGTACAGAGTAAGTGTTGTGGTGATGTTGCACAAATCTTTCGATTTAATCAAGCATGACTCTATAAGGACAAGTTCTGAATGCGATATTGTTCTCTGCGGTGATATATATATATAAAATAATTATGTATATCATAAAAAGGGAGTATCATGAGAAGGGGAAACCTCTACTAAATATTTGGATGTATACAAAAAGAGCAAAAGCTCTAAGGTTGGTATCGTTCCTATTCTATAGGAGTACGACGTGCTTCAAAGAAGGTTGAAAAATTCCTAAATATTTTTTTGAGATATGTCTATGTTCAACTAAGTTGATTAAGGACAATGGAAAAATGTAACATTAGTCCAGCGATCAGTCTCATAGGGAACATATCCAGAAAATCACTGCCAAATCAGTAAGTTCATAAAGTCTTATGTTACTTGTGTTAATTGGAATGTTTCCAACATCATGAACAACACCTTCTCCAGTATATTGATTAATCTTGCTTAGCTTATTTTTTTTGGTATGTTGCACGTCTCTATTCTTAAAGTCAAACCCAAACAAATTTGGAGTTTGAGTGCCGTTATTTTTTAAATTTTAAATAATGTTGTGTGCTATGTTATCCCTATGTTTTAGATGTAAAGAGTTTCAATGATTCTACACTATCTAAATTTAAGGGAAAATGAGTTGAAAAGTTTATATAATTTGCCATAATTATGAAACATCCCACTTGGTCTTGGTCTTGGACTTGTCACATCACAGCCGAAAATCAGCCATCAAATCGATGGAAGCCCAAACACCACCATCATTTCTTCCACACTAAAATGTCTCTAACACACCTAATTCTCCAAAACCCTCTCCTATGTTCATTTCTCCAAAGTCTTCCAACACCAAAGACTACTCTCCAATATCGACCAGTCCGTCGAGTAATAACAAGGCTTACAAACATTATGTACCCATGAATGATTGGAGGCCAGTTCTGGAGGACTACACTCAAGTGATGATTCTGATTGGTTCGGAGGAGCCATTACAGGTGAGCTACCCAGGTGATAATGAAAACCCCATCGATGTTGATGCAACATTTGATTTTTCAAAACTTGCGTCAAGACAGTCTTCGTCAAATTTTCCGACGAGAAGGTCAAAAATGGTTTTCAAAAACCAATTCGGTGACAATCAGACTGCTAAAAGGTCAAGGGCAGAATTGACTTTTCCTATTGAAGAGTCGACTTTTCATGTTGACAATACCTCTAGTAGCAGCACTGACACCGACTTCAGTGTGCACAGTCTTCCCGGAACACCTTCAACATCCACTCCACCAGCTGAACTAGAGAAGGAAGAATAAGAGATGTCAGATGACACACCTCTGAAAAACTTCATTCCTAGAAGGGTCCGCAGAACCTACAGAAATGTTGCTGCGAGTGTTGCCTCAACATCGAAGGCAACAGGCGATAAAGTGGACCCAGACTATGTTGCCCCAACATCCGAGGCAACACCTGCATCTCTTTCATCAGAACACAGCAATCAGATTTTGAGGTAATGCCCTACTCTCTTTTGTTTCAAACGAAATCATGCTATGTGAATTGGAATTGGTTCAAGAATAGAGCAATTAGAGGAGAGAATGTTATAGACCTAAGTTCATTCTCCAACAATGGTTTAATTAATTTTTTAAGCAGTCGAATGGTCTTGAATTATGTATTTGGAAAAAATCTCTACTGTGAGAAAGTGATTAGGGTGTTTTATGCGAATCTGACACATGTTGTCAAGGACACTACCTCAAAGAAATTTGGGAAAGTGTACCTATACAATAATGTATACAACTTTACACCCGCATTCATTAACTCCACACTTGGAATAACTGTAAGTAAAAGACCTCCTCAATCCAATCTCACTACGGAGGAACTCAATTCTATGATCAAGTACCTTACGAGAAATTTGATCACAGTTTGGGCGGGCGCAATATGTAGGTGTCAAACTTGATGGTCAACCTACTAAGTTAAGTAGCGGAAGTGCCACCAAACTTATCCATATAGCAGTGAAGGAACCAGTAACTCAAAAGCCAGTATCATTGCGAAAACTTCTACGGGCTGAGGCATCTATAGCACTATGGTCACATTTTGTTTGATAATGAACCATGTGGAGTGACGGGGTGTCATGGTTTTCTAGGAGGTGGCTATGTGGAAATACTTTGACTAGTATTACAACAGTGCAAGTCTAATAGAATTAGGGAGAATTACAGGAACTAATCCAAAAAATAAAAAATTTACTGCCATTTAACCATTTTGGTCAATAAAGTTACCAAAACATATGTAACATGCAATGAGTATTGTTGGAATCAATTGAAAACATACGGACGAGGCAACATACACAATTTGAGAAAGACTGAAGGTGATTTGGAGTCAAAATTCGTAGCTAAATCGAGTTGAAAATTTTGGCTGTGAAGTATATATGGATATAGAAGACATACACAGTGGATACACATGGAAGTACACATCCGATCTTCTTTCATGTTAAAAAATTACATCGAATATGACTCAAATTTCAATTCTAACCACCTGAAATCTCCACCATGTAATCCAAAAATTGAGATTCATCCTCGTTAAGATGTACTCAATCTATTCCAACAACGCTTACGCGAAACAAATTCCAATTTCGGAACTCAAATTCAAACTCAAGCTTAAGCGAGGCTCCAATGACTTTTAATAGAGTTTTTAAGTATGAAATAGCTGTAACACAAGAATTCATCATGTTAGAAAAGGAAAAGAAAAGCGGTGGTCGTTCTCCTACATTTTCGTTGTCGTAAAGAATGGATCTTGGGTTAGCTTGTAGTTTGAGGATTGTCCACGTCCATATAAGAAATCCATGTTTTTATTCTATTTCCGATGTGGGACTCTTAACATTTTCGCACGTCCAGACCTTATTAACTGAAGCCTGAAAAATATAATTTGTGGGCTCAACATAGATGAACAAAGAATTAGAATAAACATGACTCTAATATCATGAAGAATGGATCTTGGGCGTAACTCAACCCAAAAGCACATGGTTTAACTTAGACTTTTAATTTGATAGCTAAAGCAGAAAAGTATCGAGAAGCACAAAGCATAGAAGGAAGGATATTCATTTTGTAATAGAAAAAGGATTTAGGGCTAATATTTGTAACAATTTTATGAGTTGGACCGCCAAACTGAACAGTTTTCTCATGGAATTATTGGACAAGTTGGGATCAAGCTACATCTTCTGGATGATTGTGAACATTATATCTGGACATAACTGGGCCCACTGGCCTGTCGTACAGGATTGTGGGCCGTAAAAGAGGCAAGCCTGTTGGATTCTGGGCTAATCTTTGTTCATTAACTATGGGCCGACTCCTTTATGTAGCTACACTTTAAATTTCCCGATCTTTTGTCTACTCACAGCACTGAAATGTGATCATATGCTTTAGTTAGCGAATATATTCGTGCGTAGCGCAGTTATAAAATATATTTTCTTTTACTAATATTAAAAAATAAATTTAGTTGAAGAATAAGCAAAGAATAAAGCAGAGTACAGAGGTGCTAGTCGAAACAATGTGTTGTATTCTCGTGATGATTAAACACACAAAGACACTGAATAAAACGAATGAGAGAGCTTTCATGAGATGCTAGTTATTATTCATAAGAACATAAGGTGTTTGTTAGCCTCGATCCTTTCTTAGATAATTGATTTTAATCACTTTGCTGCCTTGTTAGTTGTTATATGTAATATTTAATTTACATACCTTCAATGTCATTTCTAGTGTGTATACTTTCCTACTGCACGCCCAAATCAGAAATAATCTTATGCCAAGTTAAGAAGTTTTAATTTTGGGATCAATACGCAATCTAGATAAATTAGTTTACCTTGGAGCAAGAGAAACTCTTCAGTTTCAAGATCATCCCTTGGAATGCTTCTTTCACCATCAGACATTTAAAATTACATGTACACTAACAATATTTTCCTCAATTATAACATTTCTAAAGTGTGGTAATTATACCATAAATACAACATCATCTAAGGCTAGAATTAGGCTAAGATTAAGATAGGATTAGGTTAGAATTAAGCTATTAGTTGACTATCTTATCTACCTATCATATTCACATGATCCTAACATCAATTATAATTATTACTAAATAATTACAATAAATATTCTATTAATTATATTATTCTATCACACCCCCACAGTCGAAGCGGGAGGTAGGTGTATGCTGAGACTGTTCCGAAAATCTTCAAATAAAACCAGCGGAAGACCTTTAATAAAGATATTTACAATCTGATAGCGCGACGGAACATGTAAGACACACACTTGTCCATGAGCGACTTTTACGCGATCAAAGTGAATATTCAGCTCAATATGTTTAGTGTGTTGATGGTTTACTGGATTCAGAGAGATAAATAGCACTAACATTATCACAGTACACCAATGTTGCCTTCGGAACCGAACAGTGGAGCTATAGAAGAAGATTCCGGAGCCAACAAGATTCAGACACTACATTGACAACACCTCGGTATTCTGCTTCGCCATTGGATCTGGACAACGTCGCTTGCCGTTTGGAGGACCAAGATACCAAGTTATCACCAAGGAATATATCATAACCAAACGTGGAGCGTCTGGTGTCTGGACATCCTCCCCAATCGGGATCTGTGTAGGAAATAAGAGTGGACGTCGACGATGGATATAAATTCAAGCCATACTCTAGAGTACCTTAAATATGACGCACAATGCGTTTCAGAGCATGCATGTGATCCTCCATCGTGTTATGCATGAATAGACAGACCTGTTGTACAATATAAGAAATGTCTGGTCTTGTGAATGTGAGATATTGCAGGCCCCTGCAAGGCTGTTGTAATGTGTCGGGTCGACATATGGCTTGCCGGAGGGAGACGCTCAACTTGGGTTTAGTATCAACCAGTGTTATCGACGGCTTACATGATGACATGACAGTCCGTTCAACAATCTTACTTCTTTTGGGATAAAATAAACACATATCCCTAAGAAGTAGCTTAGTGGACCTAGATCTTTCATAGCAAACTCATAGCCAAGCAGTCACATGATGGACTTGCGAAGAGCATCGGATGAGGCAGTCAAGATAATATCATCCACATATAAATTAAGGTAAGCAATATTATTACCTTGACGGTAGATGAACAAAGAATGATCAGAACGACTGTTAGAAAATCCAATATGCAAAACATAATCTGCAAACCTCTTCTACAAGGCCCTGGGGGCCTGTTTGAGCCCATATAATGATTTTTTTAGCAGGCACACATTATTTGGATAAGTAAAGTCTCGGTATCCCAAAGGTTGGTACATTTATACTGTTTTATTTAACTCTCTATGGAGGAAGGCATTTTTTACATCTTGCTGATGAAGCGGTCATGCTTTCGAAAGAGCCAAACTAAGAACCATTCTTATAGTTGTCGGTTTAACCACCGGACTGAACGTCTCCCCGCAATCCACACCAAACTGTTGTGTCTTCCCATCGCCTACAAGACGGGTGTTATGCCTCTCAAAAGAATCATCAATTTTTTTTGTGACTGAAAATCCACATAGATCGAATCACATTAGAATTAGGGGGACAGAGGACCAACTCCCACAGTCTATTTTTAATAAGAGCATTAAATTCATCATCCATAGTCATTTTTCAATTCAGATCATTAAGAGCATACATGATTATGAGGTAATGGTGATTTTGTAACCCGGATGTGGAGGCTATATTTTGTGTTGGGTTTGACAATGTCGTGTTGACTACGAGTGACTAGCCGCTGAACCAGAATTAAAATTGGGCCAACGACAGTAACGAAACTGCTTGGTAGTGGGCAGTGAATTGTGTCATGACTCACTCTGCCAGGTGATGGGTCGTGACCCAAGCCACTGCCACACAGTGGGCTGCTTGGCATTGGGCTGCCAGGCAGAAGCCTATTGCTCCCGATAGTGGTTGGGCTCAGGCACGGAGGCCTAGAGCACTGGGCAGTGTTGGGCTGCGGGACACTGTTTCTGTCTGGGCCCAATTCTCCCAAAATTTCTTGGCCGGACAAAACAGTGGGTTTAGGATGGGTAAAAAATGTTGGGTCAAATACGGGGGTATGCCATCATCTAGAAAATCATAGGTAGGAGGTCCGGACCCATGCATTTTGGTAAATGAAAAATTTGTTTCATCAAAGATTATGTGACGACTCACAATTTTATTGGAGGATAGGTCGTAACATTTGTAACCTCGATGATTGAAAGGATAACTCAAAAAATGCAAGAAGTAGACCGGGGTTGAATTTTGTTGATTGTGATGGATGGAAAAAGATGATAGCATAAGCACCCAAATACCCGTAGATGAGAATAAGATGGGTCCCTTAGGTATAATATTTTTAGAGGGGCTTGGTAGAACAAGTGTTTGTTAGGAAGTATGTTCAGTATATAGGTTGTCATTTGTAGTGCGTGATGCCAAAATGATGGTGGTAGAGCGGCATGGGCAATGGATGTTCTAATAACGTTATTGATGGTTCAGATTTTTCTTTCCGTCTTTCCATTTTGAGAGGAGTTATGAGGAAATGAAAGACGACAGATTAAACCATTAGCATTGCAAAAATCTCAAAAAGACCCATTATCAAACTCCCTACCATTATCTTATTGAATATTTTTAATATCCCGATCAAATTAATTTCGGATGAATGCTCTAAAAGTGAGAAATGTGGAGAAAATCTGTGATTTTTTAGACAATGGAGATGTCCACAAAAAATTAGAGTAATCATCTAGAAAAGGTAAATAATATTTATGGCCCGAAGAACTCAAAACGGGAGATGTCCAAATATCACAATGGATAATATCAAAAGGCATAAGTGTGCATGAATTAGAAGAAACAAATGGCAGTTGAACATATTTTCCAAGTGGACATGAATGACACATATTTAAATTACGTGTTTGAGTACATGAAATAAAATAATTTTGTTTAAGAGAGGCTAAAACAGGTGCTCCCGGATGACCTAAACGTCCATGCCACAATAAAGGCGCTAAAGCTGCAAAGGTGGATGGTAACTTGGCTCGATGATTGGGTGTGGTGATTGAATAGAGCTCGCCCTGACTATCACATCTCATTAGACGCATTCTCGTCTGAAAATATTCACGAAAAATTCAAAAGGGTCAAAATCAATAAAAACTCAATTATCAATAGTAAACTTTCTAACCGAACCCAAGTTTTTAATCAATTGTGTGACATAAAGGACATTCTTTAAAGTTAATGGTAGGCTTGATGGCGACAATTTGGTAGAACCATAACCACAAATTGAAATAGAATGACTATTTCTTCTCTAAACTCTTGATACCATATAAGAATATTTTCCTCAATTGTAACATTCCAAAAGTGTGGTAATTATACCACAAATACAACATTATCTAAGGCTAGGATTAAGTTAAGATTATAAGCATGAGTGTTTCTTCAAACTAATCTTGTCATAACCTCGCCAATTGTACGTATATTTCACTACCCAAAATCAATGGAGTAATTCAAACACAATTACACAAGCACCTCTGTGAAAATAAATTGAATAAAGTTTTTTTTTATGCTAAGCATTTTAGATTTAAAATATCTAAAAAGAACAAAGAAAATTTCGAAACAACAATGTTGAATTTTTGATACAATCATTGCAAATCTCTTAGCCAAATGACAGTCTTCTTCATAACAAAAAGATGACGACTAATAAATATGAAAAAGAAGAAAAATATACAAGTAGAAAGATATATAACAAAATCATATATATAGGTTAGTTTGAAGATCCTTTTTACATCCATATTTGCCAAGTAGCATCCACGAAATCCTTTTTGCTCTTCACTTTCTAATGAAATCATTGTTACTGGGTCATGAGAATTTCCAATAGCTAAGACCCAATAATTTCACAAATTATATAGCATACCTTCATAACTTGCACAAACCCTTCTTCCCCATCATCTCTCAAAGAATTAATCATTATTCTTATTGATGAAAGATATATATATACAAATTATAATATGAGAATTATATTTTTACTTTATATCTAAATCTCTATTTTATAAGGAGACTAAATCTACATAATATTACAATACTAATTTTGGTACACTAAGTCTATAATATACCAAATATACAATAGGAAAAATATTAACAAATCTGGAAATGGGTTGGACGTCTGTGATGGCCAAGGCCCATTCTCTAACAAAAATATAATATCGATGACCCATAAAATTGAGAACCGGAGATGTCCATAAATCGCTATGAATAATGTCAAATGACATTGAAGTATTAGAATTCGAAGCTACAAATGGTAACTTAATAATTTTTCCTAAAGCACATGATTGACAAAGTGGAGTATTACGCGTACCCTTACATGAAATAAACTTATGTCTATCTAAAGAAGATAAAATAGACGACCCCGGATGACCTAGACGAGCATGCCACAAGGAAAGAGCAAGAGCTGCAAAAGTGGAAGACATGGCTTGACGCGAGATGCTGAGACTTGGTGTGATTGGATAAATATTCTCCCTACTGTCACACCTTATGAGAGGACTCTCCGTCTTGAAATCCTTTACAGAAAATCCAAACGGATCAAAATCAATAGAAACGCAATTATCAGTGGTGAATTTACGGACATACACCAAAGTTTTAATCAATTTTGGGGCATGAAGGGTATTTTTCAGGACAAGTGGTGGATGAGGAGGGGACAAAGTTTTGTTACCATAACCCTTAATTGGAATAGAACTGCCATTACTAACAATTATATCACGATTACTACTCAAATTGGAATAAGATGAGAGAGTACCTTGCTCGGATGTCATGTGGGTAGTGGCACCTGTGTCCATGTACCAATTAGGGTCCGGTTGAGTCAAGTCAAGCGTGTGCATCGTTGCTTCAATGTCGGTCTAAGTGGGGCCCATTGCGTGGTGGAGTGCGAGCAAGTCGAGTATCTGGGTGTTGAAGTGCCATACTGTTGTCTGAACAACGGAGTCTAACACAGGAATAAAGTGGGCGCGCAGACCGAGGCGAGGCGTCGCGGCGCGCGCTATGTCTTGAGTGGCGGGGTTGTGTGCCCAGGACCAGCGCCATTGTCGAGGGCTCCTGTGGGCCCGTGAAGCTGCTGATCTTGTGGTTGCCCCCGTTATTACCGCCACGATTCTTGCCATTATTCTTCCGATTTTGGCCCTTCTTACCACCCCCGTTGTTGTGATTTTGGGTCACGTTGGCTGTATTGGAAGGGGGAAAATTGGAAGCAGTCATCATGATGACGGGGCTTGCTCCGATCGATGCCCTTTTAGCCAAACCCGCTTCTTCCAAAGTGAGCATGGAGCGGGGTTGATAGAACTCCGGCAGGAGGTTACTTTGACGAATAATCGAAGCAACCCCTGTATATGCCTCGGATAGACCGACAACCATCTGAAGAACTAGTCGACTATTAGAAATAGGAGAACCCACGTTGCGAAGTTGGTCTGCCAAGTCCTTGAGGCGTTTGCAATAAGAAGAAACGTTTGGAAAATTCGTCATATCAACTTGAAAAAATACATGCTCAAGGATAATAATGCGAGAATGACTGTTATCTTGGAATCCACGCCGCTATAGCTGTAGAGTTGGGTTCCATAATCATATGTAAAAGATCCAAAGAGATAGTGACATAAATCCACTAGAGAACCTTGGCATCAAGCATGACCCATATGTCTGGATCTGCTGTTTTGGTGGGCACAACCGTTGTAGACGTAGACGTCATATAACTTCTCGTAGTAGTAGTGGGAAGGATGATGTGGTGAAGAACTTTATGTGCCTTAGCATGTGTAAATATGTATATTATAGAAACAATTGTACCCCTACCCATAATTAGAATATTTTCATATATTGTGTAAATATAATTATGGTAAGACTAGGATTCCTCTTTTGTATAGGCTTAGGATTCCTATTGTATAAGGGGTGAATTGTAGTCTATATATACTTTGATATTAATGAGAGGACTCCCTAATGGAGATTAATATCATTTTATATGGTATCAAGAGCCTAAACTCCAAAAACTATAGAAATTTTCCTCCACAGCCGCCGGCACCACCCCCCTTCCACGGCGTCGCGGCTCCCTTCTTCTCTTCAAAAACATTCTTGGTTTTTCTTTTCTTCCTCTCTTCTCTAAATGGATACTCAGGATTCTCTCACTGTTATTGACGCTTCTACCTCTACAAATCCCACCACCAAGTCGTCACCCTCTTTTTATCCCGCTCTCACTGTTTTTAACATCAAGAACCATATCCCCATCCGTGATAATCAAGAAAGCAGTCAGTATTATCCTTGGGTTAAACTGTTTCGCAATCATGCATGTCTCTATAACATGTTTGATCATATTGATGACACTATTCCGCGCCCTTCTGAGGTTGATGATTCTACTTGGCGTCGTCTAGACGCCGACATCAAATAATGGATATATGGTAGTATTTCTTAGGATCTACTTCTTACTATCATGAATTATGACTCCACAACCCGTGACTTGTGGAATCGTTTGGAGGAAATTTTTCAGGACAACAAGCACACCCGTGCTGTGTATTTAGAGGACCAATTTAATAATACACGTCTTGAAAACTTTTCTAATGTGACTGAGTACTGCAAACAGTTAAAGCTCCTGACAGATCAACTTGTTGTTGTCGACTCGCCTGCGACTGACACCAAAATGGGGTTACAATTGATTTCTGGCCTCCCTAAAGGCGAATATGATACATTGGCCACTATGATTCAACAGGCGGATCTGTTACCCAGCTTTAACAAAGCTCGCTCATAGTTGCTGCTCGAAGAAACCCGTCGTGCTAAGCAGAAGCAGGGACAGCAGCAGACCAGCGCCGCCGCGACTCCCCAGCATCAGTACAGAGCCGCGACGCCTGCCCCATTCCAGTACCAGCCGTCCTTCAACCCTTATTCCCACTACGAGTTGTTAGGTCCAGCTCCAGCACCACAGCAAGTCCACTTCATGCAGGGACAGTTCCAGCAGCTCTCCTCCACCATGACACCCACTGAGTTGGGTCAGGATTTCAGCACCCTCAACATGCAACAGCCTGACAACAATTTGTACATGGACTCCGGAGCCACATCTCATATCACCCAGTCTGAAGGTACTATTCCCAAACTGTGCAGTTTAAAGCATCCTCAATATGTTACAGTTGGTAGTGGACAACGCATTCTAGTAAAGGGTTATGGTACATCATAAAAACAACCTCCCCATCCACCATTCTCCCTTAAAAATACCTTATATTCCCCACACATGATTAAGAACCTAATCTCTGTCCGCCAATTTACTCATAATAATTTTGTCTCTGTTGACTTTGACCCTTTTGGTTTCACTGTAAAGGATCTTCGTACGGGGACACCTCTTACGAGATGCAATAGCACGGGGATCTCTATCCATTCACATCCACCTTCGCTGCCAGATCTTGCTCTCACGTCTCTCTAGCGGCTATTTCTTCTTCGACATGACATAATAGGCTTGGTCACCCAGGACTCCCAGTCTTTAATTTTCTTAGAGGCAATAATTTTATTACTTGTAATGGGAAGCTTGCCCAAAATTATGTTTCTTGTTCTTTAGACAAACATACTCATCTTCCGTTTAAATCATATACTAGTGTTACCTTTGCACCATTTGATATAATACATGCCGATTTATGGACATCACATGTTGCTAGTTATCTCGATCATAAATATTATCTTGTCTAGCTAGAAGATTTTTCTCACTATATCTGGTTGTACCCTCTCAAATATAAATCGGAAGTGTTTACCAAATTTCTTGAGTTTCGACAATTCATCCAAACACAATTTGAAAAAGGTATCAAATCATTTCAGTGTGATAAAGGTCGTGAATTCAATAACTCTATGTTTCACCATTTTTGTACCAATAATGGCATGGTTTTTCGCCTCTCCTGTCCTCACACCTCACCACAAAATGGTAAAGCTGAAAGAATCATCCACATCATTAACAATATGATTCGCACCCTGTTGATTCATACCTCCCTCCCTCTATCCTTCTGGGTATATGCTGTTAAAATGTCAGAATACTTTCTCAATAATTCTCCCTACTAGCACTCTTCACAACATGACCCCTACCGAAATCCTCTACCATAGTGTCCCCTCCTATGATCATCTGTGGATTTTCGGTTGTTTGTGCTATCCCAACCTTAGCTCTATCGCCCCTCACAAGCTCGCTCCTAGGTCCACTCCATGTCTCTTCCTAGTCTTCCCACCGAACCATAGGGGCAATATATGCTACGACATGTCCACTCGTCAAATCCATATCTCTCGTCACGTCACATTCGACGAGACCACATTCCCGTTTTTGAATCTTCAGAAATTCCAAAAATCGGATTACTCATTCCTTGACGAGCCTGCTATCTCTCCCATCATCCTTGATCAGCTTATCTATTCTGACTCGTCGACAGAGCCGCGGCCCAGTGTTGAGGCGCCGTGGTGCTAACTTTACAGAGAGGTCTGTTCTCCCAACCAGTCGACAGCGTCGCGGCCCAGTGATGAGGCGTTGCGGCGCCATATTTCCAGAGAGGCCTGTCACTCAGACAGCGCCGCAGCGCTAGATCCAGTCGTCGTGGCTCCTCCGACGTCTTTGCCCCCACCTTCTCATTTTTCGACCCTACCATCAGTCTCAACCCTCCCTACTCAGCCAGAACTGCCTCCCACTGTCTCCAATCACCAAATGGAAACTCGTGCCAAGCATGGAATCCTCAAACCCAAAGTTCAATTTAACTTGTCTGACCAATCCATTTCTCCAATTTCCAAAAACTCTATATTGGCTAAACAAGACCCTAATTGGAATGTGGCTATGTCTGAGGAATTCAATGTTTTAACTAAACAACACACATGGGATCTAGTACCTAGACCTGAGGGGGTGAATGCGATTCGTTGTCTGTGGCTTTTTCATCATAAATTCAGAGACAATGGAGATCTTGAGAGGTATAAAGCACGACTTGCGGCTAATGGCACAAATCAGCAGGAGGGCATTGATTGTGGTGAGACCTTCAGCTCGATTGTTAAACTGGCTACCATTCGCACAGTTTTGAGCATTGTCATGGACAAACACTGGTCGATCCATCAGCTTGATGTAAAGAATGCATTCTTACATGAGAATCTGAGAGAAACAGTCTACATGCATCAGCCGCCAGGGTTCACCCATCCAGCAGTTCCTCACTATGTGTGTCATCTCCGTAAGTCACTATATGGCCCGAAACAGGCCCCCCGTATGTGGTATGATCGCTTTGCCAAGTATATCTTGCAGATTGGGTTTGTATGCAGCAAGAGTGATACATCACTATTCATTTTTCATCGAGGTAGTAGCACTGCTTACTTATTACTTTACGTGGATGATATTGTTCTTACTGCCTCCTCCGACGGATTGAAAAATGAGATTATTGTCTTGCTTAAGTCCGAATTTGCAATGACTGATTTGGGAAAGCTGAGTTACTTTTTGGGGATATTGATCGGTGTATTTTATATACACCTTTTGAGTCAGTCTAGTTAGTCTTTTGTCCCGTTTTGTACATACAAAGTGTCGTATTAGGATAGTTTTTCTTTCTTTTGAGTCAAAATGGTTAAAGTGGCCAAATGGCGGAAAAGGAGCGAAAAGAGGGAAAAAGAGGAGGTACTAGAGCTGAAAACGGAGAAAGTGGCAAACGAGGCTGAAATCCAGACCTGCGCGGGCCTCGCAGCGAAGGGCGCGGCGCTATTATTCGAAGAAGCGAGAAGATTAGCGCGCGCGCCTCGAAGACCAGAAGGCCGCGGCGCTAAACATCCGAAAGCCACAGAGTTGCAGCGCCGCGCTCTCGAACAGCAGATATCGGCCGCGCGCCAAAACACCCAGTATTGCAGAACTTTAGGCGCGCGCCGACAGCAGCGGCGCGCCGACGCGGAAAAATTAGGTCTTAATGACGGATTTTTGTGCCATGCATGGAAGGAAAAGAAGGGAGGCGTTTTAAAACTATATAAGGAGAACCCTAGGCAGTTTTTGAGGTTCCTTTCTTGCACAACTCAAGATTCTTGACTTGGAGTTTGGATACCATTAGCTTAGTAATTTCTTTTCCTTTCCTTTATTTATTTCAGTTTTGCATGATGAACTTTGAATTAGTTCTTGTCATATTCATGGCTAGAACTAATTCTCTTATAGGCTTTCTATGTTGAATTCTTGAACCTTATGTTATAAAGTAATGCATGCTTATGGTTATTATTCTTATTGAGAGATCTATCCAATAATTGAGTTGAATTCTTGGTAGCTAATTGACAACTAGTTATCACTATATGATTTCTAATCAGATTCTGAAAAGGAGGGATTGTGAATATGTTGTAAGTTGGGTAGACGGTCTTGAATTGGGGATGAAAATACCTCAATTAGATTTGTAGCGTTGATGAGAGGCTTAACAACCCTAATTTTGCGCATTGTGCGTGACGGTCAACTAGGTTTTTGTGCTTAATCCTCCTATAGAGTTACCCTTATCAGCGAAAGTTAGGTAAGGAACAATACTGGGGTTGAGTGTTTATATAACCCTAACGGGAGTATAAAACGATTTCGTAAACCTGCTTTCTCCAAAAGAAGAACACCATAAGTAATGCATTAACAAGTAACATAAGCGGATAGTAAGGATACATAGAAGCCCTATTCTCATCACACCTGAAGTAATTCTTTACATTTAAATAGCTTTTGAAATTCTTAGTTATAAACAACCAATCAAATATTAATTCGCCAAATAGATACTAGAAAATAGATCACTGGTACTTCAACCCTAATCCTAGAGGACGATATTCGGTCTTATCTAAGACTATACTACTTGATACGATAACGTGCACTTGCGTTTAAAGTGTGTGCATATTACGCGCATCAAGTTTTTGGCGCCGTTGCCGGGGATTAGGCATAGTTCAATATCAAATTTATCTATTTTTGATTTCTAATTTGGTTTTATGTATATTTTTTTTTTAATTTTGTTTATTTTATGTATTTATTGTGTGAAAACAAGGGTGCCGTGATTCTTTGTTGGTTTTGATGCATCTCAGGGATCCTGAAGATATGGATTACTACTGTCAATATGATCGAGTTCCAACCATAGAGGAAGAGAGGGAGGAATTACGAGAAACTCTACTCAGTCTCACGAGGTCCCAAGCTCGGTTCATGGACGAAATGAGGTTGGGTATAAAGAGGTTGGAAACGCAAATAGCAGAACTCGCGATCATATTCAACAATGACAGCAAGTTGAGGAGCACGAATCACACCCAACTATTGAGGAATTTGGTGAGATAGCCGTGTGTAGAAGGAAAAGATTGCAGAAACCCAATTATTCACCTTCGATTCTGTGGAAATTCTTTTCATGCACCTATCACGGAAGAAACACCACTAGCTATCACGAATGACTCCCAATTAGGAATTGCATACCATCAAGGGCAACCCCAGAGTCAAGAGATGTAGAGAATTTCACGGTTTCTACAAAATAAGCCTAAAAGACAAACTCATCTTGTGTGCTTGGGGGATACTTGTATGGTTAAGGCCTCTGTTTGAACAAATAGTTATAGGGAAATTGAGACCTATAGCAATAAATCTGTGGATTGCAAGCAGTTCGCAGAAGTATCCAATGGGCACTCGTAAAGGTTAATTGCGTCCGCTAAAAGGCGTAAACACGGCTTGTTGGGAGGCAACCCAGCGTTTTCAATTATGTTATTTTAATTTACGCTTTAGTTTATTTTATTTTGTCTAGAACAATCTCACGGTCATGGGGTCTTGTGTTTGAGCCGTGGATCGATGTGCTGAGGAATAAAGCGAAAGAAAAGCAAGGATTTTCGTAAAGCGGGTAGCGGCATGGCGCCAAAATATCTGAAGAGGTCTTTGAAGTTTAAGCCATGCGCCAGTGAGCAGGCCGCGCAGAAAGTCCCGGCGAGCGCAGATGTTTAGCCGCGCCAAAAGCAGGCTGCCGCCAAGCGGGAATCGAGAAATTTAAAACGCCTAAAAATCAGATTTTCCCAATTCCAACTTCCAAAACCTAACCTTCCTCTCCAAAACCCACGAAATTCCGAAATTTGCCCACAAAACCTCCACAAATCCAACCCAACCACAACCTAAACTCTTAAATTCCCAAAACCTCAACTATCTCAAACAACAAAGCTCCATTCCATAGCCTCAACCCACCAATTGAAACAAGAATGCTCGAGTCTTCTCATCAAAAGGTAATCCCTATCTTTGTTCTTGAATCCTTTCACCAAGTCATAGGAGGTAGTAGTTGGGAAGAGTATTGTAGTTGGAGTAGTTTGGGTACCAAAAGTTGGTTGTGAAGTTGGAGAAAAGAGTAGAAAAAGAAGTTGTGGGCATTGTTGAAGTTTGGGGTGTTGTCAGCTAGTTGTTGAGTGTATAGGAGACATCAGTGCCACAAAAATTAGAAGTCGCAGATTTTGTTTATAAATGGCCACCAAAGAGAAGAGGATCCACATCCACCCCAACCCCACAATACGATGAAAATAGATTTGTGAGTTACTGTGCCTTCCAAAGATACAAAAGGCTTGATACTGTGCCCGTAATTCCGAAGGGAATGGATTACCAAAGGGGATCATATGGGAGGAAGACATTTATGAGCCCATCCAAGCTATGATAGAGCTAAGGGGTGGAAGAGATTTGTCAATCCGAGAAGATAAAACCAATGAATACAACAACGTGCGGGAATTTTATGCAAACTTTCCGGAGAGACAGAAAGGGGGTGCTTTGTAAGGGGAAATTATATGCCTGTGACGGCGGAAGCAATAAATACGACTCTAAAAACAGTTGATGTTGAAGAAAGTAGTGATTGGAACCATTTTAGAACATGGGCTAGGAGTACCAACAACATCAACTGGAATGCCGTCGCAGACACAGTAAGCTACCCTGGAGCTGCTTTTGAGATTGGAAGAAATGGATCTAGAGCACCGGCGGTGCCATTCAACAAGCGACCAAGGCTATACTTCGCCGGTTCGCGTGATTCCATCCACGCACTTCACCGTGAGTGCCGAGGATAGGATTAAGTTGATTTATGGAATTATGAAGGGGCTGACGATTGATGTGGGGAAAGAGATAGTGCAGAGCATGGAAGAAATCAGCAGGTTGGTAACGACAGGTGGATTGGGACATGGTTCACTTATTACCAGTCTAGGCCACATGAGTGCGGTCCCACAACTACCCACGGATACTCATGAAAGAAACCAACTGCCAGTGTCCTATGGGATAGTGCACTCTTTCCTGCACTCCCCAAAGAATGACGGAGAGCACCACCAGCAGCAGCAGCAGCAGAGGCCGCCATGGATGAAGATGAGCCTGAAATAGGGGCTCAATATGAGGCAGGACCCAGCCACCGGCCAACCACAAGAGCAGAACCTTCAGAGCCCACAATGGGGCAATTGTACCAACACCAGAAGGAGATGATGCAGACCTTGCAAACAGTAGTACAAGGACAGCAAGAAACAAGGCAACAAATCGACGAGCTGAGTGCCTTGTTCAACCAATGGTCGATGCATTATCCACCGCCACCACCACCATTTTAGCCAAAGTTTGTAAGTGTCGTTTTCTTTTACTGTCTTTGAGTCTACACACATTGGGGACAATGTGTGATTTAAGTTTGGGGGTGTGTTTTTGTGTTTTAGTTTTTATTTGTGTGTCATGTTATGTTTTATTTAAATTTTTCTATTTGTTTTATGTTTATTTTGAGTCACCAAATTTTTTTTTCTTTCTTGAGTCATAATTGCCTGTCAAAGATCATGTATGCTGTAGTTGCTAGAAACACCTAATGAAGTAAGGTGGAATAATGTAAAGGAATTGAAGCAACTATCTAAACACTTAGGTTAGATATGCCAAAAGCTCACATAATCTGTCTATTTGGAGTTTCTTGCTTAAGTTATGCATGCTAAATGATAAATGCTTATGTGTTATGAGTGCTTGCTATTTGAGGCGAAATAGTTAGGATATGCATGTTAGGGAGATGACTCAGGCATTTCTTTGATAGCCAATTCTTACCATTCTTTTCTATCCCGTACTTTAAAAATATCCCTAGTCAGCCCCATTGAGCCTAAATTTGAAACTTCTTCTTTGACACCCCATATTCCCACAAAATTGTGCCATAAGTGAAAATATGAAATAGTGGAGTACATTGTGTTAAAAAGAAGAAACAAAAAGAGTGAACAAGTTTGATGCACCCCAATGGAAAAGTAATAAGAAAGAGGCAAAAGCCTAAGTTTGGGGGTGCCTGTTAGTATAATACACTTCACTCTCCCAAAACAAAAGAGGGGAAAGATAGAATTGAAGTGAAGGAAAGAATCAAAAGAAAAAGGGAAAAATTGAAAAGCCAACGAGCGTATGGTACAGAAAAATGAGCCTAAATGCCCATCTTTACCAACCCCTACCTAAGCCTACATTACAACCCTCAAAGTCCTGAAGATCTCTTTTATGCATATCCAGAATTAGTGGAGAATAGCAAGTAAGCATGCCATAGGAATTCTTGAATTTATATGCATGATTTAGTATATTGACTTCCATTAAGCATGATGAATATGAGTTTGCGAAATATTTAGCTTCATGTGTTTAGTGTCTTTGAAAATTTCATGCTATATGTTCCTGCGTATTATTCTCGCTAACCTTCATGTTTTTCTAGTTAACATCTATGCAGAAAAGTGATCAATGGCGGTGAGTCTGTTATTCTTTCATTCCTTGAGTCTTTTACTTTCTTTCTTTTCTATCTTTGCTCGAGGCGAGCAAAGGTTAAGTTTGGGGTATTTGATCGGTGTATTTTATATACACCTTTGAGTCGATCTAGTTAGTCTTTTGTCCCGCTTTGTACATACAAAGTGTCGTATTAGGATAGTTTTTCTTTCTTTTGAGTCAAAATGGTTAAAGTGGCCAAATGGCGGAAAAGGAGCGAAAAAGAGGGAAAAAGAGAGGTACTAGAGTGAAACGGAGAAAGTGGCAAACGAGGTGAAATCAGACTGCTTGGCCGCGCGCCTCGAAGCGAGGCGCGCGCTATTATTCGAAGTTGCAGAAGATTAGCCGCGCGCCTCAGAGACGAAATGGGCCGCGCGCTAAACATCCGAAAGCCACAGGAGTTGCAGTGCCGCGCGCCTCGCAGCCAGATATCGGCCGCGCGCCAAAACACCCGAAGTATTGCAGAACTTTAGGCGCCGCGGCGCCTGACAGCAGGGCCGCGGCGCCGACGCGGAAAAATTAGGTCTTTTGACGGATTTTTGGGCCAGGCCTGGAAGGAAAAGAAGGGAGGCGTTTTAAAACTATATAAGGAGAACCCTAGGCGCTGAGGTTCCCTTTCTTGCACAACTCAAGATTCTTGACTTGGAGTTTGGATACCATTAGCTTAGTAATTTCTTTTTCCTTTCCTTTATTTATTTCAGTTTTGCATGATGAACTTTGAATTAGTTCTTGTCATATTCATGGCTAGGAACTAATTCTCTTATCGGGCTTTCTATGTTGAATTCTTGAACCTTATGTTATAAAGTAATGCATGCTTATGGTTATTATTCTTATTGAGAGATCTATCCAATAATTGAGTTGAATTCTTGGTAGCTAATTGACAACTAGTTATCACTATATGATTTCTAATCAGTTACGAAAGGAGGATTGTGAATATCTTGTAAGTTGGGTAGACGGTCTTGAATTGGGGATGAAAATACCTCAATTAGATTTGTAGCGTTGATGAGAGGCTTAACAACCCTAATTTTGCGCATTGTGCGTGACGGTCAACTAGGTTTTTGTGCTTAATCCTCCTATAGAGTTACCCTTATCAGCGAAAGTTAGGTAAGGAACAATACTGGGGTTGAGTGTTTATATAACCCTAACGGGAGTATAAAACGATTTCGTAAACCTGCTTTCTCCAAAAGAAGAACACCATAAGTAATGCATTAACAAGTAACATAAGCGGATAGTAAGGATACATATAAGCCCTATTCTCATCACACCTGAAGTAATTCTTTACATTTAAATAGCTTTTGAAATTCTTAGTTATAAACAACCAATCAAATATTAATTCGCCAAATAGATACTAGAAAATAGATCACTGGTACTTGAACCCTAATCCTAGAGGACGATATTCGGTCTTATCTAAGACTATACTACTTGATACGATAACGTGCACTTGCGTTTAAAGTGTGTGCATATTACGCGCATCAGATATCAGTGACCAGGTCTGCCAATCATATGTTCTTGTGTCAGCGTAAGTATGCAGAAGAGATTGTGTACAGGGCTAAGATGGCGAACTGCAAAGAGGTGCCTACTCCAGTTGATTCTAAATCTAAGCTCAGTGTCATGGATGGTGCTCCAGTCTCTGATCCTACTCTGTATAGGAGCCTTGCAGGTGCACTTCAGTATCTCACCTTCACCAGGCCAGACATAGCTTATGTTGTTCAGCAGGTGTGCTTATTCATGCATGCCCCCAGGGAGTCTCATTTCACTGCTCTTAAGTGTATCATTCGATACATTAAGGGCACTCTTGATTATGGTTTGCACCTATACCCCTCTGCACCAAACAAGTTGGTTTCATATACGGATGCAGATTGGGCAGGGTATCCGGAAATACGACGCTCTACCTCCGACTTTTGTGTTTTTTTAGGGAATAATCTGATTTCTTGGTCTGCCAAGCGATAGGCTACCCTATCTCGATCCAGTGCCGAGGCTGAGTACAGAGTCATTGCAAATGTGGTAGCTGAGATTTGTTGGCTCAGAAATTTACTGTTAGAACTTCAGTGTCCTTTTCGTCAGGTATCTATTGTGTATTGTGATAACCGCCATCTATCTTTCTCATAATCCGGTTCAACGTCAGCGAACCAAGCATATTGAGATAGACCTACACTTCGTTCTTGAGAAATTTGCGCTAGGCCATGTTAGAGTGTTACATGTTCCATCATCCTATCAGTATGCAGACATATTTACCAAAGGACTTCCAAGACATTTATTTCTTGACTTCAGATCCAGTCTCAGCGTCCGGCCTCCTCCCGCTCCGACTGAGGGGGTGTGTAAACATGTATATTATAGAAATAATTGTATCTCTACCCATAGTTAGAATATTTTCATATATTGTGTAAATATAATTATGGTAAGACTAGGATTCCTCTTTTGTATAGGCTAGGATTCCTATTGTATAATGGATGAATATTGTACTCTATATATACTTTGATATTAATGAGAAGACTCCCTAAGAGAGATTAATATCATCTTACAGCATGAATCTTGAATAATTCTGCCCACGTACCATATTGGACCTTCTCTAGATCAAGAACGATATGAAGAACACTCTTGATGTTAGAAACGGTGAGGGCAGGATGAAAAGTGTTCTTATCAGTCAAAGTGAATAGAACAAACTTTGGACAAGATTTTTGAGAAGGAAATTTGTGAGAGAGGATTTTCTGGAAGAGAAGGGCCGCGACGCTGGAAAAAATCCGAGAGGGACGGTCGCGGCGTTGTGCAAGAAATTCGGATTTTCTATAAGGGCTCGTTTGGTACATCGCACTGGACTGTACTAATTTCATTTGATTGGACTGGACTGTATTGGACTGGACTGTATTAATATATAATGGAAGGTATTAGAGTATTAATATATAATGGACTATATTTTTTTATTTTTTTTATTTTTAGTACAGTCCAGGGGAGACGCACCTGCTAGATGGGTCTCAAAAATGGCAGTTGGACTGTACTATTTCTAAAAATATTTCAGTCTAGTGCGGCTGAAAACGCCCACCAAATGTTGTATTATTTTTTTGTCCAGTACAGTCCAGCTTAATACAACGTACCAAACATGCCCTAAGGAGACTAAATCTACACTTGTGGTAATATTATAATACTAATTTAGGTACAAGACTAAGTCTACAATATACCAAATATACAATAGGGAAAATATTAACAAATCTGGAAATCCGATGGACGTCCGTGATGGTCGAGGCCCATTCTTTACCTATTGCTACCAAACGTTTCATGAATTTATTAGCATTAAAAACTTTATGTTTCAATTAGGGTTGTACACCGGACCAAAACCGGACCGGAACCGGAATTGGAATCCTGTTTTTTTTCGGATCGAGGACCGGACCGGAATATTTTGCTCCCGGCCTGGTGATCGGTGTATTTTATATACACCTTTTGAGTCTGTTTTAGTTAGTCTTTTGTCCCATTTTGCACATATAAGTGTCGTGTTAGGATAGTTTTTCTTTCTTTTGAGTCAAAGTGGTTAAAATGGCCAAATGGCGGGAAAGGAGCAAAAAAGAGGGCAAAAGAGGAGATGCGTCAAAGCAGAAAGTGGCGAACGAGGCAAAAATCGGACCAGCGCGGCGCCTCGCCGATCAGCGGTCGCGGCGCCACCATTCGAGAGGCTGCGAAGACTCGCGGCGCGCCTCGCAGCAGATGCACGGGCGGCGCGCCAAACATCCGAAGCCACGGGAGTTGCGCAGCCGCGGCGCCTCGCATGCCAGATATCGGGCGGCCAAAACATCCGTCGGATTGCATAACGTCCGGCGCCGCGGCGCCGACGTGGAAAAATTAGGTCTTTTGACGAAAAAACTGGGCCAGGCCTGAAGGAAAAGAAGGAGGCGTTTTTAAACTTATAAAAGGAGAACCCTGGCGGTTTGGGGTTCCTTCTTGCACAACTCAAGATTTTGGCTTGGAGATTGGATACCATTAACTTAGTACTTTCTTTTCCTTTTCTTTACTTTATTTTCAGTTTTGTATGATGAATGTTGACACCCAATTTTGACTCTCCCGTCCAGCCATTAACTATAGAATTACACTAATTTTGCAAAATAATTTTTTAGGATTTTTATAATAAAATACAACAATAAAACATTAAATACAGGCATAAATAATAATTTAACAATGGCATCGCGTCTTACGTAGAGTTTTAAACATTTAGAGTCCCGCGCCCGCACTTATTAACTTTGAGCTTTGTCGTAATTCTTAAATAATTAATAAATGCATAAAATAAATAATTTAGCGATAACGCGCATTTATTAGTAATCATTTGTAACTTTAAAATCAATTTTTATCTAATACATGCAATAGCGTCGCATTTATAAAAGCTTTAAACAATTCCTAAAAATCATATTTTGCATTTAGCATTTAAATAATTCAATCTAAGCTCATTTTGATTTTAATTTAACTTCGCAATAATGCATAACAATAAGATTTTAAATAATAGCGTCGCATTCCAAAGTATTAAGCGTTAGTTAAATAACGCGCCCGCATTTAGCACCTAAATAATTAGACTAATTTAGCACCTAAATAATTAGACTAATTTAGCACCTAAAATAATTAGACTAATGTAGCACCTAGATAATTTTAAAGCGCCTAAATAATTTAATCACAATTTATTAGTTTATTTAGCACTAATTAATTAAACACTACCTAATTAAATACCTAATTAAACTAACTAGCCTAAAACTAATTAACCCCTAATTAATTCTACCCAGCCCAATTACCCATTACCCACGCTTCACTTTTCCTTTGAGCCCCTCAGCGTCTCCCCACCACGTTCAAAAACCTAGGAAACCCTAAGCACCCTCGCGCGAGACACTGAAAGACTTCAAATTTCCTTCGCCCGAGGAAGGGCTCCCACACCAGCTAGCTAGCCATCACCGCCTTCCATAACCAAACGAATCTTCCACAAACCTTCAAATCGTAATAAAATCCCTAAATCACGATTGCCACGAATCAGCACGAATTATCAATACACGTAATCGGCCTTATTACTTACCTAATAGGGAACCCAAAACATGGCTATATAAACACATGCAAAGGGATCGTTCAAGGATAAAACATATGCAATAGCTGAAATGAGCATATCGACTAGGGCTCGGCTCAACCAACCATCGCAAGAATAGGAGGTTCAAATCCTTTTAGTCCAAAGAAAGAAACCAACAACTCAATCTCGCCTTCAATCGCATCGCAATAGTGGCTCGACGACTTGATACGCCGCCGGTCGCCCCTATATTAAACACATTATCCTTTCGCTTTGTTATTCGTACCGCGGTTTCGAACGGGTTCGATATCTTTGTGTATCTGATTTGGCTAGTTAGTTGACATTGTCTCCTCGCTTATTTTGTTACGTTAAATATATTATGCAGTGATTAAGTTCTCTACGAGTTAGTTTAGTATGTCGAAACCGTTAAGTATTGTTTGGTCGACTGTTGAGTTAAGAGATGTTTTTTTTTTTAACTCATCATTTCTGGATAATAAAGTTCATAATCTGTCCAACCATGTATGAATGATAGCTATTCGTCTTATACCGCATGATCATTGGTTTAGGCTAGGTTTGAGTCGATAGTGCGATTACTTAGATGTAATCAAAGCAATGGTCTTTTGTGAGTATATTTTCTACAGCTTAGTTGGAAACCTATTGAGTTATGTCTCATTTAATTTCAAGTCTCGAGATGTTGAGAGTCCATTTAGGTTCGACTTTGTTTTACTTGGATCACGCCAAGAAATCGTCTCACTACCGCTTGTTGCGCTTTTATGCATTAGTTGATTAAATATTGTTTGCCTTGAATCATGGGATATCCACCCATCTTCCATTATATTAATTAATGTTCAATTTACTAAACTTACAATGATGTTTTCAAAGATATATAAAATGTAGAAGTTTAGATATATACAAGGTGCATATCAAATATCTTTGCATACATCTAAGTATACCACATATACTTTAAATATTGTATGTCATCTCGTGATGTTTGTTTATTTACTTTATATCTGTGCATATTTAGCTCTACTTTGTTGAGTCTTAAAACAGTCCATCCTATGTTAAATTGGTCTACATAATACCCATGTTAAGTAAGGAGCCTGAAATTGATGTATTGGTGTTAATAAAACAGTTTAAACATGATCATATATGTCTAAATGGGCATTCAAAGCTTTATAAATTGATCTATTTCATAAACATATATCGCTTTAAATATAAGTTGGCATGGTCTAAATGTGTCTTCCTAATCTTGTATCCTAAATTGGGAGCCTGGAGGTATGACCGTTGGTTTATCCCTGGCTGATGCTCGAAAATGAACATGCAAGAGGATGTCTCATGCCCATAAATCCCCACTTTTGCCTCTCAGACGCTGTGGCCCACTTCACGCATATACGGGCTAATTTATGTTAGGTCACTTCTCATTTGTTCTTGTTATCTACTAACCCATACGGCATATATGCTTAAACATAAAATTATATGTGTTACATCTCATGCTAAGTGCTTATTTATTAGTGGATAAAGTTAGGACATCTGTGATATTTAAATTATTTATGTCTACTATTATCCGACGGATGCTAATCCTTATCTTTCTTGTTTTTACATGGCACGACCGAGCAAAATAAAGAGTCTCGACTCATCGCAAGCCATTTCAAATGGCGATTCGCATTAAACTCCTAAAAAAACAAACAGGACTGCGACATCCGCTCCAATCCCTTCACTCTCTTAATTTACTTGTCTCGTTTTTATGCCATTTATTCGTTTTTTTTTCTATTATCTAATTTGTAATTAATAGGAGAACTTCTAGCAATTAGGTCTTTAAATATATGAGACTGAAGTAATTACATTTTAGAACGCATTCTTCTTTATTTGCCTTTTAGGACTATTAAGCATGTTTAAAATCTGCAAAAATAATTTAGAATAATGATTTAACTTGCATTATAAAAACCAACATTTTGTGTATTAAAATCCACAACAGATTTCTTCCTAAACTCCCAAAATCATCTTAAAACATTTCTTATATAATATTGCACGCAGGCTAGGCAAGATTAATTTAATTTCAAAATACACATAATTAGTCCATAAAGCATCCTCTTAGCATTCTTTAGCATTCCTAGCCCTTTTAGCACTTTGAATCACCCCTGGGCGTTTAATACCTTTAGCATTTAGCACTACTTTTAGCATTCTTTTACCCTTCAACATTTAGCATTTTAGCGTTTTAGCACCTTAGCATTACTAGCACCCTAACACCCTATTAGCATTTTAAACACCCTTTAAATTTTAGTATTCTTTTAACATTTAACACTTTTATTTTCTAACACCCTTTTTTTTATTCAAGCAGGGTTGTATTTTTAGCACCTCTCTTAGCATTTTTTGCACTTTTAACACCTTAGCGATTTCTAGTACCTCTTTTGCACTTTTAGCACTCTTAAGCACCTTTAATATTTAAGCACCCTAGCACTACTTTGTTCACACTCAGCACTTTCAAATTGCTAGCACTTTTGTTAAGCGGCTTTAACCCTTAATATTTTTAGCACCTCTTAGCATTCTTTCACATATAGCACCTTTTGCCCTTGTTAGACTTAAGCACCTGTAAACATTTTAACATTTTTTTTAGCAGGAAGATCTTTTACTTTGCATTTTTAAAAAAAAAATATTTACCCTAGGTTCGGCAGGACAACCGCAAGTTAGCGGATCTTAGAGGGTGCCTAACCCCTTCCCTCTAGATTAATAAAGAACCCTTACCCGGAATCTCATTAAGTTAGCAGACCATTAAAATGGAGTTAATGTTTACTTTAAACTAGTTAAACATTTAGGTGTCCTAATTCACCCAAATTAATTAGGTGGCGACTCCGCGAACCCTTTAGCATTTTAGCACCTTTTGCACTTTTAGCCTCTTTTGCGATTTTAACATTCTTTTAATATGATTCCCTTTATTATTTTTCTAACCTTTAATTTGGAGTTTAGAAAATAAATGAAAAGGGAATTTAGGTTCTTAACCACAAATCTAGGATAATTATTTGGCAATTACTTTGGCATTTAATTTTTGTGTGTTGTATTTTGTTTTATTTATTTTTGATTGCTACCTTTCGCTTTCCTTAAACCGCATTCCGCTCATATTTCTTCCACTGAAAATTCACACAATCACACACAATTTCTTCAAATACCCAAATTTTAAGAGAGTTTCGAGTTGTCCGCCGAACCTTGCGTCTAGAAAAGCCAAATCTTAGCAACTCAGATGAGCTATACCACCCTTATTTTGGGGCGCATGGCACATTTACCTGCATCGACACCACAATTAGGAAAACACCAAACTTGTCGCAACCCAACGACCAACCAAAGATATTATGTGTAGCGTGACAATGAATCCAAACCCAATCATGACATGCTGAAATTGGGAAAAGTGCACCGTCGTTTGGTCGCCATTTCCAACGAAGCATTACGACAAATTTATCATAATCTCACATATCCGGCGTTTAGGCCTACCTGCATAAAGAGGTCCCAAACATGTTAGAACACGCACTTGATTTGCAATTTGCTTATGTATATATTGCCCGCAGTTTTGCATATTATACTAACTTGGTTTGCCTCATTTGTTTAAGGTTTATTTTTGCTTAGCTTATTCCCCGAAGTTGATTCGCGTCGACTAGTAGACAATCCTCCAATGACTAATCCGGAAGCCGGGACGAAACAACTTAGGACTCATGTCCCCGCAGAGGATGCAGAGGCGTAAAACACCAATGATCAACACCTCGCCACACTATAATGGAAATCATGCGGCCGCAAAAATAGAAAGGCTAAACATCACAAACCTCTGCTATTAGCTTGAATGCACCACTCCCGAGCAAGGGACAAATGCAATCGTATCAGCCTCCACTTCCCAAAGCTCTCGCGAGACCCGCAGGCCGCAACATAATTTGCAAACCGACCTCCAAAATGACCCACTACATACACATCTCAACCTCCACCTACTTATATCTCCCACTCAACCCAAATTGCCAAGCCGCCTATCACGAGCGGAGGCACACAAACAACATGAGGATTAGCACATCCAAGCCAACCATTTATTGTGCATGATCCTCTCAAGAGACAGATCAATACAAGGAAATGGGCGCGGACCCGAGCTAGATGAAAATGTGGCAAAAGAAATTAGCATTCAAAACATTCGGATGAACAAAGGGGGAGAGGGTTTAGAATATGAAGAGGTACAAAGTGCCCAAATTTGACATGTTTGATGGAAAGGGAATCTCGAGCTCATCTAAGGTCATATTGCGATAAATTGATTGGGGTTGGTAAAAATCAAGCAATCATTATTCATCGTGAGTCTTTGGTACACATGCCAAGAGCCATGGCACAAGATTTCATGGATAGATTCTTTATCTTATGAAACTTGAAAAGAAATCTACGTAAACTTTGGAATACGCCTTTGGCGGCGGCCGGCAAAGAAAATTACAAACTTGACAAATTTCATGCTGTGCAACTAGAAGCAAAGCAAATTCATCGTGCATACCACCCGGGCGGGCATGATGACATCGGAAATTGTTATACCTCCGGCGACGTAATATGAGAGTTAATCGGCGAAACCATCGAAGACACAGAGCAAGAAAGAAAGACTCACGCCGCGCGCCACCAGTCATGAAGTCAAAATAGTTAGTTTAATGAAAGCAGCAGTTAGCAAAAGAGCATCAACAATCGCAATCATCAAGGAGCGCTGAGGGATAAGGCAGACAATCAAAATCAGTAATTAAAATATATTTATCATTTTGTTTAAGCAGTACACTTAACGTTTTTTAGCTCGCGAGAGCGCGAGAGCATTTTAAAGCGGGAAGCGGCGGCCAGGCCGGCGGCGCGTCGTCATCGGCGTTGTCTACAGCGACGCCCGGCAGCGTTATGTCGAGCGGCAGCAGTGCGCCGGCGGCTAGCGTGCAGCAGCGCGCCCGTGGGTTTAAACAGTATACACTAACGCTTTTCCCGCTTAGCCAGAGCATTTATTATTTAAGGTGAGCAAAGAAGCAAAGAACCCAGCAACGACGCCATCGCCGCTAAGGCCTACACAACGACGCCAAAGAACATTATGTCTGTGCAAATCATCGTTCAAGATTGCGATTAACGAAGCCAAGAAAGAACACGCCCAGCAACGTAACGACATTATACGCTGGGCGTCACGGCAACAATGATCATCGCATCACGCACACCAACCAAAGCAAAGAACAAACAACGTAACGAACGAACACGCCCAGGGCGCGATGCCAATAAACACCGCCACGCCAAAACGACATCAACGACATCATCGCGACGCTCACCGCATTGACGCCAACAAGAACATCGCCCAGTAACGTACGCCCGCGATTGGCGCCACGCGATTATGTCAAGGCAACGACATCATCGCGATTGGACGCCACACGCAACGACGCCAAAAAAAGAATCATCGGTTCATAAGACACGCACGTGAACGGCGCCAGCACGATTATGAACAGTATTATGTCCATCAAACGGTTCACGAACGACAAACGGACGCACACGCCCAACGACAAGAGCAAAGACATACCGCAACGACGTACCAGTATCGACACCATCAAGATTGGCGCTCACGCAACGACGCGCAAGAGCGAGACGTTCGTGCAACGACGCCAGCAACGACGCATACCAAAACGACGCCAAAGATACAATAGAACATCTATCATCGCATTTCTCTGTCTCCTCAAATTGCATTTTTCTTTTCTCTTTATTTTTCTATTTTCAGGCTTTATGCTTATTTCCTCTTCTGAGCTTTACAGCTAAAGAGCAAAGAAGAATAAGTCCAAAAGTAATGTTAAACGACCAAAAACGACGACTATTTTGCCTTAGCGCTATATGCACTCAACGTGTTGTTCAAGTCTCAAAGATGTTGTTAGGAGCGTGGATTTTCGATTTTCTGGCGATACACCGGGGGGCTGGCTTGGGGCCAACCTTCCTAAAGCGACCTCAGCCGCCTGCCGCCGGGCCCGCTCCACCCAATCAGTAGAACCCAAAGACCACAAGCCATAGCAAAGGCTTTTTTACTTTTTATTTGACTCTCCCGGCCATTAACTATAGAATTACACTAATTTTGCAAAATAATTTTTAGGATTTTTATAATAAAATACAACAATAAAACATTAAATACAGCATAAATAATAATTTAACAATGGCATTACGTAGTAGTTTTAAACATTTAGAGTCCGCACTTATTAACTTTGAGCAATAATTAATAAATGCATAAAATAAATAATTTAGCGATAACGTAGCATAGCCGCATTTATTAGTAATCATTTGTAACTTTAAAATCAATTTTTATCTAATACATGCAATAGCGTCGCATTTATAAAAGCTTTAAACAATTCCTAAAAATCATATTTTGCATTTAGCATTTAAATAATTCAATCTAAGCTCATTTTGATTTTAATTTAACTTCGCAATAATGCATAACAATAAGATTTTAAATAATATTCCAAAGTATTAAGCGTTAGTTAAATAACGCGCCCGCATTTAGCACCTAAATAATTAGACTAATTTAGCACCTAAATAATTAGACTAATTTAGCACCTAAAATAATTAGACTAATGTAGCACCTAGATAATTTTAAAGCGCCTAAATAATTTAATCACAATTTATTAGTTTATTTAGCACTAATTAATTAAACACTACCTAATTAAATACCTAATTAAACTAACTAGCCTAAAAACTAATTAACCCTACCCAATCTACCCCACCAAATTACCCCCATTACACACGCCCCAAACAGAGCTCCACCCCGCGCGCCCGCACCCTACATGCCCCACCCACTCTCTACCCGCAGTGGGGCTTCCGCCCACCTTTCACTCCCACTTTGAGCCGCTTCATCGCCTCCCCCCACGCTCAAAACTTTACACCTTATCCTCCGGCATCCCTTACGCCATCGGATCCTGGCTTTCAAACAATTTTCACATAGCCAGCCTGGAACTAAATAAAATCCCTAAATCACATTATCAATATTATTACTTAGGAACCCAAAACATGGCTATATAAACACATGCGGATCGCCTAAAAACATATGGAGGTTCAAATCCTTTTAGTCCAAGAAACCAACAACTCAATCTCGCCTTCAATCGCATCGCGACTTGATACGCCGGGTGGTCGGTCTAAGGTAAACACATTATCCTTTCGCTTTGTTATTACCGCAGGTGTCGGGTTCTATCTTTGTGTATCTGATTTGGCTAGTTAGTTGACATTGTCTCTGTTTATTTTGTTTATTAAATATATTATGGCGCCGTGATTAAGTTCTCTACGAGTTAGTTTAGTATGTCGAACCGTTACAAGTATTGAGTTAAGAGATGTTTTTTTAACTCATCATTTCGGATAATAAAGTTCATAATCCCAACCATGTATGAATGATAGCTATTCGTCTTATACCGCATGATCATTGGTTTGATTCGCACTTAGATGTAATCACCAAGCAATGGTCTTTTGTGAGTATATTTTCTAGCGTGCTTAGTTGGAAACCTATTGAGTTATGTCATTTAATTTCAAGTCTCGAGATGTTGAGGAGTCCATTTAGGTTCGACTTTGTTTTACTTGGATCACGTTTATGCATTAGTTGATTAAATATTGTTTGCCTTGAATCATGTGGGATATCCACCCATCTTCCATTATATTAATTAATGTTCAACCCGCTTGTTCTCTGATTTACTAAACTTACAATGATGTTTTCAAAGATATATAAAATGTAGGAGTTTAGATATATACATATCTTTGCATACATCTAAGTATACCACATATACTTTAAATATTGTGTGTATGTCATCTCGGGATGTTTGTTTATTTACTTTCCGATTCGATATCTGCATATTTAGCTCTACTTTGTTGAGTCTTAAAACAGTCCATAAATTGGTCTACATAATACCCATGTTAAGTAAGAACTGAAATTGATGTATTGGTGTTAATAAAACAGTTTAAACATGATCATATATGTCTAAATGGGCATTCAAAGCTTTATAAATTGATCTATTTCAAAATAAACATATATCGCAGCACTCTGCTTTAAATATAAGTTGGCATGGTCTAAATGTGTCTTCCTAATCTTGTATCCTAAATGAGGTATGGTTTATCCTCGATGCTCGAAATGAACATGCAAGAGGATGTCTCATGCCCATAAATCCCCACTTTTGCCTCTGTCACTTCTCATTTGTTCTTGTTATCTACTAACCCATACGGGCATATATGCTTAAACATAAAATTATATGTGTTACATCTAAGTGCTTATTTATTAGTGGATAAAGTTAGGACATCCGTGATATTTAGCATCGAATTATTTATGTCTACTATTATCCGGATGCTAATCCTTATCTTTCTTGTTTTTACATGGCACGACCGAGCAAAATAAAGAGTCTCTTCAAATGGCGACATCCGCATTCGCATTCCCGCTTCGAAACTCCTAAAAAACCAATCCCTTCACTCTCTTAATTTACTTGTCTCGCTTTTATGCCATTTATTCGTTTTTTCTATTATCTAATTTGTAATTAATAGAGAACTTCTAGCAATTAGGTCTTTAAATATATGAGACTGAAGTAATTACATTTTAGAACGCATTCTTCTTTATTTGCCTTTTAGACTATTAAGCATGTTTAAAATCAAAATAATTTAGAATAATGATTTAACTTGCATTATAAAACCAACATTTTGTGTATTAAAATCCTTTCTTCCTAAACTCCCAAAATCATCTTAAAACATTTCTTATATAATATTGCGCAAGATTAATTTAGGTACCAAAATACACATAATTAGTCCATAAAGCATCCTCTTAGCATTCTTTAGCATTCCTAGCCCTTTTAGCACTTTGAATCACCATGCGTTTAATACCTTTAGCATTTAGCACTACTTTTAGCATTCTTTTACCCTTCAACATTTAGCATTTTAGCGTTTAGCACCTTAGCATTACTAGCACCCTAACACCCTATTAGCATTTTAAACACCCTTTAAATTTTAGTATTCTTTTAACATTTAACACTTTTATTTTCTAACACCCTTTTTTTTATTCAAGCAGGGTTGTATTTTTAGCACCTCTCTTAGCATTTTTGCACTTTTAACACCTTAGCGATTTCTAGTACCTCTTTTGCACTTTTAGCACTCTTAAGCACCTTTAATATTTAAGCACCCTAGCACTACTTTGTTCACACTCTTTCAAATTGCTAGCACTTTTGTTAAGCGGCTTTAACCCTTAATATTTTTAGCACCTCTTAGCATTCTTTCACATATAGCACCTTTTGCCCTTGTTAGACTTAAGCACCTGTAAACATTTTAACATTTAATTAAGCAGAACGAGCTTTAACTTTGCATTTTTATAAAAATAAAATAAGTACCCTAGGTTTGGCAGACAAGTTAGCGGATCTTCTCTAGATTAATAAAGAACCCTTACCTAATCTCATTAAGTTAGCACCGGATTAAAATGGAGTTAATGTTTACTTTAAACTAGTTAAACATTTAGGTGTCCTAATTCACCCAAATTAATTAGGTGGCGCTCCATTAACCCTTTAGCATTTTAGCACCTTTTGCACTTTTAGCCTCTTTTGCGATTTTAACATTCTTTTAATATGATTCCCTTTTATTATTTTTCTAACCTTTAATTTGAGCAGCAGGAGTTTAGAAAATAAATGCCGCGGCCGAAAAAGGGCGCGACAATGAACATGGAATTAGTTCTTGTCATGTCAATGGCTAGGAACTAATTTTCTTATAGGGCTTTCTATGTTGAATTTCTTGAAACTTATGTTATAAATTAATGCATGCTTATGGTTGTTTTTCTTATTGAGAGATCTATCCAATAATTGAGTTGAATTCTTGGTAACTAATTGACAACTAGTTATCACTATATGATTTCTAATCAGTTACGAAAGGGGATTGTGAATATGCTGTAAGTTGGGTAGACAGGCTTGAATTGGGGATGAAAATACCTCAATTAGTTTTGTAGCGTTGATGAGAGGCTTAACAACCCTAATTTCGCGCATTGTGCGTGACGATCAACTAGGTTTTTGTTCTTAATCCTCCTATAAAGTTACCCTTATCACCGAAAGGTAGGTAAGGAGCGATCTTTGAGGTTGAGTGTTTATATAACCCTAACGGGAGTATAAAACGATTTCGTAAACCTGCTTTCTCCAAAAGAAGAATACCATAAGTAATGCATTAGTAAGTAGCATAAGCGGATAGTGAGGATACATAGAAGCCCTATTCTCATCACATCTGAAGTAATTCTTTATATTTAAATATCTTTCATAATTCTTAGTCGTAAACCAAACAATCAACTATTAATTCACCAAGTAGATACTAGAAAATAGATAGTTGGTACTTGAACCCTAATCCTAGAGGACGATATTCGGTCTTATCTAAGACTATACTACTTGATACGATAACGTGCACTTGCGTTTAAAGTGTGTGCATCTTACCGCGCATCAAGTTTTTGGCGCCGTTGCCGGGGATTAGGCATTAGTTCAATATCAAAATTATCTCTTTTTAATTTCTAATTTGGTTTCTAATTTGTTATTTTTATTTTTTACGTTTTTTTTGTTATTTTTCGAAAAAAAAATCAGGGTGTCGTGATTCTTTGATTGTTTTTGATCTTTCTCAGGAAATCAGTTTATGCGAAGGAGAAGAGGAGCTGACACTCTTGTTCCCTTCAATCCAGAAATTGAGAAAGCTTGCAAACAGAACAGAAAGAATCAGCGAATTGCAACGTTGATAGAAATGGACGGTGCTCACAACAATAACATAATGGGAGAAGGGTTAGGTGAAAATCAACATAACCCAGGAATACCCAGGCAAGCACCAATAGATGTGGAAGAGAGAGTCCAAGTCCAGCCAGAACGAAGTTTGGGAGACTATGTGCTGCCAAGAGTGAATGGAGCACGACGTCATTAGGCTCCCATGATAAGGCCAACAACTTCAAATAAACCGCGATTACGGCATGAGTACGACACAGTGCAATTCGGAGGCCCGTGGAGGATCCACATATACATAGCTAATTTCTTGGAGCTATGTGCCACTTTCGAATATAACGGCGTTCGCGATGATGCCGTCGAGTTGAGCTCTTTCCCTTCTCACTCGGGGATAGAGCAAAAGTATGGTTGAATTCCTGTAGCCGATTCGATATTCACGTAGCACGGTGACGAGTAAATTTCTAGTCAAGTTCTTTCCCCCATGTAAAGCAGCAAAACTGAGAGGGGAGTTGAACAACTTTTACCAAGCTGATGGAGAGTCCTTATATGAAGCTTGGGAAAGGTTCAAGGATCTACAAAGAAAATGCCCACACCATTGCATTGAGTTGTGGAACTTGGTCCACATCTTCTACAACGGGCCGAAAGCGACAACCGGGACCATCATAGATGCAGCGAAGTGGAGCATTCATGAGGAAAACAAAGACACGATGCTCGTGAGTTATTAGAAGATATGGCCACTAACAACTATGTCATCAAGAGAGGCGACAAGTGGGAGAAGAAGCGTGGGTCCACGAGATAGATGCTATTGTTTGCCTTGAATGCCCAGTGGCCGCTTCTAGCGAAAGCGATACAGCGATGTCGGTGAATGCGGTACAGATGCCTAAAAGCTGTGAGATATGTGGTGGCCCACATACATTTGATAGGTGTCCTTCAGCGGATCCTAACAATATACCAATGGAACAAGCAGAGTGTCAAGCAGTAGGTAATTACCCGAGGCAACAGAACAACCCCTACTCAAACACTTATAATCCAGGGTGGAGGAATCACCCAAATTTCTCATGGAAAGGAGATCGTAGGCCAGAATCAATATCGTGGCGGCAGAACCGAGAGCGGCAGAATCGTATCGAAGGCAATGAGAACCAATACGAGCGGCAAAGAAACCAATACGAGGCGATGCAGAACCAGCAGAATCAATCGCAGCCTTCATTCAAGCCCCAGCCTCAGCAATCAATGCACCGGTCAAGAAAAGCGGATGAAATGAAGCGGCGGATAAAGACCGCCAACGCCCAGACGCAGTTCATGACAGAAGCTAGATCCTCATTCAGAAACTTGGAAACACAAGTAGGACAGCTAGCAAAGCAGGCAAACATCAGGCCACAGGGGACATTGCCAAGCAATACAGAGGTAAATCCGAGGGAGCAATGTAAGGCAGTGCAGTTGAGAAGTGGAAGACAATTGGAGCAGCGGCCTCACCCGGCCGATGAGAAGGAAGCGAGTTAGAAAAAGAAGGTGATTGAGCCTAGCCCAGTGATGAGAAAACTCCAGAGAAGGAGTATACAGAGAAGATCCCTTTCCCCCAGAGACTACAACGAAAGGCGGTTGATAAACAATTCTCCAAATTTTTGGAGACATTCAGAAAGCTGCATATCAACATACCTTTCATAGAAGCATTAGAGCAGATGCCCTCCTATTTCAAGTTTATGAAGGAGATTTTGGGGAAGAAGAAAAAGCTGGCAGAGTACGAAATAGTAGCACTAACAGAAGAGTGTAGTGCTATCTTACAGAAGAAGTTGCCACCTAAGCTAAAAGATCCAGGGAGCTTCACACTACCTGCACGATGGCGGGGTAACTTGCAACAGAGCGCTATGTGATTTAGGGACAAGTATAAATCTAATGCCCCTATCAGTATTCAAGAGATTGGAGTTGGGTGAGGCCAAACCAACCACAGTAAGCCTGCAGCTAGCCGACAGGACAGTGTTTCATCCAAGAGGCAAGATCGAGGACGTAATTGTGAAAGTAGGGAAATTCTTCTTTCCTGCAGATTTCCTCATCCTCGACATGGAAGAAGACGCGAAAATCCCTATCATATTGGGGAGGCCATTCCTAGCAACGGGGAGAGCTTTGATTGATGTGGAAAGAGGGGAACTAACACTAAGGGTGGAGAATGAAGAAATGGTGTTTAAAGTGTTTAAACATGTCATCGAACCACCACCCATGAGTAGGTGCTTTGCAATCAGCACCATCAAACCCCCATGCGAGCCATTACAAGTCAACCAAAGAGCGATGAGCCCAAGAAAGCAGGCATGGTTTGCTGAAATGCCACTAAAGGAGGTAAGTGTTCCTGAACTCCCTATTACTGATAATGCTAAAAAGAAAAGAAGAAAAAGGAAATGCCAAATGTGGAGGAAATGGATAGGTTGGGGGCTTAATCCACCCCAAGGCTATTAAGGCTAAGGAACTTGCGTCCGGCTAAAAGACGTTAAAAAGCGCTAGTTGGGAGGAAACCAACGTTTTTCAATTATGTCATTTTAATTTACATCTTTAGTTTATTTCATTTTATGCAGAACAATCTCACGGTCTTGGGGTCTTGTGTTTGGTGTGATTGGCAGTGGAAATAAAGCGAAGAAAAGCAAGGATTTCCAGAAAAGCGGGTAAGCGCGCGGCACCGAAGCAGGTCGCGGCGCGAAATATCTGAAGAGGTCTTTGAAGTTTAGCGCGCGGCTCGAGGCGAGTAGCGGCTGCGAAATCGAAAAATGTGTCAAGTTTAGGCGCCGTACCAGAATGTAGCGCGGTGCAGAAAGTCCCGAAGGAGCGCAGATGATTAGGGTCGCGGCGCCGAAGCGGGAATCCAGAAACTTAAAAACGCCCAAAAATCAGATTTTCCCCAATTCCAAAATCAAAAACCTAACTTTCCCTCTCCAAAAACCCACGAAATTCCAGAAATTTGCCCACAAATCCTCCACAAATCCAACACAACCACAACCTAAACTCTTAAATTCCTAAAAAACCCCAACTATCTCAAACAACGAAGCTCCATTCCATAAACCTCAACCCACCAATTGAAGCAAGAACAGCGTGAAACTCTCATAAAAAGGTAATCCCTATCTTTGTTCTTGAATCCTTTTACTGAAGTGATAGGAGGTAGTAATTTGGAAGAGTATTGTAGTTGGAGTAGTTTGGGGTGCTGAAAAGTGATTGTGAAGTTTGGAGTAAAGAGTAGAAAAGGAGGTTGTGGGTATTGAGTAGAAAGGGTGAAGTTTGGGGGTGTTGTGTTCGCTGCTAGTTGTTGATTTTGTAGGAGACATTGTGCCACTAAATTGTAAATTCCAGAAACTGTTTTCTTACAATGGCCACCAGGAAGAGAAGAGGCTCCACATCCACCCCAACCCCACAATATGATGAAAATAGGTTTGTAAGTTACCAAGCCTACCAGAGATACAAAAAGCTTGATACCAGACCCTTAATACCAGAAAGGGGAATGGACTACCAGAGAGGGTCATATGGGGAAGAAGACGTTTATGAGCCCATTCGGGTGATGATTGAGTTAAGGGAGTGGAGGAGATTTGTGAACCCGGAGAAGATAACACCAGCAAACACAACAATGGTGCGAGAATTTTATGCCAACTTTCCGGAGAAGGTGGAAAGGGGTTGCTTTGTAAGGGGAAGCTATGTGCCAGTGACAGCAGAAAATATTAATATACAATTGAAAACAGTTGATGTTGAAGAAAGAAGTGATTGGAATCACTTTAGAACATGGTCTAGAAGCATTGACCACATCGACTGGAATGTCGTTGCAGACACAGTAAGCTACCCTGGGGCTGCTTTTGAGATAGGAAGAAATGGATCTAGAGCACTGAGCAGGTGCCAATTCAACAAGGTAGCCAAGGCTTGGCTGTATTTTGTCAGTGCCCGCATGATTCCATCCACGCACTTCACCAGAGTGCCAGAAGATAGGATTAAGTTGATTTATGGAATTATGAGGGTCGACAATTGATGTGGGGAAAGAAATAGTGCGAGCATTGAAGAAATCAGCAGATTGGTGACAAGTGGATTGGGACACGACTCGCTTATTACCGATCTATGCCACGTGGCGCGATCCACAACTACCACGGATACTCATGAAAGAAACCAAGCTGCCGGTGTCTATGAGATAGTGCACTCTTTCCCGGACCCGGCCCCGTGACGGGCGGAGAGTACAACCACCGCGGCAAAGGCCGCCATGGATGAAGATGAGCACGAAATAGGGGCTCAATATGAGCGAGACCCGACCACGGCCAACCACAAGCGAGAACCCTCGGAGCCCAATGGGGCAATTGTACCAACATCGAGAGGAGATGATGCAGACCTTGCAAGCGATGGTACAAGGGCGGCGAAACAAGGCAACAAATCGACGAGTTGAGTGCCTTGTTCAACCAATGGTCGATGCATTATCCACCGCCACCACCACCATTTTAACCAAAGTTTGTAAGTGTCTTATTTCTTTTATGTTCTTTGAGTCTTGCACACATTGGGGACAATGTGTGATTTAAGTTTGGGGTGTTTTATTTGTGTGTCATGTTTTATTTAAGTCTTTTTATTTGTTTTATGTTTATTTTGAGTCACCAAAAAAAAAAAAAAACTTTTTTGAGTCATAATTGCCTGTCAAAGATCATGTATGTTGTAGTTGCTAGAAACACCTAGTGAAGAAAGGTGGAATAATGTAAAGGAATTGAAGCAACCATTTAAACACTTAGGTTAGATATGCCAAAAACTCACAGAATTTGTCTATTTGGAGTTTCTTGCTTGAGTTATGCATGCTAAATGATAAATGCTTATGTGTTATGATTGCTTGCTATTTGAGGCGAAATAGTTAGGATATGCATGTTAGGGAGATGACTCAGGCATTTCTTTGATAGTCAATTCTTATCATTCTTTTCTATCCTATACTTTAAAAATATCCCTAGTCAGCCCCATTGAGCCTAAATTTGAAACTTCTTCTTTGACACCCTATATTCCCACAAATTGTGCCATAAGTGAAAATATGAAATAGTGGAGTACATTGTGTTAAAAAGAAGAAACAAAAAGAGTGAACAAGTTGATGCACTGATGAAAAAGTAATAAGAAAGAGGAAAACCTAAGTTTGGGGTGCTATTAGTATAATAACACTTCACTCTCCCAAAACAAAAGGGAAGAATAGAATTGAAGTGAAGGAAAGAATCAAAGAAAAAGGGAAAAATTGAAAAGCCAAAGAGCTTATGGTGCAGAAAAATGAGCCTAAATGCCTATCTTTACCAACCCTACCTAAGCCTACATTACAACCCTTAAAGTCACGAAGATCTCTTTTATGCATATCCAGAATTAGTGGAGAATAGCAAGTAAGCATGCCATAGGAATTCTTGAATTTATATGCATGATTTAGTATATTGACTTCCATTAAGCATGATGAATATGAGTTTGCGAAATATTTAGCTTCATGTGTTTAGTGTGCTGAAAATTTCATGCTATATGTTCCTGCATATTATTCTGCTAACTTTCATGTTTTTCTAGTTAACATTTATGCAGCAAAAGTGATTAATGACAGGGAGTCTTTTATTTTTCGTTTTTTTTTTTAGTCTTTTATTTTATTTCTTTCTATCTTTGCTCGAGGGCGAGCAAAGGTTAAGTTTGGGGGTATTTGATCGGTGTATTTTATATACACCTTTTGAGTCTGTTTTAGTTAGTCTTTTGTCCCATTTTGCACATATAAGTGTCGTGTTAGGATAGTTTTTCTTTCTTTTGAGTCAAAGTGGTTAAAATGGCCAAATGGCGGGAAAGGAGCAAAAAAGAGGGCAAAAGAGGAGATGTCAGAGCTGAAAACAGAGAAAGTGGCGAACGAGGCAAAAATCGGACCGTAGCCGGCCTCACGCGATCAAGCAAGCGCGGCGCGCCCATTCGAGAGCTGCGAAGACTGTGGCGCCGGCTACCGAGCAGCGAATGCACGGCGCGGCGCGAAACATCCGAAAGTCACGGGAGTTGCGAGCGCGGCGCCACCGAACAGCCGAATATCGGGCGCGGCGCCAAAACATCCGACGGATTGCAGAACTTCCGGCCGCGCGCTATGCGAACGCGGCGCGGCACGCGGAAAAATTAGGTCTTTTGACGAAAAACTGGGCCAGGCCTGAAGAAAAAGAAGGAGGCGTTTTTAAACTTATAAAGGAGAACCTAGGCGGTTTGGGGGTTCCCCTTCTTGCACAACTCAAGATTTTGGCTTGGAGATTGGATACCATTAACTTAGTACTTTCTTTTCCTTTTCTTTACTTTATTTTCAGTTTTGTATGATGAACATGGAATTAGTTCTTGTCATGTCAATGGCTAGGAACTAATTCTCTTATAGGGCTTTCTATGTTGAATTTCTTGAAACTTATGCTATAAATTAATGCATGCTTATGGTTGTTTTTCTTATTGAGAGATCTATCCAATAATTGAGTTGAATTCTTGGTAACTAATTGACAACTAGTTATCACTATATGATTTCTAATCAGATTCTGAAAAGGGGGGATTGTGAATATGCTGTAAGTTGGGTAGACAGGCTTGAATTGGGGATGAAAATACCTCAATTAGTTTTGTAGCGTTGATGAGAGGCTTAACAACCCTAATTTCGCGCATTGTGCGTGACGGTCAACTAGGTTTTTGTTCTTAATCCTCCTATAAAGTTACCCTTATCACCGAAAGGTAGGTAAGGAACGATCTTTGAGGTTGAGTGTTTATATAACCCTAACGGAGTATAAAGCGATTTCAGTAAACCGCTTTCTCCAAAAGAAGAATACCATAAGTAATGCATTAGTAAGTAGCATAAGCGGATAGTGAGGATACATAGAAGCCCTATTCTCATCACATCTGAAGTAATTCTTTATATTTAAATATCTTTCATAATTCTTAGTCGTAAACCAAACAATCAACTATTAATTCACCAAATAGATACTAGAAAATAGATAGTTGGTACTTGAACCCTAATCCTAGAGGACGATATTCGGTCTTATCTAAGACTATACTACTTGATACGATAACGTGCACTTGCGTTTAAAGTGTGTGCATCTTACCGCGCATCACCTGGACCGAAAAATTTCGGTCCGGTCTGGGTTTTGGACCGGTTAGACCTGTTTTTTCTTTAAATGCAATTTTTAATCCTAATATGTTATATTACTAATTTTACATTATCAATGCTTCTTTACAAAACTAATTTTACTATTTTACATTATCTATGCTTCTTTACAAAACTAATTTTACTAATTTACATTATCATTGCTAATAAATGAATTAAAAGATCAAAACTTTAACATTGTATAATTGTCTAGACTCTAGAGTCTAGACTCTTGAATTAACTCAATAGTACAAATTAGATAAAAAAAAATTGCTTTTGCCAACAAAGAAGAACCCGGCCAAAGACCAGTGGAAGCGGACAGCAAGTCTGATGAAGCGATCAACAATGACAAAGGGCAAAGAAGTGCGTGACGGCTGACCAAGGCAAAGCGGCGTGCGGCAAAGATGCGTAGCACACAACACCTGGCGGTGCGACAAGCGCACACGGTCGGCCTGCGGCACACGCAAAGACACATCATCAACAAATAACAACTAGACTAGTAGTTCTAACTTCAATCACATCAATGAGTCCACAAAAACGACTTCATCATCCATATCATCACATTGCACATCTAGACATAGCAATAAAGAAAAAAGATAGATAAATAATGTCAAACATTAGAATTCATGCATGTTTTAAAAAATAATTAGAAGAATTATAATAATAACATTACCTTTTTTCAATTTTCTCCAAATCTTTCAAATTTTCTTCAACATCTACAATCGACACTCCCTTTGCTCTAAGCCAATCTTGTGTGCAAATTAGAGCTTGAACCATCTTTAAAAAAATCACAACATAATACATTAAAGTTACATTGGAATAGAGCTATAAGTTGACATGAATAAATTTTAAAATAAAGAGGCATTACCTTAGGAGTCAAAGAACTCCGAAATGGATCTAGATGACGACCACCCGCACTAAAAGCAGATTCCGATGCAACGGTGGATAATGGGATGGCTAGTATGTCACGTGCCATGCGTGAAAGAATCGGATAACGATGTCCATTACTACTCCACCAAGATAATGCATCAATTTATTCTTCCTCCGCCCCTAGTTGTTCATTTATATACCTATCCAACTCACTAATCACATATCCACTTGACCCCTTTAATCTTTTTGCTCTATCTTTTAAATTTTTCATATATTCGTCACACCCTTCTATATTGTCATCCAAATCAATTGACATAGGATCTACATTTAGCACACTCGGAGGAAAACAAGAAGAATACAACAATCTATATTCATCAAATAATTTGTAAGTGAACTCCTTCACTTCATTGCAAAGTTCATTCCCTTTTCTTTTCCATATATATCGGTTAGAGTCAATTCAAAAACTAACAATTTAGAGTGAGGATCAAGAATATAGGCAACATAAATAAACATATTCATTTTCTCCACATTCCCCCAAAATTTGTCAAATATTTTTCTCATTGCAATTGCCATATTTTGGAAATCCGAATCCAAACTTTTTTGCCATTTATTCAACATGTCATACATTGTGGCAATCTCAAATAAACTTTTATTACTTGTCACATAAAGTGAACCAAAGATACGACAAGTCAAAGTATAAAATTCCTTCAAAAAGTGAACCAACCTCTCTACTTTTTTCCAATCGTCGCATTGAGGAGGCCTTTCATTGTCCTTCAAATCCACTCCACGTGGAAGATATATCCCACTAAAAACACGCTGAAATTTCAAAGTCGTATCCAACATGGTGTATGTTGAGTTCCAACGAGTGGAGACATCAAAAGACAACAAACATTTGATGTCTATATTAGTTTTATGCACAAGTTCTTTGAACCTAACTATTCTTGCGGGTGAATTATTAACATACTTCACAGCATTTCTAACTCTATCAATGCACACATCATGCTCTTTAATGTCGTCTCACACAATAAGATTGATGATATGAGCAATGCATCTAATATGAATATATTTGTCATCATTAATGCAACCAGTTCTTTGAACTATTCTTCTTAAGTGTGCACAAGCAACATCATTAGAGCTAGCATTATCAACTGTGACAGTAAATAATTTATCCTCAATGCCCCAATATTCTAAGCACGCCTCAACTGCTTTTTCAATGGTCTCACCTTTATGACTAGATATTGGACAAAAATTAATTATCTTTTTATTTAATTTCCAATCATTATCAATGAAGTGAGCTGTGAGACACATATAGCTGTTCTTTGAATTGATGTCCAAGTATCAGTGGTCACAAAAATTCTTTGACAACTCTTAAACATCTCTTTCAACTTTTCTTTTTCGCTATAAAAAAGTTGCAAACAATCACGAGCAATGGTAACACGAGATGGAATGATAAAAGTAGGGCATACAACTTGCGTTAAGTGTTTAAAGCCAGGTTTTTCCACATGTTTAAATGAAAGTTCATCAACAATGATCATGTGAACTAGGGCTTCCCTCACATCTTTTAAGTTAACAATCCCATACTTCAATTTCCCAGTCTCAGTCCCAATATCAGTTTCTTTCTCAAAAGATAATTCAGATTGTTTTCTTTTATCCTTATCTTTATTTGCAGGAACACCAAGACATTTTTCCGAATGATTTTTAACATTTTTTGCACCATTAACATTTGAATCATCAGCAAAAGTTTTATCACAGAACTTACATTCAGCTCGTAGTTTCCCATCCTCAATGTAGTCGATGTAATAGTCCCAATAAGCGACTTTCCTATTAGTTTTTGTTCTAAACTGATATAATCTTCCCTCTTTTAACTTCTTATTCGGAGGTAAGGACTTGCGCAATTGTTCAATCTCCGCTTCCGATAGTGTTTGTATAGTTTCCGAAGAATAGCTAGATTTTCTTTTGGATTGAGATCTTTCCATCTACAATAAACATGAATACTATATGTGATGTGAGGATCAAATTATCCATTTCAATATCCAAATAGACACTGTATTCAGATTCGACAAAAATAGACTGTATTCGGATTCGATAAAAATACACTGCATTCAGATTCGACAAAAATAAATATCAAGGCTACAATAAACATGAACAATATATGTGATGTGAGGATCAAATTATCCATTTCAATAGCCAAATAGACACTGCATTCAGATTCGACAAAAATAGACACTGTATTCAGATTCGACAAAAATATATTGTATTCAGATTCGACAAAAATATATTGTATTCGGATTCGACAAAAATACACTACATTCAGATTCGACAAAAATAAATATCAAAGCTACACTTGCAGCATGTCTATAGATAACAGACTACATTAATTAATAACATCAAATCACACAAAATAGAGTAAAATAATTAAGCTTCTTACATTACAAGAATAAGAGTCCGTTGTGGCGGGACAACAGTCACCGGAGTTGTATGGTCGACTGGCGAGTGGTGACGCAGCAGGGAAGAGTCGGGGGTGGCGCACTGGAGGTGAGTGATGACACAACAGGGCAGGGTATGGTCGACGGGCGAGATGGGGATGTCAAGATGTGCAGGGAAGGGTGTGGAGGATTAGTGGCAGTGGGTTCTTGGGAGTTGGGGGTTCTTGGCGGTAATGGGATGTCACGAATCACGATGTGAAGGGGAGGGTTTATGGAGAGGAAATAGGGTTTGTAGATATGGAATGAAATGAGGGATTAAGGCGTGAAGGGAAAAATATTAGGAGAGAATGGTCAACCAGTCAAGGCCTCAAGGAGTTTTGGGCTAGAACGAAAATTATTAAATTTAAAAAAAAAAATTGGGCTGGATTCCGGTCCGGACCGGAAAATTCCGGTTTTTATCCTATCCGGACCGAAAAACCAAAATCCCTCATTTTGAAAGATCGAGGATCGGACCGGAATCTACCGATCCAATCCGGTCCATTCCGGTCCGATTCCGATCCGATTTTCCGGTCCAGTCCAAATTTGTACACCCCTAGTTTCAATTAATGTATGTCGTTTCTTTTCTTCATATTATTATTTTAGTTATGCATATTAGAAGTGTTGAGTTTGTTGCTATCTTTGATTTTTATGCATATTAAAAGTGCTGAATTGGTTACTATTTTAAAATTTTCATTATTACACTCTTTTCATGTAGAAAAGTACGTTACATTATAAGAGTGGCAAGCTCCTGTCATATTAAACTCAGTAAGCCTTTTTTAGTTGTTCATTATTTAATACAATAATTAAGATATTATTAGAGTTTTTCATTTTATAATTAGAGAAAAGACCAAAAAATTGAGAAAAAAAGATAAATATTAATGGATGTCATAGAGGGGTATCACATCACCTTGTCTATTACTAACTTTATATTATATATAGATATAGATTATTCTTGAAGAAACGAAAACATTATTTCATACCTAAATCACAATAAGTACCAGGAATTTATATTTATTGAATTCAATAACTTAATAAGAAAGAAAAGATAGTACAGTATGAGAATGAAAGTTTTCAGTTAATAAATAATGCTAGGACACCAAACTCCATCTTTTATTGGAGGAAGTATTAGAATATTCTAGAAAAGAATATTGTAGAAGTAATATCATTATTATAGAAATATTGTGTAGTATCTTGTATTAATGTAGTATCCCATCTTATATGGTAAGTAGTTTAATGTATAAGAATATTTTTAGGATTATTCTATATTCTTCCTAGTTAGTGTAAAGATGTATATATTCTTACCTAATGGAATGAAGTCTTTTGAGGAAAATATTCTATCATGGTATCAAGAGCTTAGGAAAAGATTCATCTTCCTAAACACCAAAATTGTTTTTTCTTTTTTTCGAAATTTCGTTCTCCTCCACATCGAAATTTTTGATTTTCCTGTTCATCGTGTTTTTTGTTTTTCATCCAACTATTATCAACATGTCTGAATCCAAATCGTTATCACCCTACCTCATGATTTCCAATATCAAAATTCATGTTCCCATAACTTTACAAATGGAGAATGTGCATTATGCTTCATGGGCGGAACTTTTTAAAATATGTTGTCGTTCTCACCGGGTTCTTCACCACATCATTTCCCCGGAAAAAGACAAAGAAAAAGTCTTGACAACGGATGAAGACAAAGAATTGTGGGATGTCCTAGATGTCACTGTTCTTGGTTGGATATATTCAACAATATCCACGGATTTGTTGCACACGATCATGGAAACAGATTCTAAGGCAATTGATGCTTGGAATCGATTACGGGACATTTTTTATGATAATCAAAATTCCCGTGCAGTTGCTTTGGAACAAGAATTCTCCAGTGTTGATATGGAGGATTTTCCTAATGCGTCTGCTTATTGTCAACGCCTCAAAGTGTTGGCGGATCAATTAAAAAATGTTGGTTCCCCCGTCTCCGACAACCGTTTGGTTCTACAACTTGTTGCCGGATTGACAGAGGCATATAGCGGAGTTGCCACCGTTATCCGTCAAAGTAACCCACTTCCGTTATTCTACAAAGCAAGATCTATGTTAATCCTAGAAGAACAAGGTCTTTCCAAAAAGGTTGCTAACACAACCGAATCGGCGTACATGGTCACTAATGATGGAAATAACCGGGGTCAAAAAGGACGGCATGGAAATAAAAAAGGTGGAAACCGCGAAAGCGGAATCATCGCAATTCGGCGGTGGAATTCGGCGGTGAATTCTGACGGCTCGGCGGCGGCTCCGGCAGCGGCTCTGGCGGCGCGCGCTCCGGCGGTAGCGATGGCGGCGGCGGCGGCAGCGATGGGCACAGCCCACAATGGACTTGGCTGGACCCGCTTGTCGCTCCTACCTGGCCCAGGCGGGCCCAATTTTAACCCGGCCATCGGTCCAAAGGCGGCATTCTTTGCCCGGCCAGCTGGGAAGCGATGGAAGCGGCAACAAGTGTTGGACCGGCCAGCGATGGGCAACGGTGGAAGCGGCGGCAACACGGATTTGGGCGGCCAGCGATGGGCCAACAATGGAAAGCGGCGGCGAGCCGGACCAGCCCGGTGGGCGGGGCGGCGGCGATGGAGCGGCCGATTTTGGGCCTCGAGGCGTGAACGAGGCCCACTCGATAGTGGGCGATCGGCGGAAATTGAACATGCCATGCACACGGCTGGGATTAATCCACGGACACGGGTGGTATATGGACTCGGTGCGGCGTCACATATGACGTCATCCCGAGTAATCTCGCGTCTATTTTAATTTGAGCAAATCAAATGGTATAAGCGCCGGAAATGGACATTCCATTCCAATAAAAGGTTATAGTTCCACTAAATTGTCCAAACCAAATCCACCATTAGCCTTGAAAAATGTTATTCATGCACAATTAATCAAAAACCTAATCTCCGCTCGAAAGTTTACTTGAGATAAGCGGGTTACCGTAGCTTTTGATCCTTTTGGTTTTACGTGTGTGATTTTGACGAGGGCACGGCTAATGAGATGTGATAGCGAGAGAACTTTATCCGGTTACTTCACTACAACCTGACAAGAAACATTTTAATTTTCTTGTTTTTAATTCCAATTTATGGCATGAGCGTTTGGGACATCCGAGAGTGCATTTTAAACTCTCAAACGCATAATTCAATTTCATGTACACGAACTCTTAATAAGTGTCGATCGTGTCCTTTGGGTAAGCATATTCAACTACCTTTTAGTCTTCTTCTAATTGCACTTTTTGCCATTTGAGACTATACATTGTGATATTTGGACATCCCAGTTTGAGCTCTTGGGGCATAGATATTATTTGCTTGTTTTAGATGATTACTCTAAATTCTTGTGGACATTTCCCATATCAAAAAATCACAAGTGTTTTCTACATTCCTTAGTTTTAGAGCTTTCATCCAAAAGCAGTTTGAAAGGATATCAAAACATCGATGTGATAGCAGGCGGGAGTTTGATAATAGACAGTGCAGGATTTTTGCAAAACAAATGGTTTGAATTTTTGTTTTTCATGCCCCACACCTCTTCTCGGAATGGGCAAAGGAACGCAAAATACGAACCATAAATAATATTGTCAGGACATCCCTTGCTCATGCCTCACTTCCCCCTAACTTTTGGCATTATGCACTTCAGATGGCTACTTATTTGTTGAATATACTACCAAACAAACATACATCACACCAAACACCCTTCAATTACTATACCTTCAAACCGACATACTCTCATCTCGGGTTTTGGGTGCTTGTGTTTTCCATTATTTTCATCCACCACCATCCATAAATTACAACCGAGATCTACTCATGCATTTTTGGGATACCCATCCCATCATCGGGGATACAAATGTTATGACCTATCCTCCAATAAGATTTTTATTAGTCGTCATGTTATATTTGATGAAACTCAATTCCCATTTAGAAAAATCAATGAGTCACAATCTCCCACTTATGAGTTTTGGATCTTTGGAATACACCCAATTTTTACCCAACCATTGTCATGGTTCGTCATTCTCTGCAAATGGACAAAATTCTTTTAACCCATTACGTGTCCTTACCAAATGGTGCCCAACCCATCACGAATCTTGATACATTCGGGCCCGTGTGCTTTGACACCTACCCTTAATCTGACCCAAGCCCCGATCCGGGCCCGGTATACAAATACCACATTTGTCGATGGCGTCGATCCATGGCGACAACACGTCCGATCACCGTAGTCAACATGGTATTGTCAAACCCAACACTAAATCTGACGCCCAAATTTCCAAATCACCATTACCGTATAACCACGTATGCGCTCTGAAAGACCCAAATTGGAAAATGGCCATGGATGATGAATATCAAGCTCTTATTAAAAATAGGACATGGGATTTAGTGTCCCGTCCATCTTATGCTAACATCATTCGGTCTATGTGGATTTTTACCCATAAAGAAAAATCGATGGTTCTTTTGGCGGCGTAAGACCCGTCTTGTAGGTGATGGGAAGACGCAGCGAGTTGGCATCGATTGTGGAGAGACATTCGATCCGTAGTCAAACGGCTACTATCGAGCGATTTCGGACATTGTCTCCGGAGGATGGTCACTCGCGATTGGATGTTAAAAATGCATTTCTCCGTAGTCACCTAAATGAGGCATTTACATGCACCAACTATTGGGAGTGCAGAGATCCAAAATATCCCAATCATGTATGCACGCTAAACAAGTCTTTGTATGGTCTCAAACAAGCGCGGGGCACAGTATCGGCGGTTCTGATTTTGTATCACAGATGGGGTTTTCACACAGTAGGTCAGATAATTCCCTTTTATCTATCATCGGGTAATCATACGGCTTATCTTCTTGTGTATGTGGATGATATTATTCGGCGACTTCTCGTAATCTCTTCGCAAGAATATCATGTCTCAGCTTGGTTCAGAATTTGCTATGAAGGATTTTGGTCCATTGCACTTCTTTCTAGGAATTGCTGTGACAAGACATGCAGGTGGGCTTTTTCTCTCTCAGAAGAAGTATGCATCTGAGATCGTGGAACGGGCTGGAATGGCCTCTTGCAAACGCTCAGCAACACCGGTGGATACAAAGTCCAAATTAAGTGCTATCTCTAGCAAACCTTTTGCTGATCCAACATTGTACCGCAGTCTAGCAGGCGCGTTGCAATATCTCACTTTACCGGACGGACATAACCTATGCCGATGCAAGTATGCTATTCATGCGTAATCGATGGAAGAACATATCGCAGCACTCAAAGCGGATTATGCTACATTGCGGCACTCGGGAATATGGATTACATCTTTACCCATCTTGCGTCTCAAACTTGTCACTTATATCTGAATCTGATGGCGGTGTCCGGACACCGCACGCCCACATCCGGATATTGTGTATTCCTCGGTGATAATTTAGTTTCATGGTCTTCAACGGCAACCCACGATGTCGCGCTCGGTCTTTGAAGGTGAATACCGTGTTGTTGCCAATGTTGTATCGATTAAATGCTGGATTCGAATCTTTTCTTTGGAGCCGTTGCCAAATTCCGAAAGCTACTATGGTCTACTGTGACAACATTAGTGCAATATATCTTTCTGGAAATCCAATACATCATCAGCGCACTAAACATATAGAGTTGGATATCCATTTTGTCCGTGAAAAAGTGGCACGCGGACAAGTGCGAGTACTCCATGTCCCAACGCGTCATCAAATCGCCGATATCTTCACGAAAGGGCTTCCGCTGATTTTATTTGAAGAATTTCGGGACAGTCTCAGCATTCGGCGTCCTCCAGCTTCAACTGAGGGGGAGTATTAGAATATTCTAGAATAGAATATTCTAGAAGTAATACCATTATTATAGAAATATTGTGTAGTATCTTGTATTAATGTAGTATCCCATCTTATATGGTAAGTAGTTTAATGTATAGGAATATTTTTAGGATTATTCTATATTCTTCCTAGTTAGTGTAAAGATGTATATATTCTTACCTAATGGAACGAAGTCTTTTGAGGAAAATATTCTATCAGGAAGTTTGACTCAACTAATTAATTAAATTAAAATAGACGAATAAAAAGAGAATGAGCTTCTTCTGGTCGTTGGAGACATTTTTCAACAATTTGATTTGTCTTATGTAGAAAAGTCTTGCTGGTAAGTGTAGAAATCCGATCAAGCTTTGATTCTTCCACGAAGATCTTTAATATAATGGAATCAAGATACCTCATGTTGCAAAAATATTTTATTCAAACATCTTAAAATATTTATTTACTATAATAAGGTACCATATCTTATACTGTAGATAGATAGGGTGGTTCACTGAGATGAAGCCTATTGTTGATAAAATACCCTTATTTTTCAGTAAACAATATTTATATTATATTAAAAGCAGGAAAATTCTTAATGAAATGTTATTCACCTTTTAAAAATAAATTTCACATTAGACAAAATTGATATTTTTCAATACTTAAAGACTTTAATTAAAATAGACTAAAATTTAAAGTTTCTTACTTCAATTGAACTATGTGAGATGCTTATTTTTCAATACTTGGTCTAGCACGGGGGACCAAGTGCTTTTGAAAGAGAATAATATACCAACACATTTCATCATCTTCCTGACATTAAATTCCAACTTCAACTACTTCCTACCTGTCTAGTACTTTGAGCATATTCGGGTTTTTTAAACCCTGTTCCTGCAGAATTACCTTTGGTTTGTTAATTTATATTCAGCAACTCGTACCTCTATTGGAAGTAAATAACTGATGGGATCTACGTTGCATCTCGACCTATTCATGCTGAGGAGAAACCACCAACTTTGAGGAGAAAGAAACCTTTTCCTAAATTTTAATTCATTACCTTCATAGCAGAAGCACTCTTGTGACATTGGGGATCTTGGTTATTAGTTTGTGATAATCAAGTCCAAGAACGGCCTACAAAAACTCACCCAACTTAAACGCAAGTACAACATAATTCATTAGTATATGAATTGTTCCGGCTGCATTGACCGGAAGAACAATCTTCATTTTTATGGTCTCACTTGTCATGTTAAATCCATTTAGAACTCGGGTTGTTGGCACAATTTGGTCCAACAACCCCAACTGCTCCCCCACTTTTCATCGGATGATGTTGTCCAAGCTACCTAGATTAATTAAAATCCGCTTAATCTGAAATTTATTAATGAGGATAGAAATTATCAGTGCATCATTGTGAGGTTTAATGATGCCCTCGACATCTTTATCATTGAAAGATATTGTTTCCTCCCGTTTGTAATTTCTAGATCTTTTCTCTCTAATTATTGACACTTTCGTCTTTTCTGTGGTCATGATAGCTCCCTTCGGCACATCCAACCCCCCCCCCCCCCCCGATAATTATATTTATGACATATTGGGGTTACACTGGTTCTGTCTTGTTTGCTTCTCTACTTCTATAGTTTCCCTTTGCACGATCACTTAAGAGCTCACATAGATGACCATGTTTCAATAACTGGGCCACTTAATCCCTTAACTGGCGATAATCCACAGTTTGATGACCATGAGTTCCATGGTAATCACAAATCAAGTTTGGATTTCTTTGAGATGGGTCTGTCTGAAGCGGTCTTGCCCACATTATCTACTTTATATGACCAATGGCTAAAACGAGTCCAGCTGCATCAACGTTGAAATTGTATTCGAACAGCCTCAGTTTTTTCACAATGTTAGAAGAATATCCACCGGTATCATTTTTGAATTACAAATCAGGCAAACCCCTGATGGTAGATGCTCGATCATTACGTATATCTCCTATGTCTGATGGGAAATTGCAATTGTTATGACGCTGATCCGGTCTGAAATTTGACCTCTCTAGTTGCCTATAGGGTTGATATCTATCATTTGAAGATTTCGGCTCCGACTCGACTACCTTTTTTTATTTATCAAAGTTTTTGTTCCATCTTGCTGACCTCAGTGGAAGTTCAAGGTGGTCATCCTCCATCCTAATTTTGGACCCATACCTGTTTTGCATATCTGTCCATGTTACTGCCGAAAATTTTAACATGTTCTCTTTTAATTAGAACGAGGCACTAGAGCTCCAAAGATTCAGCCCCTTGGTGAAATCTTTAGTTGCCCACTCATCTGGTACATGGGGAATAAGCATCCGCTCCTTTTGAAACATGATTACGAACTCCCGCAGCAACTCCGTATCTTTCTGAGTAATTTTAAAAATATCTGTTTTCTTTCTTGAACCTTTCGAGCCCCAACATGCGCCTTTATAAAAGCATATGTAAGCATTTCAAACGAATTAATAGAATGTCAGGCAACATAAAATACCATGTCATTGCCCTCTTTGAAAGAGTTTTGCCGAATTTCTTCAATAGTACCGATTAAATCTCATTTGGATGTATGTCATTGCCCTTTATTACACAAGTATATGACGTCACATGCTCTTGTGGATCCATTGTCCCATCATACTTTGAGATATCGGGCATTTTAAACCTCTTCGATATCAATTTTGGTGTTGCACTTGGTGAAAACGACAACTGGATATATCTCTTTGAGTCTGGCCCCTTCAAGATCGGGGGTGCCCTAAGAATCTGGTCTACCTGTGAGTTTTAGGTTTCAACCTTCTTTTCATTGGTGTCAATTCGTTTAGTTAAGACTTCAAGCATTTTCAAGACCCCCGAGGACTCATTAGTCCCCGAACTATTGGCATTCTTATCGACTCAATCCTCTTTCCCGCTTGCTTCATCATTTTAGACGAGGCGAGCTTCATATGTCGTACTTGCTCTGTTATTTTTTTTGCAACTGAGTTATAGCCTCATGTTACTCCTTTAACATATAAAAGATTCGAACTAAATTTATTTCACCATCCTCATCATCATCCAGTGTCTTCTAACGTGATCTTCTAGACGATCGAGGTGAAATTATGGGATTATTGTTATTCGTTGAATTAACGGGCGAAACATCGTTTAGCGAAATACCGTTTGGTGAAACAATAGGTGGAACATCATTCAGTGGATCAACGGGTGGAACGTTGTTGTTGTTATTGACGTTGTGAGCACCATTTCCACCGTTGTTGTCCTCGTGATTGCTAACCTCAACATTGATTTCACTAGCCATACTGTTAGTACTTAAGGTTGAATTAAATCACCACTATTATTCTTAGCCCCACAGTGGGCACCAAACGGTTTGCCCCGAAAAAGGTACAGTTGAATTTGTAAGTAATTTTAAGGATATATAAGTAGATTTGCAGATAATTATGATAAATAAGTAAATGAAAACAATAAGCAAGTAATTAGCCTGGAATGTCACGGTCTCGATTGTAATTGAACTAAAATTTTGATTCGGTCCTTAGCTAAATTGTTTCGGGTCTGAGCCAATAACAAGAGCAAACAATAGCACGTTTGAATGTAATTATGCGAGTTTCTACAATGAGAATGAGATGCCCTTCTAATATGAATGATGAGCTCTTTATATAGTTGTAAATACAAATATGCACAAGAATCACTCCCTCATTAAATGCTATTAAATGATAAAAACGGTCACTTAATAAGCAAATAGTAATGACTGGCGCCATATCCGCAACGGGTAGGCGGTGAGCTCCTTCGGTCTTTCACCTGATGTTGCCAGGTTCGGTCACTACCCGGTGTCATCTGGTTCGGCTACTGCCCGATCTTACTACAACACCCGAACTTACCACCTGTGCAAATTGTTACTTCTTTCGACTTCCATTCCCAAATCACGCTATGTGTCGTGTCGATTTTCACGGTATACAAATCTCTTTGGAATATTACTGATCTCAGAAGTTAAAATAAGGGGTATCGATATTTACATATTATCATTGGATCTCTTGTAAAGCAAATTCTTTTTTTTTATGTTACATCATTTTCCGTTATGGTATAGTTTGCTATATCGTCCTCCAAGTAGTAGTTGAGTGACTTGTATTGAAGGGCCAGCGGAATCTCTTTCGCCAAAAAGGTATATTTGAATTTCATCTATGAAATTCCTACTTCCACCATTGCCTCCAATTATACAAAACGCTGAGCAATCCATGAATAACATTTTTCCATACTTATTACGCTAATTGTTGGTAAAATTTTACTCGTACTTGGTGTTTATATCAAATTAATAGACGCATGATATATGTTTGGACCATCACTTTACCAGCAATTATACAAAAGATGGGCAATTAGATAACTTCTTTCCATTGTTATTATGCTACTTGCTGGTAAAATTTACTCGTACTTAGTGTTTATACCACAAATCAATAGACGCATGATGTGTGTTTGGATTTAATATATAACCATCACTTAATCATAATCAATCAAGGTATATTTTCACTTTATTAAATAAATTAATCATGATAATTTGAATTGATTTGGTGTAAACACAAAATATGAATACTAAGTATTTTCCCTACTTAAAAGACTTGAGCCAAAATAAAAAAAGAAGAAGAGAGAATACAATAGACATTAGACTCGCGCGACAACTTCCTGATTTAGCGTTTGATTATTGTGATAAAAGCATTTTCCACTTCAAAATTAAACCTAAATTGCATGTGATCGGTATAGTTAAAGTTTTGGCACAATAGTTCAAGCATTATGTCGGTGAAGACATAATATCGAAGCACATCACTTTTGAAGAGCTTGTTGGAAATAATCATGTGACCAATTACATGATATGTTTTTAAGTCATATTTTGTACCACAAAAGCTAGCTTGTAGGCTGAGGATTGTCCAAGTCCATATAAAGAGTCTATGTTCCATATCCGATGTGAGATTCTTAACACTCCCCACACGCCCAGATCTTGTTAACTGGGGCATAAATAATATAATTTGGGGGTCCAACATCGATGAAAAAAGAATTGGAATGAGTCTGGTTCTGATATCATATAAATAATGGATATTGGGTCTAACTCAACCCTAAAAGCTAGCTTGTAGGGTGAGGATTGTCCAAGTCCATATAAAGAGTCTATGTTTCCATTTCATATTCGATGTGAGACTCTTAACAAGAATAATATGTGATAAACACTTATTATGCTTGTAAGACTACTCATTTGTGACATCCACATGACCTATTCTTGTGGATACTTTTGACGTAAATAAGAAATTAGGGTCGTTAGGTCCGTAAACATAAAATTTGGTGGTAATATGACAAGTCTCAAAGGAGGATAAAGTTAAATCCTCATTTTCATTAATTGATTTTGGCGATATATATAAAGTGTGAATGTTTAAAGAATTTATTTTTTCGAGGATGAACGAGATCTAGAAAATCATTCCTACTCCTATCGTAATCTCGGAAGAAATATCAACAAAAGTATTCCTTTCAACTTTAAATAAATGTTTTTTTTATTTGATTAACTTCAATCAAATATTGTCCAAGTGACTAAAGTTGTATGAATATTAAAGAACAAAGAATAGGATAATTAAAGAACAAAGAAAAAGAAAAAGAAAAGAAGGAAGTAATGATATCAAAGCTGAATGTTATGCACAAAATTAGGGTAAACACATCATTGTCAAGTGTCATTAAAAGTTTCGACACCCGTGATTTTAGAAACAAAAAGAAGAAATAGTAATCAGTGGGCCAACGGAATGCTGTTTAGGCAAACACATATTTGTATTTATCTACAACACCAACCTTATTATTATAAATTACTCCTATAATCTATGATGGACCATATATGCATGACAAAATCCAAGACAAACTCTTGGCACAGTCCAATTAGTCTTGGCTATTCTGCAACACTTGCGTATTGCCAGATTCATTGCAATATTATTCAAGTTACTTCATTTCCTTAAAAGAATTAATCACTATCCATGAAACAATGAGATCAGCCAAGAAGGTTAGACAAGGTACATTGTTCAGCATAACCCAGTGTATGATTTCCTTCGGTAAAACAACTCAAAACCTAGAAAATTATAATTTGAAAAATATTTGCCTTAATTATAAACAATTTCTTAGTTCATCCTTGTGATGGTCCATTAACCTTCAATTAGTTGAAATATGCACTCTGATCCTTCTACTTCTGAAGTTTCACTATAACTTAACTAGCTTATTATTAACTTTAGCATTTAACTAGTCTGATCCTTCTACCTGTTGTACGACATACGTAATATTTGGTCTCGTGAAAGTATGATACTGAAGAGTCCCTGCAAGACTGCGATAGCGTGTCGGATCCTAATACTGGGAGCCAGCCGCAACACCCAACTTGGGCTTAGTATCAACTGGAGTGGAAGTGGATTTACAAGATGACATCTCAACCCTCTCAATGATCCCAGCTACATACTTTTCTGGGATAAGAACAACCCCACCTGCATGAAGAGTGACATCAATCTCCAAAAAGTAACTCAAGGCCCTAAGTCTTTCATAACAAACTCAGAACTGAACATTGTCACGATAGACTAACGTAATGCATCCAAAGAGGCAATTAAGATAATATCATCCACATATAATAGTATATAAGACAATGAAGAACCACAATGATATATGAATAATGAGTTATCAAACCTGCTATAAGAGAACCCAATAGTCGAAACAAAGTCTGCAAACCTCTTATACCAAGCCCGTGGAGTCTGCTTAAGCTCATACAAGGACTTCTTCAACAAAGAGACATGATGAGGATATTTGGGATCCCTAAACCCCAAGGGCTGATACATATAGAATGTATCCTTGAGATCACCATGTAATAAAACATTTTTCACATCTAACTGATGAATGAGTCATGCTTTCGAAAGAGCCAAGTTGAGCACAGTGCGAATGGTAGCCGACTTGACCACCAGGCTAAATGTCTCACCACAATCCATACCTACCTGCTGAGTCTTATCATCACCTACAAGACGAGTCTTATGTCTCGCAAAAGAACCGTCAGAATTGTCCTAATGAACAAAAAATCCAACCTAATAATATTAGCACTAGATGAACGGGGCACCAACTCCCACGTCGTATTATCAATAAGAACATTATATTTGTTGGTCATAGTAATTTTCCAATTCGGGTCATTTAAAACAGACACAGGATTGCGGGGTAAATGTGAGTGAAGAATATTAGAATTTAAATTAAATTGTTTTTTTGGTTTAACAATACCCCGTTGACTACGAGTGACTAGCCTATGACTCGGGGAAGGATTGAGCGAATTTTGAGAAATATCGGGAGACGTGACGATCGGCCAGTAGTGGGCTCTTGGCCCAACACGGACTCATTGAACCGAGTGGATCGGGATCGGCCTTTGGACCCGGGAATAGTATAACAAACTAAGCATAAATATTGCCCGATTCTTTGGACCGAACTAGGCAGTCGTAGTGACGGAGGACCACGGCAGCGATGGCCGCGCATTCGGAGTGTGAGATATGTCTGAAAATTGGTGAATAATATACTGGATATATCATCATCCAAAAAATTATACGAACTAGGCATGAGAGTATTAACATTAGCAAATAGAAATTGAGATTCATCAAAAATTAAACACACAAGGGGTAGACTGGGCCTGAAGTTTATTAATTGTGGTGGACGGAAAGAGTGGATAACACAAGCACCCAAAGACCCTAAGATTTGAATATTGAAGGAGTCTTATTATATAAAATGTGAAAAGGGGTCAAATATGTCAAACCTTTGAAATGAAGAATGTTAAGAATATATGTAGCCATTTATAGAGCATGATGCCAAAAAGAAGGAGGTACGGAAGCATGAATCAATAATGTTCGGACAATGTTATTAATGGTACGAATTTTACGTTCGACTTTTCCATTTTGTGAAGACGTATGGGGACAAGAAAAATAAAAATTGATCCCATTATTAGCACAAAACTCTCAAACACCCCATTATCATATTCTTTACCATTATCATATTGGATATTTTTTATTTTCCGTTCGAATTGGATTCGAATGAATGCTCTAAATTTTAAAAAGGTGGAAAAAACTTGAGATTTTTTCGCTAACAGAAACGTACACAAAAAATTAGAGTAATCATCCAAGAATAGAACATAATAACAATGACACAAAGAACTGAGAACATGAGATGTCCATAAATCACTATGAATAATGTCAAATGACATTAAAGTATGAGAATTAGAGTCTACAAATGACAACTTAACAATTTTTCCTAAAGAACAAGATTGATAATTTGGAGTACAACGCGTACCCTTACAAGAAATAAAATTAGTTTTATCTAAGACAGACAAAATAGACGACCCTAGATGACCTAGGCGAGTATGCCACAAGGAAGGAGCAAGGGCGGCAAACGTGGATGACAAAGCTTGACTCGAAAGACTGAAACTTGGTGTGATCGGATAAAGATATCCCCTAGTATCACACCTCATGAGAGGATTTCCCGTCTTGAAATCCTTCGCAGAAAACCCAAACGGATCAAATTCAACAGAAATAGAATTCTCAGTTGTGAATTTAAGGACATAGACTAAATTTTTAATCAATTTAGAGGCTTGAAGGGTATTTTTCAAGATAAGTGGTGGATGGGGTGGAGACAGTTTTATGACCATAACCACGAATCAGAATAGAATTACCATTACCAACAATTATACCACAGGGGTTGCTCAAATTGGAATAAGACGAGAGAGTACCTTGACCAGATGTCATGTGGGTAGTGGTGCCAGTGTTCATGTACCAATTCGGGTCCAGTTGATTTAATCCAAATGTGTGCATTGTGGCCTCAATATCGGTTTGAGTGGGTGTGGGGCCCACTGCCAAGAATGCATGTGTGGGCCAAGGCCCAAACAATCCCTCCTGTTGCCCCGACCCAGCGCTGAATCTGGAAGAAGGGGCCTGAACTGTGGTTGTCTAGCCCACTGCCCGCTGGATGGAGGACTTTTAGTAAAGAAGAGAGGCATTCTGGGCCGACTACTACGACTACATGCCCATCTAGTGCTTGGAAAATAAGGGTTGTTGGGCCACGCCCCACTTCCCTAGCCCCCACTGCCATGGGCCCATGGCTGAGACTAGTGGGGCGGCGGCCCACTGCTGACTGGATGGGTCCCATTTCCGGTATGTTGTCCACCAAGACCGTTGCGTTTGCCCCCACATTTTTTGCCATTATTTTTTCGAGTATTCTTGTCATTACTGTGAGCACGGTTTTGGCCCTAATTATCAGCAAACCCCATAGAATTTTTAGAGGACGTCATCATGATCACGAGACTAGCACTCGTAGCCGCCTTTTTAGCCAAATCGGATTCTTCCAAAGTAAGCATGGATCGGGCTTGATAAAACTTTGGGAGAGGATTACTTTGACGAAGGAGTGTTCCAACGTTACTATAGGCCTCGGATAAACCAGCACCATCTGAAGAACAAGACGATCGTCGCTAACAGGTGAACCAACGTTGCGGAGTTGGTCCGCCAAGTCTTTCAATCTTGTGCAATAAGTCGAAACATTGAGGAAATTTTCCATGTTGACGTGGGAAATTTCCTGCTCAAGGGTAACAACTCTGGAATTTCGATTATCTTGGAATATGTCACGCAGCCTATCCCAAGAAGCCATCGCTGTAGCGTCTGGCTCAATAATCGTCTGCAACAGGTCGGTAGAGATAATGGAATAAATCCACTGAAGGACGGTGGCATCAAATGTTGTCCATAACTTAGGATCATCCTCGCGTTTAGACACCTCCGTATCCTCAGGAGCCGCGAGGATTATGTGATGGATGACTTGATGCGAGTGAGCGTGAATTTTGAATAACTCGGCCCACGTCGCGTGTTGGACGTTTTCTATTTCAAGAATTAAAGGGATGTGATTCTTGATGTTAGAAACAACAAGGGCAGGGTGAAACGTGTTATTTGACCTAGACATAACGAAAGAACAATAGGTGATAGATGGATTTGAAAGAGAGAATTTGAGAGCGGAAGAAGACGCGGAAATCGAGGGTAAACTCTCGGATTCACTGGCCGAAGAACAATAATTTTGGGAGATAATGTTTTTTTGACCTAGACTTCTGATATCATGAAAGAAATAATCGCTTGATTATTTTCATTAATTGAAAGATAATATATACAATTTACATATTTTTATAATAGGAGAATCATATTCCTATTTTACTCCTAAAATCTTATTCTATTTGGAGATTAACTATACAATTATGGTAAGTACAAGACTAGTTAAGGTATAAGACTAATACATATTATTTACCAAATAGGACTGTTGTTACAGTAAATCTGAGAGTTAATCTAATATACACATGTATATTGTGTATATCAGATGTATATTTAACAATCTAATTGCAAATATACCGTAGATCAGTTCTATAAAATAATAACAATAATGCGTAATCGAACTGATAAGTCTATGGATATATTGAGGGAAAAGACTGAAAATTGGACCTTAGTAATTATATCTTCAGAGAGGGCACGATGCTTTCCGCTCTGCTAGTAGCTTTAGAAAATAAAAAATGAAAAGAAATACAAAGGGATAGACAAGCTTAAAGAGTTTGGTTGTGTGTGTAAATTTAAAGAGAAGTTAGAGTAATTTTTTAATGAGAATTAAAGGTATTATAAATGTGTAGACCTTTCATATTTTACGGTTTCCAAGCTTATCCTATGCAAATTTTTACATAAATTAATATGGAGAAGAGAAAAAGTTAAGTAAGTGAATTTCATAAATGTCTTTTGAACTCCATAATACAACTAATAAATGGATTTATGAGGTTTTTACTAATCTAATTAGCTAATATATTATGTAGGGAAATGAAAGGGAAAATACCAAAAAAATGATAAAAAAGATAAATAGAAAGAGTGGTCATAGAAAGATGTCATATCATCTTATTTATAGTTAGCTTTATATTATATATAGATATAGATATATATATGATATAGTGAAAGTATATGTATGTCCTAAAGACAATCTGTATTAGGACACAATGTACTTTATACACATTTGTATTTATATTAATGATGATTAATATTATGGCTTTTGCATTTGTTGAATTATTAGTTGATTGTTTATAATATTTTATAAATGCATCCCTAGAGTTTACGTGTTTATTAATGATGTGAGATTAATGTTATAACGTAACTCTTAAATTACCTCGACTAATGATTATCGAAATTGAGATATCGATGATATGTGATACATCGACATGTGGTCTGCATCATATCCTTAGGGGATGTAGTATGTCTCACTTGCTACGAGTTATGACACCTCGTGATGGACACATGGATACTTGTTGAAGTATTGGTATGTCTTGCTAATGTACTGTTTTGTTATATGTCTATAATGTCATCGGCGTGTGAGAGATATAAGTCCTTAGACTTGAGGTCAATATCATCTTGTTTACGGAGTAATGTACTTTGATCTTGTCCTAAGCTCAAATGCCTTATAGGTTGAGACGCGACTTGTTTTGGGTGCATTACAAAGTAGATTAAAGGTGGTATGTGAGCCAAGAAAGGATTCATTCCTTGAATTTATATTCGAGTGAACACTCATGTACTCATATGGTATTAGGTTGACTAAGTCATTGACGATCATTGGGCGACATGCCCGTGACACGGTCTGTTGTCAACTAATATAGATGAGTTATAATAATCAAGTCATTTGGATAGACACTTGAAAAATCCTAAGCTTGATTGAGTGTGTCATGAATGAAGACATTTTATCTTCTCACATATAGGTTCAGTTCACATATTTTCTGTAGCTAAACTTTACTTATTGGGTTCGTCTTCCGGCGCAGTCTAGGAGTTCCGTGAAGATCCTAATGTAATTAGTGACGATATGTAAAGGCCTGAAGGGTAACACTAAGTCAAATGTTTCGTCAATAGAAGGATGTAATTAGAAGGAGATTATACCTATATATTCGGTTGATGATCGAGACATTAAAATGGGAAAAGACTGAAAATTAGGACAGGACCGCAGTGCCCTGTTTTGGGACCGCGGTGCCAAGAACACTGGGCAGCACCGCGGTGCCTCTTTAGTGGGACTGCGGTGCCTGTACGGATTTTGGCAGTCCGAATTTTAGTCAGTCCAGGGTTTTGCTGGCCCCAGCCCACGGAAACCCTAAGCCTCTGTTTATAACTATAAATAGAGGGCTTACCTCCCATTCCAAACACACTCAAACCTAAGAGAGGTAAATCTCTTCTAAAGCTCTGTCAGAATCCCTAGCATTCTTGACATAGCAAATTTCATCACAGTTCTCGAGAACTTACAAATCGAGTGATATTTGCGTGTGCACCCTCGTACTACACTAAGTGACGAAGATCAACTGCTTGGCTGATTAATTAAAATGTAAGTCTTCTGTCGAAGTTTTACATTTACTATGTGCTTTGTATTTTCATTACTTATCATACTACAGTTCGACCATCGTCGGGTTTGAAACATAAATTTTCAAATTTCACTGCATGTACAAACCCGACGTAAATACCTACAGTGGTATCAAAGCCTGGGTTGTTTCGTGTGATTTGTAATGATATTAATGATAATATGGGTTAGGATTTGTTTTGATCTATATTTTATATGTTAAAAGCTTTAAAATCCTAAATTTGTAGAACACATAATCCTTGTGTCCAGATCTGTTAATACAATAATGTATTCGAATAAGTCAGTCCAATAAATAACTCTTCTAAGTTGATATGCGTTACCGGCTTAAAACATGGTGCATTGAAACGAAGAACGAGAAGAAAATTGAATTTGATGGTCGATGAACATGTTGTTTTAATGGTGATGGTAATACAGGTGATATATCTGAAAGATCTGACCCTAAACCAGTTTTAGGGGTTCGAAAATTTCGAATTTTGTGATTCTGGAGGAGAGGCACCGCGGTTCCATGATGGAGCACCGCGGTGCCTGTTAGGGTTTGGTGGCGGCATCGGGATTCAATGATGGAACACCGCGGTGTTGCCCAGATGAAACCAGAGACACCGCGGTCCTGTTCATGGGAGCCGCAGTGCTGTTCATCCAGAAGCTTAAAGTTAATTTCGGACAATATGCCTTCAAGGCACCGCGGTTCCACCTGTTAGGACCGCGGTGCTTGTGATGAAAATTATGAGGCACATCAGTGCCACTTATCAGGAACGCGGTGCTAATTAATCTGCAGGTTCCAGTAGCTTACTGCCTCGAAGGCACCGCGGTGCCACCAGATGGAACCGCGATGCCGACGACGGATTTAAAAAAAATTATTTCAAAAATCAGAAACATAGACTTAAAAGTTTCAGATTTTGAATCTGAAGTTTAGAAGTTTTCAGTTTCTGAAAATAATGTTTTAAAATCGAACAGATTTGGTCCTTTCGGGCAAATTTGTAATTAAAAAAAGTTTTCTGAAAGCTGATTTTAGGTTCTGGAAATTGCAAACATGTTCTAGAAACTAGAAAATATTTTCTGAGTTTTGAAATTGTATTTTATGAATTTATAGGGGTTCAAAATTAAACTTTTAAATTCTTAAAGGACCAAACTGTAAATTTTAAAAGTTCACAGAAATCCTGAAAATCAGAATTTCAGAATCAGAAATGTTTAGGGACTGTTTGGAATTTACATAGATTATAGAGTTTAGACAAATAAACTCATAGTTATCATTAATAGTATATTATTGAATAATATACAAATGTGCTAAGTGATTAAATGTGATGCATTTAAATTATTAGCATAGCGTCCGCAATTATTGTCTGGGTAGGCGGAGCCTAGTAATTGTTTAAATTCAAATGACCGCTATAACTGTCTGGGTAGACGGCACCCAGTTGCAAAATCCGGGAAAAAATAATAATAATATATAGTTGTGGTTAGGTTAATAAAAATATATATATATAAAAAAACAAAGAATAAATTGCATGGGATAGAGTTAGTGTTAAAGTTGGATAAATAGATAAAATGAAAATAAGAAAAAAAAACAAAAGAAAAACAAAATTAAAAAAAAAAAAAGATATGCTGCACAAGGCATGCACGTCCTTCCTTTCCCTTCAATCTCTTGGTTTTCCCCCTCCCATAAGTTATACAACTATATCCACTTATACATTGTATTTACACACAAACAAATTACATAGCATAAAGATTAGAAAATCAGAAAAAAAACAAGTGAACAAGAAGAGGAAAAATCTGGAAAAAACAAGAGAGCAAGAAGAACAACAATAAAAAAAAATACTAGGGAGCAAGGGTCCTTTGTAGCAACCGAACAACAATCATTTCACACATACAAGGTGAGTTTTCTCACTCAGAAATTCTTGGTAACATCCTTTATTTTTAGTTCAATACATGTTAGAATAAGAATTGAGTGTTGAAAACAAATATTGAACTTTGATTGTTTAGACAACTAGTTGCGTCATGAACTTTACGAACTATTCTCACTGAGTTATAATTGTTAGAATTTGATGAAATTCGGAAGAGTGGTACACCTCTCTAATATGATCATATAGAACCAAAAATGAGGTAAAATGGACATACGGTTTGAAAGTTATCATAGTTCAAAGTTCCTGCCTTAGATTTGGCCGAAATTCGGAAAGGCATAATTACGGACTGTTTTTATTGAGTTTTACTTATTAGAATTATATGAAAATTTACATGGTTGTAAATCTCTCTGTTACGGACAGATATAGATAAAGATTTATTAAAACGGACTTACGAGTTGAGAGTTATTGTAGTTTGAAGTTGCTGCCTCGGATTCATCGGAATCCAGAAGGTCAGGACGTTGAAACGTAAAACTGTACTAATATGTGGGTAATATGAAAATTGTTGCTAAATGAAAGTTTTATATCTCTCTGTTTTGGACATTTTGAGACCTTACGGGGGTCTATCCGACTTACGTATTGAGAGTTATCGATGTTTAAAGTTTCTGCCTCGGATCTATCGAGATCCAGGAAGGGCAGCGAATAAAAGTGTAAAACTGTACCAAATGGTATAGAATATGAAATATTGTTCATATGGAGACGTGTAGCTCTCTGTTCTCGTCGTTTTGAGATTTTATGGGGCTTGAACGGGTTTACAGATTAGGAGTTATGACTATTCTAAGATTGGGTTCTGTTTAATAAAAATTCTGCCGAAACAAATCTCATATGGCTGTTTTGAGGATAAATTTGTGTTAGTTACCCAAAGTAGTTTTAAATGAAATTTGGTACAGTGAAAGATCCCCGTCTTACCTTAGTTTCCGCTTGAGAAACACCTTAGTTGGAGTTATGGTTAAAAAGTTATAATCGTTACAAGTATGAATGACAGAATGTTGGGAAAGAGAATATTATTTATTCGATCTTCTGAAAAATATGAAAAGTGAATACGTGTTCACATAAATATATAAATATAAACATAATGGATCGGGTTGCACGCCGCAACAAAACGTAAAGTGAATACGTGTTCACAAATACATAAATATAATGGATCGGGTTGCACGCAACAAAACATAAAGTGAATACGGCGTTCACAAATACGTAAACATAATGGATGGGGTTGCGACGCGCAACAAAACGTAAAGTGAATACGTGTTCACAAATACGTAAATATAATAGATCGGGTTGCACGCCACAACAAATATGAAAGATGAATACATGTTCACCTATATATAAATATGAAAAGTGAATACGCGTTCACAAATATATAAATGTAATAAACATATGGAAATGCAGGGGAATGTCTTAACGTATAATACGAGATAAAATGAAGTGTTAGTTAAACCGAGAATTTCCTATGAGGAGTTGTTGCATATTTAAAAGTGTTGTAACCTGATATGTTTTTGCAATATGCTTATTACGTTATAATGTGATTGCACTTGGAATATTGTGGTGTTACTTTGAATTGCAGGGTAAGGTTCTCACTCAGCCCCAGATGGTAGGGCTGACTCTTTATTTAACATGTTTCAGGAAAGCGTGATAGAGGAAAGGCTCCACGCCAAGGCTAGCGATCGTCCCGCAGCCTCTTGTCATACCAAGTCCATTGCTTCGGGCTTGGTACTCGTCAGGTTCAGAATGTCAGTTTCAGTGTCTCGGGAAATGCCCGTGTGGAATGGTCTCCCTTCCAACTTAGAATAATCTTTGTCAGTATGTCTATGTAGAAACAATATTTGCACGAGCATGGGCTCGCGTTATGTTTTTAATAAAGTCATAAACATATTTTTTATTATTATTATTGTTATTTTTATTTAATAGCTCTGTATTTGAATATAAGTTCAAATTTCTAAATAAAGAGAATTAAATGGTGCTCCTGGTGGGAAATGATTGTCCAGGTGCCATCACGCCTTAAGTAAAGACTTAGGAAAATTTGGGGCGTGATAAGTTGGTTTCAGAGCCAGGTTAGGAGATTCTAGGAAGTTTCTTCGAGTCGGGTGTTTGAACGGTTACTTATTGCGACGGTGTGCGCGCCACCTTAGTAATAAGTGAACGGAATAACATCCTAAAGTTTCCCTTCTTTCATACTCCTCTCGTGCCTATCTTGAGTCTTTTTTCAAGACTTGATTCTTGTACTACATCTTTCACGCGGGTTAGGAAGAAGATTGTACAACGTTATACTGACCAATAATTGTTGTGTAGATAGTGATTATAAGACGAGTTCCAACAAAGAGGGAAGTACTCGAGGAACAGGCAAAGGAAATGCAAGCTCAGAAGGAATTCATGCGTCGTAAGATGAACTCGGGAGATGATTTTAACGAGTATATGTGCGACACAATCGTACTTTGTGCGTATTTGTTTAGGAGTAGACAGAAGAGGCGTTCCTACGACCCAACCTTCTTCAACTTTCCGATTGGAGTCATATTACAGATAATATTCAACTCTGTCCCAGAAAAATTTCGATCCTCATTCAGATGGGCAAAGGTGCTAAGAGGAGATGTTACAGAAGGTTCCTGGATCAAATTTCTATTTCAGGTAATAGTAGTAGGGGAAAGAATGAGCGAAATGGAAAGGGAATCAAGGAAGAAGGTTCACAGGGAGTTGAATGCCAATAAGCAAAATAGGCGAATTATGCGGTTAAGCCCTTTAGAACGTGTTGTAGTAGGTGCATGTTCGAGTAAGAGAGCTATAGGGAATGACATAGAATGACATGCTCTGATGTATTGTAATGTCATGAAATATTTTCAAATATGAGGAATGAAACATTATTAATGCAAGTTATGAGTTGTCATTATTGTTTAGTTAATCTGCGTTTTCTTGTGGTGTTGCATGCTTATGAACTATAAGAAAATTTTAAGAACTAGAGTAGACATTCCGTCTTCTAAAATATGAGTGTGTTTGTCTTCACAGAAAATGGTGAATTCACAAATCCCGGGGGCTCAAGAGGAGGTTCATCACGAAGCTCATGTACCTCCAGTTGACGTAGTGGTGTCTGAAGGGAGCGAAGAAAATGTCGGAGAAAATGTTGGAGAGAACGAGAGTCAAATGGCCCAAGAAACGGTGGGACAAAAACTAGATAGACTCGTAGAGTTAATGACGATTGCGATTCCACATGGTTCCGCCGCGCTAGTGTCTGTCGCCATAGCCCGAATCGGAACCGGACGGCCCGAGGACCGATTGCGGCGCACCACGGTGAGAGTGTAGAAGCTCAGCGATGCACGATAGGCTATGGGCAAATTTTATGAGGAGAAGAGAACCACTGTACTCAGGGAAGGACCCCAAGGCCGATCCGATAGTATTCCTCGATGAAGTTGAAGACTTAATGTTCACATTGGGATGCGTGGAGACGCAGGGCGTCAACTTGGTGGGCGCATGACTAGTGGATGATGCAGGGGTGTGGTGGAGGAATTTTAGGAAACATCGTCCCCCGATGTCACCACCAATGACTTGGGGAGGGTTCAGAGCGGCATTCATTGAGAAATTTATGCCTAATACGCGCAAGGATGCGCTCAGACGGGAGTTTGAACAATTGAAGCAAGGTGACTGTAGTGTACAAGAATATGATACACAGTTCGTGAGGTTATCGGCATACAACACACATGTCGTCCCTACAGAAATGGATAGAGTCAAGCGATTTGTAGAGGGTTTAAACCCGAATATAGCAGAGAAGGTGGTGGCGTTAGCCAACGATCGAACTTATCTTCAGATTGTCGATATGGCTTTGAAGGTAGAAGGTTTCGCTAAAGCAAAAAGAAAATATTCGAAGAAGAGATTTCGGACGTCAGGATCATTTAACCAGAGTCAAAATCAGAAGCAGGAGTTTAGTAAGGGATCTTCAGGGCCGAACCAATCTGTGGGCCAGTCTTATTTCAAGCCTAAGGGGCACAGTTGGTCTAATTACCAAGGTAGCAAGGACAAAGCCACCAACCCTAACACAGGAGGTGACAAACCGATTTGTAAGATCTGTCAAAGAAAACACACTGGAGAATGTCAGCTCTTAACGAAGACATGTTATAACTGTGGAGAGTCAGACCACTATGCCAGAGATTGCAAGAAGAGGACCCAAACTCAATCTATTCAGGGGAGGTCAGAAGCAACCACAGCTGCCTACAGGGGAAATCAGGGAAACCAACCCCGCCAGAGTCAGGGAGGTCAACAACCCAACAATTCTAATCGGCTCTACGCTTTGCCCCAGAGGAATGAGGCAGAAGCATCTAATGCGGTGGTCACATGTATTTTGCTAGTCTCGAGTATTCCTGCATTTGTATTAAACGATCCCGGCTCTACATTTTCATATGTGTCAATGGGCTTTGCTAAGAATTTACACGTAGAACCTTCTTATTTAAGTGAACCTTTTGAGGTTATGACACCAGTAGGGGCCTCAATTTGGGCCTCTCGGGTGGTAAATAATTTTCCATTAGAAGTGAATGGCAGGAGAACAATGGTGAACCTAGTACTACTTGATATGGTAGACTTCGACGTCATTTTGGGTATGGATTGGTTGTCGGCATGTTATGCCATGTTAGATTGTCGACGAAAGATAGTGAGATTAACTTTTCCCGGAGAACCAGAAGTTGTTATAAGGGTAGGGTTGGAATATCCTCAGTCGGTTTATTTCCTACCTTGGGGCTCAAAAGTTATTGAGAAGTCACGAGTGGAGTGCGATATCCGCTAATATAGTGGATACCCAAAAGAATCTCCAGTGAATGATGTCCCTATTGTTTGAAATTTTAGGAGGTTTTCCTGAAGATCTTCGGGCCTTCCTCCTGATAGAGAAGTGGAGTTGCTATAGAGTTAATTCCGCACAAGACCCATTTCTATTCCTCCATATCGAATGGCCCGGTGAATTGAGGAGTTAAAAGAACAATTGAAGGATCTTACGGATAAAGGCTTTATAAGACCTAGTGTTTCCCCTTGGGTGCACGATCTGTTTGTGAAAAGAAAGACGGATCGCTCGAATGTGCATCGATTATCTGACTCAATAAGGTCACGATCAAGAACCGATACCCATTACCAAGAATCGATGATCTTTTTGACCAACTTCAGGGAGCTAGCTATTTTTCCAAGATTGATCTCCGTTTGGGATATCACCAGCTGAAAATAAATCCAGATGATATATCCAAAACAGCCTTTAGAACCCGATACGGCCACTATGAGTTCTTGGTCATGTCTTTTGGGTTAACTAATGCCCCAGCGGCTTTTATGGATTTAATGAACTGAATTTTCAAACCATTCCTAGATTTGTTCGTGATCGTGTTCATAGATGATATCCTAATTTACAGTAAGAGTGTTGAAGAACATGAAGAGCATCTGAGGGTAGTGCTTCAAGTCTTGAAACAGGAGAAACTATATGCTAAATTTTCAAAGTATGAATTTTGGTTGGAAAAGGTAGCCTTTTTGGGTCATGTTGTGTCAAGGGATGAAATTATGGTAGACCCCCAGAAGATAGAAGCAGTGAAGAACTGGCCAGAACCGACCACTCCGACAGAGGTTAGAAGTTTCTTGGGTTTGGCTGGGTATTATAGAAGATTCGTAAAAGGTTTTTCTAGTCTTGCTGCTCCCTTGACCCGGTTGACTCAAAAAGCGGTTAAGTACCAGTGGTCAAAAGCATGTGAAACAAGTTTTCAGAAACTAAAGGAATTGTTGACTACTGCACCAGTCCTAACCTTACCATCGGGACAAGAAGGGTTCACAGTCTTTTGCGATGCCTCTAGTGTTGGGTTAGGATGTGTCTTGATGCAGTTTGGAAAGGTTATTGCGTATGCATCTAGACAGTTGAAGATATATGAGAAGAATTACCCAACTCATGACTTGGAATTAGCTGCGGTGGTGTTTGCCTTACGAATATGGAGACATTATTTGTATGGTGTGCATGTGGACATATTTACAGATCATAAGAGTTTGTAGTACATAACCACGCAGAAGGATTTGAATCTTCGACAAAGAAGATGGTTATAGTTGCTTAAGGATTATGACCTTAGTATTCTTTACCATCCTGGGAAAGCCAACGTGATGGTAGCGACTCGATGGGAGATCAATGGGCAGCTTGGCCCATTTGGCAATACAAAAGAGGGGTATTGTTCGTGAGGTACAAAGATTGGAAAACCTCGGGGTTAGCTTAACTGAGATCGGTGAAGGTAGGATGGTGGTACATGATACCTCGCAGTATGCCTTAGCTTCAGAAATAAAAGAAAGTCAGTTTGAGGATACGGAGTTTGTTGGATTTCGGGAGAGGATCCAACAGGGAAAACCTTCACAGTTTACATTGGGAGATAATGACGGAACCCTTCGGTATAAGGGTAGGTTATGTGTTCCTAAGGTAAAGGATCTAAGGAGGAGGATGTTAGATGAGGGTCACAACACAAGATATTCCATTCATCCAGGGTCAACAAAAATGTATCGGGACCTCAAGGCAAATTCTGCGTGGACGGGATGAAGAAGGGCGTTGCGAGTTTGTCGGGAGGTGTCTTATATGTCGCGTGAAAGTGAACATCAAAAACTGGCGGATTACTTCAGACATTGGAGTCCCACATGTGGAAATGGGAGGCGATTCATATGGATTTTGTAACCGGTCTACCAAAACTTGAGAAGCGGTATGATTCTATTTGGGTGATTGTTGATCGGCTTACAAAGTTAGCCCATTTCTACGGCCAAGACTACGACGCGCACCACAAGACGCATGCATTTATTTGAAGGAGATTGTGCGGTTACACGGATTCCTTTACAAATTATTTCAGATAGGGTTCAGTTCACCTCACACTTTTGGCAAAGTTTCCAGCAGGTCTCGACAAAAGTTAAGTTAAGCACGACTTTCCACCCGCAAACAGATGGGCAAGTCGAGCGAACAATTCAAACACTTGAGGACATGTTGCGATCTTGTGTTAGATTTCCGGGAAGTTCGTCGACCATCTATGTCTAATTGAGTTCGCCACAACAATAGTTTTCACTCTAGCATACAAATGACCCCGTTTGAAGCATTATATCGATTTAAAATGTAGGTCTCCACTGGATGGTTCGAGGTGGGTGACGCAATCGTTTCGACCAAGTCATTCAAGAAACAAATGATAAGGTACAGATGATTCGGGAGCGGATCAAAACAGCTCATAGCCGTCATAAGTCCTATGCGGATCATCGGAAAAGAGATCTTGAATTCCAAGAGGGGGAGAAAGTATTTTTAAAAGTGTCCCCAATGAAGGGAGTGATGCGCTTTGGTAAGAAAGGGAAATTGAGCCCAAGGTTTGTTGGGCCATATGAGATCTTGCGAAGAGTGGAGAATGTGGCTTACGAATTAGCACTTCCACAAGAGCTGAAAGCAGTGCATCAGGTATTTCATGTGTCAATGTTACGAAAATACTTGCACGATCCAAGTCACGTCATCCTTCCCCAGGAGATAGTTCTTAATAAAGAGCTTGATATGAAGAGGCTCGGTAGAAATACTTGATAGAAAGGTCCAACGCCTTAGAAATAAAGATATTGCTTAGTGAAAGTCCTATGGAGGAATCACCCCACGAGGAAGCCACCGGGAAGTCAAGAGGCGATGAAAGTCAAATATCCATTTCTATTTGACTAAGGTAATAAAAAAAGTGTTACATAGTACTTCATATGTGTCATTTGCGTGTCTATACATGTGTTACAACCTTATTCTCATTCGAGGACGAATGCTTCTTAAGGAAGGGAGAATGTGAAGCCCCAAATTTGTTACAATAACAATAAACATTATTGTGTCTATGTGATTATGTTACGACCTTATTCACATTCGAGGACGAATGTTGCTTAAGGAGGAGAGAATGTAAAATCCGGAAAAAAATAATAATAATATATAGTTGTGGTTGAGTTAATAAAAATATATATATATATAAGAAAACAAAGAATAAATTGCATGGGATAGAGTTAGTGTTAAAGTTGGATAAATAGATAAAATGAAAATAAGAAAACAAAAAACAAAAGAAAAACAAAATTAAAAAAAAAAATGATATGCTGCACAAGGCATGCACGTCCTTCCTTTCTCCTTCCCCCCTTTTTATTTTCCTTCAATCTCTTGGCTTTCCCCCTCCCATAAGTTATACAACCATCTCCACTTATACATTGTATTTTCACACAAACAAAGTACATAGCATAAAGATTAGAAAATCAGAAAAAAAACAAGTGAACAAGAAGAGGAAAAATCTGGAAAAAACAAGAGAGCAAGAAGAACAACAATAAAAAAAATACTAGGGAGCAAGGGTCCTTTGTAGCAACCGAACAACAATCATTTCACACATACAAGGTGAGTTTTCTCACTCAGAAATTCTTGGTAACATCCATTATTTTTAGTTCAATACATGTTAGAATAAGAATTGAGTGTTGAAAAGAAATATTGAACTTTTGATTGTTTAGACAACTAGTTGCGTCATGAACTTTACGAACTGTTCTCACTGAGTTATAATTGTTAGAATTAGATGAAATTCGGAAGAGTGGTACACCTCTCTAATATGATCATATAGAACCAAAAATGAGGTAAAATGGACATACGGTTTGAAAGTTATCATAGTTCAAAGTTCCTGCCTTAGATTTGGCCAAAATTCGGAAAGGCATAATTACGGACTGTTTTTATTGAGTTTTACTTATTAGAATTATATGAAAATTTACATGGTTGTAAATCTCTCTGTTACGGACAGATATAGATAAAGATTTATTAAAACGGACTTACGAGTTGAGAGTTATTGTAGTTTGAAGTTTCTGCCTCGGATTCATCGGAATCCAGAAGGTCAGGACGTTGAAACGTAAAACTGTACTAATCTGTGGGGAATATGAAAATTGTTGCTAAATGAAAGTTCTATATCTATCTGTTGTGGACATTTTGAGACCTTACGGGGGTCTATACGACTTACGGATTGAGATTTATCGCTGTTTAAAGTTTCTGCCTCGGATCTATCGAGATCCAGGAAGGGCAGCGAATAAAAGTGTAAAACTGTACCAAATGGTACAGAATATGAAAGGATGGTTCACATGGAGACGTGTATCTCTCTGTTCTCGTCGTTTTGAGATTTTATGGGGCTTGAACGGGTTTACAGATTAGGAGTTATGACTATTCTAAGATTGAGTTCTGTTTAATAAAAATTCTGCCGAAACAAATCTCATATGACTGTTTTGAGGATAAATTTGTGTTAGTTACCCAACGTAGTTTTAAATGAAATTTGGTACAGTGAAAGATCCCCGTCTTACCTTAGTTTCCGCTTGAGAAACACCTTAGTTGGAGTTATGGTTAAAAAGTTATAATCGTTACAAGTATGAATGACAGAATGTTGGGAAAGAGAATATTATTTATTCGATCTTCTGAAAAATATGAAAAGTGAATACGTGTTCACATAAATATATAAATATAAACATAATGGATCGGGTTGCACGCCGCAACAAAACGTAAAGTGAATACGTGTTCACAAATACGTAAATATAATGGATCGGGTTGCACGCCGCAACAAAACGTAAAGTGAATACGCTTTCACAAATACGTAAACATAATGGATCGGGTTGCACGCCGCAACAAAACGTAAAGTGAATACGTGTTCACAAATACGTAAATATAATGGATCGGGTTGCACGCCGCAACAAATATGAAAAATGAATACATGTTCACCTATATATAAATATGAAAAGTGAATACGCGTTCACAAATATATAAATGTAATAAACATATGGAAATGCAGGGGAATGTCTTAACGTATAATACGAGATAAAATGAAGTGTTAGTTAAACCGAGAATTTCCTATGAGGAGTTGTTGCATATTTAAAAGTGTTGTAACCTGATATGTTTTTGCAATATGCTTATTACGTTATAATGTGATTGCACTTGGAATATTGTGGTGTTACTTTGAATTGCAGGGTAAGGTTCTCACCGTATGGTAGGTGACTCTTTATTTAACATGTTTGAAAAAGCGTGATAGAGAAAAGGCTCCACGCCAAGGCTAGCGATCGTCCCGCAACCTTTGTCATACCAAGTCCATTGCTCGCTTGGTACTCGTCGTTCGTAATGTCGGGCCCAAAGTCTCGGGAAATGCCCGTGTGAAATGGTCTCCCTTCCAACTTAGAATAATCTTTGTCAGTATGTCTATGTAGAAACAATATTTGCACGAGCATGGGCTCGCGTTATGTTTTTAATAAAGTCATAAACAATTTTTTTTATTATTATTATTGTTATTTTTATTAATAGCTCCGTATTTGAATATAAGTTCAAATTTCTAAATAAAGAGAATTAAATGGTGCTCCTGGTGGGAAATAATTGTCCAGGTGCCATCACGCCCTAAATAAAGACTTAGGAAAATTTGGGGCGTGATACCAGTATATGATTAAAACCATCTTTCATCATGTCTATTGGGTTTGATGGTTTCCCATCTAATTGTGTTTAGAAATTGCATGATAGGATGTCATATGATGTATGACTTGATTGTTGATCTTGAATGAATCCCCGAAAACTAAAAAAACAATGTTCCCCAAACATTAAAAACAAATCTAATTATAACGTGTCGTCCATTATAATTGTTAGGGTGCTAAGTCCTTTTCGGCGATAAAGATATTTATGTCAAAGCATTTACTCTAAGTCTAAGAGGACCAAGACCCTTTCATAGATGTGTTAAAATGAAAGTATATAATAAACTTTTGTAGGTATTTACACCAAAGTGTTTGCTTGCAAAGACAAAATTTACTTAGGCATTTAAACGCAGCCGTGTAATGGGATTGACTTGTTTAGATTAATCTTGGCGCCAAAGTGCCGGACTAGTCTAAAGACGTAAGATCGAAATGAAAGATATTTAATCAAACCAAGAGTTGTAGAGTTGTTTTACAATTGGTTGAGGACCTACCAAAGTGTGCTATTGAAGTTATCAGCCAAAGCAAACGCGGATATAACATATGTTTGGATCTTGGCTCATTATGACTTTTATATTGATTTAGGTCCGTATTCTACCTTGGGGTCGTAGAAGTATGAAAAATAGTGGGAGCTAATTACACAAAAGGCCATGTTAAATTAGTTTATTATGAATGTGTATAATTTAGGAGAATGAATTTTGATTGCATTTTCCTGTTCTATCTATTATCTTCAGATCTTCAGAAATGTCAAACTTTTCGTTGAAAATGCTCATAGAGTCCAACAGACTCACCGAACCCAACTTCATTGACTGACTGAGAAATGTTAGAATTGTTCTTAGCCAGGAAGAAATTGAGTATACATTAGACAAGGTATTCCCAACCGCTCCAGCATAGGACTCTCCAGAGTATGCAACTTTTGACCAGGTTGCTTACAAGAAACATTATAACGATACCACATCTACTCAATGCTTGATGTTGTCTTTCATGTCTCCAACATTGCAAAGACAGCATGAAACTATGGGACCCAACAAAATTTTAGCCCATTTGAAGAGTCTTTATGATTCGCAGAGTCAGACAATGGAGTATGACATGTTCATAGAACTTTTCAAGTGTAGGCTAAATGAAGGGGTCAAGTTTCACCTCATGTGTTGAGGATGATTGAGCTGATTGAGAGGTTAACTTCTATAGACATAAGGTTTCATGACAGAGTTGCCACCACCCTCATCCTGCATTCAATTCCTAAGTCGTTTGAGAGTTTCATTGTCAATTATAATATGAATGGGACTAAAGCGATATTGTCGAAGTTACATAATATGTTAAAGACTTTTGAATCTTCGACCTCTAATACCAAGCCTATTCTGATGGTTGGCTCCTCTAGTCGCCCCAAACCGAAAGGTAAGGGACACAGAAGGGGAAGGGCAAAACTGTTGCTCGTGAAAGAAGAACGGCTTCCGAGGTGAAGAAGAAGAAACTGGCGGCATCGGATGTTTGCATGAATTGCAATAAGAAGGGGCATTGGAGAAAGGATCATCGCTCAAAGTGAGGAATGACACCAGGTGCTAATGTGCAAGGTATGTTTGTAATTGAAATTAATATATCTATAAATGATTCTCATTCCTGGATACTTGATACCGCTTGTGGCTCACACATTTGTATAAATGTGCAGGGGCTAACTGATAGCAGGAAGGTCGGGCCTCGCGAGGTGGACCTGCGCGTCGGAAATAGAGCACGAGTTGTTGCAGAGCGCGTGAGAACTTATAGGATAAATTTACCTTCTGACAAAGTTTTAATGTTGAATAATTGTTTTTATGTTCCTTCTTTGACAAGGAATATTATTTCAATTCCTGTACTTTATTCAGAGGGTTTTTCCTCAAACACGTCTACTGAAAATATAGTTTTGACTTTAGATAATGTTGTGTATGGAATTGCGCCTCTTGTGAATGGATTGTATATATTAAACTTCCACAGAGAAATTTTTAATGTACAAAATAAAAGGGCTAAGTTAAATGAAAGAAATTCTACCTACTTATGGCATTGCAGACTTGGTCATATCAATCAAACAAGGATAGAACGATTGAGGAAATTAAATTACCTCGAACCATTTGACTTACAATCTTATGGTGACTGTGAATCCTGTTTGAAAGGTAAGATGACCATTAAACCTCTCTCTGGAAAGGGGATCCGTGCCAAGGAGGTGCTTGAGTTGGTACATACGGACGTATGTGTACCATTTTCGACTCAAGCTAGAGAGGGTTTCTCTTACTTCATCACTTTTACAGACGACTTATCAAGGTTTGGATATGTGTATCTTATGAGACACAAATCTGAGGCGTTTGAGAAGTTTAGGGAGTTTAAGTGTGAAGTTGAGAAACAGCTCTTAAAGAGTATCAAGACTCTCCGGTCTGATCGTGGGGGTGAATACTTAAGTAAAAAATTTCTTGACTACTTAAAGCTTCATGGAGTTCATTACGAATGGACACCTCCTGGAACACCACAGATGAACGGTGTTGTCGAGAGGAGAAATCGAACCATGCTTGACATGGTTCGTTCCATGATGAGCTTTTCAGGCCATCCTACATACCTTTGGGGATACGCTATTTTGACCTCAATATATGTTCTAAACAGAGTTCCATCTAAATCAGTCGAAAAGACACCATATGAGGTATGGTGTGGTAAGAAGCCATCACTTAGACACATGAGGCCCTGGGGGTGTCCTGCATATGTCAAGAAGTTGATCACTGATAAGTTGGAATCTAAAAGTGAGAAATGTTACTTTGTTGGGTATCCGAAGGAAACTAAGGATACTATTTCTATCTTCCTGGAGAACATAAGATATTTATTTCTAGGAACACAACTTTCCTTGAAGATGAATATTTCTACAAGGATGAGAGTTGCACAGAGATAGAATTTGAAGAAATTCAAGAACAAGGTAACAAAGAGGTTGAATCCTTGCCCGATGATAAAGGCAAGAATTCAGTGGCAGCTTCTGGCGAAGATTGGGTATTTAGGGTACCTCATTCGACCGGTGGGAGTGTTACGATGAGTAATGTAGAAATGCAAGATCTTCCGACACAGACCTTGGGAACAAGTGCACCAGTTACATTTCCTCCCATTCAGGAAAAACATGAAAATGATATTCCTGAAAGCTCTAATGTTGGTGGATCGACCAGCGCACAAGAACCTACTCATAGTCAGAACATACTTATAACTGAACTGCAAGACAATCAACTTCGTAGGTCTTCTAGATCTCACCGTCCTCCGGAAAGACTAAATCTACTTGTGGAAACACAAAGTGAGCTAGATATTCTAGATGATGACGAGCCTAGAACCTATAACGAAGTAATATTAGACATTGATCTCAATATCACCTTGTTTAAGGAGTAATGTACTTTGATCATGTCCTAAGCTCAAATGCCTTATAGGTTGAGACGCGATTTGTTTTGGGTGCATTACGAAGTAGATTAAAGGTGGTATGTGAGCCAAGAAAAGATTCATTCCTTGAATTTATATTCGAGTGAACACTCAGGTACTCATATGGTATTAGGTTGACTAAGTCATCGTCAACGATCGACATGCCCGCGATACGGTCTGTTGTCAACTAATATAGATGAGTTATAATAATCAAGCCATTTGGATAGACACTTGACAAATTCTAAGCTTGATTGAGTGTGTCATGAATGAAAGGATTTTATCTTCTCACATATTTGTTCAGTTCACATATTTTGTGTAGCTAAACTTTACATATTGGGTTCGTCTTCCGACGCAGTCTAGGAGTTCCGTGAAGATCCTAATGTAATTAGTGACTATATATAAAGGCCTGAAGGGTAATACTAAGTCAAATGTTCCGTCGATTGAAGGATGTAATTAGAAGAAGATTATACCTATATGTTCGGTTGATGACCGAGACATTATTAAAATGGGAAAAGACTGAAAATTAGGACAGGACCGCAGTGCCCTGTTTTGGGATCGCGGTGCCAAGGACACTGGGCAGCACCGCGGTGCCTCTTTAGTAGGACTGCGGTGCCTGTACGGATTCTGGCGGTCCGAATTTTAGTCAGTCCAGGGTTTTACTGGGCCCAGCCCACGAAAACCCTAAGCCTCTGTTTATAACTATAAATAGAGGGTTTACCTCCCATTCCAAACACACCCAAACCTAAGAGAGGTAAATCTCTTCTAAAGCTCTGTCAGAATTTCTAGCATTCCCGACTTAGCAAATTTCATCACAGTTCTCCAGAACTTACAAATCGAGGGACATTTGCGTGTGCACCCTCAGACTACACTAAGCGACGAAGATCAACTGCTTGGCTGATTAATTAAAATGTAAGTCTTCTGTCAAAGTTTTACATTTACTATGTGCTTTGTATTTTCATTACTTATCATACTACAGTTCGACCGTCGTTGGGTTTGAAACATAAATTTTCAAATTGCACTGCGTGTACGAACCCGACGTAAACGTCTACATATAGATATAGATTACTCATACACCATGTTAAATGAATCTGCTACTCTATATTGAGGATAATCCTATATATAAATGTAACATACTTCATATGAAAAAAGACAAAAGAAAATGCACATATTAAGCTCGGTGATGAAAGCGCTAATATCTCTACTTTGAAACATAAGATTGTAAGCTTGCTATTGAACTTCTAGCTGTGACATGATGCCGTTGATTCTAAGTTAGAATTTCTAACACAAATTTTACCTTTTTTTTTCTCTTAGATAATACAAATTTACCTTTGAACTGGCTGATAGGAAAGGAGAGAAAAACAAAGCAATGCCAAGAGCTCCGTCAATCCGCTGTTAGACTTTATTATAAAAGGAAAGGAGCGGAAGCCAGGAGGTACATGATGGCTCCTTACTCGTATATTCAAATGAGACTTCGTTTCGGGGTACCACCGTTGGCACGGAGCATGGGAAGGACGCGCGGCGATTACCCCGAAAACCTTCGCTTGCTTGGAGGCATTTGGAGGCTCACGCAGCACAACCGGCGATGGGAGAATCATTCGTGAAGCAATCGGCCCAAGACGATCGGTTAAAAGAAAGAGTTTAGTAATGCCTGGTTCCTTCCCCGCCTTGGGTTTGGTCAGTCTTTTTTTCCTACTTCATGCGTCTCTCAATTTATATGAGAGTTGATCAATTTGAAATGTCAAATCAGTTTTTTCATTGACTACAATTTTCTCCAACTCATTTTCTATATTGTGAATTACTCCTCCGAATAAAAAAGAGTTTTTTCTATTTCTTTTCTCGTTTTTTTATTGGTTTACATGAGTAAACCATCCATGTCTTTCTTGTTCCACTAGCTAGGAGATAATTGTCCACCTAGTCATTTGCATACCCCTTAAAAAAATACTAACTTTTAGATAAAAATAAGTAATATGACTAAGCTGCCCCTAATTAAATAAGTATTAAAATTTGATCACATAACACTTAATAGAAGCTAATTTGAATAAAATGACTCTTTTTCACCCAAGAAAAAAAAGATTAAGTGGACACTCATTTTGATCCGAAAAGAGTATTAATAATACAGACTTATAGTACGTCTTATGTAGTTTTTATATATATAAATTTATTATAAAATACTCATAAAATTTATATTTGAAATGGAGAAAAAACATATTCCCTCCGAAATAATTTATAAGCAAAAATAGGCTATTTTTTTTGGAATGAAATATAAGCAAAAGTCATTTGTTATGACTAAAATAACCTTTTTTTTATTTTCAACAACTTATTTATTTCTCTCTTGAAACAAGGTGATTTTTAATTTCCAATGATCCTAGTTTACTCCAACTTAATTCAATGTTTATTTTTAAGTCCAATGTTTATTTATTCCTCTCTTGAAACAAGGTGATTCAATAAATATTTATTTTTTAATAAAATTAAATCAAGGGCAATTTAGATAATATAAATAATATTATTCATAAAATTATATAATTAACTATTTTTCTTAATCTGCGTAATTTAACTCATTTTTTATTATAAATTATTTCGGAGGGAGTAGCTATTTGTCTCACCAAATTGATCGACCTTCTGGAGTAATTTCAATGGAAAATGTGACGGGATTGCAAATAGGGATGACAATTGGACGGTGCAGGTAGCCAGGTACCCCTCCCCCACACCCGTCAATATTTTTTATATCTGTCACCTATCCGTGGCGGGTACATTTTTTACATCCACTCATCTATTACCCGCTAAAATTATACTCATATCCGCTTCAATTAGGACGTATGCGATGCCGCCTACCATTCCAAATGACAAAACATGGCCGGTTCCCGGTAGCACAAAAAACAAACCACGGCGCCATTATTAAAATGTCTGACGAAAGCTGGCAATAAGGCAAAAAAGAGAGAAAAGTCCCATTAGGCCCCACTTATAGAATATCAAGTCAACGGTCAAAATCAACACTCCGTTCAATAACCTCATTTCCCAAGCCCCAAATTTTAATCTTCCCCATTCATATCCACACACACAACCCAACCAAACCAACCACTCAAAAAATCATGGCATTCGAATATGATAACTCAGACGGGTTCGATCGTATACCCGATCCACTTATCCACGTCATCTTCAACCAAATCTCCGACATCAAAACCCTAATCCGTTGCCGCTCCGTTTCTAAACGGTTCAACTCTTTAGTCCCTCAAGCCGATTCGCTTCTCCTTCGGGTCGACCGGGTTATATCAGCAACCGACTCCGACGACGATGATGATTCCTTCCTAATTGCTTTCTTTAGATCCATAATCAAATTCCTTTCACCAACCAAACCCCTCCGAAACCCGACCCGATCTCAAAACTCACCCGCCCAGATCCTACGTGAATTCGAGAAGATACGGAACCTCCAAATCGAGCTTCCTTCAGGTGATCTAAGGTTAGAAAAGGGAACGATTATTAGATGGAAAGCTGATTTCGGGAAAACCCTAAAGAGTTGTGTGATTTTAGGGTTTCGTAGTTGTGATGGAGAGGCGGCGCCGGCGGCGGAGTTAGGAGCTGGTGGAGGTTTAAAAATGAGGGTGGTTTGGACAATTAGCGCGTTGATCGCTGCGTCAGCAAGACAGTATATGATGATGGAAGTTGTAAAAGAGCATAAAGAGCTCGAGAATTTAACGATCAAGGATAGAGAGAATGAAGGAAGAGTAGTAATGGATATGAAAGGATTGAGAGAATGTAGAGAATGTAGTGAAGGCGAAGAAAATAATGAGGTGAATAATGGGGGGAGTAGTGGGAATGGTGTTGGTTTATGGTGGCGGAGCAATCGTACAACAGTGCCAGCTGTACGAATGAGGATGAGGCATGAAGCAAGGATGGAACTCTCCGGTGGGATGAGAATGGTGGGAGCTACATTGGTGGTTGTTCGACCGATTAGTAGTAGTAATGGGGGTGGTGAGAGGAGTAATGAGGTGGAGGAACAAAATGGTGATGTAGGGTTAGCATTAGGGGCATTTGGGGAAGATCTAGTTTATTGTGAAGCTGTGGAAAGGTTGCTCAAGAGTCGAAGTTATATTCTGGAGATGAACTCTTTCTAGTAAGGTCTTCATCTCAATTGAATAGGAATTATTATCTAGAATTTTCTTAGTCATTTGTAAATATCTATATTGCTATCTGTACCGGTAATATGTAATTTGTACAAGTAATTTAAGACATGGCATTGCGTGCGAAAGAAAGAAGAGTGTATTGCTTCTATCAAAGATGATGTGATCGAAATTTAAAACTGTGAGGTTTTATGTATTGAGGCAGTGAGAATTGAACTGAAACTTTGTCTGAGGATTACTTGCTTTCACCATGAAATTGAGCTATCTTTCCCTCTTTTATGTTGCAATTGTTGACTATCTTAGAAGAACTGTCTGATCTTATTGTGTAGCATGTCATGTTATGATCAACTATCAGCTTGGGATTCTTTTTGTTGTAGCTCAAGTCTCTTTCCATTAGGACCTCAGAAACATATGTTCACTTTTGCTCATTAGAGGCAAATATGTTATACGAAAATGGCTGTTGAGATTCATACATCCGACCTGTTTGGGATTGCGGATTATCAATTGAAGAAACATTTTTTTGAATGGAATCTGTGTTGGCTAGATGATGAAGTACATATAGAAGATACTGAGTGTTAAACTTGTAGGTTTGATTTAACTTTTACATGCTTATTTGGGATTGAGGAGTAGCAAGTTCTGAACACTTCGCTTCTGATATATCGCAACCTGTAAAGGGCTTAATGGCAGCTATTTGAAATACCAAAAGTTTGAAGTAAAGGGGGGGGGGGGGGGCAGGGGTAGACAAGATCTTTGCTTTCTCGACAGAAGGGCTGGGCACCTCGAGGAACCTGTAACTTTCAATAGCAGGTTCCATCACCCTCCTTAATAGTGAAGGGCCAAAGCCACATGGGTTCCATTGCAATACTGCATAACATCAGGCTCTGCTCATACTCTTATCACAGCATCTTGGTGATTTCAGTATGGGTAGACAAGATCTTTGCTTTCTCGACAGAAGGGCTGGGCACCTCGAGGAACCTGTAACTTTCAATAGCAGGTTCCATCACCCTCCTTAATAGTGAAGGGCCAAAGCCACATGGGTTCCATTGCAATACTGCATAACAGATTTGTCGAATTATCATTTATGTTGCATAATAGCATATGGAATTCTGCTGAGGCAACTGCCATTGGCATACTGAAATCACCAAGATGCTGTGATAAGAGTATGAGCAGAGCCTGATGAATGTTTCATAAGTTCTTATTTACATCTTTGATTAAATTTGTTTCCGAATCTTCTGCCAAAGACTTCAAAAGCTTTTGCTACTGTGTCTAATGGCCATGTTGTGCGATATTCGTTATGGCTTGTATTCTTCAGTTGGTCTTTTTCTGTTTATAGTTTATCTAGGCACTTGATATATCTTTAGTTTTGACGGGGTAACAATCACAATCGCCAAGTTGCAGTCGACCAAATTGATTCCCACTCTTGTACTTGGCCATATTTCACTATCCAAGTTATAGAGCTGCAAGAATAAAGGAAATAAATCAAGAGCAGAAAGGCAAGAACCATTCGGAAATCTTTTTTTCTAGGAAAAGCAAACATTAGAGTCGGGAATGGGTATAATTCACTGCTTTTAAGTACACTGAGTACGTAGGAGCATAAAAATCAAGCATTGTGTGTGTGTGTGTGTCTTTACTAATCTGAACTCACAGACTTTAAATCCTCAAATATTAAACTTTAGCAATCTACATCTAAATATATGTATATTAAATCGGGTATTCCCAG